>CM060371.1:49981059-51181059 GCA_030545235.1 Helianthus tuberosus | reverse complement strand
ACTGAAATGCGGGAGTTAATGGTTCAGATACAAGAGTTACTCGACAAGGGATTTATACACCCGAGTGTATCGCCATGGGGAGCACCTGTTCGTTTTGTCAAAAAGAAAGATGGTTCGATGCGCATGTTCATCGACTATCGAGAGTTGAAAAAACTAACGGTGAAAAACCGATACCCGTTGCCCCGAATCGATGATCTCTTCGATCAGTTACAAGGGGCAGGTTGGTTTTCAAAAATAGATTTACGGTCTGGGTACCATCAATTAAGGGTACGAGATGAGAATATGGTGAAGACGGCATTTAGAACGCGATACGGACATTACGAGTTCTTAGTAATGTCCTTTGGGTTAACGAACACGCCCGTCGCGTTCATGGATCTTATGAATCGAGTTTGTCAAGCCATGTTAGACAAATTCGTTATAGTTTTTATTGATGATATTTTGGTTTATTCCCGAAGTAAAGCCGAACACTCAAGCCATTTACGCGAAGTTCTTGAAGTGCTCCGCAAGGAGAAATTGTACGCGAAATTCTCTAAGTGTGCTTTCTGGCTTAGAGAAGTACAATTTCCCAGCCATGTAATTAATGCGGATGGCATCTTAGTAGATCCGTTAAAAGTGAAAGCTGTTATGAAATGGGTGCCTCCAAAGAATCCAAGTGAAGTGAGAAGCTTTTTGGGTCTGGCAGGCTATTACAGGAGGTTTATTCAGGATTTCTCAAAAATACCCTTACCTTTGACAAAATTAACAAAAAAGAATGAGAAGTTTGTGTGGGGTAGTGACGAAGATAAGGCTTTCCAATCATTGAAGGAAAAGTTATCAAATTCTCCGGTATTGACTCTACCAGATGGTGTAGAAGATTTGGTAGTGTATACGGATGCTTCTCATCAGGGGTTGGGAGGTGTTTTAGTGCAAAGGGGTAAAGTTATAGCATATGCATCGAGGCAGTTGAAGCCCCATGAAGGAAATTACCCGACTCACGATTTGGGATTAGCAGCAGTGGTATTTGCCTTGAAGATATGGAGGCATTACTTGTATGGGACGAAGAGTACATTTTATTCGGATCATAAAAGTCTCAAGTATTTCTTTGAATAGAAGGAATTAAATATGAGACAAAGAAGATGGCTAGAGCTCATTAAGGATTATGATTGCGATATTCTCTATCACCCGGGAAAGGCAAATGTCGTGGCCGACGCCTTGAGCCGTAAGTGTCACCTATATTCAATTCGAGTGACACCAATGAGGATGATTATTACTCCTCGAATTCTTGAGGTAATACGAGAGGCGCAAGTTAAATCATTAAGTACGGGAGATCCAAAGAAAGAAAGGACGAAGTGGTTCGCGGATAAACTGGAGGAAAATGTGAATGGGTTAAAGACGAGGTTCGGTCGAATCTGGATACCTTGGTCATGTGAGTTAAAGACTATGTTACTTGATGAGGCTCATAAATCCCGTTTTTCGGTCCATCCGGGAGCCACAAAAATGTATCGAGATTTGAAGAAAAATTTTTGGTGGCCCGGTATGAAACGTGTTATTGTCAAGTATGTTGCAAAATGTTTGACCTGCTTGCAGGTAAAGGCAGAACATCAGAAACCATATGGAAAGTTACAACCGTTAGAAATTCCGGTACGGAAATGGGAAGAAGTGACGATGGACCTAGTGACCAAACTTCCTAAGACAAGAAAGGGTCACGATGCTATATGGGTGATCGTGGACCGCCTCACCAAGAGTGCGCATTTCTTACCCATTCGGGAGACTTTCTCTTCGGAAAGGTTAGCGGAAATTTATGTTATGAGATAATATCTCAACATGGAGTCCCAATATCAATTGTGTCGGATCGAGATACCCAGTTCACATCTCGATACTGGTAAGGTTTTCATGAGAGTATGGGTACAAAATTACATTTCAGCACCGCCTACCACCCCCAAACGGATGGTCAGTCTGACCGAACCATTCAAACACTCATTGACATGCTGCGGGCATGTGCAATAGATTTCGGGGGAGCTGGGATAACCACTTGCCATTGGTGGAATTTTCGTACAACAATAGTTACCATAATAGCATTCAAATGGCACCGTTTGAAATGTTGTACGGGAGGAAATGTAGAACTCCCATTTGTTGGGGAGAAGTGGGGCAAAGAGAAATTGCGCCCAATGATGTAATAGCCAGGACTAATGAGAAGATCGATCTCGTCCTAGCCCGTTTAAAGGCGGCTCAAAATCGACAAAAAGCCTATGCAGATCGAAGAAGACGCCCTATTGAGTTTCAAGTAGGTGATTGTGTGTTATTGAAGGTGACTCCATGGAAGGGTGTAATCCGTTTCCGAAAGCGAGGAAAGCTAGGTCCTCGTTACATAGGACCATTCAAGATTCTAGCTCGGGTCGGGAAGGTAGCATATCGGTTGGAATTACCTGCAACCTTAGATGGGATACATGACACATTCCATGTGTAACAATTAAGAAAGTGCTTGGCAGAAGAGACAGCATACGTGCCCCTTGACGATATTGTATTAGATGAAAGATTGAATTATGTTGAAAGACCGATAGCCATCAAGGATTCCAAGGTAACGCACCTCCGGAACAAAGTTATAAAGCAAGTCTTGGTGCAATGGCAACATCGGAAAGGATTAAATCTTACATGGGAACTAGAAGATGATATGAGGGAGCATTACCCGGCATTATTTTGTACGTATTAAGGTTTCGGGGACGAAACCTCTTTAAGGGGGGTAGACTTGTAACACCCCAAAATATGCAATTTATTATGTTATCTTAAATGCCTAGTTATGTATTATCAACCAAGCTAAATAATTATGTTAATAATTCAGCAAGTAGGAGAGTTTATATGATAATAGATAACAATAATAAATAGAGGGACTAAGCATGTGAAAAAGAATGGAAAATACCTAAAAATAAACCAATACATATTTTAAAGGGGATAAATATGGCAAAATGAAAAAGTATGTTATAGAAATAACCAAACTCAAAAACACACACCTGGGTGTGTGTTTGAGTTCAACGACCAGGAGGGGGAAAGAGGGGGTAAACCCTAGTTGATAAAAAATCCAGCCATTAGTAAGGAATTTCAAGGTTTAGTGGATGCATGAAACTCAATTCTCGGCCATCTGACCTTTCTTAACAAACAGTAAGTTAAATTTTGTGATTTGGTGATTATGAAGAAAGTGGGTTTTACCCAATCTTGAAGATATATGAGAAATTGAATGATTTTCAGTTAGATTAGCACTATAGAACAAGAATTATGTTGAGATTACTCATCTTAGTGTTTTAAGTAGGAAAACCCAATTGTATGAAATGGATGATGATGAATGATTAATGTGTAGGAGTAACAATTGTTAGAATGTTGTGATGAAAACATGCATGAATTATATCTTTGATAAATAGGTTGTTAAAAGAATGAATACTTATGTGAAATTGATGATTTTGTTGAAGTATGATAGGAACTAGTAGTATTATGAATTGAACACTTGTACATGATGCATTGTTAGTAGTACACACGCCAGGTGTTCGATAAAATGCCTCAACTAGAAATTCTGCACTTTTGACTTGAACCACATATATGATGATTATGTCTTAAGTATGTACATAACACTTGTATTGAGTTATGATCTTTTATCCCAAAAGTACTAGTGACAAATAAGAATGGAATGAAAAGATCTTAATGTAAACATGTTAATGTATAGAGATAAAGGAAGAGAGTTCGAGTCGCACAAAGCAAGATGGAAATCAAGACCGAGGTACGCTACATGTACAATTATGATTTTATTATATTGATGTTTTAATATAAAATGTGTCGAATTGAATTGAGTATGAAAAAGAAATTGTGTGGACCCTTTTATGAACGGGTCGAAGGATTAGAATGTAAGAATGGAAAGAATGGTATGAAGTTCCATTCGGAACACACTTATGTGCAAGAATGAATGTATTTAGTAAATTGCAAGTTCGTGGGTGTCATAACGACTATAAATCCGTGGATTGAAATCTTGAGTTAAAGAAAAGAATTTTAATTCTAATGAAGTTTATTTTGTTGTGGCAATGTAGGTAAATCTCAAGTTTAGCTATCACGCTTCGCCCGGTTCAAACACACTTCAAGCCCGTCATGCGTTCCGCAACTTTTGTAAAGAAGACTATGTCAATATGTTTTGTCTCTTTAGATTATGTCTAGTAGTTAAAAACTTAAGTTTTATCTTGTTTGCCTTTTAAAACTTAGTCGGTCGTAAGTACCATAGCTTGATGGTTTTGTATGTGAAACAAGGTCCGTTTTGATGTAGTATATTATGTCTTTTGAAACGTAGCGTATGTTAAATGATATTTTGAATATGAAAAACAGGGGACCGCTCCTTTTACGAACGGGTCATGCCCAAATTTCGTTAAATATAGTATGTCGTTGTTTAAAATTATAAAGAAAAATTTTGGACGTTACACTATGATAACCTATTGCTCAATACTTTATATTATCTAACATAGATAGTCCAAAGACTCATGAAAAATTGTGAAGGATGGAAGGTATTCCTTATGCAAGTGTTATGAGAAGCCTCATGTACTTAATGGTATTTACAAGGCCATATATTATATATGTTTTGAGTTTGATCAACAGATATATGTCTAATCCTGGCAAAAATCATTGGGAAGTGGATACTTAGGTATCTAAATTGTAACACCCCGAAAATATAAAACTTTATATTAGAATTATAATATAAACGAGAATAAACAAACTAGGAATCAATAACCCAGTTAGTTACGGGTTATGTGGTAACATATAATAGGATTAAAACACCAAAAATATAAGTTAAATAAAATTGTGGGACCTAAGTTGCTGAAATAGAAACTTGGGTGATTAAAAATCAAAATAACCCACACCAAACACACACTTAGGTATGTCTGGTCGAACAAGAACGGGCGACACAAGGCTCGCCACCAAACCCTACCTCTGGTCAAAATTGATCAAATTGAGAGTTCAAATCACTGCCAATTCGATTTTGAAGCACGAATTAGTGATCACCTTGTTGAAGGGATCATAAGGTATGTAATTTCCAAGGAAAATCTCCATCTAAATTTCTGAGTGAATTCATGAAATTTAGAATTGATGTTGCATGATAGTTGTTTGGAATGAAATAGTGTCTAGGGATAAACCCTAGTAAATTACTTGTTGAAATTTTGCCTAATTCTTGTGAAATTCATAATCACCATTGAAGGTGATAAGTGGGTTTTGTAGAAACATGTTGAACACTAGGATTATAATGTATTCTTAGTGTAAATTGAGTTCTATGAAATAAGTTCAGATTTGATTAATGTGAAAATTGATGTGAATTTGCCTAAATTGATGTTTATCTTGGCTAAATGGCAAATGTTGAACTTAATTATAAATTGTGTGAAATTATGCCCTTAAGGTGTTTGTGAAAATGCCTAAAAGAAGATTAAAAACTGGAAATTTGAGCTAAAACGCGTGTTTGTATAGTTATGGAAAATTGTGCGTTACATGTAAACAAAAGAGTTCTAAATGGGTTGTGATTGAACTCTAGAGGAAAGGAAACCGGAGCGTCAAGTGGACAAGCCGGTGGTGACGCGCGATTGAGAGGGGTGCTTTGAAAGGTACATGACTTTTGGTTTCGTTACATTATGCATAAACAAAAGTCTTAGAAATATTAATGAAATAGTAGTGTCAAATGCGAGTTTGGTATGTCATAGAAGTGACGAAGTTCACTCGACAAACCAAACGAGTCAAAGTAGCTAATTAGATACGTTGGTTGATAATATTGTGTAATTAGTCACGTTGGAATAAAAATAGAGTGATGTAATTCACTAGATGAAGAAACGGATTAAAATATTGGTTAGAATAAGTTTGGTGTGTTGTAAAATGGTGGTTTCCATTAAACAACCAAACGGGTCGAACAATGGTTGAATTTGTAGTGTTGAAGTGACTAAAATGTCACTCATTAAAAATTGAGTTATAAAAGCGTAAAACATGGAACAGACGTGATACGCTAAGGTTGACAAGCCCGGGAATGGGTAATTATGGTTAGAAACCAATGTTGATGAATCATGCAAGTATGTAACTTGTTTCGTTACATTATGCAAATTAGATATTGTATTCGTTCAAAGTTGTGTTTTAGAATAAAGATTCGTATTAGTTGAAGTGAAAATGTTCAGTACTTGATTTAATGAGTTAAAATTAGATTAGAAAGCGTTTGGTAGTCATTAGAAATGAAGGATTCCATAAATGAGCCAAACGGGTCGAATAATTGTTTAGTAAGTAGTAAAAGTGTATTTAGAATAGCATTTGGCAATGACGGATCACAAGAGCGTGAAATCATAGATTTGGTAATGAAACGACGGTGATCATAAGCCCCGGATTATGGGTAAATACGTCTTGCGGACATAAAATTTGTTAGTGGTTAAGTTAACAAAAAAGCTAAACGGGTCAAATAAATACATAAGGCATATATAGACTTTCAGCCCGTACATCCAATTTTTGATATAATAATCTGGATAGATGCATTGGTAATTTAATTACGGACGCGTAGGAAAAAGAATCACCTAAAACAGACTTACGGATCAAAAGTTATGGTGGTTTTAAGTTTGGACTTGATAAAAGGTTGAGCTGGGAAAGTGCAGCAATAAATAAACAACTTGCTGTCAAAAAGGGGGCTAGGAGTAGCACGACGCCCCTAGGTGTAGCGCGACAGCCCCTCCCAAATTCCGAAATTGTTTAATTTTTTTTGTTTTGACTCATGAAACTTGTTATAGCCATTCTAACATTATCAAAACTAACATTTCATGTGGTTTTGACCTTAGGTGATGTTGGTCATGCTCCGGATGACGATCAAGCAACAATTCAAGAACCGAACTCTATCCTTTGAAGCTTACGCGCTTATCTAATTCAGTTAAAAACAATGTTTATGTAGTAGACACTTAAATTGTCGTTTTAGGATATTAAACTTAGTTGGTAGTTAACACGAACATGGTATTTTGTAAACTTCCGTTTTGTATAACTTTAGGTAATAAAGTATTATATTATAAAAATGCGTATATTCTATTAAAGTCCCATTTCAATAATACGGGTGTTACAAGTTGGTAATCAGAGCCCAAAGTCGTCAACAAAGTGTTCGGTTCAAGCTTGATCAAACATCCGGTAAGAGTTAGTCATTTAGTAAATTTTATTAGAATATTAGAAAAAGGAATTTGATTTGATGTGTACGGGAAGAGCGTGTTAACACACTCAAACCCGGAAGGTGCACTAAACATGAATGGTTTAAGCAAGTGGTGAACTTGGCTAAATCAACGCGAATGATGCATATGTTATAAAAAGGAAATGTTTAATAATTAGCATAAACATTTCAGACTCAAGATGACTGAAGAAGGCGATGATAATACGGTGCCGATAGTCACCAAACAGATGAAAGAAATGTCCAGTGTAACCGGGGGCGAATTAGCATCTCAATCAACTGAAGAGATAGAAGCTAAAACCCATAAAGAAAGGCAGTAGAAGCCAGTCTACCGCAGTTCGTCAAGAGACTACAAACCACAATTTTACTAGTAGTGGAGGATATGATGACTGAATTAAAAGATAGTCTCTCACAAGAAAAAGATGACGGGAGAGAGTCGAATGTGGATCTAAGACCCATAAAGAAATCAAAGCCTGATACCCCGAAAGAGAAGGCAAGGTCTTCCCACACGACAGCCGCGGAGGCTAAAACTGAACCTGATGTCGTTTCCGGTATGTATCTTATAAATTTAGTTTTAGCACAGATTTTATTCGATACGAGCGCGAATAATAGTTGCATATGGGCATACATGAGTAGTAAAAAGAGTAAATTACGTAAAAGAAATATATATACATATGTATAAGAAAATATATAATGGTGAGCATATGAAACCGAAGCAAAGGTAATCACGGTAAATATTCCCATGGGAAGGGGTGCGCGCACACTTGAACCCGAGAACGTAATGAAAGATAAGCGTCATAATAGGGAGGAGTGCAATAACACCCGATCCCGGAAATTTGCAATAGTAATAGATGACAAGGGCATAGTTATAGACTAAGCCAAACCAAATGAAACGTGTAGAAACATTGTTTACCACAACAAACGATGTGGATAAATGCGATACAACGATATGAAACAATAACATGAAATGAATTAGTTTTGTTATTGTAACAATGGATTAAGGTTAAAAAAAATTAGAGATTAAGATTTGCATAGGAATATCCTCGAGAGAGAAGCTAAATGGATAAAACGTATTATTCGCAGCTATAGATAATGAAATATCGATAAATATGGATTTAAAAACTCGGATATGGGTAGATACCCAAGTAGCATGTTATTAATAAAACCCTTATGAGGAAGAACGATGATCACATTGATGAGTGTGGTTGAATAATAGATTAGTAAAATAAATATATTAGAAGCATTAGAACGAAAACGGGTAAACCCCAAGCGCCATATAATGATAGCAATGGTTTTACCAAACAAGGCCTAAGAAATGAACCTTCGGGACATTGATAAAATAGACGCTGACGCAGATTAAAAGTCAAAAGACTCAGATTAAGAGTTATGACTTAAAGACGATGAAATTCTGCAAAACAGAAATTTCGATAGTTATGTTCAACTATTCCAATGTTGGACGGGCTGAAATAAAGTATAGTACTTGATATTCCAAGTAAGCGCAAACCGAATAGTGAAAGTGCGAAATATTAGTGAATCTATGTGATAGGTCGTAAAAGATTATGGAAAGGAAAATGCAAACCAATGAAACCGAAGTGTTAAAAACATTAAATAAAGAACCCGGGTAACGGGTTGAAAGGAAGTAGGGGCATAAACCAAATAACGGAATGAGTGGGATAAACCGACGTGAAAACGACGTAAGAAGTCATAGAGTCGGAAAGATAATACGAAAGAAAATGAGTGTAGCCTTAGAATACGGTCAAAGTCAAACGAGTTTTAAAAGCGAAAACAAATTATTCTAAACACAAAAAGGGCTACCTAGACGATATATATATATATATATATAGGATGAGAGTTGGCTACAAAGTCCATTTTTCCTACAAAGTGTACAAAGTCATAAAACACCACAATTTCAGCTATAAAACACACTCAAAACCCATGAATAACAAAGTGGAAATTACTAAAACACCATATTTGTGGGTTTTGTGTTATGTTTTGGATGATAAGGCTTTGATTATCGAATGACTAACATTAGTGTGTTTTATATTGATTATCATGTTGTGTTTTATATTCATAGTTCTACGATGGTGTGTTTGAAGTTTTTATCGACTGATAGGGTTAGGATATTGTGTTTTAGTAATCTTCACTTTGTTATTCGTGGGTTTTGAGTGTGTTTTATGGCTGAAATTGTGGTGTTTTATGACTTTGTACACTTTGTAGGAAAAATAGACTTTGTAGCCGAACCCCACCCTATATATATATATATATATAGGGAGGAGCTCATGCGAGAACCACCATTATTGTGAGAACCGCGAGAACCAATGTGAACACAACCTAAAATAGCTAAAAAAAACCTAACCCCCACCCCCCCACCCCCAAAAAAACCTAACCCCCACCCCCCCCCCCCCCCAAAAAAAAACCTAAACCCCCCTCCCCCACCCCCAAAAAACCTAACCCCCCCCCCCCCCCAAGCTAAAATGCTAAAAACTAAACCCCAAAAAAACCTTAAAAAATCTAAAAAAATAAAAAAAAAATCTAAAATTTTTTTTTAATATTTTTTATGTTAAAATCGCTACTTTATTTTTATTTTTTTTTTAATTTAAAAAAAAATTTCTTCGAAAAGTAGCGATTTTTTTATAAAAATTATTAAAAAAAAAATTATGTGTGATTTTTAGCTATTTTTAGGCATTTTTGGTTGTGTTCACATTGGTTCTCGCGGTTCTCGCAATAAGAGGTGGTTCTCGCATGATCTTCTCCCTATATATATATATATATATATATATATATATGTATATAAATAAAGACATGGGTAGAAGATGATCTGCAGGATCGCTGTACCCTTCGGGTTATAAACAATATAAAGGCCTACGGGACCAAAATGACCATTGGGTCGCAAATACAAAGGAACAAACTATAGGGTCTCACCTTAAAAAGATGAAGACCTAATAAAATAGCCTACGAGGCTAAGTAAAAGGACTTACGAGTCGATAATATAAAGCGTGGGAACCAGTTATGATTTCCCGCAAAAAATGATAACGGAGAAAAATAATTCTTGTCGTCAATTTCTTGATTTGATTAATTGAAATGTGTTAAAAACAAAAACATTAAACTAAAATTAAGTATTACTAAGAAACGACGTTCTAACGAATATAAGTATTACAAGAGAAATTAGAAAATGGATAATACTAGAAGATATAGGTCTTAACGCCGATAGGTGTAAGACGATGTATTTGAAAGAAGAATCATGATAATGAAAAGCCGACGTAAATCTAAACATGATGTGATGGGATCACGGACACAAGAGTGATACAGAATACATCCACGTTGTAGAGCGCTTGTCAATGTAAAACTAGCGCGAAATGAGTATGCTGACAGACTCAGTGACTGGATGGCCAAAAGACAACCCGGTCAAATAGGTGTCAAAGATAGGAAATAAATGATAAAAGGGTACGGCCCAATAGGAAATATGCCTAAAAGACGCACATGTCAATACGAATATAAACCTTATGCCGAAAAAGAAAGAATGTCTTGAAAAACGAAACTGAGATGGTTAGGTCCAAACCAAAGGACTACTCAAAGAAGGTTTCGGGGACGAAACCCTTTTTAAGGGGGGGTGGACTTGTAACACTCCGAAAATATAAAACTTTATATTAGAATTATAAAGTTTTAAATAAACGAGAATAAACAAACTAGGAATCAATAACCTAGTTAGTTACGGGTTATGTGGTAACATATAATAGGATTAAAACACCAAAAATATAAGTTAAATGAAATTGAGGGACCTAAGTTGCTGAAATAGAAACTTGGGTGATTAAAAATCAAAATAACCCACACCAAACACACACTTAGGTGTGTCTGGTCGAACAAGAACACAGGGGCGACACAAGGCTCCCCACCAAACCCTAGCTCTTGTCAAAATTGATCAAATTGAGAGTTCAAATCAGTACCAAATCGATTTTGAACCACGAATTAGTGATCACCTTGTTGAAGGGATCATAAGGTATGTAATTTCCATGGAAAATCTCCATCTAAATTTCTGAGTGAACTCATGAAATTCAGAATTGATGTTGCATGATAGTTGTTTGGAATGAAATAGTGTCTAGGGATAAACCCTAGTAAATTACTTATTGAAATTTTGCCTAATTCTTGTGAAATTCATAATCACCATTGAAGGTGATAAGTGGGTTTTGTAGAAACATGTTGAACACTAGGATTATAATGTATTCTTAGTGTAAATTGAGTTCTATGAAATAAGTTCAGATTTGATAAATGTGAAAATTGATGTGAATTTGCTTAAATTGATGTTTATCTTGGCGAAATGGAAAATGTTGAACTTAATTATAAATTGTGTGAAATTATGCCCTTAAGGTGTTTGTGAAAATGCCTAAAAGAAGATTAAAAACTGGAAATTTGAGCTAAAACGTGTGTTTGTATAGTTATGGCAAATTATGCGCTACATGTAAACAAAAGAGTTCTAAATGGGTTGTGATTGAACTCTATAGGAAAGGAAACCGGAGCGTCAAGTGGACAAGCTGGTGGTGAAGCGCGATTGAAAGGGGTGCTTTGAAAGGTACGTGACTTTCGGTTTCGTTACATTGTGCATAAACAAAGGTCTTAGAATATTAATGAAATAGTAGTGTCAAATGCGAGTTTGGTATGTCATAGAAGTGACGAAGTTCACTCGACAAACCAAACGAGTCAAAGTAGCTAATTAGATACGTTGGTTGATAATATTGTGTAATTAGTCACGTTGGAATAAAAATAAAGTGATGTAATTTACTAGATGAAGAAACGGATTAAAATATTGGTTGGAATAAGTTTGGTGTGTTGTAAAATGGTGGTTTCCATTAAACAACCAAACGGGTCGAACAATGGTTGAATTTGTAGTGTTGAAGTGACTAAAACGTCACTCATTAAAAATTGAGTTATAAAAGCGTAAACCATGGAACAGACGTGATACGCTAAGGTTGACAAGCCCGGTAATGGATAATTATGGTTAGAAACCAATGTTGATGAATCATGCAAGTATGTAACTTGTTTCGTTACATTATGCAAATTAGATATTGTATTCGTTCAAAGTTGTGTTTTAGAATAAAGATTGGTATTAGTTGAAGTGACAATGTTCACTACTTGATTTAATGAGTTAAAATTAGATTAGAAAGCGTTTGGTAGTCATTAGAAATGGAGGATTCCATAAATGAACCAAACGGGTCGAATAATTGTTTAGTAAGTAGTAAAAGTGTATTTAGAATAGCATTTGGCAATGACGGATCACAAGAGCGTGAAACCATAGATTTGGTAATGAAACGACGGTGATCATAAGCCCCGGATTATGGGTAAATACGACTTGTGGACATAAAATTTGTTAGTGGTTAAGTTAACGAAAAAGCTAAACGGGTCAAATAAATACATAAGGTATTTATAGACTTTCAGCCCGTACATCCAATGTTTGATATAATAATCTTGATAGATGCATTGGTAATTTAATTACGGACGCGTAGGAAAAAGAATCACCTAAAACAGACTTACGGATCAAAAGTTATGGTGGTTTTAAGTTTGGACTTGATAAAAGGTTGAGCTGGGAAAGTGCAGCAACAAATAAACAACTTGCTGTCAAAAAGGGAGCTAGGTGTAGCGCGACGCCCCTAGGTGTAGCGCGACAGCCCCTCCCAAATTCCGAAATTGTTTAATTTTTGTTGTTTTGACTCATGAAACTTGTTATAGCCATTCTAACATTATCAAAACTAATATCTCACGTGGTTTTAACCTTAGGTGATGTTGGTCATGCTCTGGATGACGATCAAGCAACAATTCAAGAACCGTACACTATCCTTTGAAGCTTCCGCACTTATCTAATTCATTTATAAAACAATGTTTATGTAGTAGACACTTAAATTGTCATTTTGGGATGTTAAACTTAGTTGGTAGTTAACACGAACATGGTATTTTGTAAACTTCCATTTTGTATAACTTTAGGTAATAAAGTATTATATTATACAATTGCGTATTTTCTATTAATGTCCCATTTCAATAATACGGGTGTTACAAGTTGGTAATCAGAGCCCAAGGTCGTCAACAAAGTGTTCGGTTCAAGCTTGATCAAACATCTGGTAAGAATTAGTCATTTAGTAAATTTTATTAGAATATTAGAAAAAGGAATTTGATTTGATGTGTACGGGAAGAGCGTGTTAACACACTCAAACCCGGAAGGTGCACTAAACATGAATGGTTTAAGCAAGTGGTGCACTTGGCTAAACCAAAGCGAATGATGCATATGTTATAAAAAGGAAATGTTTAATAATTAGCATAAACATTTCAGACTCAAGATGACTGATGAAGGCGATGATAATACGGTGCCGATAGTCATCAAACAGATGAAAGAAATGTCCAGTGTAACCGGGGGCGAATTAGCATCTCAATCAACTGAAGAGATGGAAGCTAAAATTTCTGAGGAAATCAGAAAGGCAGTAGAAGCCAGTCTACCGCAGTTCGTCAAGAGACTACAAAGCACAATTTTACTAGTAGTGGAGGATATGATGACTGAATTAAAAGATAGTCTCTCACAAGAAAAAGACGACAAGAGAGAGTCGAATGTGGATCAAAGACCTGTAAAGAAATCAAAGCCTGATACCCCGAAAGAGAAGGCAAGGTCTTCCCACACGACAGCCGCAGAGGCTAAAGCTGAACCTGATGTCGTTTCCGGTATGTTTCTTATAAATTTAGTTTCAGCATAGATTTTATTCGATACGAGCGCGAATAATAGTTGCATATGGGCATACATGAGTAGTAAAACGAGTAAATTATGTAAAAGAAATATATATACATATGTATACGAAAATAAACAATGGTGAGCATGTGAAACCGAAGCAAAGGTAATCACGGTAATATTCCCATGGGAAGGGGTGCGCGCACACTTGAACCCGAGAACGTTATGAAAGATAAGCGTCATAATAGGGAGGAGTGCAATGACACCCGAACCAGGAAAATTGCAATAGTAATAGATAACAAGGGCATAGTTATAGACTAAGCCAAACCAAATGAAACGTGTAGAAACATTGTTTACGACAACAAACGATGTGGATAAATGCCATACAACGATATGAAACAATAACATGAAATGAATTAATTTTGTTATTGTAACAATGGATTAAGGTTAAAAAAAATTTAGAGATTAAGATTTGCATAGGAATATCCTCCAGAGAGAAGCTAAATGGATAAAACGTATTATTCGCAACTATAGATAATGAAATATCGATAAATATGGATTTAAAAACTCGGATGTGGGTAGATACCCAAGTAGCATGTTATTAATAAAACCCTTATGAGGAAGAACGATGATCACATTGATGAGTGTGGTTGAATAAAAGATTAGTAAAATAAACATATTAGAAGCGTTAGAACGAAAACGGGTAAACCCCAAGAGCCATATAACGATAGCAATGGTTTTACCAAACAAGGCCTAAGAAATGAACCTTCGGGACATTGATAAAATAGACGCTGACGCAGATTAAAAGTCAAAAGACTCAGATTAAGAGTTATGACTAAAAGACGATGAAATTCTGCAAAACAGAAATTTCGATAGTTATGTTCAACTATTCCAATGTTGGACGGGCTGAAATAAAGTATAGTACTTGATATTCCAAGTAAGCGCAAACCGAATAGTGAAAGTGCGAAATATTAGTGAATCTATGTGATAGGTTGTAAAATATTATGGAAAGGAAAATACAAACCAATGAAACCGAAGTGTTGAAAACATTAAGATAAAGAACCCGTGTAACGGGTTGAAAGGAAGTAGGGGCATAAACCAAATAACGGAATGAGTGGGATAAACTGACGTGTAAACGAAGTAAGAAGTCATAGAGTCGGAAAGATAATCCGAAAGAAAATGAGTGTAGCCTTAGACTACGGTCAAAGTCAAACGAGTTTTAAAAGCGAAAACAAATTATTCTAAACACAAAAAGGGGTACCTAGATGCCATATGTATATACATATGTATATACATATATATATACATATATATATATATATATAATTAAATAAAGACATGAGTAGAAGATGATCTGCGGGATCACTATACCCTTCGGGTTATAAACAATATAAAGGCCTACGGAACCAAAATGACCATTGGGTCGCAAATACAAAGGAACAAACTATAGGGTCTCACCTTAAAAAGGTGAAGACCTAATAAAATAGCCTACGAGGCTAAGTAAAAGGACTTACGAGTCAATAATATAAAGCGTGGGAACCTGTTATGATTTCCCGCATAAAATGATAACGGAGAAGAATAATTCTTGTCGTCAATCTCTTGATTTGATTAATTGACCTGTGTTAAAAGAAAAACATTAAACTAAAATTCAGTATTACTAAGAAACGACGTTCTAAAGAATATAAGTATTGTGAGAGAAATTAGAAAATGGATAATACTAGAAGATATAGGTCTTAACGCCGATAGGTGTAAGACGATGTATTTGGAAGAAGAATCATGATAACAAAAAGCCGACGTAAATCTAAACATGACGTGATGTGATCACGGACACAAGAGTGATACAGAATACAGCCACGTTGTAGAGTGCTTGTCAATGTAAAACTAGCACGAAATGAGTATGCTGACGGACTCAGTGACTGGATGGCCAAAAGACAACCCGGTCAAATAGGTGACAAAGATAGGAAATAAATGATAAAAGGGTACGGCCCAATAGGACATATGCCTAAAGACGCACATGTCAATACGAATATAAACCTTATGCCGAAAAAGAAAGAATGCCTTGAAAAACGAAACTGAGATGGTTAGGTCCAAATCAAAGGACTACTCAAAGAAGGTTTCGTGGACGAAACCCTTTTTAAGGGGGGTGGACTTGTAACACCCCGAAAATATAAAACTTTATATTAGAATTATAAAGTATTAAATAAACGAGAATAAACAAACTAGGAATCAATAACCCAGTTAGTTACGGGTTATGTTGTAACATATAATAGGATTAAAACACCAAAAATATAAGTTAAATAAAATTGAGGGACCTAAGTTGCTGAAATAGAAACTTGGGTGATTAAAAATCAAAATAACCCACACCAAACACACACTTAGGTGTGTCTGGTCGAACAAGAACACAGGGGCGACACAAGGCTCCCCACCAAACCCTAGCTCTTGTCAAAATTGATCAAATTGAGAGTTCAAATCAGTACCAAATCGATTTTGAAGCACGAATTAGTGATCACCTTGTTGAAGGGATCATAAGGTATGTAATTTCCATGGAAAATATCCATCTAAATTTCTGAGTGAACTCATGAAATTCAGAATTGATGTTGCATGATAGTTGTTTGGAATGAAATAGTGTCTAGGGATAAACCCTAGTAAATTACTTGTTGAGATTTTGCCTAATTCTTGTGAAATCCATAATCACCATTGAAGGTGATAAGTGGGTTTTGTAGAAACATGTTGAACACTAGGATTATAATGTATTCTTAGTGTAAATTTAGTTCTATGAAATAAGTTCAGATTTGATTAATGTGAAAATTGATGTGAATTTGCCTAAATTGATGTTTATCTTGGCTAATTGGCAAATGTTGAACTTAATTATAAATTGTGTGAAATTATGCCCTTAAGGTGTTTGTGAAAATGCCTAAAAGAATATTAAAAACTGGAAATTTGAGCTAAAACGCGTGTTTGTATAGTTATGGCAAATTATGCGTTACATGTAAACAAAAGAGTTCTAAATCGGTTGTGATTGAACTCTATAGGAAAGGAAACCGGAGCGTCAAGTGGACAAGCCGGTGGTGACGCGCGATTGAAAGGGGTGCTTTGAAAGGTACGTGACTTTCGGTTTCGTTACATTGTGCATAAACAAAAGTCTTAGAAATATTAATGAAATAGTAGTGTCAAATGCGAGTTTGGTATGTCATACAAGTGACGAAGTTCACTCGACAAACCAAACGAGTCAAAGTAGCTAATTAGATACGTTGGTTGATAATATTGTGTAATTAGTTGTTGGGATTGAACCCTATCAGAGGAACAGATAATTAAAGCCGAAACTGGATCAGAGCAGTGGATCCAGAATAAGCAGATGTTATATACAAGTCTCTCCCCTTGAAAGTGGTTTCAACATCTGCTGACCTCCTATCTACTGATCGTACAAGCTACTGACCGTCAAACTGCTACTCAAGTGAAGACCTGATGAAAGACTAAAGCTCTGCTGACTTAATCTACTGTCTTGAGTCAAGCACTGCTGATCCGGACAAGTACTGCTGGGTTCACAGCAGTGGAGGGATGCAGCAGTTGTTTATTCTGTCTTTATGAAATGTAATGTAATGTAATGTAATAGCAGTAGTTAGTACAACAGTGTTTATATTGATCAGGGGTTAGAGTTTGTTAGGAGGTTAGATGTCACTTTCATGGTGACGTCAGCTTAGATGCTCAGTGGTTTACTAGTGCCTATAAATAGAACAGTGCTCTGTACTGTTCTATTAGCTCTTTGCAACATCGTCTTCTCTGCACGAACAAACACTGAGCTCTGGCTGAGGGGGAGTTTGTATTCAATCATTGCAATTGTAATCGTAATTGAAATAAATTCAATCTTTCGGTTCATTGTGAAAAATGTTTGATCAAAGCAATACTCTCGTTTGATTGTATGCAAAGTTTGTTTCCATCTTAATTCCGCTGCACAACTCATTCATCTCCATCTTAATTTCAAACGTAAAATACAATCAAAACCAAACTCAGATCCAACAATTGGTATCAGAGCTAGGACAGTCAAATTTGATTTAACAATCATTTTGACATAAATAGTTCAGCTCAAAATCGTTGATATCGATAGTTTGTTCGTTTTTGTTGAAAAACAGAACAAGGTTTAATCACCATTAAAGTTGATTAATCAGTGTCTGTAAAACAACCAGGATGGGTCACAATCACAAGATGATAAGAATAATGTTGGCTCGCTTTTTAAACCACCCATGCTTAAACGTAATGAATACAACATCTGGGAGAGAAGGATGGGTCACATCCTTGCTCAACAGAACACTGGATGTTGGAGGTCTGTTGTTTTTGGTCCCCATGTTCCTATGGTGCCAAGTGCTGAGGATCCAAAGAAGTTCGTACCAAAACCTTATGAAAACTATACTGAAACTGATTTTCAAAAGTTCGAACTCGATGCCAAATCATTTAGCATCATAGCATCTGCATTACCAAATGAGATCTATGCTGGAC
The DNA here is from genome assembly GCA_030545235.1 of Helianthus tuberosus. Lineage (NCBI taxonomy): Eukaryota > Viridiplantae > Streptophyta > Magnoliopsida > Asterales > Asteraceae > Helianthus > Helianthus tuberosus. The sequence continues at coordinate 51,162,688 of CM060371.1, read as the reverse complement.
TGTTACATTGTAACAGTGCCAAAGAGCTATGGGATGCATTGAAGGAACAGTTTGGGGGAACCGAAGAAGTTATTGAAAACAATAGGGAAATTCTGAATCAGCAGTATGAAACCTTCTGTCACATTAAGGGTGAAACATTGACCCAACAGTTTGAACGTTTTAGTTGTCTCATCAGTGAGCTAAGGCTTGTTAAGGTTGAATTTCCAAAATAAACACAAAATAGCAGGTTTCTTAGATCGCTACCTGATAAATGGGACACAATTTCATTTGTGACTAGAAACTCTGTTGAGTTCAAAGATCTGACCCTGACCCAACTTCATGGTAGACTCCTGACCTATGAAAGGGAGTTGAACCAGAAAAAGAAGTTGCAAGAGTCTGGAAAAGCTACTGATGATTACTCATTCGGTAGCACAGCTCTTTTGGGTCAGGAAGAATCTGGTAGCAGTGGTAAGGAACAGGGTTAAGATCATTTCATTGATATAACAGCTGGTGGAAACTTTGCCAACCCTGATCCTCACTCTGCAAATTATGCTTTTACTGCAAACAGTGAAAACCATATGTCAGATAATTTATGCTTTGAACTCAATGAATTGAGACATTTTGATCCCACTGACTTAGAGGAGATGGACATTTTGCATCAGTTGGCTTTGCTTAGTGTAAGAACAAGCAAATTCTACAAAAGAACAGGGAGAAAGTTCCCAGGGTTACATGGGAATCTAAGGGTTGGGTTGGATAAATCGAAAATCAAGTGTTACAAGTGCAATAGGCTAGGTCATTTCGCTAGGGAATGCAGGAGTCAAACTACTGGTCCTATAATCACTCATCCTAGCTCAAACCCTAGACCTCAAAATCAAAGCACTGTGCACTATACCCAATATACCCCTGTAGCTCATGTTAACACTGCTGATTATGCTGCTGCCCCTGTGCCTGTGCATTATGTCCAAACCACTGTTCCACAGATTCAATATGTTCAAACCCCTGTCCCCCAGGCACAAGTGCAACCTGTTGCACCTCAAACAGCTACTCCAGCAGTGGTACAACCAGATCAGCAAAGCTTTTTCACTCAAGGCTTTATTGAGTGGAGCAGCATGCCTGGTGAGCTTGGTGATGAAAATTTTGCACTCTATGCTTCTAATGAACCTTCTAATGATGAATTTTGTTTGATGGCATTAGAGTCAATACCAGAGGGGATTGAAACTGAAGGTGAACAGCTAAGTGATGAAACAGTGGATGAGGTGACTGAAGCCGTTGTTAATGCAGTTGCTGGTGAATTGCTGCTGGGAGAAAATTCAGAAACCCTGATTGAACCACTGACAGACCCATGGTCCAAAGAGGACAAAGAAGAAAAGGAAGAAAAGAGAGCAGGTGAGAAGGAATTAAGAGCTGATGATGAAGAAAATCATCAATGTGATTGTGCAATGACGGCTGCTGCCAAGGAGTGACAATGGCACATAATTTAAAAATAAGGAGTTGGATGCTTTCTGTGTGAAGAAAGGGATTGTAAGGCAGTACAGCATTCCTAGAACACCAGAGCAAAATGGGGTAGTTGAAAGAAAGAACAGAACGTTGATTGAGGCTGCCAGAACCATGCTTGCTGATTCAGGTTTGCCATTAACTTTTTGGGCAGAGGCAGTAAACACCGCTTGCTATGTCCAAAACAGAGTTTTAATAAACCCCAGGCACAAAAAGACTGCTTATGAAATTCTGTATAAAATCAAACCACTGATCTCTTACTTCAAGGTATTTGGCTGCCTATGCTTTATTTTGAACTTAAAAGACTCCATTTCAAAATTTGCAGCCAAAATTGATTGTGGTTATCATCTGGGATACTCAACCACTGCCAAGGCCTACAAAGTGTTTAATACACGAACCAAGGCAGTGGAGGAGACCTTGAATGTAAAGTTCAATGAACTTTCATCAATGAAAATCCCAGCAAATCATGCAGATCTGTTTGATCTTGATAAATTCACTTTTGAAAATATTGTTGTCAAGACTAACAGTGCAGGTCCATCAGAGGATTCAACACCAGACTATGGGTATGAAATCATCATCCCTCAAAGGTCTGCCACAATGGGAAAAGCATAAGTTGTTCAAAACAGCTGTCAAAGCTCAACCACTGCTACCTCAACAGTTGTTGACCAAAGTAGCCCCTCAACCACTGCTTCCACATCCTCAAACACTGCTGACAAAAGTCCCCAAACAGTGGATAAAATTCAACATGTGTCCACTTCATTACCTCCCATTCCACCACCTTTTGAAGCCACTGCTGGAACATCAAAGTCCCCAGCAGTGGTTAGCTCAGATGATACACATTTGCAACCTTCACCAACAAATGCCATCATACCATACCAAGGAGATTTAATCTTCTTGAGATCTCATCCACCTGATCAAATCATTGGCAACATAAATGAAGGGGTGCTCACAAGAAGCCAAACCCAAAACATTTGTCTTTTTGCTGGCTTTCTATCACTTCATCAGCCAGTCAAGTACCAAGAGGCACTGAAAGACAACAGCTGGGTAGAAGCCATGCAAGAGGAGCTCCAACAGTTTAAAAGACAACAAGTATGGGAGCTTGTACCACTGCCAGAAGAGGTTAGTCCCATTGGCATAAAGTGGGTCTTCAAGAACAAAACTGATGAAAGGGGCATTGTTGTCAAGAATAAAGCTAGGCTTGTGGTTCAAGGTTACAGACAGGAAGAGGGGATTGGCTATGATGAAACTTTTGCCCCTGTAGCAAGATTGGAAGCTATAAGACTGTTCCTGGCCTTTGCTGTCAACCACAACATGAAGGTGTTCCAAATGGATATCAAAAGTGCTTTCCTCTATGGTATAATTCAAGAAGAGGTGTATGTGTGTCAACCTCCAGGTTTTGAGGATCCATTTTATCCAGATCATGTCTACAGGCTAAACAAAGCCTTGTATGGCCTGAAACAAGCACCAAGGGCCTGGTATGAAACTATTTCCACCTTTCTACTCTCAAATGGTTTTAAAAGAGGTACCATTGATAAAACACTGTTTCTAAAATGGAGAGGAAAGGATTTAATGATTGTCCAAATTTATGTGGATGACATTATTTTTGGAAACACATGTAATACAATGTGTGAAGAGTTTAGGGAACTCATGACAGCTGAGTTTGAAATGAGTGCAATGGGTGAGCTGCAATGCTTTCTTGGTCTCCAAGTTCAGCAAATGCAAAATGGTACTTTCATTCATCAAAGAAAATATGCAAAAGAACTTTTATACAAATTTGATATGAATGATTGTAAACCATGCAACACACCCATGGCAACAAATAAGCTTGTCATGTCTGATGAAAAGGATGAACTGATTGACCAAACTCTATATAGAAGCATGATTGGGTCTTTGTTGTACCTAACTGCATCTAGGCCAGACATCATGTTTGCAACATGTGTTTGTGCAAGAAGTCAATCAGCCCCTAGAAAATCTAATCTTATTGCTGTAAAAAGGATATTCGGATACATAAAAAGTGCTCCCACACTTGGTATCTGGTATCCAGCTAATGGGAATATCAAGCTTTCAGGATTTTCAGACAGTGACTTTGCTGGATGTAACACAACAAGGAAGTCCACATCAGGAGGGTGCCAGTTTCTAGGTGATTGCTTAGTTTCATGGCAAAGCAAAAAAGCAAGCAGTTGTTTCAACATCCACTGCCGAAGCTGAATACATTGCTGCTGCAAGCTGTACAGCCCAACTCCTGTGGCTTCAAAATCAGTTGCTGGATTTTGGTATCACTGCCTTAAAAACACCACTCATGTTGGATAGCCAGGCAGCAGAAAATATCATCAAAAATCCAGTTTCCCATTCAACCACCAAGCACATCGACATCAGACATCACTTTGTGAGGGATTGCTATGAAAAAGGTTTCATTTCTCTACATCATGTTCCAACTAAAGACCAGCCGGCAGATGTGCTCACAAAAGCATTAGATACTGCCACCTTTGAAAGCTTGGTCTCTAGGATTGGCATGCTAAACATGGAATAACAAGCAACATCTTGTTTTTCTATGAATAAAAGCATTAAAATGTTTTCAGAAATTCAAAAATCCATCCTTAAAAATAGCTAAAAATGAAGTTTTCATTAAAATCCTTAAAAGTCTGCCATAACCACTGTTTGTTCAAAAGTCTGCTCTACTTCAAAGTCTGTCCACTGCTGAAAGCCATCCTCTGTCTCATTTCCTTGATAAACTCTGTTGTTCAAAAGCAGTGTCTTATCCACTGATATGCTATCCATTGATAGTGAAAATCATCCACTGCTTCCATTTTACCGTTGTAACCACTACCTTCATCAGTAACTTTCATAAAAGTATTGTCCTTCATTTCATCAGAGTTTGGCACGTGGGCAGTACATAGTGGTCAGTACTTTTGTAACCGCTGCCACGTCAGCCTTCACTTTTTCATCTATAAAACCCCCACTTCACACCAAAACAGGGTTTTACTTTCGAATTGAATTCTCAAAAATTCTCTTCTCAAAGCAGTTTTACTTCAAATTCCTTCACAAATCTCTTCAATCATCATCTCCAAAATGACAAAATCGAAGTCATCTGCAAAACCCATTTCCAAATCATCGTCGAAAGCGGCCTATCAAAAGGTCAATACCACTGAAATTCCACACAAACCATCTCACAATCTTCTGGGTCTTCTCACAAAACCCGGCAACATAGATGCTTTCGACTCCATCATCGCCAAACTGGCTAAATCAAAGTACAAAGCTTTGTTAACAGCCGATGCACCAATTTACTTAGCAACCCAACGAGAGTTTTGGAAAAACGCAACCCTTGACAAACAAGGTGAAACTGTGATAGCCATTAACTCCTCTTTAAAGGGTAAAGCTGTTCAAATCACGCCACAATCTATATCAGAAGTCTTTAAACTCGAGGATCAACAAGGTAAAACTTCTTTCCCTAAAAACAAGTTAAAAATTGACTTCATTGAGAGAGGGTATGCAGACACAATGATGAAGAAAACTACCTTACAAAAAGGTTTCTTTTCTTCTGCAACAAGGTTTTTATTCCATACCCTCCTAATGTGTGTTTCAAACAAAACCACTTCTTTTAATGAAATACCATTAAAGATTCAAAATCTAGGATATGCTATTCTTCAAGAAGAAAATTTTAATTTTTCTCGGGAAATCTTTAATGATTTGGTTAACAATGTTGAAACAAAATCATTCTTACTGTTTCCAAGGTTTTTAAGTTATTATTTTGAAAAGAAATTCAGTAAGGATGATATTGCTGCAATAAACCAAGGTGAATATTTTCAAATGCACAGCTTAACTGCTGAAACTTTTACAAGAATGTTAACACCTTGCAAAACACAAGCAGAGGTGCCTGAGCAGAATTTAGCTGCTACCACTGCTCCTCAGGTATCTGCTGCTGAGCCCACTGCTCAAGGTGATCAAAGTAGCAGCACAACTACTTTGAAACCCACACCTAAAATCACCAAAAAGCCACAGAAAAAGAAAAATCAAAAACCCCCCAAACCCATCAAAAAGGCAACTCTGGAGGATGAGATACCAGAGAAACTGCCTGTGACAAAACAAAAGTCACATGAAACCACTGCTGCTTCTTCCTCACAGCAGTTGGTACAAATATCTCAACCCATAACCGAAACTCCTCCTGCTTCTTCTCAAAAAGAACCAGTTGTACACATAGGGACTCCACATCATGATGCTCTGGATTCACTTATTTCCATCATCCACCGCCCAATTCCCGGGGCAAATCCTCTTTCTACACCAACCATCACATCCACAATTCCTCCACCAACTAAACCTCTGTTGGATGCAATCGATTTGAACCAGGCACTAACCAGTCCTTCTCAATCGCCTATTAATGAGAATATACTTCAACAAATGATTGGGTCTGATGTATCAATCCTTGCTAACCCACCAACACAACCTGAGGAGGTTACACCCCTTGAGTTAAAAGTAACTCTTGGTGGTATTCCAAGTGAAGCAGCCACTACAAATGTTGAACCCACTGGTTTACATTTGGACAGTGGTTACATCAATAAGACTTCCTTGGAGGCAATTCCTTACATAGCACCTCTGCCAACCACCAGTGGTTTTATCTTTACCACTGGCAACATCAAAAGGTTGTCAAGTGTTGAAGGAAGAAGACCCCAGTACCAAGAAAAAGGGGGAGAAACACATGTACAAAAACTGGACCATTCCTGAGCTTGAAAAAGAGGCAGCCAGGATTCAAGAAATGATTAAAAATAAGGTCAAGCAGACTCCTCCTGAAAAATTCAAACAATTTGAAGCTGATAAGATCTTAGAGTTGAAGAGAATGAAAGAGGAGCTGATAGCAGCTGATTATGGGTCAAAGAATTCTGTGACAAAGTGGGGAGAAGATAGGGTCAGGGCTACCTACAAAAAGTTAGAGGAACTTAGAAAGAAAGATCCAACAGTTCCGCAAAAGCCTGACTACTCCAAAGCAGAGGTCTTAAAAAGACCACCAAAGCTGCAAATCAAAAGAACCACTGCTCCAGCTGGTGCTGTCATCTACAAAAGAAGGAGTCAAAACCAGTCAGGTGCTGAAACAGTTCAAGATCTAAAAGCAGGAAATGCTGTTGTAAAAGAGGGCATTAGATTAATGATGAAAGATGATCTTGAATTGGAACAATCTGCAAGTACTGCTCAGCCAGTCATGAATAGGCCAGCATCTCCAAACTCCTAATAAAATAAAAATCTCCCGAGAAACCCACCAGGCTCAAAAGTACTAAAGTGAGAAACTGATAAACAGACCCATGTACTGACTATGTTCAGGTCTGATGGAGAAGTGGATAAAATATCAAGGGAACAAGCACTTGGCCTAAGTCTTGAAGATTTGCAGGATCTCCTTGATCTTCCACTTAGCAGGGATGATGATGATACAGATACCTTAACCTTTGAACTACAACTTAAAGGGACAATAAGGGAACTGTTGATGAGGCAATAAAGTTCCACAATAATGAAGAGTTTTGGCATTATCTGTTCCAGGGGGAGATTGTTGGGATTGAACCCTATCAGAGGAACAGATAATTAAAGCCAAAACTGGATCAGAGCAGTGGATCCAGAATAAGCAGATGTTACATACAAGTCTCTCCCCTTGAAAGTGGTTTCAACATATGCTGACCTCCTATCTACTGATCGTACAAGCTACTGACCGTCAAACTGCTGCTCAAGTGAAGACCTGATGAAAGACTAAAGCCCCGCTGACTTAATCTACTGCCTTGATTCAAGCACCGCTGATCCGGACAAGTACTGTTGGGTTCACAGCAGTGGAGGGATGCAGCAGTTGTTTATTCTGTCTTTATGAAATGTAATGTAATAGCAGTAGTTAGTATAGCAGTGTTTATATTGATCAGGGGTTAGAGTTTGTTAGGAGGTTAGATGTCACTTTCATGGTGACGTCAGCTTAGATGCTCAGTGGTTTGCTAGTGCCTATAAATAGAACAGTGCTCTGTACTGTTCTATTAGCTCTTTGCAACATCGTCTTCTCTGCAGGAACAAACACTAAGCTCTGGCTGAGGGGGAGTTTGTATTCAATCATTGCAATTGTAATCGTAATTGAAATAAATTCAATCTTTTGGTTCATTGTGAAAAATGTTTGATCAAAGCAATACTCTCGTTTGATTGTATGCAAAGTTTGTTTCCATCTTAATTCCGCTGCATAACTCATTCATCTCCATCTTAATTTCAAACGTAAAATACAATCAAAACCAAACTCAGATCCAACATTAGTCACGTTGGAATAAAAATAGAGTGATGTAATTCACTAGATGAAGAAACAGATTAAAATATTGGTTAGAATAAGTGTGGTGTGTTGTAAAATGGTGGTTTCCATTAAACAACCAAACGGGTCGAACAATGGTTGAATTTGTAGTGTTGAAGTGACTAAAACTTCACTCATTAAAAATTGAATTATAAAAGTGTAAACCATGGAACGGATGTGATACGCTAAGGTTGACAAGCCCGGGAATGGGTAATTATGGTTAGAAACCAATGTTGATGAATCATGCAAGTATGTAACTTGTTTCGTTACATTATGCAAATTAGATATTGTATTCATTCAAAGTTGTGTTTTAGAATAAAGATTGGTATTAGTTGAAGTGACAATGTTCACTACTTGATTTAATGAGTTAAAATTAGATTAGAAAGCGTTTGGTAGTCATTAGAAATGGAGGATTCCATAAATGAGCCAAGCGGGTCGAATAATTGTTTAGTAAGTAGTAAAAGTGTGTTTAGAATAGCATTTGGCAATGACGGATCACAAGAACGTGAAACCATAGATTTGGTAATGAAACGACGGTGATCATAAGCCCCGGATGTTGGGTAAATACGTCTTGCAGACATAAAATTTGTTAGTGGTTAAGTTAACGAAAAAGCTAAACGGGTCAAATAAATACATAAGGCATTTATAGACTTTCAGCCCGTACATCCAACTTTTGATATAATAATCTTGATAGATGCATTGGTAATTTAATTACGGTTGCTTAGGAAAAATAATCACCTAAAACGGACTTACGGATCAAAAGTTATGGTGGTTTTAAGTTTGGACTTGATAAAAGGTTGAGTTGGGAAAGTGTAGCAACTAATAAACAACTTGCTGTCAAAAAGGGGGCTAGGTGTAGTGCGACGCCCCCCCCCCCTCCCCCTAAATTCCGAAATTGTTTAATTTTTGTTGTTTTGACTCATGAAACTTGTTATAGCCATTCTAACATTATCAAAACTAACATTTCATGTGGTTTTAACCTTAGGTGATGTTGGTCATGCTCCGGATGACGATCAAGCAACAATTCAAGAACCGAACACTATCCTTTGAAGCTTCCGCGCTTATCTAATTCAGTTAAAAACAATGTTTATGTAGTAGACACTTAAATTGTCGTTTTGGGATGTTAAACTTAGTTGGTAGTTAATACAAACATGGTATTTTGTAAACTTCCGTTTTGTATAACTTTAGGTAATAAAGTATTATATTATAAAAATGTGTATTTTCTATTAAAGTCCCATTTCAATAATACGGGTCTTACATAAATGGTACCAAAGACAGTGGTTTGATTTTTTATAAATGATTGTGGTAAAGAGTTAGTGGTATTAGGACATGTTGATGTTGACTTTGCGAAAGATCCTAATAAAGGGATTAATTATAGATTATGCATCTATGCTAATGGGTAACATGGTAAGTTGGAAAGCTACTTGACAGCATGTTTGTAACACCACGTAAAATCGTGTCCAATGATGCATTGACACGTGTCCATATTCCTAATTGTGCCTAATGTTGGCTAGGAGGGACTATTTTTACCAAATATGAAAAGTATGAATATGTAGTGACTAAAAGTGTTAACATGCTGAAACTATGCCTTTGAGTGACCTTATACGGTGTCCGTATTCTCAAATGAGCCACTTGTTGGATGAAAGGAACCGTTTGTAAAATTGTTTGAAAGTTTGTGAATTGAAGGGTTAAAAGCGTCAACATGTTAATTTATACCTCTGAGTGTCCTTTTAACGAACTGGGAGCTTTATGATGTTCGGTCATACTCTCGAGTGTGCTTAATATTGTCCATGAATGGTAATTATGCCATTTATTGATATAACATTCAAGTATGGAAGTTTAGAGGGTTAACGTGTCAATATGTGAAAGCTTCTACACTGACCGGACACCCATACGGACCACAAGGGTCCAGGCTTACAGTCCGTAAGCCTGTGCCCAGCTCCAAAATTCCCTTGCAGCCCACTCAAAGCTGCCAAAACCTTCACAAACGAAACCATGGGCTTGTTGTCTATTTATGACACATTTTAGGACACTTGTTGTCATCTTTTGAAGCCTCATTACACCTTGAATCATCTCTTAAACCCTCCAAACACTATAAATTGAGGTGCTAGCAACACTTGAAACTTGCTCATTCTTGAATTCCCTCTATCTCTCATTTCTGGAGGTTCCGAAGCTTTGGGAAACTCCTAATCAAGTTCTTTTCATCATAGGATCACTAAGTAAGTGCTCTTTTCATTTATTTTTGTAGTTTATAGGGTTTTTAAAGCCGAAAGTCAAACATTTTCGATAGACGCTTTGACTTTCGGTTTAGACCTTAATGGTCCAGCCATTGTTCGCAACGAGCATGGCTATGTGATCGTAATTAGGTAGGTGTTAATCCCTCAAAAGGGCACCTCCTGAAGATCACGTTTGCTTGGTCAATTGACGTGTCAAAGTTATTAATATTAAAAAGTCAAACGGGTCAGTTTTTGAAATAATCATAATTTGATAATGTAGGTGTTCTAAATTATGTTTTAACACTTAAACAACTTGGTAATAATTATTAGAACATGTGTAAACATGTTTGGCCCATCAATTCCAGTTTAGGATCGGTTCACAACCGAAAGTCGCAAAGTTTGACTTCTGCTTTGACTTTCAATTCTGACCCGAATTAGAACAGTTTGCTACTGATTTAAGGTTCCATTATGATCATAATAGGATGTAGCTTAACCCTCTGAGGTTATATTACATGATCATAACAGTAATCGGAGTTTTATGCAAGTTTCTGTTATTATGCCATACTTTGACTATTTTGCCATTTTTATTAAAATCAAGGTTTTGATCACTAATGAACTTGCAAATGAGTTATGTATTGATATGTTAAAGTAATTAACTTATAATGATGTTACTAAACTGATCATAAACTGAGTTCTTGTATAATATCGTAAATTATGTTTTTAATTGACCAAAATGCCCTTTCAGCACTTAAAATGGTTTTAAACATAATTTCTTATACAAACTCACTACCTACTGATATATTATCATAATTAGAATTATTTGGGATATCAAGTCAGTTTATAATCTGAGTAAATACAAGTTCTTGTATTATGTCCTTAAATGACGAAAATGCCCTTATGGCACCTAAAATGGTTTTAATCATGATTTTCATACAAAACATTTTTACCTACTGAGATGTTATATTAAATAACATATTTTAATAATATAAACCTGGTCATAACTTCTGTTTTGACATAAGATCATAAATATCGTCATTTAACGACTTAAACGCCATTTTGGCGCATAATATGGTTTTAAACCATATTTATCAACCAAGACTTGTTACCTACTGATTTATAACTTATTTAAAATATCTTTTTTTACAGTAGGTACGTGTTATAAACTCAAATTCCCAAATAAGCTTTTAAACTATGTGTGAAATGACCAAAATGCCCCTACGGTGCATAGTTTGGTCTTAAACTATAAAACACACATATGTTTGATATCCTACTGATATTATATCATAAATTAATTATTTTTCTAGAATGTTTATGGTCATAACATCAGTTTATATGCAAGTTCCTTTTATATGTCGCTAAATGACCCAAACCCCCTTATGAGGCATAATTTGACTTTAAAACCTTAACGGGCATACAAGTTGATATCCTACTGATATTATAACTTGTTTAAAGTATAATGGTATATAGAACTTGTTCATGACTCATCCGGTTGCCCGTTGTCGCTTATACGCGTACGGTTAGACTTATGTAACTAGTTTACATAAGTTTACCGAAACGGGTTTAACCTTATTATTTTTATCTCAATTTCCAGAATGTTAATAGTTTACCCATATTATACAAGCCTTAGTACTTGTTAGGTTTAAACTATATTCTATTCCGGTCATCGCTTAATCAAGCGTATCGTACTGATTTTAATACTTTAAGCTAGTCGGTCTAAGTCTACGACTTAAATAAGACCCGTTGGCATTCTAATTGGTTTTATACCATCATCCCATACTAGATCCTTTTAGTAGATTGTTACATACGCTTATTTAATTGAATACGGCTGAGTTACTATAAACCTTGCATTTGTATCAAGTATTAGCTCAGGTAAATACTTTTAACCTATTTTCCCTATACGGGCTTGGGATACGGTAAGTTATTACCGCTTGGTCGGGTATGGGATCATATGTCGGATTGTGGCTACAAAATCTTCATAACCCGTTTTAATATGTTCTATCTGATAACTTAAACATTGGGGGTTAAACGCGACCGTGTCTTGGATATCCATGGCTCATTTAAGTTACTAATGGCCACGATTGTGCACAGGTTGTAGGAATACACCCGTCAGATGCCAATGCTTATTAAAAAATGTTATTCTTACCTGTTGATCAGGGGATACCCCTTTGTGGGTTTAAGTGGTATGTCGGTTAATCATGTCTCAGTGTTTAGTATTGGGCCCCATATGTATTGACAGATATGTAAAACTATATACAAGATTATTTTGAATTATCCCAAGTTATTAAAAGATTTTCATGTGCCTTGTGCACTTAAATCAATTTTGAAATGTTTTCAAAATGTGTCGGTTGATTGTATTTACCAGTGAAAACTGACGTATTTTTAAAAGACTAAGGGGTCATTTGGTAACTTCTAAATGGTTAAGTGATGAACCAGTAAGAGGCCTGAACCATTAAGTGTTGAACCAGTAAGAGGTATGAACCAATAAAAGTCAGTATAATACTTAACCGTTCAGAGACAAATGTGTAACCAATTCAGATTAGAGATCTTAACCATTCAGACTCAGTATAATGCTTAAGGTTCAGACATTTGCTCATGAAACAAACAGTCTGAACCATTAAGTACTGAACCAGTAAGAGGTCTGAACCATTAAGAGCTCTATTAAGAGGTAAACAAACAGCCCCTAAGTTACATGTACAAATACGTAAATAGGCTGGAAGCTACTCGGTAATGCTAGAAGAGGAATTTGCAACTCCTTTGCATAAGCCTTTTAGTCCGTTGAACTCGCCTTTGTACATTTTTATGATCCGCATGTGGATCTTTACTTTTATAAGCCGTTGTATTATTATTTAGAACTTTGAACATTTGGTTTGTAATAGTAATTTTACTCCAAGACTTCTGTTGTGCTATCTGTGATTATTTGACTATGACGATACCAATCTTACGTCACAATACTCCCCACCGGGCCCACCGGGTTTGTGGTTGAAATATCGGAGTATGACAATGTTGTAGCTCAACCTTTTACTGAGTTATAGTACATTACTTTGACTGAATTGTGAAAGAAGCCATTGGGTTAAAAGGTTTTGTGAGTGCACTAGGTGTGAAGAATGTTGATGCAGTAGTTTTATGTGATAGCGAAGGAGCTGTGAAGTTATCAAAAAAATCAGCCGTTCAATGAATGTACAAAACATATGAATGTCAAACTACATTTCATTAGAGGCATTATGTAGTCAAAGGAAGTTATCATTAAATATGTCAATACAAAGGATAATGTTGTAGATATGCTAACTAAGCCAATGCGTGGAATAGGATTTAAGAAGTGTTTGGATATTTTGCGTATTGGTTGACTATGCACTTGGTGGAGATTGTTAATAATGAGGGAAAGAGTCAACACAACTAGTCAAGGGGGTCTTATTTCATGATCATTGAAGTCTAGGGGTAAATTAGTAATTGCGCACAAGTTTATTAATCACTACTAAGATAATTCACAATGCTTCACCTTAGCATGCCACATCAGATTTTAGACATCCTTAAAAAATCCTTATTTAGACTATCCCCAATGCTAAGGAGGCCCTTAGGCGCCTAATGTCACACCCCGACCGCGTAAAACAACAATTCGCGGCGGAAACATCGAGGCGTGTTGCAACAGAATTAATGTTTCATAACCACGGATACCAAAAAGTGTTTCGTTTTATTAATCATTGAATAATTACATTGTCTGGAAATCTAAATACACAATTTAACATAGTCTATCATTGTTATTGAGTTACTAAGGCCTTGTCCAGTCCTATGTGAGCATGCATCCTATCAATCGATATCTTTCAACAATACCTGAAACATATGTGAAAACGAGGTCAGCAAAGAAATGCTGGCGAGTACATAGGTTTTGTGAAAATAAGATTCATGACTTCTGTTTTAAGAAAATGTTTAGTCATGAACCTTGTAATTTGCTTTGTCTTTGTAAATCATTTGAAAAATAATAAGTTCAGGTGATATGTATAAATAAGAGAATAATGCATGATTAAATGAATAACCATGTAAAAATGAGTTTGTATAAGATAAGTTGTTTGTAAATAAATGTCTTGTGAAAAGTATGTTACTTGTATAAAATGTTCTATGTCTCAAACTAAAATGATTCAAATAACACTACAATATGTAATACCATACAAACACTTATATATAGGAAGTACCAGCGGCGTATCCACCATGCTTGTATCATATTCCACACGCATTGTTACTTAATCACTTAATCAAACCAAACCACCAAAGTAATGTTCATGCCCAATGTAAATCATGTAATATGTAACCAAAACTCAATCGCATATCGCTTTGAAACCAATCGTTTACCCAATCGTTAAAACATCGTGTGAAAACCAATCGTTTACCCAATCGTTAAAACATCGTGTGAAAACCAATCGTTTACCCAATCGTTAAATTCGTTTTAGGTCGTGAAACTACTTAAATGGTCGTCTCGCTAATAACATTCAAACCTTCTTGACTCGCATTAATAAACCCTTACCAAAGGATAGATTAACAATTCTCATTAATAAACCCTTACCAAAGGATAGATTAACAACTCGCATTAATAAACCCTTACCAAAGAGTAAATTAATAATTACAGATTCAGTCGCTACCAACAACACCCACACATAACTACGGGTGTAGTAAATAACGGGACTTGTCAGATCCTATGGTACCATAACCTAATACTGGTCGGCTTGATCATTGCTAATGAATGCCATTTGTTATGTAACTACAACCAACAAGTTTGTTCACTTTATTGAAATCGTTATTAGTTTTGTATAAATCGTCTTAATTGTTTTTGAAACCATCGTTATAACATCGAAAACATTTAGCACATATGAGTCACCCCAAAACAATTGAAAGCAGTAAAATAGGGGAATAATGTACTCGCCTGATAATGCTTGGAGGTCTTGAACAACAACTAAACAAAGCTAGAGGGAGCACGGAATCAGTCGGCAATCTAAAACTATATAAATAAACCGGACTTAAATCGGGAGATCGGATAGGATGAGGCTTGGTAAACCAAATGAGTGTTGGAACTCATATGATATGGTTTTAACAAGGCCTACATACTACAATGAAACCAAACCTAAGTGCTTTCGACCCATCGCGACCCATTAAGGTAACATATGCTACTTTAACGCGTCGTGCGCGTGAAACGCGTTCGGACCGCCTAACTGGCCCTATGACAAGTGTTATATGCCTAAACATGTTACATAATCAGTTATGTGACAAAGGTTTAGGTTACATATGCTTAATTACCAATTATACATGAAAAGGGTATTCTGGTAATTTACCTAAGGCATATAAACTACCTATCATACAACTACTTAAACGATGTGACCATAGGGTATAACCTCGGAAGGTTATTCCCTACCTACTATGGTCACCTAATGTATTTGGTCGGATCCTAATGATCGACCAAATGGGTCGGGTTCGAGGTATAAGCGATTTATTAGATCGCTTACCCTACGACCCTAGACAACGTGGTAATCAGTAGGCATAGTCCCAAGGGACTATAACCAACGTGATTACACTCACGTTGCGAAGTTCAAACGAACTTCGCATTGACCATAATTGGTCAATGTAGAAAGTCAAACAAAGTTTGACTTTCAGACTCGAAAGACTCGAAAAGCAATAAAAGAACGAAAGAATACTTACGAAGGGTCCCCGAATGCTAACTTCGATTCAAAAATCTCAGGTATGAAACAATAGTTTCAACTTAGAGTTTCTCAAATCAAAGTTCTTGTAATTTTGAAGCATGGGGGGTGGGGTATTTATAGTAAAAGGTCCACCGTTAAGATCGTTTCATGGAAAACGTGCCTTAATCCCACCCGTACAAGTGTCGGGACCTTATGGTGACTAAAATGTGATCCTTATCAGCTGACTAGACAATTGGGATTGTGTGGTGGTGAAACAAACAGCTGCAATCTGCTGTTAGAAACATTTAACCTGGTCAGAAGGTGCCTCGCGGGCCGCCTAAGGATGCTCAGGAACTGAGGCGGGCCGCCTAGCAGTCACAGATCAGCAATAAGTTTCAGAAATTACAGTTTCAGTCCCTGCACGTGTTTAAGGCCATTTCCGACACTTCCAAGGCCCGTAAAGCCAACTTTAAGGCCCTAAAATGATGCCTAAACATTGTGGACATGAAACATGCTCAAAAATATGCCGGGTGTTGGTTCGTTTGGTCGTACGAACGCGATGTTCGCTTAATTACGACGGAATGCGCATAAGCGCGAAAAACGATCCAAATGACGCAACGAATGGATTTTTGGCAAGCCAAACACTAAATCATAATATAGTCATGCTTACATAAATTTTTGGATGTCCGGATGTATTCAGAACGTAAGTTATGCGCGAAAATGCAAACTTGTGCACTTTTTGACACTTTTAGTCCCTGAATGACACAAAAGTTTATTTTAGCATACCGAACACCTCAAAGCCTATTTCTAAGCTATGTGAAGGATATTTATGGTATGTTTAACTTATGGTCATGTTCCGGAATGTCTGTTACATTTCAAATTGGCATACTTTCGCAGTTTGTCAACTTTAGTCCCTGTAAGCGATTAAACTTTGATTTCACCACACCAAACCTTCCAAAACTTATATCTAAGTTATGTAAAGGTTATTTAAGTTATGTTAAGCCTATGTCACTATTCCGGAGTGTTTGTTGCATTAAACTGGTTATATTTACGCATCGGTGCGCGTATAACCTTCCAGAAAGCGATTTAGAGTTTGGAATTGAACAAAAATTGATATGTGCAAATGATACACATATTTTTACAAATCCCAAGTATGAAATATAATATTTCATTGGTTCGGTATTTGTTTGATGGCCGTGAAGGTACAGGTGTTACAGTCTCCCCTACTTTAGGAAATTTCGTCCCGAAATTTATTTAGAGGAAACTTGTGAGAGTTTAAAACATGAATTTGAAAAGATCGAACAATATTGGTTAGGGTTCTGAACTTCTAGTAACCTTAATAACATTATGCTTGCAATGTAAGAGGGACACTTATATACAAGTATATGAAGCGTCATTGGTGCGTCCACCGTACCTCCATTACATCGTTCTCATTTCGTTATTGTTGTCACTATCGGTTCTTACACATAATAAATCCTACTGGGTTTCTGTGCACTAAATTTCATAATTATGTACGCGTCCATAATTAGATAATTCCTTGCACAGTTCACACAGTCTATTTTATAATGTGTAGGGTAAAACCAAATGAACAAACATGTGATGAGTGTGACTGGACCACCATAGGGTCCTTTCAGCTGTATCATCACATGCCATTCTTAACCAGGTCTTGAATCAATCTTTAACTAGACCACTCAAGGGTCTATCATCGAATCATTGAATGGTACTATATAACCCAAGGGTCTTAACTACCACGTAGAAGCCCATAAGGATTTAAGGTAGTACCTTTTGAATATCCTACTATGAATCCCTCATATGAAGATATAAAAGATTCTATGAGGATTTGAAAATCGTTTACCACACAAAAACATAGAGGAGAACACATAAACACATATCACATAATCGCATAATCGTATACTCGCATAATTGTTTAAATTGACTTTTAAATTTGTTATCTTTGGACACGGGTATTTAATGCATACAAGGAATCAATTCTTAATTGCATTAATTTGGATGGATCCACATGAATACCCTGCTTGTTGACTACATGACCCAAAAACTGAACTCCTTTAAGCCAAAATTTCCTCTTGGAGGATTTAGCGAAAAGTTTGTTCCTTCTTTAAGGGTTCCAATGTCAACGAAGGTGTTGATCGGGATCGGCTCGTGATATGAATAGATCAAGATGTCATTAATAACAACGACGAACTGATCCAAATAAGGCTTGCAGACTCTATTTATTAAGTCTTTGAAGATGGCTGGAGCATTTGTCAACCAGAAAGGCATGACTGTAAACTCTTAATGGCCATACTTTGTGCAGAAAACCGTTTTGGGAATATCTTCTTCGAGAATACAAAGTTGATGATACCCAAAACGCAAATCGATCTCGGAAAATATGAAACGCTATGCAGTTGATCGGAGAAATCGTTGATTTAAGGTAGGGGATATCGATTCTTGATGGTAAGCTTACTTAGGCTTACGCTAATCGATATACATTCGAAAAGATCCATTTTTCTTTTCACAAGGAGAACAAGAGTTTCCCCAAGGTGAAAAGTTCGGACGGATGAATCCTTTATCAGACAACTCTTGAAGCTGTTTTGATAATTCTTGCATCTCGAACGGTGCAAGACGATAAGATACTTTAGATTTAGAAGAAACAAGTGTTTGAGGTTCTTAGGGAGATCACAAGTGATCATAAAAATGACAGAACCACAAGAGTAGTTTTGTCTTTGTGATGACATCATAAGGTTGGATCAAACATTCATACAATTGCATTAGTTGAAAATAAAAACCACAAATTTTTATTTATATAACAACCGCATTGTCTTTAAATGTTACAAGATAACAACCAGAGGAATTTCAAAATTCTACTTGTTCTTCATCATTGATTGCCTCATTGATGTTATACACTCGTCCACGTGCTGGATTCACATTGACGTTGACGTTCGCATTCGGGTTTGCGTTAGCATTTGCATTCACCAGTCTTGGGCAGTTGTGGCGGAAATGACCATTCTCTCCGCAATTGAAATATGAACCCAGTGGGAATCTCGCAGCATTCCCTAGAACCTGAGCTTGAACCTGAGCAGCCTGATTTTGTCCCAGATGACAAATATTGGCCAAATGCCCAAGTCTACCACACGTTGTGCATTTCTTGCAATCTTGTTGTGCAACGTGATGACCGTTGCAACGGGCACAATGTGGTGCGGTACCAGCATATGCCTTCTTTGCAGCTGGCTGTGCCGGTGGGTTTTGCAAGTTCTGAGCAGTCTGTGCTGTAACAGCAAAATTTTGGGCACCCTTCCGCTTCTTTGATTTCTTCGAAGTCTCACCTTCCTTACCCTTCTTGTTTTGACCTTTCTTGCTATCCTCCTTGTCAGACCCCTGCTTCTTACCCTTGTCACCCTTTCTGTGTAACTTATTCTTCCGAATCTGCGACTCAGTCAATGTCGCAGCTAACTCGATCGCCTGACGGAGTGTGGCAGGGCTACTACCAGTAAGGATGTCTTGTACCGAGTCAGGTAGGCCGTCGATGTACCTTTCGATAGCTATGTCAAGTGGGGTAACCATTGTCGGGCAAAGCAGACTCAACTCCTCAAACCTATCAGTATACGCCCTGTGCTCACCACTATCTTGCTTCAACTCATCAAATTCCTTCTCCAAAGCTCGCTGCTCATGACGAGGACAGAATTCCCTCATCATAAGGGCCCTAAGTTCAGCCCACGTCTGTGCTAGAGCAACTTCTGCACCACGATCCCTCATAACCCCGTTCCACCATGTGAGAGCCCTCTTCTGAAACACACTCGAAGAAAACTCGACCCTGCGATTGTCAGGACACTGCACGTGGCGGAAAGTATTCTCAATGCTCTCGAACCATTGAAGAAGCCCAGTCGCTCCTTCAGAACCACTAAACTTGAGTGGTTTAGCCTGGTTAAAATCCTTGTATTTACACTGTGCGTTATTGTTGTTGTTATTATTGCCGTTGTTGTATATCTCGTGGACTTGGGTTACAACCCCGGGGAGCACAGCAGCCACCTGCTGAGAGATCAGAGCTGCGAGTTCTTCAATAGTGAAAGTCCGAGCATCGGTTCGATCATCGCGTCGAGGAGGCATTGTCTAAAAGAGGAAACATGAAATGAACGAGTGAGAGAATTAGACGAAAAGAATGAGATGAGCAAATCTAATGAAAGCAAGGATAGTGGTCATTTGTTTGTTACTACAAAGCAACAAACGACACACAGAACTAATCAAAGTAAATGGGTAAAAATAATGTATCGCGAAGACATGCTCGCCTATAAGTGAACACTCATCCCAAGAATTCCCAGGTAAGCACAACTGGTCTCGCGTCTGATGAGATGTATACGAAGTGCTTGCCTAGACAGAAAACTCAGAATACAGGCATTCACCCTTCCAGTTTGCACGTGTTCACATTATTTAAAAACCCAAAACTTTGCCGAGATTTTGAAAATTCAAAGGGGTTCAAAACCATATAACAGAGGGTTCAAAACCTTGTAATCAATCATCCTAGAACAGATGATTAGTTTTCAAAGCGGTTTCGAAAATTGTGTTCTTGTTGTGGTCGTCGCCTAAGGATAGGTGACGGTATTGTTTTATGACTAAACGCAAGTAAACTCGCGTTAGGGTCCTAAGAAGGTTATAGACTAGGTCAAAGCATTACTAATTACTAATAACCTAATTCCCTATAACCATTGGCTCTGATACCATCTTTTCTGTCACACCCCGACCGCGTAAAACAACAAATCGCGGCGGAAACATCGAGGCGTGTTGCAACAGAATTAATGTTTCATAACCACGGATACCAAAAAGTGTTTCGTTTTATTAATCATTGAATAATTACATTGTCTGAAAATCTAAATACACAATTTAAACATAGTCTATCATTGTTATTGAGTCACTAAGGCCTTGTCCAGTCCTATGTGAGCATGCATCCTATCAATCGATATCTTTCAACAATACCTGAAACATATGTGAAAACGAGGTCAGCAAAGAAATGCTGGCGAGTACATAGGTTTTGTGAAAATAAGATTCATGACTTCTGTTTTAAGAAAATGTTTAGTCATGAACCTTGTAATTTGCTTTGTCTTTGTAAATCATTTGAAAAATAATAAGTTCAGGTGATATGTATAAATAAGAGAATAATGCATGATTAAATGAATAACCATGTAAAAATGAGTTTGTATAAGATAAGTTGTTTGTAAATAAATGTCTTGTGAAAAATATGTTACTTGTATAAAATGTTCTATGTCTCAAACTGAAATGATTCAAATAACGCTACAATATGTAATACCATACAAACACTTATATATAGGAAGTACCAGCGGCGTATCCACCATGCTTGTATCATATTCCACACGCATTGTTACTTAATCACTTAATCAAACCAAACCACCAAAGTAATGTTCATGCCCAATGTAAATCATGTAATATGTAACCAAAACTCAATCGCATATCGCTTTGAAACCAATCGTTTACCCAATCGTTAAAACATCATGTGAAAACCAATCGTTTACCCAATCGTTAAAACATCGTGTGAAAACCAATCGTTTACCCAATCGTTAAATTCGTTTTAGGTCGTGAAACTACTTAAATGGTCGTCTCGCTAATAACATTCAAACCTTCTTGACTCGCATTAATAAACCCTTACCAAAGGATAGATTAACAATTCGCATTAATAAACCCTTACCAAAGGATAGATTAACAACTCGCATTAATAAACCCTTACCAAAGAGTAAATTAATAATTACAGATTCAGTCGCTACCAACAACACCCACACATAACTACGGGTGTAGTAAATAACGGGACTTGTCAGATCCTATGGTACCATAACCTAATACTGGTCGGCTTGATCATTGCTAATGAATGTCATTTTTTATGTAACTACAACCAACAAGTTTGTTCACTTTATTGAAATCGTTATTAGTTTTGTATAAATCGTCTTAATTGTTTTTGAAACCATCGTTATAACATCGAAAACATTTAGCACATATGAGTCACCCCAAAACAATTGAAAGCAGTAAAATAGGGGAATAATGTACTCGCCTGATAATGCTTGGAGGTCTTGAACAACAACTAAACAAAGCTAGAGGGAGCACGGAATCAGTCGGCAATCTAAAACTATATAAATAAACCGGACTTAAATCGGGAGATCGGATAGGATGAGGCTTGGTAAACCAAATGAGTGTTGGAACTCATATGATATGGTTTTAACAAGGCCTACATACTACAATGAAACCAAACCTAAGTGCTTTCGACCCATCGTGACCCATTAAGGTAACATATGCTACTTTAACGCGTCGTGCGCGTGAAACGCGTTCGGACCGCCTAACTAGCCCTATGACAAGTGTTATATGCCTAAACATGTTACATAATCAGTTATGTGACAAAGGTTTAGGTTACATATGCTTAATTACCAATTATACATGAAAAGGGTATTCTGGTAATTTACCTAAGGCATATAAACTACCTATCATACAACTACTTAAACGATGTGACCATAGGGTATAACCTCGGAAGGTTATTCCCTACCTACTATGGTCACCTAATGTATTTGGTCGGATCCTAATGATCGACCAAATGGGTCGGGTTCGAGGTATAAGCGATTTATTAGATCGCTTACCCTACGACCCTAGACAACGTGGGAATCAGTAGGCATAGTCCCAAGGGACTATAACCAACGTGATTACACTCACGTTGCGAAGTTCAAACGAACTTCGCATTGACCATAATTGGTCAATGTAGAAAGTCAAACAAAGTTTGACTTTCAGACTCGAAAGACTCGAAAAGCAATAAAAGAACGAAAGAATACTTACGAAGGGTCCCCGAATGCTAACTTCGATTCAAAAATCTCAGGTATGAAACAATAGTTTCAACTTAGAGTTTCTCAAATCAAAGTTCTTGTAATTTTGAAGCATGGGGGGTGGGGTATTTATAGTAAAAGGTCCACCGTTAAGATCGTTTCATGGAAAACGTGCCTTAATCCCACCCGTACAAGTGTCGGGACCTTATGGTGACTAAAATGTGATCCTTATCAGCTGACTAGACAATTGGGATTGTGTGGTGGTGAAACAAACAGCTGCAATCTGCTGTTAGAAACATTTAACCTGGTCAGAAGGTGCCTCGCGGGCCGCCTAAGGATGCTCAGGAACTGAGGCGGGCCGCCTAGCAGTCACAGATCAGCAATAAGTTTCAGAAATTACAGTTTCAGTCCCTGCACGTGTTTAAGGCCATTTCCGACACTTCCAAGGCCCGTAAAGCCAACTTTAAGGCCCTAAAATGATGCCTAAACATTGTGGACATGAAACATGCTCAAAAATATGCCGGGTGTTGGTTCGTTTGGTCGTACGAACGCGATGTTCGCTTAATTACGACGGAATGCGCATAAGCGCGAAAAACGATCCAAATGACGCAACGAATAGATTTTTGGCAAGCCAAACACTAAAGCATAATATAGTCATGCTTACATAAATTTTTGGATGTCCGGATGTATTCAGAACGTAAGTTATGCGCGAAAATGCAAACTTGTGCACTTTTTGACACTTTTAGTCCCTGAATGACACAAAAGTTTATTTTAGCATACCGAACACCTCAAAGCCTATTTCTAAGCTATGTGAAGGATATTTATGGTATGTTTAACTTATGGTCATGTTCCGGAATGTCTGTTACAGTTCAAATTGGCATACTTTCGCAGTTTGTCAACTTTAGTCCCTGTAAGCGATTAAACTTTGATTTCACCACACCAAACCTTCCAAAACTTATATCTAAGTTATGTAAAGGTTATTTAAGGTATGTTAAGCCTATGTCACTATTCCGGAGTGTTTGTTGCATTAAACTGGTTATATTTACGCATCGGTGCGCGTATAACCTTCCAGAAAGCGATTTAGAGTTTGGAATTGAACAAAAATTGATATGTGCAAATGATACACATATTTTTACAAATCCCAAGTATGAAATATAATATTTCATTGGTTCGGTATTTGTTTGATGGCCGTGAAGGCACAGGTGTTACACCTAATCAGCTGCCACATCATATCTATACAAATCTTTAAAAATCCTTACAAATCTTTAAAACCTCTCAATTTTATCTTTAACCATACAAATATCCTTACATATCTTTAGATTTTTCCACATCATCACCTGTTTTTTCTTTAAATTCAATTACTTAAATTATTGAAATGTATCTAACTAGTTCAATGATTAAATAGTTAATATAAGTAAATAGGTAATATCTAAAATAAAATAAAAGTAAATTTGATTAAAAAAATTAATACACATTCAACAGATTAGTTTTTTGAATTGGATTTTTCTGAATTTGCTTTTTAAAAGGAGTTTTCAAAATTTTGTTATTTATTTAAAGTGGATTTTTTTAATTTAAATCAAACCTAAAGGTTTAAAATGTAGTTTACTGCAATTGAAGGGGGTGAATATAAACCTTTTAATATTAAAATGAAAGGTTTCTCTCTTTAATTGTTTTTCCATATCCATCTCCACTAGGCAATAATTGTCTATAAATTCAGGAGGAAACCCAATAAATCTGGGAAACCCCCCCCCCCCCCTTGTGGGAATCGAACCCATGACCTAATGGTCATAAGCCTTATCCCACCCCCAAGACATCATTAGGCTATAATGTCATGGGCTATTACACTTCATCTTCCTCACAATTTCTCCATTAAGCTATCAAACACAAAATAAAGGTCTCTGCTTCTTACGGCAACAAGCAGAAGACAGAAAAACCTTTCTCTTTCGGCAAAAAAAATCAACCTTGATGGGGTTGTGCTTATCTCCAACTGATGGTTTAACTTAGGGGGTGTGTTGTTTATTAAGGTCTCAATGTTGTAATTTTCATCTTTTTTAAACTCTGGTGTATTTGTTTTTGCTAGGAAGCTGGCTTTCAAGTGAATCCTTAATTTTATTGTTTACAAAAAAGTTTTTTTTTTCGTTTGGCACAAGAACCAAAATAAAGTGGGAGCCCTTGCAGTCGGATTTCGCCTTCAGATCTCTCCCCTACGAATATGCTCCAATGCGCCTGAAAACATGGATGTAATCCACGTCATCTCGGGCGGGATTACGGATACGGCGTTGGAGATAGTCTTATACAATGACAAACTTTCACAAACCACCATTAAAAAATATTGAAAATATATATTTAATGTTTGTATGTGCTAGAGGAGGGCCCCAAATTGTGGTCCATGGGCTGTCCCAAATCCGGACATGGTTGTGTCGTGTTGGACTCCGGTTACATTTGCAGCGGATAAACAGGATTTCGGAACATCAGTGGACATGTTTGTATTTGATATTAAGAACACAGAAATGAACGAATGAGTTTTGAATGATGAAGAAACGAGTGAATGGACAGAAAGATTATGAAAGCAATTTGTCTTGGTGCCGGAAACTGTTACCGAGCAAGACATATATATATATATGTGTGAAACTGGCGGTTAATCTTGGCGGCAAAACTGTCATCGGCAGTTTTAAAATATTTGCTTATGATCTATGCCCACACTTATCACACAATGTACCGAATGTAACATATCAGTTATTACATAAAATTATAAGAATTATAATCATAATAAAGTTTAATTATCCTTCGCTAACACCTTCCCTTAAACTTAATTATGTTTAGCGGCATACATCATCACGCTCCTGTTGGCTTCATCGACGGCTTTACGAGCTTCGTTGAAATTGAAACGGTGGCGCTTCTTGTACAGATTCCAAGAGCCTTCCTAGCTATTTCCGGCATACAGAGCATAATGCTCTGATGCAGCGTCCTCCGGTATAGGATCGGCACTCTTACTTCTTACTCGATCATTTCCGGCCATTGAGCTTTCTCCTTGTTCCACCATTTCTTTGTCCTGCACCTTCTTTTGAACAGGTTTAAACTTGTAGTAATAAACCAAAACGTCCAAATACATGGCATAAATGACTCTAATGAAGTCACCGTCTTGATACTCGAACCCAAGATCTTTCGCTATCGCCGGCCACAAATTGTCAACAGTAACACTTTGATAACCTCCATCTCTTTCCACCATAATGTACAAACCAAGCAGATCTATTCTTCTTCCATCATCTAGAAGTGGGGGTATTGATCTTGAAGTTATTCCCATTTTTTCTTTCAAAAACCAGCCCACCATATTTTCGAATTTTATTTCAAGATCATGCTTGTATTTAAATACGAAGTCTCGATCATCAATCATGTCTAACAGGGCTTTGCAATCAGTAAATTCATGAAATTATAATGCCCTTAAGATCATCCGACTCCAATCAAATTCACTTTCATTCATAACATTTAAAGTTTCAAAATACGAATTTAAGTAATCTTCTTTATACTTCTCGTTCACATCATTCAGATTCATAACTTTCTGTATTTCTTTTAATCCTAAATCTTCTTCTTTTGACAGACCAGTAACTTCATTTACAGTATTCATCACGGGAGGAGAGAACATCGGATAAATCCTACAAGTATCACCGTTTTTGTTGACGGTGAATCCTTGTAATGTTAATTGATTCATGCTCAGGACATTTCTGTCCAATTCCGGGGTATAAAAGACACTTTGTATCTTTAATTTTTCGTTGTTAGACTTAATTTCAACGTCGTATCAACACCAACCAAATGTTTAATCCTTTTGAAAACATTTATATTACCGGCGTAATGATGCGAGAAAGAGTTACTGACATACCATATGTCCTTCCACTGGCCGCCTTCCGTGCCAATCACTATCATTTCACCCTGATCCTCTGCATCCCTCCTTTGTGTCTGGATTCCGGCATTAACCGCTTGGTTAACAAGTTATGTTGCTTCGTCATTTTCTGTAACAACCCTCATTAAAAGTCCTATTTATTTTATTATTTTATCCAATAGGAAACCCTAATTGAGACACCCAAGTAATTCTGCACAAACCCTAAAATTTTTAGAACAATCAGAATCAAGACCAGGGCCCCTAAAACTTAGGGGTGGTATTCTCTACTCAACGATTATCCATATATCTCGCTGTCTAAAACAAAATTCGAGAAAACCGTTGACTCACCTGAACTCCAAAAACACGTGGCAAGCATATGACCACTTTATGTCCCTTGCGCACCGTAAGGGTTGAGGCTTACGGTGCGCAAGCGATGTAAAAGTTATGTATAAATAGCAGTGTCTGGGACTGGAAATTGGACGCTTGAACGACGTAAAAACTCGTAATACACACTGAGTTACGTTCTGTTTACTATCAAAATCACTAATTAGTATAGCGGGGTGCTGCTACGATACCGGGTATTAACTCGATCGCTGCTACGATCCAATGTCCGATCGATTGAAACTATCCGATGGATGTTTTAGTACTATCCTTTGCCATTCATTGTGAATCCGATGGATGTTTAAGTAATTATACTTTGTCATTCGTTGTGATTCCGAGGGATGTTTAAGTGATTGCACTTTGTCATTCGTTGTGAGGGTTTTTATCTCGTGAGTTATCGTAAATACTGTATTAGTTACTTACCTAGTTTGTATGCACTAGGTTACAAGGCTAATCAGTAGGCTAGGCTCTGCTCAAATTAAATCTGCAATGTGAGTCCATTCTCTTTTCTCATCATTTTTATCACCTTTTTGTGATACAATTATATTTACAAATGCTTTCCAAAATCCTAAATGTTTACCAGTTATACTTACAGTGATTAAAATTTTATATTCTATAATAACTGCCGGTATGGGAGGTTTTATACATTATTTGACCTTCGTTACTATTGGCAAGAAAGTTAGCCAATAGTAGCATGACCACAATCACAGTGGGAATTATGCCTCAGTAGCTATAGCCTATAACTAATATTATTTTAACATTAAATCGTTAATAAATTTAATGTATGTTTGAAATAAATCTAAATGGTGTATACCATAATAAAATAGTCAAGTATAATATATTCTACTATACTAAGATTATATTTTTAGTCTTAGTCACGTTAATATATTAAATAATGACATTACAATTATTTAATTAATTAACATATTATATTTGATAAGTTATAGTTGTTTGACATAAAATGATATATGTCATTTTCTGGGTTAAGTGGTTTTGTGCCATAAGTAATATATTTGAAAAAGTAATGTCACGGGACACAACTAAGTCCAGAGTCAATAGTTGAGAGAATGATCAACAGTGACATGACCAAAAGCACTAGTTGAGAGAATGATCAACAGTGTTATGACTAGAATCACTAGTTGAAAGAATGATCAACAGTGATATGACCAGAGTCACTAGTTGAAAGAATGATCAACAGTTAGGGCTGTAAACGAACTGAACGAACACGAACAAGACCTTGTTCGTGTTCGTTTGTTAAAAAATATACGTGTTCGCGAACCGTTGACGAACACTTATCGAACGGGATTTTATGTTTGTGTTCGTTTGTTAAGGAAATGAACTTGTTCGTGTTCGTTTATTTTTGTTTGTTAATTTTAGGCAACGAACGTTGACGAACACAAATGAGCACAAACTAATGTTCATGAACACAAATGGAAACAAACGAACACAAACAATCGTTAATGAACATAATATATAATACACTGACACTTATTAGATATTTAATTTGTCAGAATTTTGATATATTTAAATAAATATAAAAACTAAAAACACTAATGAACTATCGAACACAAGCGCACACGTTACCGAACGTTCACGAACATAAACGAACGAACGCAACCTCTGTTCATGTTTGTTCATTTAACTAAACGAACGAAATTTCTTGTTTGTGTTCGTTTGTTTAATAAACAAACGAACACAAACGAACTTCGCGCCGAACGGTTCACGGACTGTTCGCCGAACGTTTGGTTCGTTTACAGCCCTATCAACAGTGATATGACCACCGTCACAGGAATCGCCTAGTGACAGATAAATTGAATAATAGTAAAATAGAATTATTTGATAAATTCACTATTGGACGAAAGTGAGCCAATGAGTGATATGACTACTGTCACATCGGAACTGCCACCATGTGACAAATACTGATTGAGTCGGGTAAATATATATAAATATAAAAACCTAAATGCTGTAAGGTATAACAATATATTTTATAAAAATGGAATGAACTCACTCAGTATTTCCGCTGACAAAACCTTTTTCAAACATGTTTCAGGTAATTACAGTAGATTGGAATAAGAGTTGGATACGGCACTGAAAGGCTTCAAGAAGTGGCTTATTTTATTAATTAAATCAAATTAAGAAATATTGTTTTATGTAATCAAAATTTATCTTTATTAAAGCTACCATTGTAAAACATGGGTGTATTCCATCCATTTAATAAATAAAAATCTGGTGTTTTCTAAACTCTGATATTTTTCCTAACTCACGGTCCTGATGAAATTTCCGCTGCAATATTTTATAATCACTGGTACCACTGGGCTGTTCGCGGCTTCCGATTCCGTCCAGGGTGGGTCGGGGGTCGTGACAGAAGGTGGTATCAGAGCCACTTGTTTAAGCTATGTAGGTGTTCTTTTAATACCTAAACTTAAAAGTTAGGAAACTGATACAAATTAACATATGTGTTATATATGAATATATATATGTTGATATGCACATATAATATCCTGGAAGTATTGTTTTATTTTAATTATTTTGTGATATTAATAAGTGAAAATGTTTGCAATTCAGATGTCGAATGAAGTACCACATAATCCAGAAGTTCATGCTAATAATGAAAATCCTTTGGATAAAAATGCTATAGAAAATCTAATAGCTCAAGGAATAGCTAATGCTTTACCTTTAATAATTAAAGCTGTTAAAAACCCCGTAGAACCCACCAAAGTTGTGAGTAGCAAGCATACTCATGACGACTGTTTCAGCCATAGTGTCAATGGAGGTAATGATGATATTATCAAAACCCCATTTCCCAAGAAAAAGAAGGCGATGACTCTCGGGTGTACCTACAAAGAATTTATAGCCTGTAAACCAACTGAGTTCGCATGCAGTGAAGGAGCCACGGCTGCTCTGCGATGGTTGGAAAAGACGGAAGCTGTTCTTACAATCAGCAAATGTGCCGAAGAAGATAAGGTGATGTATGCATCTAACCTCTTCAAGGAAGAAGCCTTAGAATGGTGGAATACAATTCTTCAGGCAAAAGGAAGTGACATGGCTTATGCCATGAACTGGGAAAAATTCAAGGAAATGGTAGAAAGGAAATTTTGTCCCCCTTATGAAAAGGAACGAATGGCTAACAAGTTCCTAAATCATAAAATGATAGATGTAAATTGTCATGAATATACGACAACGTTCTTCGAATATGCAAGAATGGTACCAACTCTGGCTTCGCCAGAACCCGTACTAATTTCTCGTTATATTTGGGGATTAGTTAGCGAAATCCGAGACATAGTCAAGGCCGTTAGACCACAGACTATTGAAGAAGCAGTTGAACTAGCTAACATGCTAACAGATGGACTAATCCGCACAAGAGAAGAAAACAAGAAGAAAGAGTTAGCCCAGAAAATTTTCCAAGAATTCAAGAAGAAAGAAACTGAACCGTCACTGGAACAACCTACCTGCAGAAGCTGTAACAAAAAGCATTCAGGAAGATGCCGTTTTAGGAGAACACCCTACTGTGACTTTTGCAAGATGACCGGGCATATAGAAGAAGAGTGTAGAAGGAAGACTAATATTTGTTACAATTGCGGAGAGACGGGACACATCAAACCATATTGCCCGAAACTGACCAAAGCACCCGACAACAAGGCCAGAACTGCAGACGGAGCTAAGAAAAACGCGCGAGCATTCGTACTTACTACGCAAGAAGCAGAAATGATTCCAGACGTAATCGCTGATATGTAATATCTAAGTTAAGTTATTATTTAACCCTAACATAAATAGAAGTTTTTAAATAAATACATTCTGTCAAGTACTTCATCTATTCAAAACCATAACAGACTTGTTTGGTCTTCACTTTCACTGAATCATTTATTTGGTCACGATCACCTTGTGGTGACGTTTTCACAAATTTGAAGCTTGTGCTAATCTTGTTGCACACCTTATATACGGGTTTAATTATTTATTTATATTGAATCCGCTTTGTTGATTTATTCTATAAAATCAATCTTAACACAATCATGTGCTAAGATAATGATACACAAATTCATTTCATATTTCAGTGTATCTCTTAATGATTTTTATATCAGCAATCGAGCGTTTCGTAATCTTTATTGCTTTATCATCTTTGATCGAAAAAACATTATTCAATTATTTCAATTTCAATGAAAAAAAAAATCCTACTAGATTTATTTGAAACATTCAGACTTACTTCATTTGATTTAAAGCATGGTGAAACTCATTTCATTCACCGCTACTATTATCAATTACTACGACACCTTGTGGCGTCACAATAAATTTGTAGCTTGAGATAATCTCAATTTCACACTTGATGTACGGATTTATTTATTTATTTCTGTTGGTTCATCATCTTAAATAGTCTTAATACAATTATGTGTTAAGATAAGAGTACACAAATTCATATCATATTCCGGTGTATCTCTAAAAGCTTCTTTCATCATTGATCGAAAATTCTATAATATTCATTTGGTCTTTTCATTATCAATTGAAAATCCTATTCGAAATGAATATCCAAATTAAAGCTTTCAGTTAATTACACGGTGAAATTGTTCGGTCACCGTAATTATTGAATTATTTCAATCATTACGACACCTTGCGGCGTCGTTATAAACTTGTAGCTTGGGCTAATCATAATCATACGAACCATTCAAAAACCACGTATGTCTTTCGTTTGACTCAGCATTGAAAAGTAGTCTTGATACAATTATGTATTAAGACAATGATACACTAAACTCTATTGTATTTCGGTGTATCCTTGCAATACAATAAATGTCAACAGATTGATTTTTCTTTTGTTATGATTCGATAGTTGACAATCATTTTCGTACTTCTATTTTATTTAAGCTTATTGATTCTGAGTCTTCCTCAGTTGACAATCAAATTAAACTTTTCCTTTGACAATGAATTCTGTTGATTCTAAAAGTCATTCACAACTTGTAAACATTCAGTTTAGATATCTATTGATCATATATCTCTTTTGGCTTGAACCTAGTCACCTTGGAAATTATATCATTTCATCTCATTCGTTTGACATCGATTTCTTGAAATAATTCAGTTGAACCATTGAGTCCTATTTATTGTATAACTCATAGTCACAAAATTTGATTATGTGTCATTTACTTTAAAAATATTGTTTTTATTTGACTAAAATATAACATAAGTCTAAAAGAAATATCGTAACCCAAATCTCGAGGATGAGATTTTATTAAGGTGGGGAGAATGTAACAACCCTCATTAAAAGTCCTATTTATTTTATTATTTTATCCAATAGGAAACCCTAATTGAGACACCCAAGTAATTCTGCACAAACCCTAAAATTTTTAGAACAATCAGAATCAGGATCAGGGCCCCTAAAACTTATGGGGGTATTCCCTACTCAACGATTATCCATATATCTCGCTGTCTAAAACAAAATTCGAGAAACCGTCGACTCACCTGAACTCCAAAAACACGTGGCAAGCATATGACCACTTTATGTCCCTTGCGCACCGTAAGGGTTGAGGCTTACGGTGCGCAAGCGATGTAAAAGTTGTGTATAAATAGCAGAGTCTGGGACTGGAAATTGGGCGCTTGAACGACGTAAAAACTCGTAATACACACTGAGTTACGTTCTGTTTATTATCAAAATCACTAATTAGTATAGCGGGGTGCTGCTACGATACCGGGTATTAACTCGATCGCTGCTACGATTCAATGTCCGATCGATTGAAACTATCTGATGGATGTTTTAGTACTATCCTTTGTCATTCATTGTGAATCCGATGGATGTTTAAGTAATTATACTTTGTCATTCGTTGTGATTCCGAGGGATGTTTAAGTGATTGCACTTTGTCATTCGTTGTGAGGGTTTTTATCTCGTGAGTTATCGTAAATGATATATTAGTTACTTACCTAGTTTGTATGCACTAGGTTACAAGGCTAATCAGTAGGCTAGGCTCTGCTCAAATTAAATCTGCAATGTGAGTCCATTCTCTTTTCTCACCATTTTTATCACCTTTTTGTGATACAATTATATTTACAAATGCTTTCCAAAATCCTAAATGTTTACCAGTTATACTTACAGTTATTAAATTTTTATATTCTATAATAACTGCCGGTATGGGAGGTTTTATACATTATTTGACCCTCGTTACTATTGGCCAGAAAGTTAGCCAATAGTAGCATGACCACAATCACAGTGGGAATTATGCCTCAGTAGCTATAGCCTATAACTAATATTATTTTAACATTAAATCGTTAATAAATTTAATGTATGTTTGAAATAAATCTAAATGGTGTATACCATAATAAAATAGTCAAGTATAATATATTCTACTATACTAAGATTATATTTTTAGTCTTAGTCACGTTAATATATTAAATAATGACATTACAATTATTTAATTAATTAACATATTATATTTGATAAGTTATAGTAGTTTGACATAAAATGATATATGTCATTTTCTGGGTTAAGTGGTTTTGTGCCATAAGTAATATATTTGACAAAGTAATGTCACGGGACACAACTAAGTCCAGAGTCAATAGTTGAGAGAATGATCAACAGTGACATGACCAAAAGCACTAGTTGAGAGAATGATCAACAGTGTTATGACTAGAATCACTAGTTGAAAGAATGATCAACAGTGATATGACCAGAGTCACTAGTTGAAAGAATGATCAACAGTTATATGACCACCGTCACAGGAATCGCCTAGTGACAGATAAATTGAATAATAGTAAAATAGAATTATTTGATAAATTCACTATTGGACGAAAGTGAGCCAATGAGTGATATGACTACTATCACATCGGAACTGCCACCATGTGACAAATACTGATTGAGTTTGGTAAATATATATAAATATAAAAACCTTAATGCTGTAAGTTATAACAATATATTTTATAAAAATGGAATGAACTCACTCAGTATTTCCGCTGACAAAACCTTTTTCAAACATGTTTCAGGTAATTACAGTAGATTGGAATAAGAGTTGGATACGGCGCTGAAAGGCTTCAAGAAGTGGCTTATTTTATTAATTAAATCAAAGTAAGAAATATTGTTTTATGTAATCAAAATTTATCTTTATTAAAGCTACCATTGTAAAACATGGGTGTATTCCATCCATTTAATAAATAAAAATCCGGTGTTTTCTAAACTCTGATATTTTTCCTAACTCACGGTCCTGATGAAATTTCCGCTGCAATATTTTATAATCACCGGTATCACTGGGCTGTTCGCGGCTTCCGATTCCGTCCAGGGTGGGTCGGGGGTCGTGACATTTTCCTTGGATTTGCTTGAATAAATTTGATGCCCTGGCCGGTGACAATAGAAACATAATTTCACCCTGCGTTTGTTTTTCTCCCTCTCATTTTGTTCATCATAGCAGTGTTGACATGGTAGAATTGTAGAAGTGGTTCTGATTTTTGCACACGTCCCTAATGTGGCTCTGATACCACATTGTTGGACTCCGGTTACATTTGCAGCGGATAAACAGGATTTCGGAACATCAGTGGACATGTTTGTAATTGATATTAAGAAAACAGAAATGAACGAATGAGTTTTGAATGATGAAGAAACGAGTGAATGGACAGAAAGATTATGAAAGCAATCTGTCTTGGTGCCGGAAACTGTTACCGAGCAAGACATATATATGTGTGAAACTGGCAGTTAATCTTGGCGGCAAAATTGTCATCGGCGGTTTTAAAATACCCGCTTATGATCTATGCCCACACTTATCACACAATGTACCAAATGTAACATATCAGTTATTACATAAACTTATAAGTATTATAATCATAATAAAGTTTAATTATCCTTCGCTAACATGTCGGACTTCACTCCACAACACACATCGATCCGTGGGGGTGGTCCGCAATTCAGACCTTTGCCACATAGGAGAATTGTGGATGCTCTAATGGTATTAGTTAGATACTTCTTCGTTTTGTTTTCTTCTCGTCATTGTAATCACACTCTGGTAATGCAATAAGGATGCAATTAATTGGTGATTGAATCTGGTGTTTTGTTCATCTTTCTTTGGTGTTATTTGTGATTGTTTCTTTGATTCACATTAACAGGATGGCCATCTAAGGAATTAACGATTACCAGGGTATCAATCGTTAGCTCATGTGTTGGTAGGTATTATGTGTTGGTTTGTATGGACAAGCTGTATCCTTATGGCTTTGCCGTTATAATAAACTTGATATCAAATATTTAAAAGATGGCACCCATGACCCATTTCAGATCGAATATCCAAGCATATATACATAATAATTTAGTATCATGATAATAGTATTATCTTTTGTTCTGACATGTACAGGTAGGTAAATACATGATAATTAAATAAAACCAAATGAAAGAAGAATTTGAGTCCTGTACAGTATGACCGAACAAAAGATGAGAGATCCAAAACAGAATTACTAATTTTGACACCGATTTGTAGAGTATGTAGGAGAATCCCATGGCATATCATGAGTCCAGTCGTCGTGGACGGTTGATGGCAGGCTAAAGGGGAACCCAGTGGTTCTTACCTTTATCCACTCATGCTCATCGTTCGACAGCCTCAACCGTTCTTCATGGTCTCCAATGTCTATGCATCCTTGCATATCCTGTGGTGAGTTCACTGAAAAATCATTAAACTGTTGTGGTTCTCCAAATCCCATATTTTCAGAAGCATCTCTTTCATTCTCAATTAAATTAGAGTCAAGATTGAACAAGATCGGAGCCTCATCAGATGTGGTCTTTGTTGTTGATCCTGATACATCCATAGTCGAAAACATGAAACCGCTTGGGAATCCCGTGTTGGGGATTGAAAAAGGAGAGATTTTTGAAATGGTCTGATTCATGGCTATGCATGAGGGGGTGTCAAGAGCTGAAAAACTTTCGGGTGAAGCCAATCTTGATTCGTTGATGAAAAGATCTGCCTTTTGTTCGGGTAATGAAGACACCCACGAGTGTGCAAGCGCTCTTTGTGCCATGGAACTCGTCTTTTTGAAGATTCTGCATATTGCCCATGCATCCTGTCAATATAAACAAGGAATTTACTTGATAATTATCCCCCATGTTTTTAAATACTCTTAGAAAACAAGCAAACGTATCCAGTGATATCTGACTCGTAATTAAGTAGGGTCTCAAGAGGGTGGGATGCATGAGAACCCCGGCTCAAAAAACCTTTTAACGGTATAAAAGTACCACATAAATTATATATTAGTGATCTAGAAATGAAAAGAAAAAGGAGGACAAAAAAAGGATCATGAACCACCTAGAATTTTTTTAAGACCCCTTGATACTTAAAAGTCTTACGTTTGGTGGGAGGCTTTTATCTGAGATCCCTTTAGATGGTGACTGAGGTTGAGAGAGTGGAGGAAGCCTAAATTCATGCATCATCCAATCTGTTTTAATCCCTTTAGCAGCTCTTCCTCTATAGAACACCAAAGATTTCTTTAAACCAATACAATTAGTGCCATTTGATGAATATATCGGCCTATCAGTGCCAGTTGCTTTCCAAAAACCAGCTCCTGTAACACGGTTTGGTCGCGCGCTATTTCTGTATTTACGGTCCCTTGGACAATAAAAGTACCATTCTTTTTCGCCAGTGGGTGCCAAATCTGTGAATAAAAAACGGTACATGTTAAAAGAACAGAAAAACAATAGATCTTTGGTTACTATATTGATATAGCTTACTTGGTAGATCCCATGGATCATATTTGTATATATCCACTTGTTTAATAAGCTCGATAGGAAGAACCCGTTGCTGAATTTTCTTTTTTAGGTAGAATCCAACAAGTTCTTCATCTGTTGGATGAAATCTAAAACCAGGTAACATGACATCATCCATCTATAATAAATTCTGAGATACTAACACGAATGTGAAGCCAATATATATATGAACTTGAACAATATTATTTCGTAAGGAAAACCCGAACTAGGTCCTGTTTGATGGAGAAATTAGAGATAAACTATTCATTTCTGGCTGGCTTCCTTAAAATGGTATGTCTCCAAAGCTTCAACATGTCTTTCTGGTTTTTACAAAGTATTCAAATGAAAGAATCAGCAATAAATATGATCATTTGGGTTTGTTTGAGGGCTAATTTATAATCTTATTGGACTGATAACTTGGCCTTTTTATTGTATGTTTCGTCGAAAACAACACAAAAGGACAGGAAAACCTTCAACAGTATTGTGATTTATTTCAAATAATATATAAAATAACAACAGTTTACTCATCAAAGATCCAAAAATGGCACTTTCTTCCTTTCATGCTTATCATAGTTTATATTTTATCGTTCTTTTTGTCAAGACAAACATATGATCTCTCATTATCTAGGATGAATGATTCATTGATTTGGATCACATGGATATACTTTAATCAAATGTGTCCCCATAGAAATCCAAGTAATGTTCATTAAGTGATGTCTACACTCTATTGATAAATTTCTAGCAAGATTTACATTACTTGTTGAGAAAGATCTATATTACTTTCTAAAAAGATTTGATGTAAAATATAGAAAATGACCTTTTTGTTCTTTATAATTGTCTGAAATGGTTTTTATATGTTTGGCTGGTAAATTTCACACTAACTGTCAAGAGAGTTTTCAATTTATGATGTGGAAACATGAAAAATCCACTTTTTGTTCATACCATGTCCTCAGTATTTTTTTCTAGGTGTTCAATTAGTGATCATATTAGCTTCGGACTTAAGAACAAGCTTGGATGTATCTATACATGGACTATGTATAAGTGTTGATAGCAATCACTAGCAAATAAAATCATCAATCATGACAAGTGAATACAAACATCAGTAAAACCAAATGGGAATGTCATTGTAATCTATTCTTTTAGGAAAATAAAATAAAGGGTAAAAATCATTAAATTAAATAGTAAACAAACATCAGTAAAACATCCCTAGCCCAGTTGGTCCCATGTGGTGGGGTTGGGCCGGTTCCTCCTTGGAGGTCACCGGTTCGATCCACGGCTGCGGCGTTATGGGGGGAGGACGTCCCAATGATGGATCGTTCCTACCGAGGCATGGTGCGGTCTTGAGGGCAACCCGGTTTTACCCAGCTGTTACCCCAGCGAGTCTCTCGTGTGGGGGCAGTATGGTTTCCGGGCGAAGGTCAACTTGCGCAAAGGCCGGGGCCCGATCGAACATCGCATCCGGAAGAGCGGGGCTGACGGGGGATTGTCTTCGACATGAACCCGGTGACCAATAGGTCCTGTACATAGAAAGTCACCCTTCAAAAAAAAACAAATATCATAAATAATTCATTAACGTCACTTAAGTTTCATATGGTCCCATTATTTTATAATAATAACATAACTCAGATACATTTTGAGTCTTGGAGAGAGATCAGTCCAGCCCTAAAAATTTGTTTTAGACCTTATTGTCCATCTATTCAATAATCTTAACCAAGGACGGGCCGCCATAAATCTTAACTAATCAAGGAGGGTCATCATATATATTAATAGACTACGCTAATTATGATAGCGATTGTATAGTTATTATTGTATTATTTATCTCCAAAAATAGGAGATCTCATTGTAACTATATATGTTGAATAATGTGAATGAAAAGGGATCAAGCTTGTTATCGGCCATGGCGAAAGAAAAAAAATGGAGAGGGACGAGCAGTAAGGGGCGACGGCAGGCTGAGAAGAAAGAGGGGAGGTGTTGGTGCACAAATGTCTGTTAACTTCGTCTTTATCGAGTCTTATGTCTAGATAGGATAAACTAGCACACAACAGGTTAGAATTTAGGGTTTATATGTGAAAGGATAATTTCGAACGAAATTAACAAGTGTAATTTCGCTTGAAATGGCACTGACCATTTCACACGAAATTAGACTTTGCTATTTCGCTTGAAATGGCCAGTGCCACTTTCAAGCGAAATTACCTTCACTATATATAGGTGTGTTGCTAGTTCATTTGTAACTTTTCCGATTCAGAGCCGAGGTGCTGCTAGTTTGTCAAACGATCTGTAAAAGGTTTGAAATCATTAATAAGAAGATAATTAAGGAGAATCTAGTTGTATTCACGTCGATATCATTGATTCCGCCTTTGATATTGATGTTAAACTCTTCTGATTGACTCGTTAGGGTCACACGACGTTCCAACAAGTGGTATCAGAGCTCAGGAAGAAGAGTTTATACCAATTCAGCTTGTTTTCATCACTTCTACTCCTTCTTTTCAAAATTAAACGAAATTTAACGGACAAAATGGACTGAATTTCACATATATCATATAAAACACTGTTTTAATGAATCCTTGAAAGAATTGGACCTAAATTCGATCAAAAACTGGATCAATTTGACAAATTGGTGGCCGATTTGATGATGTCATCATAATTCCGCTCGAAATAGCACTTGTGATTTCACACGGAATTAGCTTTTGTGGTTAATTTCGCTTGAGATTGTTGTTTGATTTCATACGAAATCAAATTCCGTTTGAAAGTGCTGTTTGATTTCAAACGAAATCAGATTCAGTTTGAACGTTTCACACGAAATTAGCTATTTCGCTCCAAAGTGACTTGATTCCGTTTGAATCCAATCTAATTCCGCACGAAATTAGATTCCGTTTGGTGATTTCGTTTGGGAACCTTATTTCGTTTGAAAATCCCTGATTTCGTTTGAGTTGGGGATTTCGCTTGAAAAGAGTAATTTCGTGTGAAACATTATTTCGTGTGAACTGATTTCGCTTGAAACTGTTTTTATTAAAAATCAAAAATTTTCTAAGTGTTTGTTGATTGTTTCAGATACGTGAAGATGGATGAGTTTATGAATCCTTTCAGTGACATGTTTGCTTTCACGGGAAACACCGGAGATGATACATCAAACAACACAAATGAAAACGTTTCAAATCCGAGTGCGAAGAAAACTCTTTCTGATGCTTTGAGTGTGGAGAGTGCATATGGCACATACAACAAACCTCCCAAACTAATGGCGATCGAAGAATACAATAGATGGGCTAAAAGGTTTGAAGAGTGGCTAAAAGCGTTTGCATATCCAAGCTGGAAAAGCTTGAAGAATGGTTACAATATCGGAAGATCAGATTATGAAAATTTAGAAGGCACTGATAATGTAGAAAGTTTTGTTGCTAAACAAAAGTGCATTGCATTGCTTCATCAGTCTGTAAGAGACGACATAATATCGTTGATCGAGTACACAAATTCAAAAGATCTATGGGAGAAACTTAGAGTGAAATGTGTGGGTAGTGCTGAGAGAGTTAAAAAAGAAATTGTTAAGAAAAGAATTTGATTTGTTTGGATGTTTGAAAAATGAATCTGTGTCAAAGATGATCGAAAGATTCGGGCAATTGAAGCTGGAACTTGCAAGACACGGAATCGTGTACACTCAAGAAGAATTAGTTGACAAACTGTTTGACTCGTTGCAGGATGAGAAAGACTGGCAGTACTTTGCTTTGATGTTGAAGAATACAATCAAGTCGGAGGATCTGACGGTTGATCTGTTAATCGAAAGATTGGAAAGTCATGAGCTGGAAATCAAGAAAACAAACAAAGTCAATCATTCCTCATATCAGCAGAATGTTGAGTTGTATTACCGAGGAAGTGTGATCCCGAAGAATGTGTCTCCCAAGACAGCTTTCTCAGCTGAAAGTTCTAACACGTCAAATCAAGAAAGTTCAAGCATTGGTTATCATGGAGGTTCAACTTCAACTGCTCAAAGTCAATCAGTTCCAAAGAATTTGTTTCAATGCAACATTGTTGTGGATCTGAAGAATGCTCAAAATTTCAGTGAAGAATCCGCAAAGCAGCAAATGGTGTTCTTAGCTTCTGTGTTAGAGTCTTATGAGAGCCTTGTTGCAGGCAAGATTGGAAACACTAATCTCACCAAGGAGGACTATGACCAGATTGACCCAGAGGAGATGGAGTTAATCGATATCAGGTGGTGTATGGCTAGTGCAGTCAGACGAGCTCAAAGGTTCATGGAGATTACAGGCAGACATTCTATCTGAGGACCTTCCACAAAACTTGGGTTTGATAAGTCGAAGGTCACATGCTTTAAATGTAAACAAAAAGGTCACTTTAAAAGAGAATGTCGAAATGCATATGCTGATGATACAGCAAATCCGATCCTTGAAGATTATTACAAAAGAGCAATCTATCATTAGAACAAATCTGAACCGCCCAGAATGAAGCAGATAGAAGAAAATCCCAAAGAAAAATCCAGAACACTTGCTGTTATCCATGACGATGAGGGATATGATTGGAGTGAAGTGTTACCAGAAGAAGACGCAGTGGCTAT
This sequence comes from Helianthus tuberosus, assembly GCA_030545235.1. Classification (NCBI taxonomy): domain Eukaryota; kingdom Viridiplantae; phylum Streptophyta; class Magnoliopsida; order Asterales; family Asteraceae; genus Helianthus; species Helianthus tuberosus. Next base: position 51,121,722 of record CM060371.1, on the reverse strand, counting down.
GCGTTTGTGACAAAGATTGTTCCTTTCAAAGACTCCAGAACAGAAGAAGTGAAATATGTCAACAGAAAGATGATAGCTCAGAACAGGATGAGCAGAATTTATCGTACATACAAAGAAGCTAAACAGGCAAAAAGATGGGATGCTGATAGAGAATGTTACCTAGATCCCAATGGAAACATTGTTGTTGATCCAAATACTATTGATGTTGAAACTTTCATCAAACAAATTGCTGATGAAGAAGAAGCAAATCAGAGATTGTGGTGGGGAGGAGGAGAAGTTAAAGAAAAAGCTGAAGAAAAAGAAAAAGAAAAAGAAAAAGAGAAAGAGTCGCAGCCAAAGAAAGTTGATGATGGGATTATTGATACAACACAAGAATTCACAGCTGAGAATTTGAAGAAGATGGCTGACAAAGTGTTTGCTGCAAAAGAGCTAGAGGTAGTTTCTGGTTCTGGCACTGAGTCTAAAACCAAGGTCAGTCACATTGATGCAACCAATGAGTCAGGTAAGAAAACTAAAAATGAGAGCGACTGCAAAAATTGCATGAAAGACTGCAAGGTTTGTAGTACAATGGCTTACCTTAACGGTACTAAGACCGAAAAACTGACAAGAAGAGTCAGTGATGTTGAAGATCAGATCTTAAACCGTGACAAAATGTTGAAAGCTTCAAATGAACGTTTAAAAGAATTAACTGAGAAAATTGAAAATGATAAAAGTGACGTAGAAAGAATTAGGAAAGAAAACGAAAAGCTAATTCATGAAAATCGTCAACTTTCAGAAAATTTTGAGAAGCTAAAACGAACGGTAAAAGATTCCGATGAGAGAAATGGTAAGACATACAAAGAAAATGTTCAATTGTCAGGAGTTCTTAGGGTTAAAGAAGAGTTAATCAATCAACAACTGGATGAAATTGCTAAGTTGAAGCTTCAGTTTCAAGAAGCTAAAATTGAAAATGAACGCATCCAGTTGAAATTAAACAGTTACAACTCCGCAAGTTTTGTTCTTCAACATATCGTTCCTAAACCAATTGGGAAGAACAAAGCAGGCGAAGATGTATACTTTGATGGAACCGGGGTTGGGTTTCATCAGGTTCCACCACCAGTTTTAAATAATTTTTCAAAGAAAAAATCAGGGTTGGTTAATGATGAAGAAGAAAATGAAGTTAAGCTTCCAGACACGATTGATGTCACATTCACTTCATCTTCCGATGAAGATAGTGTTCAATCTGAAATTGTTAAAAGCATGGCTGAAAATGTTTTGAAAACTGAGAGTGACACTACTGAGGATGATGAATGCTTTTTGGACAAATATATTCCAAAATCAAAATCCAAAAACAACTTAAATGAAGAACCTAATCTTGTGATGTACAAGATGGCGGGATCTGATAAGTTGTATTCGGATCGTGATTTTCCTTTGGAAAATGTGAATGTTGGTAAATTGAGAAATGTGTTCAAGTGGATTGAGATTGATGTGTCTGAGATCGAAGGTTTGAAGTGTTCCAAACGGCAATTAAACTTTGAAAAAGATAAAGCTTACTATAAAAAACCTGTTGTACCGCCGCATTTTTCTAACAACAATCAAAACAATTGGTCGGGTGGTTATAAGGGTGGTAAGAATTATCAAAGAAGGAACTTTCAAAACAAGAAGTTTGTTGAGAAAAAGGTGTTTGTAAAAAGCTCGAGTTCTCATTCCGAGCAAGAATCTGAGATTTTTTCAAAATCCAATGAAAATTTTTTTGAAGAAAAGGCCTCACAACCTCAGACCGAAGGCACAAGTCGAGTAGTTGATACTCGTACATGCTTTAAGTGCAACAAAGTTGGACATATTGCACGAAAGTGCACCAAATTTAAGCCTAAGTCTGAAGTTTTTAAGAGTCAGAAAAAGAAAGCTGATGCAAAAGGCAAAGCTCCAATGATTGTTGAGAAGAATGTTTTGAAAAATGAAAACACCAAGATCAAAACTGAATCCGTAAAGAATGTGGTAACTAAAAATGACAAATTTTACAAACGGGTTGCTTTGCCTCAACAAGCATGGAAACCAAAATCAGTTGAAAAGACCACAAGTTCTCCAAAACCAAAGGTGTCTGAGACTGCAAAATCATCATCTTCAACTAAGAAGATGTATGTACCTTTGGATTACTATGAGAAACTTGAACCACAAGAGGCTACTACTTCTGATAAGAAGAATCTACCAAAGAAAGACCAATCATCTGGTCAACCTTCTCAAAATGATTTCTTTTTATACAAAAAGGTTGAGATTGGGTCTGAGGAGAGCTTAAAGATGAATGAAAAGAATTTTCCGCCACTTTACATTGCAAAAACTCACTTAAATGTCAAGTTACCCGAGTCAAAAGAGGCTTGGGTAGCATCAAAATCTAACTAAATGTGTGTGATATGTGCAGGAGCTTCCAAGATCCATTTCACGTTAGATTATGGATAGTGGAGCTTCTCGGCACATGACAGGGAAGAAAACCCTACTGTACGATGTTCGAGGGTTTAATGGAGGATATGTGGGATTTGCAGGAAATCAAGGTGGTCGAATAGTTGGTGAAGGAACTCTATCTAATGGAATTGTCACGTTTGAAAGAGTAAACTACATCGCCGAGCTTGAAAATAAACTTCTAAGCATATCTCAAATCTGTGATCGTATGTATACAACGCACTTTACAGACAAAGAATGTTTGATCTTGAAACCAGGATTTGTTGTTCCCGAAGAGTGGGTTATCATGAGAGCACCCAGAGTCAATGATCTGTACGTGTTGGACATGAGTGTAGCAACTACTACCACGGGTCAGGCTCACTGTTTTATGTCAAGAGCAACGGAAAAAGAATCACAATTGTGGCATCGAAAGATAGGCCACATTCACTTGCGAAAAATGAATCACCTGGTGCATAACGACTTGGTTATTGGTGTTCATGTGAAAGGTTTTCATCTTGAGGGGGAGTGCATTAGTTGTGTCAAAGGCAAACAAAAGAAGAAATCTCACCCTGGGAAGAAGGAAAACTCAATTTCAAGACCGTTAGATAGACTTCATATGGATCTTTTTGGTCCAGTAAACGCCAAAAGCATAACTGGAGATCTATACTGTCTAGTAGTAACAGATGATTATTCAAGATTTTCATGGGTATCATTTTTGAAGACAAAAGATGAGACGTTTGAAAGCTTGATGGCGTTGTTCAGAAAAATTGAAAACTTGTACCAAACTCGAATTAGGGTATTGTTTTTGAAGACAAAAGATCAGGAGTGACAACGGTACTGAGTTTAAGAACAACAAGATGGAAGAGTATTGTGATGAGAGAGGTATATTGCAAGAATTTAGTGCTCCTTACACTCCACAACAAAATGGGGTAGCTGAAAGAAAGAACAGGACGCTAATTGAAACGGCTAGGATGATGCTTGCTGATTCGAAACTACCTGTAAATTTTTGGGCAGAAGCAGTGTCAGCCGCTTGCTATACACTCAACCGGGTTCTTACAGTGAAGAAATTCAACAAGACATGTTTCGAGCTAATTAATAACCTCAAACCTAACCTGAAGTATTTAGAACCGTTTGGGTCTCCCTGCACAGTTCTAGAGCCTTTTGGAATGTTTGGTGCAAAGAGCATTGAAGGAATATTTGTGGGTTACTCAAGTCCATTAAAGCGAGTCTTTGTTCCTAGCTTGAAGCGAATTATTGAAGCACACAATGTTGAATGCCAAGGTTACACAATGCCACCGCAGAACCTAGGCGACTCATGGCGATTTAACTACGATACTCTGTGGGATTCGTTTGACATGGAAGAAGAAGAACCAGAGTTCTTTGATGAGTTGGATATTCTAAGAGAGTATGAATCATCACATGAAAGGTTTCCAGCTGAGTATACTACAAGTAGATGGAAAACTTCAAATGATGATGAAGCCGGTCCAAGTAATGCTAGTGAACATGATGATATTCAACAATCTTCAGAACATGCTCCTGGTAATCAGACGGCAGTCAATGAAGATCAAGAATCTGATGATAGGCCTGTATTTGATCATGGTGATTCAGATTCTGAGGGGGAGCAGATCCAGATATCAAGTCAAACAATTCCAGTCAGTGAACAAGGTGCAAATCAGAATGCCACAAATTTGGAAGGCGAGGTAGATGTTCCAGGAGAGGTGATGCCGAGAACTCTTTCGTACCATCCAGAAGAGCTGATTATTGGAGAATTACAATCAAGCGTTCGCACAAGACGTCAAATTGACCAAGGCCTTACTTGTTTTTATTCTACAGTTGCTCCGTTACAAACTGAGTTTTCACTTAGTTGTTTTATTTCGCAGATTGAGCCGCGAACATATAAGGAAGCACTAACTGAAGATTCTTGGGTCAACGCGATGCAAGAGGAGTTGAGTCAGTTTGAGAAGTTGGAATTGTGGAAATTGGTAGACTTGCCTGATGGTCACAGGAAGATAAACACCAAGTGGGTGTTCAAGTGCAAAAGGGACGATAGAGGGGTTATTATTCGTAACAAAGCTCGACTCATAGTCCAGGGTTTCAGTCAGCAGGAGGGTATAGATTTCACTGAAGTGTATGCTCCGGTTGCTAGACTTAAAGCGATCAGAATCTTCTTAGCATTTGCATCTTGGAAAGTTTTTAAAGTTTATCAGCTAGATGTTAAATCGGCGTTTCTCTATGGGAAGGTAAAAGAGGAGGTATATGTCGGACAGCCACCGGGCTTCACCGATCCAATCCACAAAAACAAGGTTTATTTGCTGGATAAAGCACTGTATGGTTTACACCAGGCCCTGAGAGCTTGGTACGAGACATTGTCTCAACACCTGCTTGCCAACAGCTTCATCCGAGGAAAAGTGGATGCCACTCTCTTCACCAAAGAAGTCAAAGGACATCTTCTGATAGTTTAGATATACGTGGACGACATCATATTTGGGTCTACAAATGAAAGTCTGTGCAAAGATTTTGAAAGAGTTATGAAGCAGAAATTTGAAATGTCATCGATGGGTGAGATGAAATTCTTCTTGTGACTCCAAGTTGATCAACTGCCTGAGGGAATTTTCATACATCAGACAAAGTATGTTCATGATATCTTAGAGAAATTTGGGATGTCAGGATCTACTCCAGCTTCCACCCCATTAGCGACGAATCATGGGATAAATCCTGATCTCACCGGAGAGAAGGTAGATGAAACGTTATATCATTCCATGATCGGATCGCTGATGTATTTGACAGCTTCAAGACCCGATATTATGTATCCAACCTGCCTCGCAGCGCGGTTTCAGTCAAATCCCAGAGCTTCACATATGGTGATTGTGAAACGGATATTACGCTACCTGAAAGGAACTCCATCATTGGGGTTGTGGTATCCAAGAGAAGGCGATTTCACCCTTGAAGGGTTTTCTGATTCTGATTTCGGTTGCTGCAAAGTTAACGCTAAATCAACAACAGCGGGATGTCAGTTTTTCGGACCACGTTTGGTCACCTGGCAATGCAAGAAGCAGACCTCTGTAGCTTTGTCCACATGTGAAGCTGAGTATGTATCTTCTAGCAGCTGCTGCTCTCAAGTTTTGTGGATCCAGCAACAGATGCGCAACTACGGTTTGCAATTTATTAACACCCCTATCTTTGTTGATAATGAGGCAGCGATAAACATCACTAAAAATCCTGTTCATCACGCTAAAACGAAACACATAGAAATTCATCATCACTTCATCCGAGATTGTTTGGAGAAGAAGTTGATACGAATTGAGAAAATCCACACTGATGAACAAAAAGCTGATTTACATACCAAAGCGTTTGATAAAACTCGTTTTCAATATTTGTTAAAATTGAACGGTATGAAGCTTTTATCGGTGTTGGAGGAGATTCTTGGCGTAGATGAAGGTACCACTGTAGATGATGTTGAGAAGCAATCTGCAATGGTTTGTCAATTTTTTACTTGTTTTGGTATTTAGGGGGAGTATAGGGTAATATTTTCAGAAAATACAAAAACAGTAAAAAATTTCAAAAATCCAAAAACATGAGATATTTTCAAAATACAAAAACAATAGAAAACCAGAAAGAGCTTGTGTAAAAAGGGAAAATGATAGTACATCGGCTTGACAGTTACAGTACGCTAAAGATATGTAAAGTTTAAAAAGTCTTAAACAGTCTCGCTGATGATGTGTCGATAGGTTTTTACACATTTAGTAGGTTTGTTCGGGATATAAACCTAAAATCTTTACTTACTTATTCCGTGGGGAACACTACTTGGATATATAGGTAACCCCTGAAATCTTGTTTGAAAGATCCCTCTTTCTGAGATACTAGGTCTTTATACTCAGTGATATCTGGGGTATTATCCCGGGACTTCAGATTTTGCGAAAGCAATGGCCTAGTCCCCGTATAATACTTTACTGCTTGCTTGAAACATCGCACCGCCCTCAGCATAAAAAATGATGAAACATTGCAAAATGCTAATCATGTGCTGTTGAAGAAAAGATCCTCTAAAGGGGACACACCAAAAGTCGAAGCCGTCATCTCTCTGATTTTGCGGAAGCAATAGCCTGAGCTCTCACGGCTCTCGCAATTTAACCCCTTTACAGATATCATCTGTGGTATACTCACCTGTAAGACTGAATATTGGGATCTGGATACGGGAGTATATTGAAGAGGTGGGACACATGAATGAATTTAAGTTCTTAATTCACCTAATTCGTATCCTGGACAGATTGAAATTTGTGTGAGAATTTAAGTGGATTAGTATATCGACAATCTAAGTGAATTGTTTAATTCTGAGTATGTAATCAAAGCTTAACGGTACTTGTGATTTGTCGACAGCTGATATGATTCCCTAACACGCTCACCAAAAATATGTTTGTAAATAGTTTACTTTTACTGCATTTTATTTTCTGCAATTCAGTTCTAGTTTAGAAACTTTATTCAAAATAAAAAAGATTTTACATTTCTGCTTTATTTTTCGACAAACCAAAGTGGAAAGCTGATCTTCAGATTCGCAAATTGAAGCAGATGCAGGAAGTTTCTGAGCTGTAAGATGAGTTGGGAGCTTAACATGATTAAACTTGTGAAATTGAAAAGTCAAAACAAGTTCATTAATTTGAAACTTGTAAATTTCAGAAAATTGTTTGAACTAGTTTGTACAAAATGTCAGTGTGTTTTGTCTCAGGTCAACCAAGGTCATTAAATTGGATTTGGTAGACAAATTAAGTACTCAGGGTCATTAATTTGGACCTGGATACTTAAGTGGATTTCTAAATTCTGACAAAACCAACAAATGTGATCAAATGGTAAGTTTGGATTGAAATTGTCATAATCATAAATCTTATGTTAAGGAAGAGATTGTGCAGGTAAAAAGTTTGAATTTAAGAAAGCAGCATAGCAAATCCCAGCTAACTGATAGGGGGAGTCTGAAGACTTAAAAGTCAGATACAGTTTCTGGATCTTCATTCAAAGGGGAGTATAAAGGTTGTTACAGATTCAGATTCTGTGATTCATGCTAGCTGTTGATAGAAGAAGAGAAGAATTGAAGGATGCTTACAGTGTCAGACAAATTGGACAGAGCAAGAAGATAGACAAAGGCTAAAGACTGAAGATTTGATGCTAAAGACTTCGTCAACATCCAAGGGGGAGTCTGTTGGTGCACAAATGTCTGTTAACTTCGTCTTTATCGAGTCTTATGTCTAGATAGGATAAACTAGCACACAACAGGTTAGAATTTAGGGTTTATATGTAATTTCGAACGAAATTAACAAGTGTAATTTCACTTGAAATGGCAATGACCATTTCACACGAAATTAGACTTTGCTATTTCGCTTGAAATGGCCAGTGCCACTTTCAAGCGAAATTACCTTCACTATATATAGGTGTGTTGCTAGTTCATTTGTAACTTTTCCGATTCAGAGCCGAGGTGCTGCTAGTTTGTCAAACGATCTGTAAAAGCTTTGAAATCATTAATAAGAAGATAATTAAGGAGAATCTAGCTGTATTCACGTCGATATCATTGATTCTGCCTTTGATATTGATGTTAAACTCTTCTGATTGACTCGTTAGGGTCACACGACGTTCCAACAGGAGGATCAAAGTTAGGCTGATACCATGTAAGATTATGGTTTGTCAAGCTTGATTCCTTTTCATTCACAATACTCAACATTTATAGTTACAATGAGATCTCCATTTTTTTTTCTTTCGCCATGGCCGATAACAAGCTTCATCCAGCCGTCACCGTCTCCAACATAAAAACCTTCATCCCGGTAACCCTCGATCATGAGACCGCCGATTATAACACCTGGTCGGAACTTTTTCACCTCCACTGTGCGGAGTATCTAGTCTCCGACCACCTCGCCCCACGCCCACCACCCGCTACTCCCTCCTCCTCATCCGACAAGGACAAACAACCAGAAACCACCTCTTCTCCTGCCGACTCATGGGAACGCCTCGATGCCATAGTCCTTCAATGGATATATGGCACCATCTCCACGAGCCTACTCAAAACGGTCATCAAAACCAAAACCACCGCCTATGACGCCTGGAAAGCCATCGAATCTCTTTTCCAAGATAACAACGCTACTCGTGCCCTCTACCTTAAACAGAAATTCGCCACCATCCGTCTAGAGAATTTTTCTAACATGAACGCCTACTGCCAGGAGATCAAAGTCTTGGCCGATCAACTCAGCAACGTTGACGCGCCGGTCGAAGAACAATCCCTCGTCCTTCAAACCTTGGCTGGCCTCACCGAACAATACGAGATCGTGGCTACTATTCTTGAGAACACCAAACCCCTTCCCTCCTTCCTCGACGTCCGTTCACAGTTATACATGAACGAGACCGCCAAAGCCAACCAAGTTATGCACTCTGCCTCCCAAGCCGCTACTGCCCTACATACTCAAAGCCAAAATCGGCCCGCTCCGTAGACCAACTCCGCTCCCCAGGCTCCATCTGAGGCCCGGTCGGAATCCCACCGTGACCGGGGACGCACTCGCCGGCATGGCCGAGGCCGCTCCAACTCCTCCCATCCGGGTCGGACTCGCGGCTCCACCTCCTACACAGGTCAGTGCCGCTCCACACCTTCGGCCCACAAACTAGCCCAGCCCCACCTTGCCCTTACCCTTCGGTGCCGCGGCCCAATGGAAGTCTAGGCATACTGGGCCCTCGGCCTGATCAAGCCCATACGGCCACATACAGCCTGACGCCGACTGATATTGCCCAGGCTCTTTATACTCTCTCTTTGAGCCAGCCATCTGACCCAGTTGGATTCATGGACACCGGCGCCACAGGACATATGCAGCAACCAGGTAATCATTCCCCGTCGGCGCCACAGGACATATGCAGCAACCAGGTAATCATTCCCCGTCTGTTTTTAATACTTGCACTAATAAATCAATAACTGTTGGTAATGGCACCACCATTCCTGTTGTTGGACAAGGCAACCAAAATCTCCCACCACCCTTTCCACCATTCAAACTTAACAATGTCTTATATGCCCCTAATCACATTAAGAACCTTATATCCATTCGACGTCTAACGACGAACAACTTACTTTCAATTGAATTTGACCCGTTTGGTTTTCTTGTGAAGGATCTCAAGACCAAGGAACCTATCCTACGATGCAATAGCTCGGGCGACCTCTATCCTCTCACCGCCGACTTTATCAAGTCTCCTACCTCACCTACCGCTTTAGCCGCTATCTCTCAAGAATGTTGGCATCAACGCCTTGGGCACCCGGACTGCTCTCTTTTGCAATCGTTAAAGTCTAGTTCCTTTATTAATTTTAGTAAACCAAACAATATGCTTTGTCAGTCTTGCGTTTTTGGCAAGAGCGTTAAACTTCCGTTTTATGACTCTATTAATAAAACTTTGTTACCCTTTGATATTATTCACAGTGACTTGTGGACCTCCTCGGTCTTAATTACCGGTGGACGTCACTATTACATATTATTTCTTGATGATTATACAGATTTTCTTCGGACATATCCACTCACAAATAAATCTCAAGTTTACAATACATTCACCCACTTTTATAACCTTATTCATACTTAGTTTGAACGTAAAATTAAACAGTTTCAGTGTGATAATGGCACAAAATATACCAACAATAATTTCAAACAATTTTGTCAAATCAATGGCATGTATTTTCGTTTTTCTTGTCCGCACCCCTCATCCCAAAATGGGAAAGCGGAAAGGAAAATTCGCACCATTAATAATATGATTCGTACCCTGTTAGCTCAAGCCTCACTCCCACCTAATTTTTGGCATCATGCTTTAGACACCGTCACTTACCTTCTTAATATTCTGCCAAAGAAAACCTACAACTTTTTGCCCCCCACAACCCTCCTCTACAACGTCCTCCCAACCTACACGCACCTACGCGTGTTTGGTTGTCTCTGCTACCCCATTCTTCCATCTACTACCATTCATAAACTCGCCAACCGCTCCCAACCTTGTTTATTTCTCGGATACCCCTCCAATCATCGCGGCTTTAAATGCTTTGATCTCACCACCAACCGTATATTTATTTCTCGTCATGTGCATTTCTAGGAATCCATTTATCCATATTCCATCCAACACCCCACCACACCCCACAATTATACCTTCATTTCCCCTCCCATATCTCCACTGTTGTGGAACCATATACATCCCAACCCCAACCCCTCTCCCTCACACTCGCCTCTGATCCTCATACACCTAACAGTCCATAAACCGGCCCACCGCCCCCTACCCACTTGCCTAGCCTAGCTCACCCCCTCCCTTCTTCCACCCCCTCCCTTCTCTCACCAGCCCAACCAACACCACCGGCCCAACGATTCCAAATCCAACCCAACCCGCACCTCACTCCTCCCCACCTCGCTCCTCTACGGACCAACCACTCATCGACCCAGTCTCGTCATCTATCCCCACCCCTCCGCACCCGATACCACCACCGACCCGTACCATGCGGACTCGCGCCATGGAAGGCATCACCAAACCCAAACACATCTTCAACCTTAACGCTACCACCCTTGTTCCAATTCCTAAAAACCCACACCTTGCCTTGTCCATTCCGGAATGGTACGACGCCATGACCAACGAGTTTAGTGCACTTATTAAAAATGAGACCTGGGAACTGGTACCTCGGTCACCGAACATGAATATAATTCGTAGTATGATGTTATTTAAGCACAAATTCCGCTCTGACGGAACTTTGGAACGTTACAAAGCAAGGTTGGTTTGTGATGGTCATAGCCAACAGGTTGGAGTTGATTGTGGTGAAACATTCAGTCCGGTGGTTAAACCAACCACTATTCGGACTGTTCTTACTTTGGCTCTCTCTCAATCTTGGCCGATTCACCAGTTAGATGTAACGAATGCCTTTTTACATGGTCACCTGCATGAGACAGTCTATATGCATCAGCCTATGGGATTCCGTCATCGTGATTTTCCTGACCATGTTTGTCGTCTGAAAAAAAACTCTTTATGGGCTTAAACAGGCCCCCAGGGCTTGGTATCAACGGTTTACGGATTTTGTGATTCAACATGGGTTTTCTCAGTGCAAGACGGATAATTCCTTATTTATTTATCATCATGGTCATGATGTTGCCTACCTTCTACTATACGTTGATGACATCATTCTTACTACTTCCTCTGATCTTCTGCGCCAGTCGCTCATGACTATACTTGCAGGTGAGTTTGCTATCAAGATTTGGGGCCATTATCATATTTTTTTGGCATTTTGGTTACTCGGACCGATGACACACTGTTTCTATCTCAGCCCACTTACGTGAAGGATATTATTCATCGCGCAGGTATGGACTCGTGCAAACCTGCGGCAACTCCGGTTGATACTCAGACTAAATTGGGTAGTGTGCCAGATTCTTTGTTTGATGACCCATCAGCATACAGAAGTCTAGCAGGTGCTTTGCAGTATCTTACCTTCACTAGACCCGACATCACATACGCGGTACAGCAGATATGTATGCACATGCACTCGCCTTGTCTTGCTCACTGGAGTGCTCTCAAACGCATCATTTGTTATCTTCAGGGCACTGTTGATTATGGTCTTCATCTGCATTCCTCTTCTACACTTTCCATCCACGCATATACTGACGCAGACTGGGCTGGGTGCCCTGACACACGTCGTTCTACATCTGGCTACTGTGTCTACCTTGGTGATAACTTAGTTTCCTGGTTCTCTAAAAGGCAGTCTACCATTTCTCGTTCCGGTGCGGAGGCCGAATATCGGGGCATAGCAAACGTCGTTGCCGAGATATGTTGGCTGTGTAATCTCCTTCTAGAGCTTCATCGGCCATTCTCCTTCAGTGCAATTTATTTATCCGGCAACCCGGTTCAGCATCAACGAACCAAGCATATTGAACTTGACATTCACTTTGTTCGGGAACATGTTCGGAAAGGTCTTGTTCGTATTTTGCACATGCCCTCTCGCTTTCAAATTGCTGACATCTTCACCAAGGGTCTGCCTCAGGTTCTCTTTGATGATTTCCGATCCAGTCTAAGCATCCGTTCACCTCCCGCTTCGACTGTGGGGGTGAAATAGACAACGCTAATTATGATAGCGATTGTATAGTTATTATTGTATTATTTATCTCCAAAAATAGGAGATCTCATTGTAACTATATATGTTGAGTATTGTGAATGAAAAGGGATCAAGCTTGACAAACCATAATCTTACATATATCCGCATACATACACACGTACACATAGGGTGGAATCTGATAATAAATTTTAACGTGCGAAGTATGTGAAGCATTAGAGTAATTATGTTACTAAAAATTAAGCTAGAGTAGTTATTATGCTAAGCGTAGCGACACTCTAGTTCAATTTTTAGTAAGCATAATTACTCTAGTATTTATGCTTCACAGCAAACAAACCATATGTATTTGAACTAACAGTGTATTTACATAAACGGAGTTTTAGTCGCGACATTTATCGCCGCCCATGGTCAGCCGCTAATGATCACTTGTCACGGATTTTGGCGCCTGTTCATTTTGGCATTAGCGGCGACAAATAATCACGAATAAAGCGTATTTGTTATAAGGGTCATGCATAGTAATGTTATGACCCCGAGATCTAAGGACGTAGTTTTAAAAAAAAAACTTAATTTTATTATTCAGAAATGGATAATGGCGTAGCTTGTTGCCCGTTTACCATCTATCTCGATGTAAATTCATAACCAAATTGATACTTTTATTGAATTTTATACACGATCTCCGTACAAAAAAAAACCCAACCCTCAGATGCCTCTAAAAATCAACGGTTAGCATTAGTCCTTGTGTGAGCACTCTGGATTGTGAGCCTTAGCGGCGATATTTGTTGACCCCAATTGATCGTTGATCTCCAGAACATGAATCAAACTTGAATATAAACGGAATGTTTTGTAATTGTGATGAATACAATTGAAAAATCTAAACCCTATTTATACTAATCCAACAGTTGTCAGTGAATAGACGTGTTTCTTCGAAAATCAGTGCGTCTCTTTGAACTTGTGGTGTTGTCGCCATTCTGAATGGTCGGTCTCCTGGAGGCGTCGATCCATTTAGTTTGTAGGTTATAAACTTCCAATTTATCGCATCCGGTCCTTGTATTTCTATAACTATTCTAATCGCAACGTAAACTATCTATAAACTAATTACTAAACAACCCTTGAACTTAGGATGTGTAGGGATTAGAACTTCATTCATCCCCCTAATCATGAAGATCCTTGAGTAGTTGTAGATCTTGAACTCCGAGCAGTTTTATCTTCTCGAATCTCCTTGGTATTTAACACTTCACATGGATCTTCTTATACACCAACCTTGCTCCTCATGAACCTTGCTTCACGCGAACGCCTTGCTTCACGCTTGCCTTGACCGTACTTGATTTGTATCACACAAACTTTTTCTTGTGTAGTTGTCTCAACACGAACTTTTTCTTGTGTAGTTTTCTCAACATGAACTCCACCCGGTCTTGATTAACTTGCCTATTGTAACACCTCGCAAAAATCATGTCCAATATAGTATCGGCACGTGTCATGGACTTTAAACGATTAACGGATTGATTACAAGGGACTAAAGTTGTCAAACGAAGAAAGTATATGTGTAAGAGGATCCAAAGTGTTAACACATGAGAATTTTTCCTTTCAACGACCCTACACGATGTTTATACCCTTAAACGAATAAATCATGAATCGTATGAAACCATTTGTGGAAGAAAGAGAAAGTTTACAAGACGCGAGGGTTAACTGTGTCAACATGTTTAATTTATACCTCTGAGTGACCTTTTAACAAACTCGAAGTTTTGTAACGATTAATTATGCTCCCAAGAATAAGTGATAAAAATTTCACAAGGTTTCGATATCGTATGAGGAAGATACGTTAACTTTCGTAATTAAGGGGTTAAAAGCGCCAACAAAGCAAAACTTATGTTTTCGGTTATCATTTAATGAAATCGGACCTAACGGTGTTTGGTTATATCTCATGGATCACAAGAATAAAAGTTAAATGGGTTAAATGTGCTTAAAATGAAAGAAATTACGCTTTAGAAGGTCCAGGGGTGAAAATGTCATATTTGAAAACTTGCTGATCAGGTAACCTACATGGTGGCGTCACGCCACCACCATCACCTTCCGCCGTCGCGCGACGCGACGGCCTGATCTGGGCAGATTCTCTGCACAGCTGCATGTACAGCAGGTTACACCGCCTTTGCATGGTGGTTTTCGAATTCAGGGACTGTTCCAATGGTTTTTCATGCATAGGGGACACCTGGGATGATCAGGGATCACTTGTAGGCTTGTGTGTTAAGATCTTGTTAAGTTTATTTGGCTATATAAGACCCCATGTTGCAACACTTGAACTTGCTCACTTTGAAATCATTCTAAACACACTCTCTGGAGCTCTCTGGACTTCAAGCAAGTTTTCTCAAGTTCCTAATTCATGTTAAGGACCATTGTAAGTGTTCTTAACCTCCTAAGTTCAAGTTTTATTAGTCTAATGACCAAAAGTCAAAGCCTTCGTAATTAAGCTTTAACTTAGTGATTAATCACTAATGGTCCAGTCATTTTTTGAATTGAAAGTGGCTATGAGTTGGTAATTATGTGGGTAATAAACCCTTAAAAGGGCACCCTCTGATTTCCACTCTAACTTGGTCAATTGTCGGGTCAAACTTAATTATAAAAAGTCAACAGAAAACTGTTTTGCAAATAAACACATAATTAACAATGTAGAAGCCATGAAACCTATTTTAACACTTATATAACTTGGTAATTAATGTAAGAACATGTCTAAGCATGTTCAACCCGACAATTTTGAGTTTAGGCTCGGATCGGAACCGAAAGTCGCAAAAGTAGACTTTTGCTTTGACTTCCAGTTCTGACCCGATTTAGCTTAGTTTAGATATGCCTTAGAGTTCCATTAGGACCAGGTTATAGGTTAGTGTAACCCTCTGAGGTTATACAACTTGGTTCCTAATTAATCCGATTCATTTGCATGTTTCCATTAATTGCTTAAATGTTGACCATTATGCCCTTTTAACCTTAAAACGAGATTTTTGAAAATGTGAGAGGACAAAAACCTTTATTACTGATTTATAAACATGTCCAAAAAATTTGACATCAGTTTGAGGTCTAAATTAGAAGTTATGCTCAATAGCGTAATTTGAAAGCTTTTTATTAATTAAACGGCATAATTAGCATAAAAGCCTATCTAAACCCAAATTTTTACACCAAAACTTTTACCCACTGATGTAATATAATATTTTGGGATTTTTGAAGATTTTTATTTATTTTTAAACTGATCATGGCATAGGGTTCTTGATTTGATTCGGTAATTGTCGGTTATACCCTTTTTGCTAATAAAATGAGTTTTACATAACATTTTGATACCAAACTTTTTGCTACTGATTTTATATAATAAATAAAATAATTTTAAGCCTTCTGGGCTGATAAAAATCTCAGCTTTCATTATATAACCCGAAAATCGCTTAAAACCGACTTTTACGCGTTTTAAACGCATAGTATGGGTTAAAACTATTTTTGGCATATAAAACTTAATACCTAATGATGTTTTAAGTAAAAATTTTTTACTTTAACAATAAGCAAAAGTTTTGAACTCAGATTTCCATATTTGACCTTTAAAGCTTACGTGAAATTACCAAAATGCCCCTACGGTGCATAGTTTGGTTATAAATGATAAATTTCACATATATCCAATACCCTTCTGATATAACTTATTAAATTAAATATTTTTACTAATCATTTCAGACCTGAACCTCAGATTAATGTTTAATCTCTTTTATAACCTTTAAAATGACCAAAATACCCCTACGGGGCTTAATTTGAGTTTAAATTCGTTTCGGGCATAATGGAAGGTATCCTACTGATATCACAACATATTTAAGGCATAATAACTTAGGAAACCTGTTCATGACTCATATGGTTACCCGTTATGCATTTATCGCGTTCGGTACGGTTTATGTAACTAGTTTGCATAATCCAACCGAAACGGGTCAAACCTTATCATTTTCACTTCAAAATCCAGAATGTGATTAGTTTACCCATATTATACAAGTCTTCATACTTTTTGGGTCTAAACCATATTCTAATCCGTTCTTCGCTAAATCATGCGTTTTGAACCGTATACCTTTCTTTAAAACTAACCGGTCTAAGTTTAAACTTAAGTAAGACCCGTTAGGAATCTAATAGGTTAATTAAAACCTTAATTCCAGATTTAGGAGACCAGTAAAAGATACTTGCACTTGCTGAATTGTACGGCTGGGATAAATTGTATAGATTTGCTCAGGTAAATACTTTTAACTTATTTTCCCTTATACGGGCTTGGGGTACGGTATATAAAATACCGCTTGGTCGGGTATTGAATTTTTAATCATATGAAGGTTAAATCATTGAGATAACCCGTTTAATCTGTTTTGTTTATTCTAAGCCTTTGGGGGGTTAATGACCATGTCCTGGATATCCTCGGCTCATTCATTGAAATGGCCACGACTTAAGCACAGGGTGTAGGCATACACCTGCCGGTGCGTATGTAAAATAATGTACCCACCTGTTCAAGAATAACTCGCCGTGGGATATATTATGTGATGTGCCTATTAATCTTTAACCCAGTTTTCAGCCCGGGCTACTGAACGTATAATAAACATGTAATTCTTTAACAAGTTTATTTTTTTTAAATAATTATCCCAAGTTATAAAAGATATTTTGTGCCTTGTGCATTCAAAGCAATTTTCTTAAACATTTTCAAAATGAGTCGGTTAATTGTATTTTCCGGTGTAAACTGACGTATTTTCCAAAAAGGCTAAGTGCAGGTACTAGGCGGAATAGGCTGGCTACTCCTAGCATCAATAAAGAGTCTTGCAAGCTTAGATGTTTATAAATCTGTTGAACAATGAGCCTTTTAACTTTGATCAGCCTGTGGATCCCCTACAACCGTTTTTATAATAATTGATATTACTTTCATTCGATTTGTAATGTTTTTATCTTTCGACTTCCGCTGTGTATTAAACTGTGATAAATTGTCTATGATGATATCAACTACGTCATGATACTCCCCGCCGGGCCCACCGGTAATACGTGGAAATATCGGGGTGTGACACCTACCATCATATCACATGAATTGAATCCATCTCGCATAGATTTTAGATAAACCGACTAACTCAGATCTCTCTTGCGGTTGTATCACATGACAAAAATTTTCTAACTTAGTCACCGGATTATTTGTATCCTCGTCTTTGATCTATAAGAGATTTAATATCCTCTTCGCGGTTGTCTCTCACAACCGGTTCTTCATCATTGATTCCTTCCCTTACATATTCTTCACTTTTAACTGATCCACTCACTAGAATGTTTTATTGCACCTTTCACAAGTTATCTTCGCATCAAACAATTATTCGTTCCTTGCACTCCTCAAAATCGACTACCTTTTTTTCTCACGTTTCCATAATTTTTCCTTGCACCCACTGCATTAATTTCCTGATTTCACAATACTTGTTTTTGCACTCACTACATAAAATTTTACATTCACTGCAAGATTTCCCTGCATTCACTACTTCATTTTTTCTCTGCATTCACTGCACTTTTTTTGCACTTGCTGCAACAATTTCTCTTCTTGTTTTCTGCATTCACTGCATCACTTTCTTTCCGGCATATTCTTTTTCTATTTCGCATAACACTTTGTTTATAGTTGAATAACCCTCGCAACAACGTTACTTAGTAACATGATTCTACAAAAAAATGTTTAGCCTTTCGCCTTTGATTCCTATTGCTTTTGGAAAGGCAACCAAACAATGATCTCAGACTTTTGGATTCTTTGAATCACTCGATCGGAACAATATACTTCAAATCACTCGAACGATTCCTTCTTCCAGATCGACTTGCTCGATTTTTCTTTCTCTAACCTATGACTTTTAGCCTTCACACCTTCACCCGCGAATAATACTTATTGCGTATAACCACCGAATTAAATTTTTATTATTCCTGGCACTCCAAACGAAACAAAACAACACAACCCTATTCCACGATCCCATACTCGTTTCGATACACTCATCAACCCTAATCTGATTGCTAACTTCGAATTCTCACAACCCTTACTTTCTTGTTTCTAAAATTTCCTGACCACCAATACGAACCACTGTACACGTAAAATTCAATTCCCTTGAATTCAATAATCCTTATAATTCTTTAATATACGTATAACCACAACACGTAATAACTGAATTCATGACTATTTAATTCGCACTATAACCCCGAAATCAAAACCCTAGATTTCGAACAGAACCTGGTGCGACTCCTGAACCAAAAAATTGAAAACTTACCAATTGAAATTAGAATAATAAAACATAATCGCAAATGATCATGTGATTCCTTGCCTTGCGATTTCTGTGCCTAGAACTTGATGCTCTGATACCAATTGTTAGCCCCAATTGATCGTTGATCTCTAGAACATGAATCGAACTTGAATATAAACGGAATGTTTTGTACATATGATGAATACAATTGAAAAATCTAAACCCTATTTATACTAATCCAACAGTTGCGAGTGAATGGACGTGTTTCTTCGCAAATCAGTGTGTCTCTTTGATCTTGTGGTGTTGTCGCCATTCTGAATGGTCGCGTCTCTTGGAGGCATCGATCCACTTAGTTTGTAGGTTATAAACTTCCAATTTGTCACATCCAGTCCTTGTACTTCTATAACTATTCTAATCGCAACTTAAACTATCAATAAACTAATTACTAAACAACCCTTAAACTTAGGATGTGTAGGGATTAGAACTTCAATATTTTTTATGTTGCCCCTAAAGATGTGGCTGCTAATGCTCATGTTTCTTGTAGTGATGACGCATCAAATAAAGCCCAACATTTTAGTTGTGACTAATGACATTTTGGGGACAAATTTGGAAATGCTTTAATTTATGATCTCTTGCTTCCATCTAATCCCCCGCCACATATTTTTATATACTTTCTAATGTATTCTATGTCATTCTCTAAATCATAAAACAATGTTAATTAGAAGAATATTCTATAAAATAATCAAATAGACTTGATCATATTTATTTAGAAACAATACAAGAAAAAACTATTATGTGAAACCAATAATCAGAAACTAATAACCATTGAACCACTGACTAGATCAACTAATCCATGAGCCCAACAGCTGATGTCTCCAAACACTGATAGAAAAAGAACTAATTCGTGAAACCTCTAATCAGATCAGTGAGCCAAACAGTTGATGGTTCCAAACAGTTGATGGCTCGAACCATTGATGAGCTCTCGTCAGTTGATGAGGTAAGCAGGTGGCACTGCTTGCGTCATCAGTTGTTCCTGGCCTGGCCTGCTGACATGCACCAACCACATCCGACCCGAACATATACAATTTGGTAATCAGATATGTTTTTCATTATGCAAAACAAGAGAATACAAGCTATTAATATAGCCAAGGGTGTACACCAGAAGAGAAAATCTCTCTACTAAACAAGGCTAGCATTACGGAGCTAAAAAAGGAAAAAAATATGGTCAAAAATAAAAGATAAAGGGATTCCATTACTACCCCTCAAGTTGGAGAGTGAAGGTTCTTAACGCCCAACTTGTCAAGAAATAACCGGAACTGTTGAGTTCCCAAACCCTTCATAAACAAGTTGGCGATTTGAGACTTGGTGTGGATGTTTAACGGTTGTATCTCTCATGACTCGGCTCTTTTTTGGACGAAATAACAATCCATCTCCACGTGATTCGTACGTTCATGAAAGACGGGATTGTTGATGATATGTCGCGTAGCTTGGTTATCACAGAATAGGGGAGTCGGGCCACTCTGTTTGACATCTAACTCATTTAAAAGCCATCTCGTCCATACTCTTTCGCTCACGGTGGTCGCCATGGCTCGGTATTCTGCTTCGCCGGATGATCGAGACACCACTGATTGTTTCTTTGATCTCCAAGAGATTGGGGCTCCTCCCAAAAGTAGGAGATATCCTGTTCTGGATTTTCTAGTGTACGGACAACCCAGCCAGTCCGAGTCAGAATACGTTACAAGGTTGGTTCCTCCATCAAATGGTAACAATATACCTTGCCCAGGAGTATCCTTTAAATAATGTAATACACGATTTGTCACGTCCATGTGCGTTTGGCGTAAATCAGCGACGAATTGGCTTAACACATTCACATAGTAAGGAATGTCGGGTCGAGTAGCTTGTAGGTAAAGGAGTCGCCCTACAAGTCTTCAGTATTGGTTCGCATCTACTCTAGTTTCCTGGTTACTCTTGTCCAACTTTAAACCTTGTTCCATAGGAAAATTGATCGGTCGACACCCTTGTAAACCACAATCATCCAAGATGTCTAGGATATACTTCCTTTGGCTTAGCACGAGTCCATCACGGGTTCGAGCTACTTCGATTCCCAAAAAGTACTTTAACACCCCGAGATCCTTGATACTAAATTTTGCATCAAGATAGTTCTTTGTTTCTTGAATTTTTTGCAAATTGTTCCCAGCAATGATCACATCATCCACATAGATGAGTGCCTTGACAAACGTGTCACCATCCTTGTAAATGAAAAGAGAATGATCCATCTTGGTTTGTTTAAATCCAATTTCAATTAGGGCGAATGTGAACTTTTGGTACCAGTTCCGGGAGGCTTGCTTTAAACCATATAATGACTTCTTTAGTTTACACACTCTTTAGTCTTCCTTCTTGCCAAAATGATGCGGGCCCAAGTGTGGAGGAGCGGGCCATCTTGTATTTGGAGGCCCAAGATCGCGTAACAAAAGGGGCTTCACTAAAATGGCTCTAACTTGGGCTACGGGGGTCCGTTTTGGGCGTACGACCAGGCGAAACGAACGTGAGAACGAGCTCCATCTTGCTGCAAATGCCTACGGCGGTTTGGGTCATCGTCCGGGCCAAAAAACACTTATTTCTATTAGTTATTTGCATTTTTATGTTTTTTGGACTATTTTGGGCATTTTGTTTTAGGCCGTGTGTTTGGCCCGTTATCTTTTTTAGGCCCATTTCGAATTTCTGTTCTTATTTATATGTCCCTTTAGTAATTGAAACAATCAGACTTGAATTTTGAGAAAACTGAATTTTCACTTCAAATTCTGTTGCCTTTGGGTTGCAATTTGGGGGTTGGGGAAGAACTACACGGGTATTCGTAGAATCAACGTGTTTGATCTTCATTATCACACTACTCTCTACATCACAAAACCTTGGGGTATTTTCATATACACTTCCTTGTCTAACTCCCCGTGTAAGAAGGCATTGTTTACATCGAGTTGGTGTATTATCTAACCATTCTTTGCGGCCACAGCTAGTAAGGTTCGAACAGTGACTAGCTTGGCAACCGGTGCAAACGTCTCATGGTAGTCAACTTCTTGCATTTGAGTAAAGCCCTTTGCAACTAACCATGGCTTGTATCTTTCAATTTCACTGTTGGGTGTGTACTTGATTTTATAGACCCATTTAGAGTCTATAGCTCCCTTGCCTTCAGGTAGTTCTTCAAGGCTCCATGTTCCATTCTTTTCTAGGGCTTGGATTTCATTCTTCATTGCCTGTCTCCAATTTTCATTTTGAATAGCCTGAGCAAAGTGTTTAGGCTCATCATTTGAGTCGATGGTCATCATATAAGCTTTATGAGACTTAGAAAAAAATTTATAAGAAACAAAGTTAGCTAAGGGATGTACCGTCGAGGATTCATTATTGGTGTCGGGTCGTGCATGGTCTACCGATGGGGGAAGTTTAACATCGAAGTCGGCAAAACGCTTTGGTTGCATTCTGGTCCTTTTCTCCCTTCATGGTTCTGGTGATTCAAATACTTCATTTACAGCCTCATCACGGTTAATGTCAACTTCATTTTCCGTACCCATATTTTCAAAGTTGTCAATCGTTTCATGGGGTTCGGTTTGGTGGGTCAGCAAGTCATTATGTTGTTCCGGGCCAGTACTTCCTTCTGCGTTTTCTGTTTGGGCCGGTTGTGGAGCCCCTTGGAGTGGGTCGTCATCAGGTTCACCTTCTCCGTCTTGGGTCGATGGGTGTATTTCTTGGGTTGGCCCATTATTTCTTTCGGTTGGATTGTTGCTTTGCTTATTTGGTTCATCAAATATTTCCCATTTCTTTGGGAATTTAAAAATTTCTTCTTCCTCAATTTCTTTATTAGCTGTGGAGAACGGAAATATTTTTTCTACAAATTTTACGTCTCTTGAAACAATGATTTTCGCGTTTTTTGCATCATAAATTTTGTATCCCTTTGTTCCTGTTGGGTACCCAGCAAAAATAACCGGTTTCCCCCTCACCTCAAATTTATCTCCTTTTGTTTCTACATTTCTATAATATGCTAAGAACTCAAATACTTTTAGAAAATCGTAATCTAGTTTTTGATTATACAAAATCTCAAAACGAGTTTTGTTCTCTGTCACCTCTGACGGCAATTCATTAATCAAGTAGGTAGCGGTTAAAATACATTCTCCCCAAAACCTAGTAGGTAAGTTTGCTTGAAATCTTAATGCTCGCACCATTTCAAGTAGGTGCCTATGTTTGCGTTCTACTACCCCATTTTGTTGGGGTGTGTATGGGCAAGTCGTTTCCAAGACAATTCCTTGATCGGCATAAAATTCAAGCATGCGGTTTGATGTGAACTCCCCCCCCCCCCATTATCACACCTAAGACTCTTGATATTCTTTTCAAGTTGTGTTTTAACAAATTTATGGATGCTTATCAAACACCAGGTGGCATCACTTTGGTTTTTAAGGAGGAAAACCCAAACCGCCCTACTATAATCATCCACTAGAGTAAGAAAGTATCTTACGCGTGAAATCGAGGGGGCACGGTAAGGTCCCCAAATATCGCAATGCATCAATTCAAAACAACCATGAGTTTTAATAGAACCAACGGGAAAGGGTGATCTTGTGTGCTTAGCCTTAGCACAAGAATCACAAAACCAGTCTTTACTTTTAACGAAAACATTTTTAACAAAATCAATATGAGAGAGTTTTATACTTGAAGCATGACCCAAACGGTTGTGCCAAATGTCGATAGCTGTCATCATAGCTTGTCTCTTGCCTTCAACTATCCCCATTTGGTAGAGACCATCCTTGCACTTACCCGCTCCAATCAATGTCCTCGAGGTCAAGTCCTGCATAATAAAGAAATCCGGGAAAAACGTTATTGCACATTGGAGGTCTTTCGACATCTTACTAACTGACAATAAGTTGTAATTAAATTTAGGAACACGTAAGATCCCTTTTGATTTTGTTCCATTTTTCAAGGTGTAATCTCCTCTTCCTTACACGGCTATCCTTTCACCATTCGGTATGATTACGGTAAGCTCATGAATGCCCATGGTTTGATTTTCAAGGATGGAATCCATATGTGTGATATAGTTTGTGGCACCTGAATCCACAATCCAATTGATTCCTCTATAAATATTACCTATTGTGTTAGCGGTGGGGTTAGTTGATGCCATATTGGCCATGAGCGAAACATCAGCCTTTGCTCCCTTGTCTCCACCTGCAAAGAGATTTAGAAATTGTTGATATTGCTCCGGGTATGCCCGGAATAGGGCTGGCTTCAGAGTCAACACACGCAGCTCTAGGCTTTGTCTTTTATCCCTTCATTCCTTTCCCCAGCCACCAATCCGGGTATCCGATGCACTTAAAACATCCATCTCGATTATGACCATCTTTGCCACAAAAGGTGCAGACGTGCAGTGCTCAACTTGATCCCCAAAGTTTCGTTTACCTTCTCTTTGGTTGTTTTTGTTTGGTTGTTGATGAGTGTCACGTTTCGAAGGAACGGATGCATGGAGGGCTGCAGAGTCAACAGTGGTTCATTTTCCATTCGCCACACTCCTTTGTTGTTCATCTTCCAACACAAGATGATAGGCTGCACCAAGTGTCGGCATAAGGTTCATGGCCAAAATTTGTGTTCTGATGATAGAAAACTCACCGTCCAGACCAAGCAAAAACATAGAGTTTTTCCTTTTCTTTCAAATCAACCAACTTCTTACCTATTTCACAAGAGCAACCATTACAAGAACATCTCAGGTTAGGCAAAACAGATTGTAGTTCATCCCACAAAACACGAAGCTTTGTGTAGTACGTCGAGATGGAAGCTCCATCCTGTCGAGTGGTTGTGATCGCTTGCTTCAGTTCGTATGCCCTGGGGGAACTTTGCTTTCCGAATCTTTCTTTTAGATCATTCCATACTTTCTCCGCCGTACTCGCATACTTGACGCTATTCCGTCGTTCCTTTTCCATGGCCGTGTTTAGCCAACCTTTAATCATCGCATCACACCTCATCCATCATATGTATTCCGCAGCGGTGTTGTTTGGTTTCTTAATGGTCCCATCGATGAAACCTGCCTTGTTTTTGGCAAAGAGGAAATTTATCATCTCTTGAGACCAATCAACGTAGTTTCCATCGGTGAGAATTTCGTTAAGGTGCATTTGTCTAGGGTAGTCAGAGGGATGAATGTAATAAGGTGAGTCCTGGTCGAATGTGACCCCATCCTTATTGTTGATTTCGCTAGATTTGTCAGACATGGTGAAGGTATTGAAGGGGAGACGGCAAGGAAGAGTTTTCTGGCTTTAGGGTTTATTTTTTTTGTTTTTGGCTCTGCTCTGATACCATATACAATTTGGTAATCAGAGATATTTTCATTATGCAAAACAAGAGAAGACAAGCTATTAATATAGCCAAGGGTATACATCGGAAAAGAAAATCTCTCTACTAAATAAGGCTAGCATTACGGAGCTGAAACAGGGAAAAATATATGGTCAAAAATAAAAGATAAAGGGATTCCATTAAACCATGGTCAATCACACCTAACCGGGACCACTCAAACCAATCTTCAAAAATACAGAGATGGCTCTCGGCGATGCGGAGTACAAAAGTACGTAATAAAGGCGCCCACGCCACGCGTCACGCACCCACTAGTGTATGGCTCTTTGAAACAACGAGGAAGGAGGCCTCATATATATATAAGTCCCTTCATGTTTCTTCCACCCACCTTTTTTGGGACAAGGTAACTTTCACATATTTAAGTCTCAACTTTCAGTCACTGACATCTCACTCATCTTAGCTTCCATTTGAAAGTGATTTAGTTCATCGTGAAAACCTCACAACACAAACAAACAAACCCAGTAAAAAGTACTTATATTAACCGAAGTATATTAGAAATACTTTTGTCCAAAGTTGATGAAAAATAAACTTTAACACTTAGTGAAAAATAAACTCTTATCTTTCTGTAATTTTACACAAAATAAAGCTATGTTTTTTAGTTATATAACAAAAATATTTGAATGTTACATGTCAAATAGTTGTGGTATACTCGTCTATTAGACGAAATAATTGAGATTAGAACAAATGACCAAGCATATTCATGTTCACACATTAAGAAAGCAAAATTTTGTCTCCAAGAGAATATTTTATTTCTTGGAACAAATGGTGAATATTTTATTAATTGAAGGATGTTAGCTCTTTGTGAACAATGGGACATGTTCCAACTTAATTAAGGGCATAATAATTCCAACTTAATATCTATCATGGGGTTAAGTGGGAAACTAATTGATTGTTGATGGCTTAATATGCACTCACAGTAATTTTCTATCCATCTATCATTATCATGAAAACCCGTCTTAATATGATAGGTATATTCTTCTGTAGTACTAACCTCATTGTATAAACTCAAGACATACATAAATAAATATAAAGTGGTTGATGGTTCTATTGTATAATCACTTCAAAAAGCACCACATCACAATTATATGTTACTATTGAATCTCTTTTTTTTTTTTTTTTTTTTAGTAAACCTCAATTTTCGTACATGTGGTTTATTGATTTTAACACTTTAAGTCCAATAGTTTAAAATTTGCATTTATCATCCATTAGTGTTAGATTTCAACAATTTCAGTACACACCAGTGTTAGATTTTAACAATTTCAGTCCCCACCACTTGTGGACTGAAATTGTTAAAATCAGCAAAAACTAATGGATTGAAACTGTTAAAATCAGAAAACTAATGGACGATAAATGCAATTTTTAAACTATTGGACTTACAGTGTTAAAATTAGCAAACCACAGCAACGAAAATTAAGATTTACTCTTTTTTATCCTTTAACGATGACGATCCATCCAAAATTTGTTAAAACCTATTCTATTAAATAAATTGTATGAACTAAAAAACCTTTTGTAACAAAAAAAATAAAATAAAAACACTTTGAGGGCACATCTTTTGGAAATTGTTTATCGTTGATTACACTTGCGAGTTGAAATCTTATCATTTGTAGATCAACGTTCTTGTTTTACAGACATAAAACTTATATAGATATTATTTTAATATATATCCTAAAAACCATGGTTGTAAAAGTCTCGCCTAGGCTCCGAGTACTCCCCGAGTACTCGCTACAAGGTAGGCTGCCGAGGCACAAGTACTGGTCTCCCAGGCCAATTACTCCCCGAGTAATCTCCGCCTAAGCCGAGTACTCCCGAATCAGACTAGGGAGCGCCTAGCGACTTTTGCAACCATGCTAAAAACTTAGATAATAGATATTTTAATATTTCATATTACAATATGAGCCTTCGCCTACTTTTACCTAAGAATGGTATTTTTATGCTATATGAAAATGACTATATTTGATATTATGGTTTTTTTAAGATAGATGGATATGACTATATATTTATTTAATTTCTAAGGAAAGACCTATAAAATATTATTTTAGTACGTGATTTATTTTTTAAATTATCATGATATCTCACTATTCTAAAGCACCTTCGAATTACATCATCTTTATTTCACATTTTGTACATTCCAAAATAGGATTCTTTAGATCATTTACAATTGAATTATCATTTTCATCCATATAATTACTTAAAATACATATTTTAACTAAAATACACATTTCCTAGCATATATATTCATAATCAGTTTAATAATATAATTTTTCATTTACAACAAGTAAAGAACGGGTTACCTTTCGAAATGGTAATGTTTTAGCACAATAGATTAGTCCATGTTGTTTTTTATGTTACCGACGCCTATTATATATTATATATTTACATTTATATCTATGGATGGTTATCTTATTGTTTTGGTCAAAATTTACCGAAGCAATTAAGTGATCAAATTAGTTAAGTGAGGTAGTGTGCTAGAAATGAGTGTCGAAAATATTTTAATCAAATTACTTGCAAAAACAGTTTCAGGATACGGCTCAGGATATAGAGCTGTATCTGTGATCAAACAATGAGCATAAAAGTAAAGGTTGACACGAGATGTACGAGGAAAGCCCTTGATCAATCTAGATCGCCGGCACAAAACCTCGGGAGCTGACAATCGCAGCTGCCTTGTTCTTCTATTACTTCAAATATCAGGATACAGTGCAGGATATGGCGCAGATCAATGCTAAGTGGTACAACGATTACAAGTGTTGAGTGTTTGTGCGTGATAGAAAGAAAAAAGAAGTGTGAGTTCGAATGTGGAGAGTCAAGTGTGTGTTCCTATTGATCTGGCCTCCTATTTATAGTTACAAGTAACAAACTAACTCTCCTATTATTCCGGGATGCTGGGAATATTCCATTCTGAACGTTGGGGGACTCTTTTAACTTGTTTTCCACGTGCTTATTAACTATAAAACCGAGTCTTTAGCTCATATGACCGTTACAACCTCAATAGCATTGACCAGCATCCGATATTCTCGCGGAATATGCCTTTCTTCTATTCTGACCGTTACAAGACCCATTCTTCCACCATCAACGTCCATTTTTCAACCACCTTGAGCGAATCTTCAGGTAGATCAAGTCCTTTAACGTTGGTACCTTGCTACAAAAGAAAATCGTTAGTAACTGCCAGGATACTGCGTCAGGATGTTACCAATATCCTGGTCTGATATCCTGATCGATACTGCCTCAGGATGTTACCAATATCCTGGTCTGGTATCCTGATCATAAACAGCTAACATTAAATCAAGATATATTGTCAGGATATGGGCTCAGAATTTCACCCATAACAATTGTCCCCAAAAATATAACTGTTGGATATCCTAATTCCAACAGATATATTTTTCAGTCATTCCAATACGTCCGGTAAGGATATCTGTTTTGAACATTCTTGCATATGTTTGGTTAATTAGCACATAATATGATAAGATTGAAACTACTCCCTTTTCTGTAGACTTTGCTAAGGTCCCTGTTGTCTTCAATCTTGAGGAGCTTGACAGTTACCCCAAGTCTGTCCTGGTAAAAAAAAGGAACCATCTGTTGGCACCAGCTCTAAGCCCTCCGCTGTTGCTGCCGAAAGTTTCTGTTATGATGACCTTGGTTTCATGGAATCCATCGAGCCCATGAACTCCTTCCTTAATAAGGTAAATATCCAAATCCTGTATCCCGTACACATACACTGAACCTGCATCCTGGTTAGTTTGTCTTTAATGATACCTGTATTTTGCTTTGTAGGGTTTGAATCATCTGGTCGTCCTGTACTTAGAACAATTTATATTTCCTGCGCTTAAGACAATACGATGGCCAAAGGTGGATGGGTCCTGAGTTTCAGGATGAAGCCTTTGGTCATCAATCAGTATGGTTTATTTTGAACAATATAACAGTTGAAGGCAAATGGGTTCTCGTGTTTTCAGGACGAAGCCTTCAACTGTTTATGTAAATATACTTTAAAAACTTAATTGTGTTCTTGGTGGATGGGTCTCTTTTTGAGATGAAACCAAGAATACAATTAATAATAAACTAACCTTTTAACCTTACATGTTATTTGTTATGCATTGCTTAGTCTGAATTCCAATGTTCCAAACTTAGTGCAATTATTACTTTTTATGAAAATATCTTGATCAGTATACTCGCAAATATCCTATTAAGACTTCCGTCAAATAGGGTTTTTATAACTCAAGCAATTCAGATAAAGTTTTCAGAGAAAGAGGACAGTTCATTTTTATTTTACAAAGTTGGTTTTGAGAACACTTGTTTGACTAGAACACAGTTTCAGTTTTCAATCCAAGTATCCTGAAGTATATCTTGAGAATACATCTTGAGAAGATATCCTGAGAACATATCCCGACCAGGATACTCATAAGTGTTATAGTTTCAGAAATTTAGACAATCTAGATAAGGTTTTTTAAAGAACAAAAATAGGAAAGATCATACCGAAACAGAAGACATCTCAATCCTTTCATTCCAGTCCTTTCGCAACCATTCCACCGAAGGTGTCCCCAGTCCAGGATACTTGGCGAATTATGCCCAAACTTGATCCTTTGAGTTCCTCACAATGCCTTAGTGGGATATAGTGTTGGCATAGGTTTCCTTCTTGCTCCAGCATAAATGTCCCCAGTAGGATATAGTATCAGCATACATCATGTTCTATCACGGATGTCCCCTGTCTGTGCAGGACCAGTATGTTGTACCAGGATATGATCCTTTAGCAATTCT
The DNA here is from genome assembly GCA_030545235.1 of Helianthus tuberosus. Taxonomy (NCBI): domain Eukaryota; kingdom Viridiplantae; phylum Streptophyta; class Magnoliopsida; order Asterales; family Asteraceae; genus Helianthus; species Helianthus tuberosus. Next base: position 51,091,860 of record CM060371.1, on the reverse strand, counting down.
TCAACCAGTTGTTTAAACTTAGCAATCTTTTTTCAAAAATTTATGTAGACTTGTAAATGATTATGTTTTTTGAAAATATACTTTGGGATTATCCAAAAACTTTGTATTTTATTGGGACTAAACCCATTTTCCAGGCATTTAAGCCGGAGTATAAGAACCTCAAGACTTGAAAAGGTGAAAACCTTTAAGTCTTTGAGTTTTGCTGGGGATTTTACCCACGTTTCGTGCGCTACAGGCGAGGGTGTGGAAACCCCAAAACTTAGAAAGGTGAAAACCTTTAAACCTGGGGAAAATCCCAAATTTTCATGCGCTACAGGCGGGAGTGTATAAACTCCAAGACTTAGAAAGGTGATAACCTTTAAACCTTAGAGAGTATGAAAATACCCTTTCGTGAGAGAGGGTGATCAATCCTCATATACCTTAAGGATCCAGGGTATAGCCAACAGTAACGAAATTGTCAGCCACTTTTACATGAACTGGTCCCGCCACCTTGAACTATCCCTGGATAACTTGCGCTCCATGCAGGGTGTTTAAACCCAATTCGTGAGAAAGGTGAATACCTTTAAACCTGTGAAGGGATCGGGATCCCTTATACGTGAGAGAGATGGCCAATCCTCTAATCTTCTGAAGTATCTTGAGTGAGCATCCTGGAGCTATATCCTGGAGCATATACTGCAAAACATCCTTAAACTAAGGTGGGTGTTAGCTTGGCTAACACCCCTCCGATGCTTAAGTTAGTATTGGGTTTCAAAGAATAAATTAAACCAAACATATTTAAAAAAGATAGAATTCATACCATCCTGAGTTAGAAATTAAATTCTAAACTCACTTGAAATAAAGCTTAAGGTGTATAGCATTCCAAGATCTCGGTAGCATATCCCCTTCCATATTCTTGAGTCTATATGCTCCTTTCCCTGCTTCTGGTTCAACTTCATATGGTCCTTCCCATTTTGGAGCTAGCTTGCCATCGGCAGGATTAGTAGTATTCTGAAAAGCCTTTCTTAACACCCAATCTCCAACCTTAAATCTTCTGGTCCTAATATTCTTGTTATATGATCTGGATATTCTTTGTTGATATGCTGCCATCCTTAGCCTAGCTGCATCCCTTTTTTCATCTATAGTATCCAAATCCTGACTCAAGGCTTCAGGATTCTGTTCAGGATCCCGTAGGGTAGATCTTGCAGTAGGTATTGCCATTTCCGTTGGAATCATTGCTTCTGCTCCAAATACCAAGGAAAATGGGGTTTGGCCTGTTGCATTCTTTACCGTTGTCCTATCAGCCCACAAAACAAAGGGTAATTCTTCTGCCCATCTTCCTTTTTTGGCTCCAAGCCTCTTCTTTAAGTTATTAACAATTATCTTGTTTGAGGATTCTGCTTGTCCATTCGCTTGAGGATGTACCGGAGTAGATGTTATCATTTTAATTCCCCAACTTTTGCAAAAGTCAGTGGTTCTCTTGCTTATAAACTGAGAACCATTGTTACAGATTATCTCGGCTGGTACTCCAAATCTGGTCAGGATATTTCTCTTTATGAAGGATACTACTTCTTGATCTCTAACTTGAACAAATGCTTCTGCTTCAACCCAATTGGAGAAATAATCCGTCATTGCCAACATGAAAACCTTTCCTCCTGGAGCTTTTGGAAGCTTTCCCACTATATCCATACCCCACTTCATAAACGGCCAAGGGGAAACAATAGGATACAGCGGTTCAGCAGGCTGATGTAATATGTTACTATGTCTTTGACATGCGTCACATCTTCGAGCATATTCTGCGGCGTCTTTTCTCATGGTCGGCCAGTAATATCCTGTTCTCAACACCTTCGAGAACAGAGATCTGCCCCCAGTATGGTTGCCACAATCTCCTTCGTGTATATCCTGAAGTACCTCCTTGGTTTCAGGATCTTCCAAGTACCTTAGGTACGGACCTGCAAGGGATTTCTTATACAAAATATTATTTATAATGGTGAATCGTGATACCTTCATCCTAAATGCCTTAGGATTTTCGTCTTTAGGGATATGTCCTTCCTTGAGATATCTTATGATTGGAGCCATCCAGGATTTAGGATCCTCCTCAGGATACTCAGCAACAGGATCCTGGATACTTACTACTTCTTTATCCTGAGGATTCGTTGCAGGATACACGATATGCAATATTGGTATTTGGGTTCCTTCTGTTATCCTGATCGATGATCCCAGGTTTGCTAGGGCATCTGCTTCAGCATTATCTTCCCTTGGTACCTGTTTAAGTGTAAAAACATCGAAATATCCTGCTAATTTTTTGAGAATATCGAGGTATTCGATTAACTTCTCACCCTTAACTGCATAGGATCCATTAAAATGATTAGTAATTAACAAGGAGTCAACATATACTTGCAAATTCTTGATATTCATACTTTTAGCTAGTTCTAATCCTGCAATTAAAGCTTCATATTCTGCTTCATTATTAGTAGCAGGAAATTCACATCTAATAGCCTGGGGTAATATGTCCCCCTGTGTCGATTTTAGTAGTATTCCCAATCCTACTCCTCTAACATTAGATGCTCCATCAGTATACATTGTCCAGGATCCTGAGGATTCTCCTAATTGTTGTACTTCTAGGTCTACCTCATCCTGAATGTCACTACTGAAATCAGCCACAAAGTCAGCTAGAGCTTGTGATTTTATGGCACTTCTAGGTTCGTATACTAAGTCGTAAGCACTTAACTTTACTGACCACTTGGCCATCCTGCCTGACATCTCGGGTTTCCTAAGCACATTCTTAACAGGATAATTTGTCTTAACATGAATTCTGTGTGTCTCAAAGTAATGTCTAAGTTTCGTTGATGCCATAACTAATGCTAGTATCAATTTTTCTAAATGAGAATATTTAGTTTCAGCATTTAACAAGCTTTTACTAACATAATAAACAGGATATTGCTGACCTTCATGGTCCTTTACAAGGACGGCACTTACAGCATTCCCTGATACTGCGAGGTATAGGGATAATGGTTCACCATTCTCAGGCTTCATCAGTAGAGGTGCGGTTGAAAGATATTGCTTTAAATCCTGTAGGGCCGCTTCATGCTTCTCACCCCATTCGAATTTCTTGTTCTTCTTCAGGATATCATAAAAATCTTCGCATTTCTCTGAGGATCTTGAGATAAATCTGTTTAATGCTGCCACTCGCCCTGTTAATCGTTGAACATCCTTCATATTTGAGGGCGATTTAATATCCAAGATGGCTTTAATCTGCTCCGGGCTCGCCTCTATTCCTCTTTTGGTCACCATATATCCTAGAAATTTTCCTGCCCCCACTCCAAAATGGCACTTAGCAGGATTCAGCTTCATGTTATACTGATCCAGGATATCAAATGCTCCTTTAATATCCTGGAGGTGATCCTGAGACTTCTTTGATTTTACCACCATATCGTCAATGTACACCTCCATGGTGTCCCCCAGTTTGTCTTTGAACATCATGTTTACCAATCTTTGGTATGTTGCACCTGCGTTTTTCAAACCAAAAGGCATAGCAGTATAACAATAAATACCTGTTGGTGTCATGAAGGCAGTATCCTCCTGGTCAGAAGGCTCCATTTGGATCTGTTGAAATCCTGAGGATGCGTCCATGAAGGTCAGCATTTCATGCCTGGCAGTGGCATCTACCATTGCATCAATGTGGGGAAGAGGAAATGGGTCTTTAGGACAAGCCTTGTTCAAGTCTGTGTAGTCTACACAAACTCTCCATTTCCCATTTTTCTTCTGTACCACAACCACATTTGCTAGCCACCTTGGGAACTTAACCTCTCTGATCATCCTGGACTTCAATAATCTCTCAACTTCCTCTTGGATAATCGTATTCCGCTCAGGAGCAAACTTCCTTCTTTTTTGCTGAACAGGCTTGAATGATTTATCAATTCCAAGCTTGTGAGTGATAATGTCTTTGGATATGCCTGTCATATCCTCATACTTCCATGCAAACGTTGACATCCTGCATTTCAAAAAGTTAATTAACTGTTCTTCAATATCCTGAGGGATATTGGTTCCTACGAGCACCGATATATCGGGATTATCCTGGTCCAGGATAATTTTCTTCACATCCTGCTCCGGATCCTCCACGATATCCTGGGCCCGCGTCTTTAATTGCTATGCTGCACTAGGCTTGGTTGAGGATTTCATCGAGGATGAGTAGCATTCTTTCGCCTCCTGCTGATCACTTTCGACCTTGACCACTCCCCAAGGGGTAGGGATCTTGATGCATTGGAGATACGTCGATGGCACAGCCTTCATATCGTGAATCCATGGTCTTCCTAGTATGATATTATAGCAGGATAGGGAATCCATCACACAGAAACGTTGTATTGAGTTGACTCCTTCAACATATACTGGCAACTTTATCTCTCCTACTGTGTTTCTAGCCTCTCCACTGAATCCAACAAGCACTGTAGATTTCGAAGTGATATCCATTGGAGATACATTCATTCTTTTCAGAGTCTCTAGTTGGATTATGTTGACGGAGCTACCATTATCAACCAATATCCTGCGTACAAAATGGTTAGCCACATATAATGTTATTACCAGAGCATCATGGTGAGGATCCTGGACAGTATTCCTGTCATCAGCATTAAACGTGATCACTTTGTCCGTTGTGAGGGTAGCCATCCTGACAGGTTCGTCTCCCCTTTTGGCCTTAGCTTCTTTTGCATGTCTCTTCGCCGCCGAATATGAAGTCCCACAAATGTCGGATCCTCCCGAAATAAAGTTGATTATCTTGGCATCTGCAGGAGGTGACGCTGCTCGCTCAGGATCCTTCTCAATATCCTGACCCTTATTCTTCTTCCTTCCTAAGAGATCTTTAAGATATCCCTTGCTTAGAAGATAGCTTATCTCTTTCCTTAGAGCGATGCAATCCTCAGTCACATGTCCAAAATCTTCGTGGAAAGCACACCATTTTGACTTATCTTTCCAATCAGCTTTTTGTTGACTCTTTCGAGGCCATCTAGCCTTGTCTCCTAGACCCTGCATGGCATACATCAATTCAGGAATGTTAACAGAAAAGCAATATTCAGACAACTCAGGATACTCTTCAGGATCCTCATCTTCGACAACATTCACTTTCTTATTTTCATTTCTACCATATGGCTTAGGCCGATATGGCTTGAATGAGGATTCAGACTTCCTGTTAGTTGACTCATAGGTGTTGGATGAGTTCATTCTCTCTTGCATCTTCCTGTCATCCTCCAATCGAATATATCTTAGGGCCCTGTTTCGAGCTTCATCCAAGTTCCTGCATGGGTTCATTACAAGATCTTGATAAAATTGAGAATCTTTTTGCAGCCCCATCTTGAAAGCTTGCACAGCTGTTGCAACATCAAGATGTGGGATGTCTAGGGATTCCCGGCTGAACTTGTTCACATAATCCCTAAGGGATTCCTGAGGCCCCTGTGTTATCCTGTAGAGGTCACTTGTTAGTTTCTCAAAGCTTCTACTACAAGAAAACTGACTATTAAATAAATTTACTAAGTGAGCAAAAGATGTAATCGAATGCGGAGGAACATTCAAGAGCCATTTCAAGGCTGATCCTGTTAAGGTAGAACCAAAACCCTTGCACAAGCATGCTTCCTTGAGATCCGGAGGGATAGGGTTAATCTCCATTCTTTCCCTATACTGAGCAATATGCTCCTCAGGATCCGTAGTTCCATCGTAAAGCTTCATGTTGGGGGTTTGAAATCTCTTTGGGATCTCAGCATCACAGATAGGATATGCAAAACGAGATATCTTGTGGCTGTCTTGGGACACTTCCGGGATCGGCTGGACCACTCCAGGTACACTAGATATCATGTCCTTCAACTTCTGAAGTTCCCTAGTAAGTGCTGATGTTACACCTGTATCCTGCAAAGATCCACTATTGTTAGTAGCATGAGTATTATTATTATTTGACACGTTACCCGTCGGAGGATTTTGCCCATATCCTGAAGCATATCCTGAGCTCCTCATGGTTGACATCCTGGCCGAGGAGGGTATTTCAGGAGTGTGATTCTGAGGAAGGCTGGGGATAATATTCCCCCTGTTATCCTCAGTATACACAGCTGAACTGAAGTTCAAAGTTCTGGGTTGTAATGGAGTGACAATATCCTCAGCAGCTCTGCTCGAACTAGACTTCAAGAGTTGTATTTCCCTCAACAGCATTTGGTTTGTTTCCTGTTGCTGCCTCATTTGTTCCTGCACACTTCCAAATAAGGTTAAAATTTCATCATTAGAAGCTAAAATGGGAGCGGATCCCTGAACATTCCGAGTAGGGATAATATCCTGAGGTTGTGAAGAGGTTGGCATTCTTGGAGGAGGTGGTGGAAGCACCGAACCGTTAGTGGCAGAAGTCATAGCAGACATAGTAGAGGAGCTCATGTTTGATCTTGAGGCCATTATGGACAATGTGGCAAAAAGTTTTGAGAATAGAAAACCGATTAACGATTTCACAAAAATTTTTAGTAAAGAGAGCACCACTTGCCCCACGGTGGGCGCCAAATTGTTTTGGTCAAAAATTACCGAAGCAATTAAGTGATCAAATTAGTTAAGTGAGGTAGTGTGCTAGAAATGAGTGTCGAAAATATGTTAATCAAATTACTTGCAAAAACAGTTTCAGGATACGGCTCAGGATATAGAGTTGTATCTGTGATCAAACAATGAGCATAAAAGTAAAGGTTGACACGAGATGTACGAGGAAAGCCCTTGATCAATCTAGATCGCCGGCACAAAACCTCGGGAGCTGACAATCGCAGCTGCCTTGTTCTTCTATTACTTCAAATATCAGGATACAGTGCAGGATATGGCGCAGATCAATGCTAAGTGGTACAACGATTACAAGTGTTGAGTGTTTGTGCGTGATAGAAAGAAAAAAGAAGTGTGAGTTCGAATGTGGAGAGTCAAGTGTGTCTTCCTATTGATCTGGCCTCCTATTTATAGTTACAAGTAACAAACTAACTCTCCTATTATTCCGGGATGCTGGGAATATTCCATTCTGAACATTGGGGGACTCTTTTAACTTGTTTTCCACGTGCTTATTAACTATAAAACCGAGTCTTCGGCTCATATGACTGTTACAACCTCAATAGCATTGACCAGCATCCGATATTCTCGCGGAATATGCCTTTCTTCTATTCTGACCGTTACAAGACCCATTCTTCCACCATCAACGTCCATTTTTCAACCACCTTGAGCGAATCTTCAGGTAGATCAAGTCCTTTAACGTTGGTACCTTGCTACAAAAGAAAATCGTTAGTAACTGCCAGGATACTGCATCAGGATGTTACCAATATCCTGGTCTGATATCCTGATTGATACTGCCTCAGGATGTTACCAATATCCTGGTCTGGTATCCTGATCATAAACAGCTAACATTAAATCAAGATATATTGTCAGGATATGGGCTCAGAATTTCACCCATAACACTTATCATGTGATTTTTGTTGATGTATTTTCGCAGTTTACTTCATACTATCCACTTAAAGAAAAATTTGATTTCTATAATGTGTTAATGGTCTGTTTATGTTTGACATTATTCAATCATCAAGAAATCAGGATTGTTTAATGCAGTTTGTCTTGATCAAGGGGAGAAATATTTTCCCTCTAAAATATTTTATAAAAGCAATTACATAAAAAAATAGGTTTTATAAATTATTTAAGAAAATTATTAAACTCCCTTTGGTGTTGATAAATATGATGTCATCTTTATTTTGACACACAACTTATTTGCCTTTGTTGAATATTTTGTCCATTTTTAAATTTTGCCAAAAGATGATACGATTAACTTGACCGTGAGAGCAAACCATGTGCTTGCAATCATTTTTAGTTTTTGACGACGGGCCAATGGGAAGCCCCATTCTACTCGCTTTGGGCTGACTTCATAAAGGGCCCAACAAGGTATAAGCCCAAATGGCAAGTTTCCTTGCCCATTAAGGATCCCTTCGTTGAAAATGAGCGGGAAACCGTAATCAGAAGTGGCAGGCCTCATTAAATGTTTGATAAGAAGAGGATCTTGGCTGGCAATCGTACTTCTCCGGCCAGGGCATTAAATAAGGTTGCTATCATACCGTTAGGGATCAGACACGTGTCTGAACCCCTCGAAAGCTTGCAGAATCCATTGGATCACTTTGATAAAATATCTCACATGAGGAATAAGGGCCAGGGGTTATATAAGAGCTAAGGAGGATGGTCATAAGGCAGATCGGAGGTATCACATTTAATATTCTCTCATTTACTCTTCTCTCATTAATTCCGACCAACATTCCTATACATTCAATACACACACACGTATTTACTAGATTCACACCAAAGAGGAAATATTCCGGTGAACATACTCATCGGAAGAAGCTCCTCTCACTCTCCGGCAAGTTTACTTATTCTCACGCCGGAGCTTGGTCACGGATCCCCCTCCCGGGGCCCTCCGTGACGAGGCTAACGGTTTATTCTTTTGTAGCTTCAAGGAACGGGACATCTTGACGTCAGTGAAGATCCATTTAACGTCAGCCGGGATTTGGGTATTCGACATTGGCGCCATCCGTGGGACATCAGCCTGACCGGTGTCTCCACACTGAACTTCGACGTTAAAGATAACCCGTTTCGAAACAACAAACATGGATGCTACACCCGGTTCACACGTCACCCAGACGGTACAAACTCTGGTTTGACAGCCTCCCTCCTGGGGGGATAGACAGTTACGAAGAACTAAGTGAAAAGTTCCTCAAGAACTTTGGTCAGCAAAGAAAGGTGGTCAAGAACCCAAACGAGATCTTACACATAAGGCAACGGGATAACGAACGGATAGACCAATACATAGAAAGGTTTGTCAAGGAAAGCATGAATATCAAGGACGTCCCGGAGGTCATGAAAATCAGCAGTTTCATAAACGGACTGAAGCATGCACAGCTATGCGAGAAACTGGGGGAAGAGTTTCCTCATTCGTTTGACAATCTCATGGACAGAGTTAGAGCCTTCGTTAGAGGCAAAGACACAGTCAGCAAAGCCAAGGAAACGGACACCCCACCCTGGAGGGTCACCCCGATTGCAAAACCTCCTGATAAAGGTACACCCTATTCCCGAAAGCCCGCTTTTGATAGAATGTTACATGATAGAACGAGACCCCCGTATTCCCCATACAGACCTCGGGGGAGGGGCCCATCCCCCCACTCCGAGAGCTTCACCCCTCTCACCAAGACCCCAAGTGAAATATTGACCACTGAGAGGGTGAGGAACTCCTTTCCAAGGCCACCACCTATAAAGCCTGGGCCGAAGGCACAACCTGGTGAATATTGTGACTTTCACAAAGGGTTTGGCCATAGAACAGATGATTGCTTGTACCTGAAAAGGGAAATAGAGGCCGCGGTTAAAACGGGAAAACTGGCCCATTTGGTTAAGGAAATTAAGGAAGGAGGGGGGGATCGCAAAGGGAAAGATGCAAGGGAGCCTGGGAGGGCAGACGTAGACATGATTAGAAGGAGGAATGAGTTTGATACCACCAGGAGTGTAAAGGCCAGGATCCTGGGCTCCCCGGACTGCATGAAGGCTCCCATCCTAATGCCATACTTGGAGGAAAATGAGGTACAGCGACTCCCGCTGAACATCTCAGCCATAATACTGGCCACAAGGTGGCCAGAATACACGTGGACGGGGGATCCGGGGTAGAAGTTATATATGAACACTGTTTCCTCAGGTTTGACAGGGATGTAAGAGATAGGCTTGAGGAGGATTCCATCCCTCTAGTAGGGTTTAATAACAGCGTATCGCACCCCTTGGGAAAGATCAGACTCCTATTCACAGTTGGGGTAGGGGATCAGTTTCGAACAATAAACCTGACCTTCACAGTGGTCCGAGCACCCTCAAAGTACAACGCAATCTTAGGAAGACATGGAATCGGGGATTTACAAACACAGGCATCCACCCCCCATGGAGCCTTAGTATTTCAGACACCGAAGGGCTTGGCTTGGGTAAAATCTGCATACGAAGTAATTTCTTCCGTATCCAAAGGGGAAGCGTCCGAGAAACCCCGGAAAGAGGGAGTCGATGAATGGGTCCTTTGCGATAGATTCCCAGAACAAACGGTCAAAGTGGGAAGTCACTTAAGTGACAAATGCAAGAGTGCTCTCAAGGAACTACTCCTCCTCAACATAGATGTATTTGCATTCCAACACGGAGACATGACAGGAATCCCCAGGAGCCTAACCGAACATCGACTCAACACATATACATGGGCAAAGCCAGTAAAACAGAAAAAGCGAAGCATGGGGCCCAGCAAAAGAAGAGCTGCTTGTGAGGAAACCAAAAAACTGCTCAGGGCGGGAATAGTCAGGGAGGTAAAATACCCATCATGGGTCGCTAACCCAGTCATGGTTCAAAAGAAAGACGGGGGATGGAGGATGTGCATAGACTTCCAAGATCTGAACAAAGCATGTCCTAAGGACTGTTACCCCCTCCCAGAAATAGACGTCCAGGTAGACTCTTTATCTCAGTACCCCCTGAAATGCTTCTTGGATGCCTACAAAGGATACCATCAGATCCAGATGTCAATAGAGGACGAAGAAAAAACTGCCTTCATCACAGACGAAGGAACATTTTGCTATACCAAAATGCCCTTCGGCCTTAAAAATGTTGGGGCCACGTATCAAAGATTCATGAACACACTCTTCAGGGAGCAACGAGGAAAGAACTTGGAAGTATATGTTGATGACATCGTTATCAAAAGCCTGACAGAGATGGCCATGATAGATGACATAGTTGAGACTCTCCGCACTATGCAAGACGTGAATATGAAGCTAAACCCCGGAAAGTGCTGTTTTGGGGTGGAAGAAGGAAAATTCTTGGGAGTGGTAGTCACTAAAGGCGGAATCAAAGCTAACCCGGAGAAAACTCAAGCTGTGGCTGAAATGCGGTCCCCCAGATCCCTGAAAGACATCCAGTAGTTGAACGGGAGGCTAATCGCACTAAACCGTTTTTTGTCAAAAGTAGCTGACAGAACCCTCCCCTTCATGAAAGTGCTGAAGGACTGTCTCCAAACAGACAGATTTAAATGGACCTCCGAGGCGGAGGCTGCCTTTCAAGAAATGAAAGCCTATATCTGCAAGCTCCCAACGTTGGCCACCCCAGTACCCGGAGAGCAGCTCCTCTTATATCTGTTCGCCTCAAAAACAACCATAAGTGCGGTCATGATGGTGGAACGGGAGAAAAAGCAAATACCGATATACTTCATCAGTAGGACACTTAAAGGCCCTGAAGAACGCTACATGCCTCTAGAGAAATTAGCATTGGCCCTGTTTTTGCGTCCCGGAGGCTCAAGAGGTATTTCCAAGGACACAAGATCACCCTAATGACAGATCAGCCCCTCCAAAAGGTGCTCAAGAGGACGGAGCTGTCGGGACGATTGGCCAAATGGGCCGTGGAGCTGGGAGAACACTCTTTGGAATTCAAACCCAGGACGGCCATGAAGGGACAAATACTGGCCGATTTCTTAGCAGAAGTCCCTGAGGATGAAGAGAAAGAACTCCTAAAGTGGGAGACCCTGGAGAAAAAAGAGAAAGAGATGGAAGACAAGGCTGTATGGAAGATGTTCACAGATGGAGCCTCCAGCGAAGAAGGGAGCGGAGCGGGCATTACTTTGACGAGCCCTGGAGGAGTTGAGCTAACCTACGCCATAAGGCTGGATTTTGAAAACACTAACAATACTGCAGAGTATGAAGCCCTTCTAGCAGGGATGAGGTTGGCAGGAAAAATGAAAGCAAAGCATGTGGAAGCCAGTACTGACTCACAGCTGGTCGTCAAACAGTACCAAGGAGAGTATGAGGCCAAAGACAACATCATGGCTCAATACGTGGCAAAGGTCAAAGAGACGGCCGAGGCATTCAGAACTTTCAAGTTGGAATACATCCCCCGTGGGAGAAACAGAAAATCTGATGCCCTCAGTAAGCTAGCCTCAGTAGCATTTGGCCACTTAGCCCGAGAAGTCAAAGTGGAAGTCCTAACCTCCCCCTCCCTCAGCACAAAGGAGGTAGCTACGGTTGAAAATGTACAAGAAACTTGGATGACGCCAATCGTAAAGTTCCTCCAAGACGGGACACTACCCGAGGGAGACTGGGCGGCTAGGAAGGTAAGGGTAAAGGCCTTGCAATATGAGATGGTTGATGGAGAACTATATCGGAGGTCATACCTGGGCCCATCCTTGAAGTGTGTTGACATGGAAGAAGCCGAGTATGTGATTAGGGAAATGCATGAGGGAATTTGTGGAATGCATTCGGGACCAAGGACGATAGTAGCAAAGGCAATGAACGCGGGATTCTATTGGCCTCGAATGTACGAAACAGCATCCGAAGAGGTCAAGAAATGTGATAACTGCCAGGTACACGCACCTATGACTCATCGACACAAGCACCCGATGATACCGGTCTCAACATCTTGGCCCTTCCGGAAATGGGCCATCGACATAATCGGACCATTTCCGGAGGGTCCAGGGGGAGTCAAGTATGTGGTTGTCGCTATTGATTATTTCACCAAGTGGATCGAAGCAAAGCCCTTGGCTAAAATAACCGGGGAACAGATGAGGCGATTCGTACTAAATAACATCATCTGCAGGTACGGGGTCCCAAAAGAGTTGGTAAGAGATAACGGTGTCCAATTTGCTAGGAGACCCTTCAAGCCGTGGTGCGAACAGATGCACATACAGCAGGTGTTTACCTCCATCACTCATGCCCAAAGCAACGGACTGGTAGAAAGAGCCAACCAAAGCGTTATCAAAGGGATGAAGGGAAGACTAGGGAGGAAACAAAAAGGATGGCTGAAGGAGCTACCGTTTGTATTGTGGGCATACAGGACCACCCCGAAGAACTGCAATGGGGAAACTCCTTTTAGCCAGACTTATGGGACTGAGGCAGTCATCCCAGCTGAAATAGGATCCCCGACTGCAAGGATGAAGCTCAGGGAGGCAGAGAATGAACAAGACCTCCGGATGAACCTGAACTTACTGGAAGAAAGGAGAGAAGTAGCAGCGGTTAAGGAGGCTAAATATTAGGAAAAGCTAGAAAGCTATTACAACACTAAGATGAAGAGGCTCAACCTAGTCCCAGGAGATTTGGTCCTGAGAGCAAATGAAGCCAGTCTGCAAGAAAGCACCGGAAAGTTAGGACCCAATTGGGAAGGGCCCTATCGTGTCATATGGGCAAATGGCAAAGGAAGCTGCAAATTGGAAACTCTCCAGGGCAAGGAGGTCCCTATAACGTGGAACCTCATGCAACTTAGGAAGTATTACATATGAGGGGTTTATCCCCAGGAAAAACGGCCAAGAGCCACTTTTGTAATATTCAAACCATTAATCTGCCCCCCCCCCCCCCAAGAACAGATATTTTGTAACAACTTATGCTGGGAAGTTTAACCCCCAAGAAGTGAATGACAAATGGACAACTAATCTGTCCTCTTTTGGTAAAATAACAGGTGTTATAGCCAGGCAGACGTGCCCAGGAATACTATAAACCTAACCAATAAATAAACACACGTGTATAAGGTATATCAAACATACCAAAAGCCCGACTGTGGGGCAAAATAGGGTCTAGCGAACCCAAAAAGAGCGGACAAAACAAACCAAGAACATAATTTCACATTATAAACATGTCCAGTGATTGGCCTCGAACAGACAATCTCGGTTTTCCAAACAAACCATAAATACAATACATTTCTGTAAGCAAACTACGAAAAGAAGTCTTTTTTTATTTATTTGCAAAATAAATGTACAAAGAAAAGCCCTAACAACTCTAGCAAAAGCAAAAAAAAAAAAACATACAAAACAACAAACACAACAAGCCTAGACCAAAGCACATCTTCTGGAAAAACACCCAAGGGTCTTCAGGGAAACGCCAACTCGACTCCTGGCAAAAAGCCCCTGCAACATGAAAAGCCACAACAAGAAATAAGCAAAGGCAAGAAAACAACAAACAGTCATAAAGATGCATGATCTGATACCAAGGAGGCCCCCAACACGAAGGACCTCATTCCAAACAACCACAAAAGTTTAAAGTATCCTAGGGCAGGTAAGTTATCCAGGTTACAACCATATCGAAAGATGTTAATGTCTAGAAATCACTGGGGATCACCCCTAGACAAAGACGGTGGAGACGAAGGACCAGCGGAGGAAAACAGGGCTTTCAACTCGTCAATTGATATCATGGGATGCTCCAGGATCTTCTGAAGAACAGCAGGGATTTTACTCCCAACTCCTCATCCAGCTTGGATAATCTCTTCTTTGCTTTGGAGTTGTAAAGCGGAGTTTCTTTTCTGCCCAGGCCCTAAGCAGAATAGGCATAACCATCCTTCAATCACGTCTGGTAGCCAACATCCCGATACGCCCTGTACACCTCCACCAGGCCACTCTTGAAATCTTCTGACTGAGAGACTGCAGTAAGGAAAGCTGCAAAACCCTCGGTGATCAACCAATGTTTCTCCTTCGCTAACCGCTGATTATCGTCAGAAATTATCTCATAATCCGCATACATGGTGTTCAATTGCTCCTGAGAAACGGAGCCAACTTCCTTCAAATACTTCAACTCAGCGGCCAATTATTCCTTCTCTCTCACCAGCACCGCCATCTCTTGTTCCCAAGCTCGCTCTTTCCTCTCTAACATGGCTCCAGCCCCCTGGACAGGAAACATCACAAAAAGTCCAAAAAAAAACAGCTGAAAAATAAAAAATAAAAAAAAGAGGGGGGGGGGGGGAGGCTATGTACCTTCTCCTCCTGCAACTTTCTCTCAGCTTCGACCACTTGACACCTAAGTCCGGCAACAACAGACTGGGAGGTTTTAAGCTCACCCTTGAGACCCTCATTTGCCCTCCTCATATCATAGATCCTCTGCAGCATACCAGCGCCCCTGAAAAAACTCTCACAAAGAGACATGTTATATTGATCCTCGAAAAGATCATCCCTCAAAGCAGAATTTACGAATTTATGGGAGGGAGGGACAGCATGACTCAGGAAGTCCCTAGCAGCCTCAGGAGTCCCTATCACCGAGGAGTGGGTCACTTTCCATTTAGGAACATAGGTGAAGGGGATAGCATCAGCAAATAGAGGAGCCAAAGGGGACCGATGGGCAAGACCCTCAGGTTCAGAAGGCTTACTGGTCCCCGTAGCATGAAGAGGAGAGAGTTCAAAGGCTGAGGTAAAGTGGGCCAGACCTACTTCCGGGGTTTTGTCCCGTACACGGGAAGAGGAGGGACCAGTGGGGATCTTTATAGGATCACAAGAACTCCCCTACACAAAGAGAAACATCAGAAATAAAACAGAAATGAAACAGAGTAGACAAGAAGAAAGAAGGACTCACCAACAAAGGTGCACTCACAAGACTTGAAGACCTCAGGTGTTTGGACAAAGAACCCTTGACCCCAACGGGGGGAAGTTCGGAAGCAGCCTTCGAATGAAGGGGGAGTTTCTGCCCGCTTGCACTCCGGAGCCTTTTCCGGATATCACGGGGAACGGGGGCTGGCTGAGGACTTGTAGCTTTCCTTTTACGGACTAAACGTACTTCCAAATCTTCATCATCGCTCTGATCAACAGGGGCAGGATCAGGGGAACTCTCCTCCCCATCAAAGGAAGTGTTCTCACCCCCCCTCTGCAGGGATGGAGCCCCCTGCCTGGGCAGACACCCCGGTAACTTGCACTACCCCACTCCGGTTCAGGCCCGGAACAACTTCACCATCAACCACAAACTTCACGTCCTTAGAGTCTCCCTGGCGCAACCTCCACAAAGTCAACTCTGCGAAACAAAGGCACTAAAGATGACTACACAGATACCAAGAAGCAAAAAATAAACAAACGCAGATTCGGGGTAAAGGGATACCTTTTTTACCAAAGAAAGCCTTGGGTCGAACAGGGTAGGAAGGACTCAACCCTCCCATGGCCAAGATACCCTCAGAAAAGGTGAAAGCCCTGGTAGGGTTCTCACACATGCGTTTCCATTGAACGGTCTCATTAGCCGATAGGGTAGGAACGGCATCCTCAATGGGGGTATCAACATCCCTAGGCAAAGGGGATTCTGGCATCATGGCAGCGGAGACAAAAATAAACCTGCTTTTCCAATCCTTCGGGTAAGTGGAAGTCGGCATAAAGGTGTAACAGGGTTGTGACACGTTGTTCTGTCTCTTAGCAAATGTAAACCAATCTCCGTCGGAAATCAGTTTGTAGAACATACAAAATAAGGGAATGGAAGGTTCACCGAAAATAGCCGCACAGGACAACTCGAAATGCACCACTCTCATCAACCCTAAGGGGTGCACTTGAGAAAAGTGAACCCCAAAATGACGAAGCAGAACAACCTTGAAAACGGAAAGAGGATGTCGGACTCCGCAAGAGGAGAAAGCCAAGATATAGAGAGGGATCCTATCCGGCGTGAATACTGCCGGTTCGTTAGGACCTGGCAAGGTGGGGGAAAACTGTTCAGGGATGTTATATGTCTTGACAAAAGACTTTAAGTCCTTCGCCGTCAAGACAGATTTGATCACAGACCGGCCGGAGCGACTCATCGGAAAAAGATGAGGAAGGTAAGAAACGGAAGACGAAAGCGAAAGTGAAATGAAGGTTCGAGAAGAATAAGCGGGAGTTTAAAAAAGAAGAAAACTGACAGGGCGAGTAACGGTCAAATCAGTCGTCCTTTCGAAATTCAAAAAAGGGGTACGTGCATTTAAGGGGTTAAACCCCCGCCACTAGTCTACAGAAGAAATGATGGGCTTAGCAAGAAAGGGTGATGATTAATGACTGGCCAAGGATGGGCCCGCACTCATAGTTTAAGAAAACTAAACTCCCTCCCGTACAGTTATGATTCAGCCCCGGATCATGAGCCTCGGGTCTCAGAACCAGGGACTAAAGATGACTTGACGACGGGCCAACGGGAAGCCCCATTCTACTCGCTTTGGGCTGACTTCATAAAGGGCCCAACAAGGTATAAGCCCAAATGGCAAGTTGCCTTGCCCATTAAGGATCCATTCGTTGAAAATGAGCGGGAAACCATAATCAGAAGTGGCAGGCCTCATTAAATGTTTGATAAGCAGAGGATCTTGGCTGGCAATCGTACTTCTCCAGCCAGGGCATTAAATAAGGTTGCTATCATACCGTTAGGGGTCAGACACGTGTCTGAACCCCTCGAAAGCTTGCAGAATCCGTTGGATCACTTTGATAAAATATCTCACATGAGGAATAAGGGCCAGGGGTTATATAAGAGCTAAGGAGGATGGTCATAAGGCAGATCGGAGGTATCACATTTAATATTCTCTCATTTACTCTTCTCTCATTAATTCCGACCAACATTCCTATACATTCAATACACACACACGTATTTACTAGATTCACACCAAAGAGGAAATATTCCGGGGATCATACTCATCGGAAGAAGCTCCTCTCACTCTCCGGCAAGTTTACTTATTCTCACGCCGGAGCTTGGTCACGGATCCCCCTCCCGGGGCCCTCCGTGACGAGGCTAACGGTTTATTCTTTTGTAGCTTCAAGGAACGGGACATCTTGACTTATTCTCACGCCGGAGCTTGGTCACGGATCCCCCTCCCGGGGCCCTCCGTGACGAGGCTAACGGTTTATTCTTTTGTAGCTTCAAGGAACGGGACATCTTGACGTCAGCGAAGATCCATTTAACGTCAGCCGAGATTTGGGTATTCGACAGTTTTTATTCTCTCGTTTTACCTTGATGCTTGGTTTTCATAAACGAAGGCATATTTTATAAACATATATTATATAGTTATCTTATAATGGCATTTAACCTATATATCTGGATTTTTAACGTCATCAAAATAAACCTTATTATAATAGGCAATGTAAGATCCCCATTTTAGATGATCATGTATATGTAAGACATTTACTAATAATAAGATACTAGCACTCATCTGATAAATTTCGTTGGCATTCCATCAAAGACCAACAAACCGAGTATCACCGACTGGACCCACCTCCATCAACAGAATACTTAGGGATCTGTCTGTCGATCAAAGATTGAAAGAGTTGGTTTATAAACTCAATCTGTTTTAGTATATAACTAGATTTTTGACCCGTGCCGCGCGTTGCAGCGGCAATGTCGCGTTTACGGCTTCGTTACACACGTTATGATGTTGACATTAACGTGTGATACCAGCTCGTGACCAGATTCGAACCCGAGGCGACTGAAATGTTGGCAGCGGAAGATTATCACTTGTCTGATAAGCATTAACATCCGAATTGGATCTATAAGGTTTGGAAGTGAATTCCATATTAACCTTGATCATGAACACGATAATAAACACACACACACAAAATAGAATGGAAACTAAACTGAAATGGATATTGTGTAATATATCTTGGTGCCGGAATAATTTCCGGCAAATGTCATTTATACATAAAGAGATGTCGGTTAGAGTGGTGGTTATTCTTGGTGGGAATAACTGCCGTTTTGAACCGGTATCTACCAACCGTCGTATCCCTTCTCTTATTCGCTGCATAATAAGTTTAATTATCCTAAAATACATAATTAAGTTTATAATTCTAACACACTCCCCTAAACTTGATTATGTTTCAGAGAATGCATTCGAAGACTTCTGTTAGCTTCATCCACAGCCTTTATCGCTTGCTTGAAATCAAACCGACGGCTTTTCCGCAGCTTCTTCATCCCGTGCCAGTCTTTTCCTGCAAATAATGCATAATGGTCACCTTCTTCGTCAGGGATACACCCTTCACTCCTGGTTCTTTCTCTCCGATTTGCTGTTGGATCATAATGATCGAAGTAACACCGACTTCCGCTAACACCTTCATCACTTTTCACTGTTTCCTTTTCCATAACCTTCTCTTTGATTTTATGATCATTAAACATCTTTTGTGAGACCCGTTCTTTCATTTCATTACCGTGATCTTCCTTATATTCTTCTTGTACCGGGCCTTCATCGATCACTATGCTTATTTCCCTTTCACCTATCTCATCCTCTTTTGTAATTGCCAATTTCACAGCTTTTAATGAATCCAAGAATATGATCATTTCTTTAATAGAGCATACTTTATTCGGGTAAAGAAGTCCTTCCTTTCTCTTTCCAAATTTTCTTTTCTTAATATTCTTGTCTTCATGAACGGTTCCGGTCACCGCAACATCATCTTGCATATCGCCTTCAGTTACGAAGACATACGAGTCTTCATCTTCTTCATCGTTGCGGTCACCACCGGAATCGTAGTATTCCGTTTCTTCAATTGAATCATTGTGATCCTTCTGATCACTGATTGGTTCTTCCTGATATTCCCGATCGTAACCAATCATATAGATATTCGGGGTGAAGCATGCCCCATCGTGAACATCTGTACTTGTCGGATTCAACATCGAAACGTCTTCTTCGTCATCTGAACGTGTTGCGAAATTCACGCTTAGTACTTCAGGTATTCCCCGTATGGTACTCTTGAATGGTTCCCCGTCTTCGTGAATACTACGGCCCATACCATAGCCGTCTTCAACCCTTTCCAATTTTCGTCTTTCATTCACTTCATCGGAACAACGTTTGCATGGCATCATTTCTCGCTTCATTCTTGAAAACATTCGTGATCCCAGAGTTGTGCAATCGGGGTTGAATTCGTCTCCGTCTCCGTATCCTCTGTTTTGTTCTTCATCCGGTTGTGCCCGGAATCGTGTAATATCGATCGATTTTCTTCTATTTCCCACCGTGGCTCTGATACCACTTGTTGGCAGCGGAAGATTATCACTTGTCTGATAATCATTAACATCCGAATTGGATCTATAAGGTTTGGAAGTGAATTCCATATTAACCTTGATCATGAACACGATAATAAACACACACACACACAAAACATAATGGAAACTAAACTGAAATGGATATTGTGTAATATCTTGGTGCCGGAATAATTGCCGGCAAATGTCATTTATACATAAAGAGATGTCGGTTAGAGTGGTGGTTATTCTTGGCGGGAATAAGTGCCGTTTTGAACCGGTATCTACCAACCGTCGTAACCCTTCTCTTATTCGCTACATAATAAGTTTAATTATCCTAAAATACATAATAAAGTTACATAATTAAGTTTATAATTCTAACATGAAAGAGAAAACTCAAAAAATAAAGTCGTGATACGCCTGATTATCATAGAAAATAGTGTGATTAACTAATTACTAACATCTTCGTTCAATCTCGAACTAACAAACAGTAACCATCGTTCAATCTCGAATTCACAAACAGTAACCATACTAATATACAAACAAACATAAATATGAAGAAGTATGTCAAAGATCATTTCCAACTTATATTTGTGATGTTTGACATTAAACATTATACAGTCAGCTACTACTTCTTAGTTACTTTTAAGAGTTTGTTTATTAAAATAAATTAACTCCCTCTCAAACATGATATATTAATAGTCAAATGTAAGCAAATGTACCAAAAATTACAAAACTGCGTCCAAACACCCCTTACAAACAAAATTACAATAATAATGCTTATCACCACATGCAAACAGTCATGAAACTGAAGAAAAAAAATTCAAATTCCTAATCTAGTGAAAGCAACAATTTTGAAAAAAAAGGGTGCATAAGATTTCATACCATGAAAGACGATCGATCGTTATATGTTTCACCTCTTCTCGCCGTTGCTTTCTGGTTCCCTCTCCAGTGCAAAGAGAAATCGTTGTTCACATCATCACCATCCTAATCGTCTTCATGTTGTTGAGTAGAAAAGAACAGTTTGACTGTGAATTGGTTTCTAACTTCATGACATCAAAGTGTAAAATGCATAAGTACATGGCCAAGGGTTGTTACTATGTCACTTGCATTTGCTTGTTGTAACTTCACCTTGTCAAAACAACACGTCACCATACCCAAATTTTATTACAAATTCAAAATTCTTTTAGCAAAAACAGAGAAAGGTAGCAAAGATGACGATAAAGATGATGATGAAGAGTAAAAGTCAAAAGAAGAAAGCAAATTTATTTTGAAGTATTACAGAGGCTTTGGATTTTGCTCAAGTTATATCAGCTGGAGATGAACAACTTATTGAAAATGTTAGGTACTTAAAACCTAGTTTCATAGTGGATTTCAAAAATAGCCATGATCAAACAGGTACTTCATTTTAACTAACTTTGAATTATAAACAAATATATATTTGTAGTGCAATGAACTTATAAAATAAATTCTAAAACAGGAAACTTGTTATCCAAGATAATGACGATACATTACCATCATTGAATTTAAACTTTTCAAACTCATCGTCATCTTCAAACAGTTCTTAGCTTCTTTAGTAGCAACTCTAGGTTGTTTAGTTCTTGCCATTTTTGCTTCATTTCCAAACGCATGGCAAAAGGCAACATAATGTAATATTTTAATCCCCAAATTTCTAGCCCTAGTTTTTACTCAATTAAAATACATAAGTTGAGTTTAAATGTAAACTTCAATCAAGTTGAATCATAGTGTCTATGAACAATCGAACAAAAGAACATTCAGTATGAAACTATCATGATAACACATGCAACAAAATCGAACCCAGAAATAATCTTCATACACTTACCAAGAACAATTAAAAGATCAATGATATATAAAGACATGACGTCTTTGCTGCGAGCAATCTGGTTGCCATGACAGAACTGGTCTTCGTTGACTCGAATCAGAAGTGGCGGACCGGCATTAGGCCTGGACATCTCGTCGGTGAGCCGAACAACGGAGATAACAGGATCCTCATCAGACGGAACGACCAATGGCGGTTGCGGTCTGTAACAGGAACGTTTCTTGATCTCTTTTGGGCAACGCGAATAACAATCGAGCAAGGGAAGAAAAAACCCTAGATGCTTAGTGGTATACTTCACTCAATACTCAATTCAGAATCAATTTCACAGTCTCTACAAACACAACGAAATTACCATCAGTACGCTAATAGTAATTATTCGCTTGATTCTTATTTGCTTTGTAGAGAAAAGAGATGGGAGATAAAGGAGAACGTTTGCAAGTGTAGGAAGAGAGAGAATGGCCAGGGACAACTGTAGCAAAGCAGGGGAAGCAAGAAAGAGACTGCACACGGACATGTGAAGAAAAGGGACTAAACATGCTACAAGGAAAAGTTGAGGGGTGAAAGTCGGGCTCATGCATTGAGCACCGACCTTTCATTTGGTAGCCTCTGAATGGTCATTAAGATGCTACCTCTTAATGGAACCATTATGAATTTTACCAATGAGAAGGTAGAAGAATGCGACATGTGATGATTCACCATTCAGACTTGAGGTTACCTCTTATTCATTCAGATGTTTTAAACCATTAAGAGGTAGCATCTGAATGGTCATTAAGAGGCTACCAAACAACCCCTTAGATAATTACATGTTTCTTTCCCTTTTAAGGTCTTTCAAGCCAAACAATTTACCCTTTTTCTCCCCCTTTTTTTGAGTCAAAAAGTTGCTTCTCTTTTTTATTTATAAAATATGTAGTTATATATTAAGAGCAACGCCAACGCGGAGGTTTGAAATTGAAGTCCAAAATCGGACCATCCATGTGTTGTGAGGGTTTGACCATGGTGGTTCGGTTTGTTCCACCGACTTTCATGGCTTGAATTGTGGGGACCACCTATTCACAAACCTTTTTTTAGTTTTTTAGTGTAAAAAGTAGTGTGATATGGAGGTTTGGAATGGTGATGGTTTGGAATGATATGGCATGCTAACTAGCTAGGCTAGTCTGGATTTGGACTTTGACCAGCATTGTGGATGCTCTAATAAAAAGTGATTCGCCCTTGACTAATGATCTTTAGGGCCGTCGCTATGCAATTACAGTTTACATTATGTACACCCTCCCCTCTTGACGTATAGGTCTGAATGACAAGCAGATCTAGAGTTGCAAATGTACAGTAGTAGCAATAGATGCTCATTTAATTTAACATGTTAGAAAACTTACATACCCACATGCTAAGACATGATATTTAAAGTAGAATAGATGGAAGCATCTAAAATTTCACACTTGCGTTTGTGACATAATAATTAAACATCTATTTTAATGGATTAGGATCAAATACAAAGGATCCTAATTGTAAGAAGTGTAAGAAGGATTTATAGAGTGACAAGTGTCCAATAACCTAAAAAACCCACTACACAAAAAAAACCCACTAAAAAAAAAAAAAAAAAACCTTAAACATCCACCACCACCAACCCCCCCCCCCCCCCCCCCACCACCTCACCCACCAAAAAAAAAAAAAAAAAAATTTTTTTTTTTTTTTGCCGAGGGGGTGGGGGTTTAGGTTTTTGGGTGGTGGTGGGGGTGGGGGTGGGTGTTTAGTTTTTTTTATATTTTTTTTTTTAGGTTTTTTGGGGGTGGGGGGGGGGGGGGGGGGTTTAGGTTTTTGGGTGGTGGTGGGGTGGGGTGGGGTGAGTGTTTAGGTTTTTGGTGGTGATGTAGTGGGTTTAGTTTTAGGTTATTGGACACTTGTCACTCTATAAATCCTTCTTACACTTCTTACAATTAGAAGTCTTTGTAGAATAACTTGACCCATATTTTAATTAGCTATCTTGAATGTCATTGAGAATTCTTGTGTTATGCTCCTTGTAGGAGTGAAAATCGATGGCTAAATGATGCAACTCCCAGTAAGTTTCCTTTTAGACTTTCAGCCAGATTGATGATTTGTCACTCTCCACAAATGTTTGTTAAGGTTGGAGCGGAGTACGAAAGCTAGGAAGGTTAAGGTATTTCCTAGATGTACCATTCGAGCAATATGTGCTTTAGATGTATGGTTGCGAGGTGAACAAAACGACCTTGAATAGGAAGATGTTTGATATCATTAAAGATGTATAAAAAAAGATACAAAGTATCATCAAACCGAAACTAAAACTGTATCATTCCTTCTAACAATTCGGAAAAAAAAAAAAAAAAAAAAAAAACGAAATCACATATCACCCCATCATGCATGCCTAGGTTCCTCATCAAGCCAAGTATCGATACAACTTTCTATCCTCCCTGTCCCTTTCTAAAAACTCCCTCTCGATAAGCGACTCAATTCGTTTCTTTATCACAATAGGGTTCGCCAAGAATCTCGATTGCAGTTGCTTTGTAACTTCCGCCACAATATTATTATGATCCAACACTCGTCTTGCTTTCATAATTCTCACGATCGCCGCCTCGATCTGTGGCTTTCTGTCTTCCTCTACCCTCTGCCTTGTTTCTTGCTTTTCGGGTTCTGATTCCTTCTGTGCCACCACCGTCCCAATCTTCACCTTGTAGAGTTTACTAGAAAAACTTTCGTTAAAAAAGAAGCTGTCGTTTTCACTTACGTCTTTGCTCATTGGTTCTTTCCTCAAAACATTCTTCCCCTTTGCACAAGCTAAAGATTGCAAGCACCGTTTCAGTTCAACGGTTGGTATCTCGACAGCCTGCTCGATTTCTTTGTAACTCAACTGATCCACGTTGTTGAAAAGCATCAAAACACACATTTGATACGTTGAAACATTTAGCTCGTGCTTTTTACCTCCCGAAAAAGTTGCTTTGATATCAGCAGAACCCATGTTTGTTTGCCATGTTAATCTCCGTCCGTTGTGGGTCCCAAGGTAATACGTTTTGAATCTCTCACACACGGTAAGTATTTCATGTGGAAGGTTGCAAGCGGGTATAGATTGAGTCGGCCACGAGCCGGTTGTCAGAACCTGTACGGAAAGTATCGGTCCATTCGCTAACGCGCGTCCCATAACTTCATAAAACCCTTGCATTGTGTCGTGAGACGTCTTCATATCGGTGAACATTCCCTCCAATTTTGAAGTAAACTGATAGCCGCATTCGGTTTTTAGCTTCAATATCAAACTTCTTTCTGCATCTTCAGATACGCTTCTTCCCGAAAGAAGCCGTTTCGCCAAATGTTGTTTGTAATATTTTTCGAACACATCTTTTTCTTGTAGATAACGAAAAAGCACCATTACCTTATCTAGAATAATCTCAACATCTTCTTCACTCGCACCTTTTAATCCCCTTCTAAGCTTGTCATCCACAAACAACGAGATGAACTCTGGGGACCGAACGTTCAAATTAATGAAATACTCAAACGAGGAATTCAAAGCATTTTGAAACGTCTTATCACTGTTGAATGCAAGAGTAACGATTTTATCATGTTTAGCTTTTTCATCGAGTAAACATTGTACAAATTCCACGGGATCTTTAACCCTTTCGGGATCGGTCACCAGTTGCTTACCTGTTTCGCGAATGTGAGAATTCATCACATCCCGTATTAACATCAATCCGTTCGGAACCCTACGAAACAAATTGTAAATCCTACCCAAATCATCATACTTATCATCAACAATCATATTAACCAAACCGGAATTTTCCATGTGAACTAATCGGGTCATTTGACTTTCAATCATCTCCTTTTCAACAACATTTGTTATCTTCACTTCACTTTGCGCATCCAAATAGCTCGACACCCGTTCAATTTCCTCATTCAAACGCTTCTCGGCTTTTTTCAAATAATTCCCACAATCACAACATTCAATGAACTGCTGAGATTCACCTCGGTAAAAGTTACCCGAGACATCAAGAAATGGCTTCTCGAAGTCTTGTTGGTAGACAGACGGACCAAGATCCATTAACATTTTAACAATGTTTCTCATTAAGCTTCGGTTAATAACTTCACTGTTTCTTTCTTTCTGCACGGTTTCCAAGAGTGTCTCTTTTAGCCTTGTTTGGATATTAGATGCGCGAATAATGTTATCCCTCCATAAGTTAAGACCGAGTTCGTAAACAGGAGTTTTGCGTGTACTAGGAATAAATGTTCTATCCATGTACATTAATATGTCTCGTATCATTTGTAATGCTTTGGTGTGTTCTGCCCATTTCCTGTTTAACTCTTCGAGAAACAAGGATCCCTGAGATGCTTCAACGGATGCTGCTATTTGTTTTAAATGTGAAGTCATAGTTGATACGAGTCCAGAGTACAACTTTTCTCCGAATTTGTGCAGTACCATATTGTATGCATTCCTGGACATAAACAGGTACATATCGTCAATGCTTGTGATTTTCTTTCAGGCAAAACTTCTATTGCTATATAAAGGAAATTTGGTCATATACGGTAAATGAATGCCACAGATATTGATATCATCAACACAATCTCCATAGAAAATGTTATCATTTCATAAATTCAACAAATGTTATGTTAGCATATTACCATATTCACATACAAATAAAGTACCATTAACTTGATAGCCAAACAACATATACTGTATAAACCAGCCAACAGTGATGTCCTTAATGATTATTATCTGACATGCATGGATAATGAATAACAAAATAAATAAAACAGAACAGGTAGTTTGGGTCCTTATCTACACAAGAACCTAACAATTAGAATCAATTGACAATGGCTTGTATTGTTTTTCATTTCATAATAAACTAATATGATCTATATGCTTGGTTTTATAAAGCAGGAGGCCCTCCAAGGGGTTTGGGTCCTGAAAGTCAAGGCGTGAGCTTCATGTACGCAACGCGTTGCTCTATGTACAACCAAATAAGCTTTATGTACAACCAAAAGTTGCATCTCTCTCATCTGATCATCTCTTATACATATCAGACTTTTAATCAAGTTAACAATTCATAATCTCTTAATCCTTTTGGTCAGTTTTACATATCAGCATCCTCCAGACCCTATACTTGACCTAACATTGACCCACTTATACATGAAGCGCTGCCTCAAATCCCTGAGGCATTTTCCCGATCGCCTTGCGGACCTCACGCCTAAGACGCAATATTAAAGCCACGCCTATACGCTTAACAAAAGTAAATCACAGGACAACACTTTGCGCTTTTCAGGTATGAGCATGGATAATAAGAAATTCTGAACCAACGTTAAGATATAGTGTAGAAATACTCTAATTACTCGGAATAGATAAAACGCGGTCAACCTCGGCCAAAATCGAATCTAGCAGGCCAACTCGGGCCGAGTTTGACTTAAAAAAATAAAACATACTTTCCTATCATATTAAAGAATGAACATCATTTCACGTATTTTGTTATAAATATTAGTAAATTTATGTTATTTGACATATATTTAATTTCCAAAAAGTATTTTTTTTACAATTTAACATGTTCGAGTACTCCCTGAGTACTCTCCGTCTAGTCTGAGTACTCTCAACTCCCCGGTCGACCGACTAGGGAGCGCCTAGCGACTTAGGACAACTGAAAAAGAGTAAAATTATATCAACAGAAACTCTGAAAGACCAACAAAGTTAAAAGCTTGGAAGGTGATCATGCAAAACATCATATAAAAACATGAAGTAAAAATTCAAGACAAAGTCTATTGTGATACAGTCATATTCATTGTGCCAAACTCAACTACACGATTATGTCAAAATCAGGAGCAAACTCTTCATCTGATAATATGTAACAAAACCTCCCCTTCCCTCCCACAAAGACAAACCGACCCACTACGCCTGAGAGATCGACCTGGGATACCATACTTGCAAAGAATTACTGAATCTAAGACTCATCAGTACATCAAATTATCCCACTCAATACACCAACATTTCAATCCAGTCCAACACAAGCAATCAAGATATGCAAATTCATATTCTCAGAGCTAAAAAATCTAAATAATCACAAAAAACCTAAATCAATCACTCTCATCCACCAATCTACAACACAGATAACCACAACACAAATCAAACAATTTCTAATCACCAAATTATAAACAAAGAAAAAGGAAAACGATCAAAACCTGTAAAGTTCCTCGAAACTCAGTCCACTAGCATTATGATTATAAATCTCGTGAATCGCATGCTCCAATATCTTCCAAGTCCGATCAGCATACTTGGGATCCACCACCACACGATGCTTAAACGCCTCTATCTGAAAATTCTTCTTCTTCTGTGAACTCATCCTCAATAATCGATCGCAAATTCAAAACCCTAGCGAACGTACGTATAATTAGGGTTTCGGAATCCGAATCAGCCGATTAACGGCGTTTGATGATGAAATTAATTAGTGAATGGATGATAATAGAGAAATTGAAATGAGTAGATGTGTAAAAGAATCACCGTTCAGGAAGATGAAGATGAAGATCGTCTGGAATTCGTTGCTTCACCGGATTTTCCTCTGAATTGTTTTACGTAATCATTTAGGGGGTGTTTGGCTAAGCTTTTCCACACCTCCTTATAACTTATTGACTTTTATAAAAAGTTGATAAGGAGAAAAAATGTTTGGCAAACTCAAAAGGACTTTTAAAATGACTTCTTGTATAGAGAGGAAAAATCAGTTTTGAAAAGTGAGAGCATTGTGGCTTTTTGAAGCTCCTTATAACTTTTCATAAAAAATTACAAAAATGCCCTAAGTGCCCTAATACACATAGGTAGTGTTTGATATGCAGGAATGAGAGGTGGAATGGAATAGACCATTATGAGGGAATGAAGAAAAGAGTGTTTGGTTGGTCGATGGAATGGAATCGTCCATTCCAAAATGCATTCCATTCCTTCAAAATCATTCCATTCGTCCCCCCTGTTTTTTTTCCATTCCATTCCCTCTTCACCCTTCATTAACAACACAACAACCCACCACCGTTGCCACCACCCACCGGCCACCACCACCACCACCATCATCCGCCGTCGTCACCCACCTCCATCGCCACCCGCCACCGCCGCTGCTGCCACCTGCCGCCGCCACCCACCTCCGTTGCTGCCACCCACCTCCGTTGCTGCCACCCACCATCGCCGCGGGCACCTCCGATCACCGCCACCACCCACCTTCGATCATCGCCGCCACCATCGCTGCAGCCACCTCCGATCACCGCCGCCATCGCCACCCTTCTCCGCCACCGCTATCAACCGCCACCACTCACCGCCGCTACCACCTCCGATCACCGCCGCCACCCACCTTCGATCATCGCCGCCACCATCGCTGCAGCCACCTCCGATCACCGCCGCCACCGCTATCAACCGCCACCACTCACTGCCACTACCACCTCCGATCACCGCCGCTACCACCTCCGATCACCGCCGCCACCCACCTTCGCCGTCACCCACCACCACCACCGCTGTCACCACCCGCCGCCGTCTCCACCCACCACCGCCAACCACCGCCGCCGCTACAACTGCCACCTACCACCACCCACCATCACGGCCCATCACTGACCACCGCCATCCGATTTTATTCCTTCGTCTTTTCTTGCATACCAAACAACAAAAAGTAATGGTTCAATCCATTCTCACATGGTAACCAAACAAGGCATGGAAAGGTAATGATCAATTCCATTACCTCATCCATTCCATTACCTCGTCCATTCCATTCCCCCGTCCATTCCATTACCCCATACCAAACAGACCCATAGTTGTTCTTTTCCATATCCATGTCCCGTTTAGTTATTTTACATAAATAAGCTAAGCCAAACACTTTTTAAAAAACAACTTATCCAAACACTTTTTGTAAAAACTCTTTTTCAAAAAGTTTTAAGACAATAAGTCCTTTTAGGGCATGTTTGGCTAAGTTTTTCAAAACAACTTATTGGCTTATTGACTTATCAAAAAGCCAGCCAAAAGTCCTTTTAGAAATGGCTTTTTGCAAAGAAGAAGAAGGAGGTTTCAAGAAGTCACAATATTGTGACTTCTTGGCCAGCTTTTAACTTTTCAAACTACAAATTACCAATATACCCCTTCTTTTCCCCCTTATATCTAAAAGAATGCCCATTTTAGTCATTTTACATCAATAAGCTAATCCAAACACTTTTTTTAAAAACTCCACTTTCAAAAAGCCATTTTCCTAAAAGTCCTTTTCCAAAAGTCATTTTTAACTATAATAAACTTAGCCAAACATGCCCTTAGAGGAGTATTTTGTGCTTTGTTTCTTGTACATCAATAAACCAAAGATAATTCATTTTTCTTCTACATAATATTAGAGTAAAATTATGGGTGGCAAAATGGGTGGGTTGGGCAAGTTTGGATATGGGTTAGATGGTATGGGTACGGGTTAGGATGAATTTATTAAGAAATGAGTTATGATGGATTTAGGTTAGTTTTTGTTGACATGGATTGGATTTGGGCATGATAGGCTAAAAATATAAATAAATTTAAAAAAATAAAAAAAAATTAATCAAAAAATTAAAAACAATAAAGAAATTAAAAAATAAAAAAAAATCAAAAGAATCAAAAAATTAAAAAAATCAAAAAAAAAATCCACCACGTTTTATTTTACTTTCTTAAATACCATCTTCTTCTGGGTTGTTTTATCTTTACTTTTCAAAAAGACTGAGAAAATTGGTGGTGACCAAAAAAACGACTAAACCAAAACAAGTCCGCCAATTTCAGATTTAAATGAAGTCCCAAAAACATCTAACACAAAGCTACAATCCTAGTTCGTTCAATTTCAAATTTCTAAACTATTGAATGCTCCTTACTCGAACTGAATCATAAACTAAGATAGTGTTTGGTATGAAGGAATGGAAGGTGGAATGGAATGGATGATTACGAAGGAATGAAGAAAATGGTGTTTGGTTGGTCAATGGAATGGAATCACCCATTCCAAAAGGCATTTCATTCCCTCAAAATCATTCCTTTCACACCCATGTTTTTTTTTCCATTACATCCCCTCTTGCACCATTAATCAACAACACCAAAACCCACCACCTTCACCACAACCCACCACCACCACCACCCACCACCCACCACCGACGCCATCGCCCACCACCGCCACCTATAACCACCCACAATCACTACCACCGACCACCACCACTCACCGCTGATTTTGTTACTCCGTTTTTCTTGCCTACCGAAGAATATACAATAATAATTCATTTCATTCACACATGGTAACCAAACAAGACATGGAATGGTAATGATCCATTGCATTCCCTCGTCCATTCCATTACCTCGTTCATTCCATTCTTTCGTCCATTCCATTACCCCATACCAAACAGACCCTAAGTTCATCTTCAAACTCGGTATTATTCGACATAATTTGTGTCTCCTACAAATAAATAAACACGGATACTCTATTAATCATTCTCCATATGATATCATCATACATAACCCACATGACAAAAAAAAACATTAAAACATTAAAAAGATTCAAGCTTAGCAAAAACCCAAATCAGAATAGCCTTAGACCGTCCTAGTTCATGATTTTCAACAACTTTGCAAGTTTAGAAACTTGCTTTTCAGTCAACCATTTTATAAATTGTCATCATTGGCCAATAAATCTTCAAACTAAAAAAAAATCAATGAAAATCTGACATAAATCACTGGCTAATAAATCTTCAAACTAAAAAAAAACAATGAAAATCTGAAATAAAATAAAAACCTATAAATCTGAAAATGGTTTTAGAAAAAAAAATTTTAAATAAATTATGTATTTGTATTCCATACCAAACAAAGCAACTTACATCAATTTTTTTTAGAAAATTGAAAAGAAAAAGGCATTAGATCTTCCTATTCAGAGTCAAAATCACAATACCCACACAGATGCAGGTATTCAACTCGGTAATAAACACATCATTTGACCAATTTTCAAGAAGATTATGGTATAAAAAGCTGCTGCTGAAAAGAATAATCAAAACACTAAAATATTAAAGACATTCTTTTCCAATTCTGTTTTCAACTAGCATAATGTGAACTTAAGAATCAACGGTGAAGTTTATATTACACAATACAACAACAATCTACTCATAAAACCTTAGCAACGAACATTTAATTAGCAATAAAACCTATATCTAAACCATAATATATTCTTACAAAATGTCCCATTTCATTCCAATAATTTGGGCAAATTACATAAGGATAGCAGGTAGACGAGCAACAAACTGCGCCGCCATCCCTTTCTGAATA
The DNA here is from genome assembly GCA_030545235.1 of Helianthus tuberosus. Classification (NCBI taxonomy): domain Eukaryota; kingdom Viridiplantae; phylum Streptophyta; class Magnoliopsida; order Asterales; family Asteraceae; genus Helianthus; species Helianthus tuberosus. Next base: position 51,060,077 of record CM060371.1, on the reverse strand, counting down.
GAAAACCCTAATCTACTAAAAACAAAGTCTCGCCCCTGAGGGGTCGAAAAGTTGCTGTGGACCACACGCTGAACTCTAGACAAGAACCGAACTGCCTATGGCGCCAAGGAGTCGAACGTGTCAAACGCCAGGGGGACAAAGGCGTGCTGATTATCCTCACAAGCTTTCGCGTGCTTTTCCACCTTCTTTGACTCTGCTTTCAGTACCGCTTGCCCCGCCACAAACCCATTTTCCCGGAACCCAGCTAGGGGGGATACACCTGTGAGATCGACACAAGCATGTTTCCCGCCCTCCCAACCAAAAACTAGCACGTCAGCCGGGCGTAGGGTGGATCTCCCCTCCGACGGATCTGTAAGAAAATTAACCGGTGGCTCTTTCTTTGCCGAGATCCCTGCTCGTTTGAGAATATCTATTAACACGTCTCGAACAAAGTCATGGCGATACTTAAACCCCGGCAACTCTCTACAGTGTAACGCATGCTCCCCGTATTTATCCAGACATGCTTTACGGCAGACTGGGCAAGTTTCATCATTCGGGAACATGGGGATCATAATATATTAAAAACGCAATAAATTCAAACATTTACGATGCAATTTATGAAATTAAGTTGAAGAAACTATAACTTACCTTCATGATTCGTGAAGGTTGGAGGTTTTAGCAAATGAATTTTGAGTGAATATTCATAAATGCTAATCGCCAATGTAGAGGTGATGAATGAGAGAATGACTGGATGACCAGTGGAACCATTTTGACTAAGTGGTTAGGGTTACCCACTTACCCATCTTGACCCATCATGATCACACATTTTAAATTGATTTCTAAAAGCTTATCCTGACTCATCCATTATTATTTCCTAACCCACTATGACTTGTCTTATTTTTTAAAATTACCCAAAATAACCCATTTGGGTTTTGTCTGCCAAGCCTAAATAAAATGCATGAATAGTCCTTGTGTTCTGGTGAAGTTTTACTTCTAGTCCTTATTTTTTTCAAAATAACATGTATGTTTCCTATAGTTTGCTTGATTGTTACTCGAATAGCTATTTAAGTGGATGATGTTAGTTTTATTAGTTAAGTTAATGTGAAATTACTAAATTACCCTTATTATTAAAATAATAATTAAAACATTAAAATAAATTTAATTAATTATTTGAAATCTCTAGTGGGTCCTACCATTATTAACTAAATATAAAACCCTAACCCCCTCCCTACCTCCACCACTCTCTCTTTCACCTTCTTCATCTGATATCACCCCCTCCATCACCCTCTACTAGGACCTCCCCCCTCCACTTCCTGATTTGAGCCCCCCTTTCGGATTTCATAATTTGCACCACCTGGTGTTGATTCTCAACTACTAAAGGAGGTGAATACAGTGGCTAAACCCACCCATGTTGATCGACAAACAAAATTTAGGGATTTACTGTCAGACCCCACCCTGGGAGCGGAAGCCGTGAACCAGTCAAATGGTACCGGTGTTAGTCAAAAGGTACCGGTGTTTATTAATTACGCAGTGGAAAAACTTTTCATCGGGATCGTATTTAGGAAATAATTTCAGAGTTTGTAAAACACCAAATCTTTAATATTAAATAAATGGGCTAAAACCCGTATTTCATTTACATGTTTTTATAAGGATAAGCCTAAAAAAATATAAATTTCTTCTTTTATTTAGGTATTTATAGCCACTTTATTTAAGTCTTCAATGCTCCATAGCTGGCTTCTATTATCTTTATAGCAAATTATCTGAAATGCGTTTTAAAAATATTTTATCAGCAAGAAATACTGGCGAGTTTATTCTATTTTATAAATATATATTATTGTAAGTTTACAGTATTAAGAGCGATTACAATTTTTATATCTACCCAATTACTCATTCAGTATTTGTCACGTTGGCAGTTACAATGACCGTGGTGTGACAACCCGGAATTTCAAGGTTAGCACCGTTCAGTATTCGCCAATTATAAATTCCATTTTGTCACGTTTTACTTCTCGAGTCACACGAATAATTTAGATTAATTTATTTATTAAAAAGAAACCTTGATTAATATAAATATGTTAAGTTTAATTGCGAGTGGCTTAACTAGGTTTCATGACCCGACTCGAAACTCTCGTGACCAAGCCCCAAACTCGACAACCTTGGGCCCAAGCCATTTAATTATCCCAAGCCCAAGCCGCCCCCTTGTGTTTTCGGCCCAAACCCAAACAAAAGCCCATGACCCTTGTATGTTTTATTATGTGCATATGTGAGTATGTGTTAGTTTATAAAAAATTGCAAACCCTACTCCTTCCCACTCCAACGTACGACAGTAGCAAGGCAACCCCCCCCCCCCTCTTCAATCAGCTTCTCCTTCTTGCTCTCTCTTCCTCTCGATCTTGGTTAGTTAACGCATCTTTTTTTCCTCGTTTTTGTATACATGCTAAGGTGCGATTATGTTATGATGATGATGATGATTGTTGGTATTGATTATATGATTAGGGTTATGATGATACATGTGCTATATGTTGATAGGGAATCATAGATTCCAGGCGATTAAATCACTTACGTGTTCGATTGTGTTATTAGGGTTTTGTTTATGGGTCGAACCTTGTGAAATTCTTGATGTTTAAATGATAAATAATCTGATCTAGAGCGATAACCTGCTATAAATGATGTTTAAATACCGTTGTTGTTCACTGAATTGGTGTGTAAGCCGTTAGAAACTCGTTTTGTGTCATTAAAAGCTGAAAACAGAATATGTCCAATGGTTTCAGCCAACTTCAGTTGGCTGTAACGGGGTCATAATTTAATGAAATCTGGATTTTTTTAAGTCTATAACATGTTATTTCGAAATACGCTTCTAATGGGACTTGAATCGTGATTTTTGGACATCGTTTACTATTTTAAATAAATTATTTTGTTTCAGCAACTGAAGCTACATTTTTTTTGCAGATTTTATGTGTTATTTTTTAAGTCATAACTGGATGAATACTTATGGTTAGACCACGAAATTTATACTGTAGATGTTCTTAAGTGTCAGTGCAAACCTCCATTTGGAATTTCGTCAATCGAATAACCGAGGATTTTTAAATGAATTTTTCCGTGAACTGCAGTCAGAAAGTGACGACTAATCTGATTGCAGCTTAGTAAATGAATTTTTATTAATTTTTGGTAAAGATTTAAACTCTAAAAAGTTAACACAAGACCAACCCCTCCGAGGGGCACGTCACATAAGAAGATCGTAATTTTTGGAATCTCGTAAGTATGGTAAACGGACACCCCAAAACAACCCATTTTCAGTAAATTGAGTTATGCATGATTGTAAGTTTATAAAGTGTCGAATCTGTTATATTTGGTACTTGTACATGCTTGATGATTGTTTAAATGGTATATCGCGCATTTTAGTGTATGTTACGAACATGTGCCTAAAACTACTCGGTAACGTAGATGTGACAACTTGTATGCATGTTAATTGTTAGATGTGTGTAAGTTTTGCGTGAATTACATAAACAACCCCTAATGATCTTGGTAACCGTAATAGGACGTGGTTGATCATACTAGCTCGTATAACTTAATCTGTCGAGCTAATCTAAGGTGAGTTCACACTTTTTATAAAAGCATGTATTCCCAGTGGTTTGGGAACGGAATAAACAACAACTATCTCCTTGTGTGGGATACAATTACATATTCTCCTTGGGTAGAATACGGGAAACCTTGTCCCCCTTGGGTGGGACAACATGTTAATTTACTATTATACTACATGTCTTAAGCGTACTAGATGGAAACTCTATCTGAAATCCCTACACATTTTATACTGATTTATCGCTGGGCCAATGGCAAACGGGTTATTAGTTGAATAGCGCTAATAAGTCTAACAAGCCTCACACCGTGCCGCAGTGGACAGGCGTCGACTAATATACTTGGGCGCTAGTCAATGACGATAGACATTGACGCGGGGTACTAAACATAACCACAATTAGTAGTCGGTATGGCAATGGGTTTAGTAGCTTAAAAAGGTGGGGTAGCTTCCCATGACATGTTTTATAAGAACAGAGTAATTTAACAACTTAAGTTTTTGGAATAACACTGATAAACTGTGAACTCCCCAACTTTATGTTGACACACTACTGCATGCTTGCAGATCTACAAGTATAACATGCAGACAGACGTTGCAAACGGATGGAGTGTGTGTGGTTTGGAAAGTGGTACGTTTTGTACATTTGTTTAAATTGTGGTTTCTAACCGTGATAAGTTTATTTTACATTTCCGCTGCAACATAAAGTACATTTTTAAAACTTTTAAACTAAATCACCATTTGTATCATTCGGAATAGTTTTATACACTTCCTAAACGGTTCAAAATAATAGTGGCTGGATCCTAGGCAGTCGCATGCCTTGCGGTGATACTCCGTATGTGGAAATTTTGAGGGTGTGACACGTGGTCATATTACTATTGGCACTCTTTGTTCAATAGTAACGCTTGATTAGTAGTGTATACAAAACCCCACATACCGGCAGTATTTGTAGAATACAAAGACTTAATCACTGTAAGTATAACTGAAAAGCATTTAAGGTTTTATAAAGTATTTTAAATAAGAGGGCTCACAAAGTGTGAGAAAAGAAGAATGACTCACATTGTAAAGTTAGGTATTTCTAGTGGCTTCCTGGAAATATTTTCTGCTAATATTCTTGAGTTCCTATTAAAAACATACCATGCGCGCGCGTTAGTATAGTAACCCAAATTCAACTTATCAATACGTCACGAGACAGAACCCCAACTTAGTTTACAAAGCATAGCCCTAAACAAGCAGCGCTTTAGCATCAGTTGTTGGGTTCCAGATCAATCGGACGGGGTATCGAATTAGTGATCGGGGTTTAAAATACTTACAACGGGACAGAGCTTCGTGATGTAGGGAGTATTTTAAGTATAATTTTCGGACTATATTGAGAGAGAAAGAAAGAGATGTGAGCGAGATAGGACTGGGGCACAACTACTCTATTTATAGCTGTCTTCGAGGTCCCTCACGCCCCGCGACCGGGAGAGGCTTTGCCTCTCGCGGACTGCCACAACCCCCTAGCTAAAGGCTTGGCAGATCATAACCTAGGTTCAACACGTTATGGGACACGTGGCGAAAGGGGTGACCGATAAGACACAGGCCGTCGCTCCCCGCGACACACAAGGGGTGTGTCCTTCGCGGAATGCCACGGGCAATAAAAACATATTTATTTAATTTTTAATAAAAATAACGTGTAAGACCCTAATTCATATATGACTAAAGTCGCAGCGGAAATTCGTACCATAAAATTTTTTTGCATTACAGAACCTTGACGCGGTTGAAATCAATTCTAAGGTTAAACCTTTTTATTTAAATACGTTTATTACACTCATCTACAATAAGAAAACATAATTTATACTTATTAACAACACCCTCATAAACTCCCGTACAATCTGTTAAGTGGCTCGATCTTCGATCTCCGCTCTTCGATGATTCCCCATGTCTTGTACAACCTGCACTCATCATAAATGGTCGTAACATTAGTACATATCAGAAATAAAGACAAGATTTATCCTTATACATTCTTCGTTTCGTTACCTCTTTACTTTCAAACATTCCATCTGACCATCAATTCCTGGTGATATTTCGACCTATGCCTGCATTATATTTTATACTCAAGGTACATCGTTAATAACATTAATAGTCAATCATATTAACAACCTGCATACACCCCTACAATTATACCATTGTACTTACATACCTACATGCATACCTACACACATACATACATACATACATACATACATACATACATACATGACTACCCACTTACATGCCTACCCACATATCGAATCCATTCGTATTTACCCTGGTACATACTTACTTACACGCGTACGTCCGCATATACTTACTTACACCCATATAATCATACATACGCATTTTAATGCATACATACATACATACCATCGTACATACCTGCCATACCTAAAACATAACATAGGAGGGTTATAATTAGCTTACAAATGTTTAAACCCATATTTAGACGAATACATACATGTATAGAGGCATACAAACATACATACATACCTACCTACAAGTGTGCTTACCCTATCGCTCATAAAACGTAAGTTAAAATTAGTCATTCGTAACTTGAAACGCGTTTAAACGAATCCCCAAGACAAAACGAGGCACGAAACAATTTTTTGGAGAAACAAGACCCGTCGCGCTACGCGACGCCCCCAAAAAGACAGAAGGTTGTTGCTGCTGTGCTGCAGATTTCCAGCGCAACCGAATTTCACGGAAACTGTCATAACTTCTTCGTTATAGGCCCGTTTTACCCGATTCTTTTTCCTACGCGTCCGTAATTTAATTCTCCATCTTATGGTGTTAAGTTCCGACATCCGGATTAACAAAATTCCAGACTTTTAAGTCTTCGGCTTACTACCCTTTTTACCAAGAATTCACCCGTTCATAATCTTATCACACCAACATGTTTATTTAAGCCTTTAACTCATGAAACTCCTTATTTCATACCTCCTATCATATTATTCTCAAATCACGGGTTCCTTACGTGATAAACTCCGTTTACGCTTAATTGCTTATTTTGACCCGTTAAGGGTATTTGTGCATTTTAGTGTCTTTGACCCTAAAAATCATACCTTACGCTCTCATACTTGTACTAAAACATTCTCTTGACCAAATGACTTGCTTCTAACATCGCTTAAAGGTCGTTTGACCGATATACCCATCAAGGGTGTTCTAGTCAACTTTAACCTCATCATTTACAACGAAGAGCTTCAACATATAACTAACCTCAAACGTCATGTTTATTTTGTTAAAAACACTATATTACTTAAACAAACTAAGAAGTGATTACGGAAATCACTTACCTTGTGCGTCCGAGTTCAAGCATAGCTTCCGTGTTTATCCTTGACCCGTTGCCCTTCCATGCTTATGTCCGCGTTGACATGACTCCTATCCGTACATGTCATTACATTCACATTCTTGTTAGCATACATGATAGTACGTATGAACGACCATCTCAAATTCATATCTCATGTATGACTTTCATTAGTCAATTCAAACAAACATGAAGCACACTCAACATCGACCTAACATAACCTTCTCATGAACTATATCTAAAATGCATTCCTCATGTTAGTTTACTATCAATTTCATTATTACCACACTCTATACATGTTTACCCATTAATTGCATACAATTTCACATATTACTGTCATTTAGACATTTCATCAAACACTTGGTGTGCGTACTGCTTTCTAAGCATGATGTACAAGTAGTTCATGTGTTTCTTCCTAATTATCACTTTCATTTATCATCTCAAGTAAACATCATACAAATTACATACCATAATCACTCTATATACAAATACACATCACATATACACATATTCCTAATCAAGTTCATACCATTTCATGGATTAAACATAAACCCACTTAACTAATTGTGGTAATTGATCCAAACACCTAAATTCTAGCAATTTACTCAGAGTCTTCGCTTAGGGTTTGTTCCTAAACATGCATACATCACTAATTTGGCCATAACCTTCATGATTCATTCCTAAATCACCACTAGTGATGATTATCAAGATTTCTCAACTTCATTAAACATCAAAATTTAACATACCTTATGATCCCCTCGTGAAGGTGATCATTTATTCGTGTTCGGTTGTGAATTTGAGCTTCGATTCACCCTTCAATTTGATGCTTTGGTTGAGTTTAGGGTTTGGCTCCTTTGGGGAGCTCTTGATAGATCCAGAACATTCACACACGAAGTGTGTGTAATGTGTGTGGATATATTCTTTTAAGTTCATAATTAAACTTTCATTTTATCCCTCTTTAGTCCCTCGGGTTTGCCTTTAAAACATAACGTGCACTACTTTTCTCTTTCAATAGTCTACACCGGGCATTTAACTAGGTTAAATGGCCTAGTTATTTATTTCATAAGATAACGCATAAGGGCATATTTCGAGTATATAACATTTGGATTTTGGGGCGTTACAAGTCTACCCACCTTAAATGAGGTTTCGTCCCCGAAACCTTTCTTACCTCTATTTAACACTAATTATTCCTTCTCTACGTCCCCTCGACACGACCATGTGCCCATCACAATGACTATCCTCCCATTTCAAGAACCCATCCCAGAGTTCTTATTAATGTTTCTTTCATTAAATAATGATTGCTGATAACGTACTTCTTATTTAGCGGTTCCTTCATCATTTTGTTTGCTTGAAACAATTGCAACTTCCCTTTACTAACATTCCTTTATGTTTATTTCATCATTCATAACGTTTTCATTCCCTATACTATCTTACTTCGTAATTTGTACATACTCATATATGCTTAACTCGAACTAGTACATCATAGTAATAGATAACTATACATTCTTGATTCATAGACTATCCATATAATTGGCTTTTCTTAACAAGTCCATACTTTTCATACCATACCTTCTCATAACATTCTCATTTCCTTGACCGGTTAATAACGGGTCAATATACACCCTTCCTCAATCCGTAATCATACATGCATTTGTATAACATTTAACTTTTGTTTTGTTACCATAAGAAAACTACTATTTCATAGTCACACCTATGCGCTTAACTCTAACGTTAACCTTATCCTACGTTTTCTACAGTTACTTGTACCTTGCATACCTTAACGTTACCTTTAACCCATCTTTTTCATTTCACCTTACAATTACTCTCACTTCATGCATTATTTAATTTACATAAGTAAGTGTATCATGCCAGTTCATTATACGAGAGTTTAATCATTACCCGAATTTTTCACTCAAACTTTTGGGATTTACCATTTTCTTCCTATGTTAACTGTTAAAAGTCAAACGTCACATACCATACCTATCCTATCCTTCACTTCATAGGTCGCTTTCCAATCTTCTACTTCGTACACATTCAGCATAAGTTGAACATTTTACTGACCTCGGTTTCATTTCATAACCCAACGATCCGTAAACCAGATCGACCCGCCTCTTCACGAGTACTAACCTTACCCGGCCATATTTCATTCATACTTGTAATGAGCTTCCGCTCGTGCACATTTCATTCAAACATTTATTTTACTAGGTGAATACGCACCCATAATTCTTCTACAACTTCCTACGTACATGCTATAATACATTCCATACTTCACTCCTTACCTACAATTCTTTTACTCTAGTTACTTATTTTGCCAACCCTTGCGGTTTGACTTTTCAAGTCCAACTGACAATTCTTACTTATCCTAGATGCATCGAGGTACACGTTCGTGCTTCTTTCCATTCATGCTTACTTGCAAAGACATTCATTACATTATTTCGGTACTCATGACCAAGCTTACCCTTCTTATTCATACTTAATTTATTGTCCGGGTCATAGCCCGCCCTACATTATAACTCCTACGAGTCGATTACTAACACATCTAACACATCACGGGTTCAAAACTTCTTTCTTTCATTTTAACACTTAGGTTTGCGTGTCCATTACGATCATTCTTTTGTTCATTTATTTTACATTTACTTATAGGACTCGTTTGACATAACTACCGTCAACTATTGACACAATTCCGATGTGGATAAATTTTATCCTTTATATGATTTAAATCCGTCCCGCGGATTCAACAGTAACATCCATACCTTTTATTGCCTCTATATTTTAAATCCGTCTAGCGGTTTCTAACCTACCATTCATACATTTTCTTCCTTCTATGATTTGAATCCATCTCACAGATTCAAACATATAATTCTTGCATTTCATTCCTTGAATCCGTCTTGCGGATTCAAACATTCCATTCATGCTTTTCATTCCCTGAATCCGTCTCGCGGATTCAAACACATCATCCCTGCCTTTCATCCCTGAATCCGTCTTACGGATTCAAACATATCATTCATGCCTTTCATCCTTGAATCCGTCTCACGGATTCAAACATTGCATTTATACCTTTCATTCCCTGAATCCGTCTCCCAGATTCAAACATATTATTCATATCTTGTTGATCCGTACTTAATCACGGCTTCAACATTCTTCCTTCTTATCAGGCAGGTTTTTCATTCTCACTTAGTATTCTTAATTTCCCGAGAGTCTTACTTCCTATTTTACCCACACGCCCGCCCGCTACCCAACTCTACCGGACATACCTGTAACAATTATCATGATCTCACGAACGTCATACGTTTCTCGTGTACTGGCCAGGTACACAATCCACATAGTAGTTTCGTGCCTTCATGTAATTGTCACCTTATGTCCGTAGACGTAGGTTTCGGCGCGTATATCACTTTCCATACTTCATTACTATACTATCATTATCCTTCATTTAACATTTTTCCTTCTATTAATGAGTTTTACTATTACATATAACCACATATCGAATTTACGTACCTGGATTCAAATTTTGCTTATTACCTCTTTGCCTGCCTCAGTATTTATCCTGGACTGCAATCACAGATCATCCTCTTCAAACACTTATGCTTACCTTGCACATACCAAACCGTCAGTTTCTTTATACGTATACATAAGTACATACTTACATTAGCTTTTACCTCTGGATCTTGATCGAGTCTTAGATTGTACGGGTTTCTTATCTCAAGAGCACACAAGTTTGAGTTCAAGTACTTACCTTTTCGTACTTGATTCCCTCAAACCAGGGCTCTGATACCAACTTGTAAGACCCTAATTCATATATGACTAAAGTCGCAGCGGAAATTCGTACCATAAAATTTTCTTTGCATTACAGCACCTTGACGCGCTTGAAATCAATTCTAAGGTTAAACCTTTTTATTTAAATACGTTTATTACACTCATCTACAATAAGAAAACATAATTTATACTTATTAACAACACCCTCATAAACTCCCGTACAATCCGTTAAGTGACTCGATCTTCGATCTCCGCTCTTCGATGATTCCCCATGTCTTGTACAACCTGCACTCATCATAAATGGGCGTAACATTAGTACATATCAGAAATAAAGACAAGATTTATCCTTATATATTCTTCGTTTCGTTATCTCTTTACTTTCAAACATTCCATCTGACCATCAATTCCTGGTGATATTTCGACCTATGCCTGCATTATATTTTATACTCAAGGTACATCGTTAATAACATTAATAGTCAATCATATTAACAACCTGCATACACCCCTACAATTATACCATTGTACTTACATACCTACATGCATACCTACACACATACATACATACATACATACATACATACATACATACATACATACATACATACATACATACATACATACATACATACATACATGACTACCCACTTACATGCCTACCCACATATCGAATCCATTCGTATTTACCCTGGTACATACTTACTTACACACGTACGTCCGCATATACTTACTTACACCCATATAATCATACATACGCATTTTAATGCATACATACATACCATCGTACATACCTGCCATACCTAAAACATAACATAGGAGGGTTATAATTAGCTTAAATGTTTAAACCCGTATTTAGACGAATACATACATGTATAGAGGCATACAAACATACATACATACATACCTACCTACAAGTGTGCTTACCCTATCGCTCATAAAACGTAAGTTAAAATTAGTCATTCGTAACTTGAAACGCGTTTAAACGAGTCCCCAAGACAAAACGAGGCACGAAACAAATTTTTGGAGAAACAAGACCCGTCGCGCGACGTGACGGGCCGTCGCGCTACGCGACGCCCCCAAAAAGACAGAAGGTTGTTGCTACTGTGCTGCAGATTTCCAGCGCAACCGAATTTCACGGAAACTGTCATAACTTCTTCGTTATAGGCCCGTTTTACCCGATTCTTTTTCCTACGCGTCCGTAATTTAATTCTCCATCTTATGGTGTTAAGTTCCGACATCCGGATTAACAAAATTCCAGACTTTTAAGTATTCGGCTTACTACCCTTTTTACCAAGAATTCACTCGTTCATAATCTTATCACACCAACATGTTTATTTAAGCCTTTAACTCATGAAACTCCTTATTTCATACCTCCTATCATATTATTCTCAAATCACGGGTTCCTTACGTGATAAACTCCGTTTACGCTTAATTGCTTATTTTGACCCGTTAAGGGTATTTGTGCATTTTAGTGTCTTTGACCCTAAAAATCATACCTTACGCTCTCATACTTGTACTAAAACATTCTCTTGACCAAATGACTTGCTTCTAACATCGCTTAAAGGTCGTTTGACCGATATACCCATCAAGGGCGTTCTAGTCAACTTTAACCTCATCATTTACAACGAAGAGCTTCAACATATAACTAACCTCAAACGTCATGTTTATTTTGTTAAAAACACTATATTACTTAAACAAACTAAGAAGTGATTACGGAAATCACTTACCTTGTGCGTCCGAGTTCAAGCATAGCTTCCGTGTTTATCCTTGACCCGTTGCCCTTCCATGCTTATGTCCGCGTTGACATGACTCCTATCCGTACATGTCATTACATTCACATTCTTGTTAGCATACATGATAGTACGTATGAACGATCATCTCAAATTCATATCTCATGTATGACTTTCATTAGTCAATTCAAACAAACATGAAGCACACTCAACATCGACCTAACATAACCTTCTCATGAACTATATCTAAAATGCATTCCTCATGTTAGTTTACTATCAATTTCATTATTACCACACTCTATACATGTTTACCCATTAATTGCATACAATTTCACATATTACTGTCATTTAGACATTTCATCAAACACTTGGTGTGCGTACTGCTTTCTAAGCATGATGTACAAGTAGTTCATGTGTTTCTTCCTAATTATCACTTTCATTTATCATCTCAAGTAAACATCATACAAATTACATACCATAATCACTCTATATACAAATACACATCACATATACACATATTCCTAATCAAGTTCATACCATTTCATGGATTAAACATAAACCCACTTAACTAATTGTGGTAATTGATCCAAACACCTAAATTCTAGAAATTTACTCAGAGTCTTCGCTTAGGGTTTGTTCCTAAACATGCATACATCACTAATTTGGCCATAACCTTCATGATTCATACCTAAATCACCACTAGTGATGATTATCAAGATTTCTCAACTTCATTAAACATCAAAATTTAACATACCTTATGATCCCCTCGTGAAGGTGATCATTTATTCGTGTTCGGTTGTGAATTTGAGCTTCGATTCACCCTTCAATTTGATGCTTTGGTTGAGTTTAGGGTTTGGCTCCTTTGGGGAGCTCTTGATCGATCCAGAACATTCACACACGAAGTGTGTGTAATGTGTGTGGATATATTCTTTTAAGTTCATAATTAAACTTTCATTTTATCCCTCTTTAGTCCCTCGGGTTTGCCTTTAAAACATAACGTGCATTACTTTTCTCTTTCAATAGTCTACACCGGGCATTTAACTAGGTTAAATGGCCTAGTTATTTATTTCATAAGATAACGCATAAGGGCATATTTCGAGTATATAACATTTGGATTTTGGGGCGTTACATAACGTTACACGGTCCGGTTTTGCGATTACGGAGCGATTTAGGGTGTTTTTGAGGGTTGTTATATCCTCCGCACCTTGTTTTAAATCTCGTCCTCGAGATTCACGGAAATATAGTGAAATGCTTTTAGTTTATCACTGATCCTAGTTTCTAAGTACATTCTGGTCCTTGCTTTGAATTCCACTTTACTTTGACTAGAACTATTTTATGCTTTGAGATTCTTATCTTTGACTTGTAGGGTTATAGGTGAAGAGAGATTTTATAAGTGCATCTAGTCATGGTTATTCCTATCTTCTCAAGAGTTCTTTAATGAAGGTAAAATTACTATCATTAGCGTAAGTTTTTAAATGTTTCGTGTCTCAGCATAACTTTTAGTTACATGTTTCCTAATGCATCAATAATATAATGTAACGCAAGGGGGATTCTTATACCTTCGATGGCGTCCCAACTTAAAGGGTTCCCGTCGTTCATCTTGTCGCACGAGTTACTAGACGGATGATCAAATGAAATAGTGTTTGATATCAGAATTATAGATGTATACGAGGAATTTCTGATAAATATATCTAAAATTATCATTGGCATACATGTTCATGATTTATCCCTAATTGTCAACCATTATGGCTTTTAGATTTCCTTATATATATATATATATAATCATATATTTCACATACTGTAATATACACACCATTCATAAGGTCAATGTATTTAACAAATTTATCTTTCCAAAAACAGGTTAAACATTAGGTCATGGTATTATTTAGGGAATTTCATTAACATAACATACACCCAGTCTTGCCGAAGAGGTAATTATCATTGTATTTTCCCATAAATAGATTTTCTCAAATCATGATTTAAAAAAAAAATCATCATTTATTATGGCTTGCATCAAGAAACAAGAAAATTAGTATTCTCATGAAGGATCATATTCTAGAACCGAGTAGTACTAATAAACAAGAAATAACAGTGGACAGGTGTTATTACTTATTTATCATACTTGCAATGTTCTAGTCATTATCCTCACGGCATACCAACACCCATCACACTTTATCTATGCAAGTAATTTGCTTATCTCGAAGCTTTATATTAAGACATTTTTCTTAGGTTCAAGTCTAATTACTATCCTGGGTGTTATCAGTAAATATCAATATCCTAACTCTTTTGTTTAAGCATAGATATTATTATGGTTGTGGGTTTCTTTTGTTTAGAAAATGGAGTTTTGACAAAAATATCATTGTCTCCATTGACACTATGGCTAGGTTCAATGTGAGGAGTATGCTTATAGTTAACTCTATTCATGTTTATATAACATTTGATTCTGTTGCAATGAATGTTTTATTAAGACAGATGGTATTTTCAAAACATAACACGTTTCATAATTTATTTTTATAATGACTTCATGTTTTCTTATGAATCACAAGTGATATTTTCTTTTATCTTTATCTTCATATGATATTTGATTATTATATTGTGTATACCATCAAGAAATTCTATTATGTATAAGCATATATGTGTATATTTGTTATATAGAAACATAAAAATTTCAAATCTCTTGTTAATATCATAACTTATATAGTATATATACATGATACTAAATCATTTTGAAATATCTTTAATTTATAAAAATCCAACTATATAACCGATGGTATTAATTATCAAGCTTATTCCCATAACTTTATTTACCCTTTTATAAAAGTAGTATATTGAAATAAACTTCTGTTAAATTTATTGAATATAATATTTTGGAATTAAATGATGGATAAATAAAAGTTTAAAGAAATAAATTAGTCAAAATATAAACTTTCTGAACTTATGGGAACAATTTTATTTTTAACTAGTGGGTTGAACCCTATTGGTTTAAAATATTAAAACTTAACTCTTAATTTATTGTATATTATATTACTTATTCAAAGAAATATTATAGTAAGTAATACAAAGTTTGACGTTTTTAAAATTGATTCTAAATATATTAGGTAATTAAGTAATATATATGTATTAGAGTATATATATATATATAGGGTCAGGATTTAGAGAAAACGGTGAAAAATGTGAGAAATGAGAGAATGGTTATGGATCTTCAGATCAAAACAATATATGGACTAGATTGGCGCGGTGGCGTTTTCGTAAATAACATCACTTTTATTAGTGTGGCGCGCTTGATTAAGGGTAAAAAAGTCTTTTGACTTCTTTACACAAAACGTCATCTCATGAATAAAACGCCATTAATTTACCGCCTTAACCATATAGCACACACCATCCTAATCTAAAACGCCATTAGATATAAAACGCCAAACTTAATTATAATAAAATCCTGCCTAAATAAACCGCTAAAAAACATCCTATATATACAACATCTCAGACCTTCCATTAAAAACACACAAAACCCCAAATGCCCTATTTAATATATACCATTCGTCTTAGAAACGCCAAAAAACCCAAACATCAAATATCCTCTAAACCAAAACGTTTATTTGAAATTCAGTTTGGTTGTCGGTAAGGTTTCGCTCAATGGAATGGACAAAAATCCTTAAGTGAGGATATTGTCCATTTCATTGAGTAAAATCTTATTGACTTTATCCCCAACTACCATACAATTTATAATGCTAAAACATACAAAAACATTATTGAGGTTTGTTCTCAATAAAGTTTAGCTGTATGGGGTGGACAATATTGTTAGACATCTTTCTTAACTGAGGATTAACAATGTTGTGCATCTCATACAGCAAAACATTATTGATTTTAGCATTATCAAATTTAGAGGTTTAAGGTACTTTTATTTAGTGGCGTTCTTTTTCTCGGTAAAACACCAAAAAGTTTAAAAATCAAACATCGTTCCTTGGAAATTCAAGATTATTAGTTGAAGGGTGTAACTCAATAACATTTTGCTGCATGAGATGGACATGTCTTCAAGAAAAAGATGCTGGTGTCAGACTTTGTGCTTCCAAACGGCAACAAAAAAACTACTTTAAAAACAAAAAAAAAAAAAAACAAAATGAATCATAAGAAAGTTGAAACAGCCAGTTAAGATGATTCAAAAAAGAAGAAAGAGACTGGTGATAGTGAAGATTTGGAAGATCAATTGTTTATATTTTTTTAATTTTCTTTTTCAGTTGATTGTTATATAATAACAACGCCATACATAATAAAAACCCCAGACAACCAAATGCTTGTTAAAACGCTATCATGCCGTAAAACGCCCCAAAACTCCCAAACTATAATAAAATTACTTTGGACAAGTATTATAAAAAACCCAAAAAAAAAAAAAAAAAAACCAAACTTGAAAAGGTAACTAGAAACAGTAACTACAAAACAGTAAAACTGAAGAGATGGAAAATTTATTATACTAGAATCTAAAACGCCAAACTTGAAAGATGGGACGTGTTACAGACTTCAGAGATAAAGCTTATCAAAAACAGTAATTACAAACAGTAACTGAAACGACGAATACATAGTTATAATAATGCACCGCCTAACCTACGTGCCAAAAGACATCCTATAAAATGACACCTCTCAGCAACTTCCATTTGATCAATCCGAAAAAAACAAACGCCAATACTACTAAATACCACTCACTGTAAAACGCCAAAAAATTAAAAAGTCAAAGATGGCTAATATGCTTTCTTGGATATTCAGTATTGTTCTTTGTGAAGTTTCACTGAATGGATTGTTAGGTGAGGGGAGTAACTCAGTAAGATTTTGCTGCATGAGATGGACAAATCTTCAAGAAAAAGATACTAATGACAGTCATATGTCATTTTGTGTTCTTTGTTCTTGAAGAAGGCTTGGATGAGGAGAAGAGATCAATGACACTGAAGAGTGGGATGATTATAAAGATGAAGATCAAGTTGAAGATCAAAGCGAAAAACCCACCCACACGTCATAGATCTATGTCCCCAAACATCCACAAAAGCCACTTCAACAGACGAGCGAACAAAATAATCAAACCGATGGGTTTGTTAAGTTTTACATAAAACGCCATATATTTTGGTGACAGTTCTTGTAGTATTAAAGAAGAGAGAGACTGATGACAGTGAAGATTGTGAAGAGAGATCCGATTAGGATTTTTAATTTATTTTTTTCGCTTCTATTTTTTTCCCTGTGGTTGTAATATAATTTTCCGATTGTAAAATGCCAAGATACCACAAACGCCAAAATGAATATAAAAAATAATAGAACAATGGGCCATCTTGTCTAAAACGCCTTTGAATCTAAGAACATACAATGGGGCGTCATCTTAAAAAGTCCTGGCCATACTTAGTATGGATGAAGCCATTCAGAGAGATATTCTAACCCCTTAGGGTTCCAATGACATAATATTTGAAAAACGCCATAAACGCCAAAATATTAATACAATGAAACCATTAAAACGCCATATAATTATTGAATTTTGTTAACCCCAAAAAATCTTAAACCCAAAAAAAAGAAATATTGTGAAAAGCGGAAAATAAAATGATAAAAAAGCCCATACACCCTAATTATATCCCGCACCATGTGTTGGGCCAGGATGCATTCTCACACTCTTTTGGGCGTTTTCTCCTGATCCCGTTTCTATATATATATATCAGACAATAATAATAGTAATTTGTTTAAAGATATTATAAATTGAAATTTTATTTTAAATAAAGCTATATAAAGGACAATTCTATTAAACACACATTTGAGTTACTTTTTATATGGGGCATTCATCTTAATTCTTGTTTGAAAATGAAACAATAACTAGAACGTTTAGGAAATTTAAACATGTCATGAAAAATAAATAAATAAAATACTAATTTATTAATTTAAGCCGAGTAAGAAAAAAGGTTTTCATTTTGTAATATCTTTTACTTCTTAAAATTTTAATTATCTAATCTCTTTTATATGTACCGACTGTACAAACTATCAGACCCATCTTTTTCTTTTCTTTTATAATACATTATAAAATAAAAATTATTACTTTTATTAAATATAATATTCTAACTGATAGAGAATAAAAACATGATTATTCATATATAATATATATAGGGCCAGGATCATTTCAGAACCATAAATATTTACAGAACTCGCAGAACTCCTAATAAACAATCTTTTTATTTATATATTTTTATGTTTAGGATAATTTGATCATTTATTATGTGTATTTTTACGATTACATACATGTTAAGAGTAATTTTGTCATTTTTTATATGTAATTTTATAATTACACATATGTAAACTAGTTTTTTTACATATATGTAATTAGTTATGACACATATATATAATTTTGGCAATTAAACATATGTAAACTACTTTTAACATGTATGTAATCAAAGAAATACATATAATAGATGATAAAAATATCCTAAATACAAAAACTTATATATAAAATGATTCTTTATTAGGAGTTTTGAAAGTTCTGTAGTTATTTAGAGTTCTGAAATGAACTCAACCATATATATATATATATGTGTGTGTGTGTGTGTATGTGTGTGTGTGTATAATAATCTTTTGAACATACACTTTCTTTAAATTATGTTATAGGTGTAAATGTATAAAATTTTATATGTATCCTGCATAACAAAATAAATTTTAGTATACATTATATACACGTATAAACATATAAATATTTTTAAATGTATTACAATGTATATATTTTTTCAAATAAAATAGAATTGTAATGCATTTAAAATACTTATATATTATCCTATACTAGCGGTAAGACCCGTGTGCAAACATGGGTCGTTTCTTTGAAAACCATGCATAACATATTTTAACAGAAAGTATAAATAGGTGTATAGATATAGTAATTTTTAGTTTAGTTTTTCGTTTGATTAATATTAAAACTCTGTTTGAGGCATCTAAAACTCTGTTTGACGAAAGTCAACCACTGTTTGTAAAGGGTAATCTCTGTTATGCCGAATCACTGTTTCTTAAAACTCTGTTTATAACCAAACAGAGGTTTCAAACATATGTTTCTCGTACTACTGTTTGAAATCCTAACCTCTGTTTCAAAAACAGAGATTACAAAAGGAAAAACAAACATCTGATTGACCAAAAGTGAACATACATTTAACCTTTGTTTTCAAAAACCAAACCTCTGATTAATAAATATATTTTAGGTTTCAAAAGAGTATATCATTTTTTGAGGTATCTAAAACTCTGTTCGACTAAAGTCAACCACTGTTTGTAAAGGGTAATCTCTGTTTTGCCAAATCACTGTTTCTCAAGACTCTATTTGTAACCAAACAGAGGTTTCAAACCACTGTTTGACCAAAGTCTGTTTGAGCAAAAGTCTGTTTTGACCATCAAACCACTGTTTGACCAAAGTCTGTTTGAGCAAAAGTCTGTTTTGACCAAAGTCTGTTTGACCAAAGTTTGTTTGACCAGGTTTCAAACCACTGTTTGACCAAGGTCAAGCTATTGTTTAGCTAAGGTCAAACCACTGTTGACCAAAGTCAAACCACTGTTTGCAAAAATAGGCAACCACTGTTTTCTCTGTAAAACATTGTTTTAACCCAACAGTGGTTTCAAACATCTGTTTTCATCAATCTGTTAACCAAAGTCAACAGATGCATCAATCACTGTATCAACAGATGTATCAATTATGGCAGTTGGTGGAAGATGTATCGACTATGCATTCACAAAACTGTTTAAAGAGTAAAGACGAATAAATAATCACCTTTTGGCGCTATTTTACTTTTTACTAAGGTTATTTTTCCAACCATGCAATCATACTATTATATCACCAACAAAATTCCATACAGTACATTAAATTTAAAACAGCTTGTTGAAAATACTGTAAACCAAGCATTGTACTACACAAGCGACTATACTTAACCATTTTTAGTTATTACAACTACTTGGAAGTGATTTGAAAGACTCAAACGACTATACTTAACCATCTATTCGACCAAAGTAAATGCATCCGGGACCTGGATCTTCACCCACACGCATACCGTCCACCACACATATCCCAAAATACCCTTCAGTTTGCCTTCTCATTACAAAAAGCTCGCGGCTCGGAGCTCGCTCGAAGCTTGCTCGGATTTAGCTCGGAAAAAGCTCGCTCGATTTGGCTCGGTTTAAAAGTGAGCCGAGCCGGCTCAGCTCGGTTAGAAAGTGAGCCTAGCTCGGCTCAGCTCGTAACGAGCCGAGCTGGCTCGGTTCGGCTCGCTTTGTAGGTCGGCTCGGTTTAGCTCGAATTATTTTACTTATAATAAGTTTCAATTTTATATACATTATAATATATTACAAAAAAACTGATTATTATTTACATGTATATAGGTTTGTAATTTGATATTTATGGCATATTTGAAGATTGATTACCATACTAATGAACTAATATTGTATTTTACTAAAATTAAAACTTATTTTGCGTTGTTAAACTTGATTTTGGTTTGAATTGTATTAGGTTGAACTTATTTTGAATATATTCTTTTAAATTATTGAATAATATTTTAGGCTATTAAATTTTAAGAGGTATATATTAGTTTTTTTTTTTTTTTTTTTTTTATAAAATCGAGCCAAACCAAGCCGAGCCGAGCTAGCTCGGTTTAAAACCAAGCCGAGCCCGAGCTTAGATTTTCAGCTCGGTTTCAAATCCGAGCCGAGCCGAGCCAGCTCGGTTTATAATCGAGCCGAGCCCGAGCTTGGCCTGGCTCGGCTCGGCTCGGCTCATGAACAGCCCTATTCACAAAACTGTTTAAAGAGTAAAGACGAATAAATAATCACCTTTTGGCGCTATTTTACTTTTTACTAAGGTTATTTTTCCAACCATGCAATCATACTATTATATCACCAACAAAATTCCATACAGTACATTAAATTTAAAACAGCTTGTTGAAAATACTGTAAACCAAGCATTGTACTACACAAGCGACTATACTTAACCATTTTTAGTTATTACAACTACTTGGAAGTGATTTGAAAGACTCAAACAACTATACTTAACCATTTTTAGTTATTACAACTACTTGGAAGTGATTTGAAAGACTCAAACGACTATACTTAACCATCTGTTCGACCAAAGTAAATGCATCCGGGACCTGGATCTTCACCCACACGCATACCGTCACTTTTGGGCTAAGTTGTCATTTTCATCCAAACGTCTAACCTTTTTTTGCCAAAATCGTCCCTAAGGTTTGGAACTTTTTGCCATTTTCATTCAAATATTTGCAAGAAAAAATAAGCCAAATTAGACATTTGGATGAACATGACAAAAATTCCTAAAAGTGAAGAACTATATGGTACAAAAAGTTGTTTTGGATGAAACTCGAAAACATGCCCAAACCTTAAGGACGATTTTGGCAATTTACTCTTTTTTTATCTTTCCTTTTTGTAAAAAAAAAAAAAGCAATATGTTTAAGACCAACTAACTCATACACTCTCTATAGTCTAAAGTAACCGACTCCTACCTCTGCACCAATATTAAGACCAGCTAGTTGCTACCTGCCAGTGGTTAGTGTTTACCACCACCACTGCCGCCGTCATCGCCACTACCAGTATATTTTTTTGCATTACAAAACTTATGTCATCATCTTTACTGTGTGAATTTATATAATATAATATCCATAGTATGTAGTTCCAAATTTAGGCTTTTGTATTTATGCCGCCATCTCCTCCTCGGCTCCGATTCACCTCCGTTCTCCGCCGCCGCCACATGTAACTTTCTCCACACGCAAGTTCATACCTATAAAAGAAGATATTTGATAGATATTATTGAAACTTTTAACATATAATTGTTAAGATTGTAACATCAGCAGCAATTGATAGTAACTTTCTCCCTTTCATAAAAGTGAAGCACTTGAAAAAATAAAAGACAGTTAACTCACCTTGCTCATATTCTCGAATGCGCCGCTCAACATCATCAACATCAGCAGCCTGCCTAAAGATTCCTTCTACATTCACTCCTGAAACATTCACATTCAACTCCCCCACACTTCAAAATGAACATATTAACATAAAAAACAATACAGATGGTTAGTATCTAAAATGTAAAGCTGTTACCGATATTATACGTGCATCCAAACACCCTATGAGGTATTTTCTTTCCTTCTACAGTTATTACGTCTTGTTTTCAAGCCGGAATCACACCAAACATAACTAAAGAGATATGAATATGTTCAACAAAGATTGGAATCAAGTATGACATTTTAACACAAGCAATAATCAACATAAGCAATAAGCAACGAAACTTGAGGAATGATTGTGTGTACCTAGTATAGGTAATGAGAATCGTTAGCAGCGTTAATGTCGTTGAAACCTAAGTGGATTGTAACACCTGGAAAAAGAAAATAGAAAAAAAAAAAAAAAAACAAATTGAAGCACAATTGCAATTGATAAATAGAAAACCCAATCAAACAAACACATAGCGATAGTCGAAGCATGTTACCTGTGGAAAATTGAATGGCAGAATAATTCAGGGCTTAGGGCATGTTTGGCTAAGCTTTTTGAAACAACTTATTGACTTATTGACTTTTTGAAAAGTCATAAGCTTCAAAATGATGTTTGGCAATTAGGGTGTATGTGAGGGGGAAAAGCCAATAAGTCAATAAGTCACTCCATACTGACTTTTCCAAAAAGCCAATAAGTCAATAAGTTGTTTTGAAAAGCTTAGCCAAACATGCCCTTAATAAAATATCAAATCTTTTATTTCTTTTTCTTGAAATGTGCGTTAAATTCAAGCATTGTTACCAGCTGTGGAGACGGTGACGAATCTGGAACAAAACCGATCTCGTGTTGTGAAAACTTGTGTTTTCGATTAGAACCTAATATGTCCTCTTGTCTCCTTCATCTTAGAAAGATCTTCATGGGAAGATTGTGGTGTCTTCAATCTTAAGGCATCTTCTTCTTGTGGCGTCTCCACGAAAGATACGGAGGTAAGATACGGATTCGTAATCTTCGATTCATCATATGGCAGCTTCGGATGCTTTGAATTTTTCATCGAAGAGAGAGAATAGAGAGAGATTTTGGAATGAGTTTTTGAAATTATGATCAGTGGATTTCGGTTTGAATTGATATTGATATTTGAAAGAGAGAAAGAATTGAATCTCTATTAAATGCAAATTACATATCCTTATACGTTTTTAAATTTCAAATTACCCTCCCATTTGAATGAAACATCAGTGGTTTGAGACTCTTGAATGAACATCAGTAGTTGAATGAACAATCAGTGGTTTCATAATTGAGAGTGGGGCAGTGGTTTGATGCCATAAGTGGGACATGCTCTCCTGCTGACACATCAGCTTTTCTTATGTCACTTAGATTTCTCCTTTTATAGAAAGTATAGATTAATAATGAAAACCAATGAATAGTTATTATAATAGTATATATAGTTCTTTAATACTTTTATGGTTATTATAATTATTTATGATTATTATAACTATATTTTTTATATTAAAGTTGGTTCTTATGGAGCCGATTGGTTATAAATTATAAGGTGTTTTATCTATATAGGGAAAGTTTAGTCAGTTTCGGATATAACAAATTGTAAATAAATTAGATATGTAATTTAAATTATATATAATTAAAACTTAAGTAAATTATATAAATTTAAAATATAAATTGATTTGAATTTTATACGTAATATAATTATATATTTACGCAGTTTCATCATTATATATACACTTTAAATAGTTTATAAAATATATTTAAACTATTTTATAAACATTTAATTGTTAATATATGCATCATTGTATTTAATCATTGAATTATATATTTAATACGTTATAAAATACTTACATTCAATATCTATAATACTATATAAAGCAAATCTAATGTACAAAAATGTAATTTTACTATACGTACAAGTTTTAAAGCTACATGTATAAGAAGTTTAAACCATTTGAGAGGGGGTGAAATAGCAAATTATACAAACTTTTAAGACGCTACAGGGGTAAATATGAGAAATCCTTCTGTCTTTATGATCCTGAATCCCAACTGTTGGCTTATGATGGGGAGCGGAACTCATCAGCCATTAATGCTTTATATGTCTTTTGGCATGCTTCTTCAAAAGAGAGATAGATAGAGAGTGTGTATGTGTGTTTACGGGAGAGAGAGCGTCGGAGAAATGGCGGAGCTGGTCATTTAATAGCGGTCTCCACGCTACTTCCCGCCGGAAACAATTGCTGTCACCAGTTTCACTCGGATACGCAGAAAAAGTGCAGCCAAAACCCTAAATTTCTGTACTTCTCTCTTTATGGAGGAATAATTGTAATTGTAAGTCTGATAATGCTTCGAATTGTTCTATTTCTGTTATGGGTGGAATTTCGAGCTTATATCCTGATATTATATGCTTGATGCTGCGGCCAGGATACTGAACCAGGATATTGGTAACATCCTCTGGGGGTATCCTGCTTGCTACTAACAATTTTCTTTGGTTGCAAGGTACCAACGTTAAAGGACTTGATCTACCTTAATATTCGCTCAAGGTGGTTGAAAAATGGATGTTGATGGCGGAAGAATGGGTCTTGTAACGGTCAGAATAGAAGAAAGGCATATTCCGCAAGAATTTCGGATGTTGGTTAATGTTATTAACGTTGTAACGGTTATGTGAGCTGAAGACCCGGTTTTATAGTCAATAAGCACGTGGAAAACAAGTAAAAACAGTCCCCCAACGTTCATAATGGAATATTCCAAGCATCCCGGAATAAGAGGAGGGTTAGTTTGTTATTTGTAACTATAAATAGGAGGCCAGATCGATAGGAACACACACTTTACTCTCTACTCTCGAACTCACACTTCTTTTTTCTTTCTATCACACACAAACACTCAACACTTGTAATCGTTGTACCACTTAGCATTGATCTGCGCCATATCCTGCACTGTATCCTGATATTTGAAGCAATAGAAGAACAAGGCAGCTGCGATTGTCAGCTCCCGAGGTTTTGTGCTGGCGATCTAGATTGATCAAGGGCTTTCCTCGTACATCTCGTGTCACCCTTTACATTTTTGCTCATTGTTTGATCACAGATACAGCTCTATATCCTGAGCCGTATCCTGAAACTGTTTTTACAATTAACTTGGCTAACATATTTTTCACGCATATTTCTAGCACACTACCTCACTTAACTAATTTGATCACTAAATTGCTTCGGTAATTTTTGACCAAAACAATTTCTGTCCTCGATTTCTTTGATTTGTTTCTGGGTATGTTTGATTTTCAGATTCTTATTAGAAATTGTTTTGAGGATCCTTTGTTTCAGCAAATGATACTATAATATTTATGATTTTCGAAGTAATAATTTATCAGTTAATTGAGTGAATTAGACTTGTGATTAGGTTTCGAGGATCCTTTGTTATTCCGTTTGTTCTACATCTAATTGTAGGGTAAGGGCTGACATTTGAGGGTCCAACCACTTAGTCTTATGGGTTATAAAAATATGGGGGTTTTATTTAGAATATAAA
Source organism: Helianthus tuberosus (assembly GCA_030545235.1). Taxonomy (NCBI): domain Eukaryota; kingdom Viridiplantae; phylum Streptophyta; class Magnoliopsida; order Asterales; family Asteraceae; genus Helianthus; species Helianthus tuberosus. Next base: position 51,034,240 of record CM060371.1, on the reverse strand, counting down.
GCCTAAATGTTTGTATACATAAAATTTGCTACAATTTAAAGAGATTTATCATGTTTCCTCAAAAGCATACAAAAATTTCCATAGTTTATAGTGGACGTTTAGTTTGTTTGACCTCAAAAGTCAACTGACGCTTTGCATTGTGCTTTTTACTCGACAAGCAACATCATATGTAGTTAATCTATACAAATATACAACTCAATGATGCATTCCTTTTGCTTTTCAGGCACATCCATGGCTGACTGATTTAGACGGGGAACTAATCTGCAAGCTCATTGACATGCTAGAAGATCACAAGCAGCAACTACAGGTGTGTGTGACCAATTCTTTGTTTATCATTATCTATTTCAGTTTTTACATTTTTAAGCATTATTGTAATCAATGCAATGATACATAGACCTATTTGGAAGAAAGTATTCAAGAAGCAGAAAGTCTAAATTCTACAATTGAAGAGCTTGAGATGCAATTATCCACCGAGAAAGAAAAATGCAAAAGGTATTTAATGGGTCACATCAAATATATAATCTTCTTTAAGTAAAGTACATGGATAGTGCCTGTGGTTTTTCAAAATTTTGGATTTGGTCCCTAGCTTTCCAAAAGTACATGGATGGTCCCTGTAATTTGCACTTTGTAACGCATTTAGTCCCCAACTTTTGAAAAAAAACTGGTGGTCAGTAAATCATTTTTCTAAAAACCGAAAGTAGTGGGTTGGTTATGTTTATCAATCTTTCCATATATAAAATGTGTAATAACAATTTATTCTATGGTTTAAAATATGAGCTATTTTTAGCTAGACCCAAATTCAAGGTTAACCGACTTATAACCGACCCACCATAACCTTCAAAACCGATTAACCAAAACCGCCATAACCGATCGGTTATGGTTGTGGTTATCCATTGACCGACGTCACGGTTATGATTATAGTTTTGAGCGAAAACAGACTCATACACACCCCTACATAGTATGTAAGCACTTTTTCAGAATTGTTGTATGCTATTATTATTATTATTATTATTGTTGTTATTATTAATTATTGTATTCATAAAATTTTTTATTCATATCTTTTTGGTGCACCGTCAGGTTCTGCTACCGGAAAACAGACAAGTTTTGGAAATGTGAGATCTGAAAGGCATTCTAGATGGGTCCCACACCTTGCCGAAACAAAATATACGGGTGAATTGAGGACAAAGAATAACGGAACAAGCAGCACCAAGCCTTTGATCAGCGATGGCAAGCACACGCCGATAAGAAGAAATAGCAATTTCAGCACCTCTCCTTCCAGAAACAGGGTACCTTTTTATATTCGTACTTTCTTATTTTAGCATTTGTTTACGGTTAATTTGATGAGAAGTATAAGGATCTAAAGGCAACTAGAATGGCTGCACATGCGGTGGATGAAGTTGTTGAAGTGGATGAGTTAAATGAAAAACTTGAAGCACAAGAAACCACTACTAGAGTTGAGGGTGGCTCTACTACACATGAAATCACAGCTTTGCCACCTCCACCTCCTCCTCCGATTGCCCCCAATGCTTACTTACAAGTTAGCTTATTTTATCAATCAATTATATTTAAGTGTGACGATTAAACACTCAATATAAACAATTATGTCATGAGACATAACTTGAACAATTCTAACTTTGTAAGATGCTCCAATTGAAATTCTCAAATTTGCCCAAATTTCATCAAATCTTTCGACACGTGAGATATGATTTTGTTTTTTAATTTTGCTTGTAGTCCAAGGGGGGAAATGAGACTCTGGATGCGGTTAATGATGTTGACGAGGACGAGATGCTGGATGTTGACGTAGATTGACTCTTATTAGCTCAGAAATATAGAATGCATAGTCACCCTTGTTTTTTGCAGTATGTGTAACAACTTTATTTTGATATGCTTTCATGTTTCTAATACCCGGTAACAAGTAAAGGTTATGCACTTTTAGGCTTTGACAAGGACTTCTGTAGCAATAGAGTATGCGTGTGATTATATTTGCTATTTAGATAATGACATGGTAAATCTTAATGAACTTCATTACAAGACAATAAAGAACTTTAAGTGGCTGTTTGTTTGCGGTGGGCTTGGGCTACCTAGCGTTGACTGTGGTCGTGAGCGTATGGGGTCGCCTTTTGCCGTTGTCTGTGGTCGCGGGTGTCACACCCCAACCGATGGCGGAAACATCAGGGTGCGAGCACTGAGCGTTCAGATTGCTCACGAGAATCCATAACACTAAATAGTTTCAATATAAATTAGATCCATTTCATGCAACTGTCTGAAACAAACATCAACCATCCAAAACATAGTATCAAAACAAGCATAAACATCGTTTCAAAGTTTCTAGATTTAGCTACGTGGAGTATCTACGTTCCATCCTAGCTTGTTTCACGATTTTCTAGCATCCTGTCAGCCTGCAACATGTATTAAAATAGAGTCAATACAAAAATGTACCGGCGAGTATACAAGTTTGAATAATAGCATAATAGATTAAAAGTCTCATATCCATATGTAATGTACAAGATAGTTTCAGCCATGCTATTGTTCGCAGTCCAACAAGTGATAGCCCAAGTATCCCGATGCTTTGGTGTTTTCCCAAGTCTCAAGGAAAACTAGAATCCTCCTAACAATACCCCGAGAATAATGGGGACGTGCATCTCCTATAGCGCTACTTTTGTTAAGGCGGAACTACACACCCTGGATTAAACGTCCATATAGCACATAGAATACAAGAATTACAAGTTTCACACCAACATATGATAGAGTTTAGATTCCAAAAGTTTCAAGTATCATAGTTTAATAGAATACATGTTACATCCCAAAGTTTAAAACAAAAGGGGATCGAGTATACTCACCGTGATTGCTTAACAGCTTAACTGTTATTGGATCAAAGGGAGCTCTCTAGATTTAGCCTGATTAGATTACAACAGAAAAGAGTTGGGCAGAATAATGAGATTCAAACGAAGTGTCTGATTGGTTATCTTGATCGGACGGTTGTTCGATCGGATGGCTATCCGATCGGATGGCTGTTCGATCGGATGGCTATCCGATCGGATTGCCATCCGATTGGGATGACTATGGTGTGGGTGAGTGACGGATTGCCATCCGATCGGATGGTCATCCATACGGATGGCCATTCGATTGAATGGTCATTCGATCCATGTGTCAAGTTTCAAAATGTTCAAGTTTCTGAAAAAGCTTCTTAGTGTTAAAACACATTGTCTCCTTGATCGGATGGCAGTTCGATCGGATTGCCATTCGATGATCAAAAGATTCAAAGTATCCAAGTGTTAGGGTTAAGAGGCAAGTGTCACTTGATCATATGGCTGTTTGATCGGATGGCTATCCGATCGGATTGCCACTCGGTCGGGTTGTCCTTGTCCCGTTCCTAAACTTGTAAAGTTTCTATCTGTTTAAACAACGACGACATGGTACGCATTGAGACAACGGTAAGCTCATTAGTGTACAGCCGATCTGATCGGGTGGGAATCACCCTAGTCCGTTCAGTCGCCTGTTCGTGATGGTGCTTATGTCAGAATTCATACTCCGGTCATCTTCTCCGGCAACAATCCTTCTCCAAACCAACTCTTGACTGATCGCCAAGTCTACAGTCCGTTTAAATCCAGATCTCACCGTTTAAGGTAAAAGTTTTAAGAAAAGATGAAGATAAACATAAGTTTTAGTTGAAAAATCTAGATTTAGCTAAGATTCAGTGTAAAACACATGAAATTCCTTAGATCTGAGCTAGATCTTGAATGGAATGATATCACTCCACAGTTTGTACAAACCGCCATGGCGACGTCACCCTCAAGGGCTCAAATCTCAGAGATTTCATAGTGAAAAGTGAGATTTCAAAGGAGAATCATGTAGAGAATAGTGTAGTGATCGAAGATGTACAAGAATCTGTTGTAAAACGTACCGAAATCGCGAAGAAATGGAAGAAAAGAGGAGTGCGTGCGTCTGGATCGAGTGAGGCTGTCACATTAGTGAAAATGATGTGACACGCCTATTTATAGCGTGAGAGAGAGGGAGAGAGGCGGTGTGCACAGATCGAATGGCAGGTCGGTCGAATGGCCATCCGATCGGTTGGTCATCCGATCGGATGGTCATCCGATCGGATTGCCACTCAGCCAACCCATCCTTTCCGCGTTCCTATCTTTGATTCGTTTTGAGAGTTAGATTAACCGTTGCGTTGCGTATTATTGGGTAATAGAATCACATAACTAGATTACATTATTAACACCAAAGTTTCCATAGTTTCCATAGTGACAAGACTCCAGTCCCTCGTTCAACCAAGTCTCAAGTTTCACGAGCCTCAAGAGTCAAACACCAAAGTATCAAGTCTTATAGAATCCTAGTATCATAGAATCACAGTTTCATAGAATCATAGTTTCATAGAATCATAGTTTCCAAGTATCAAGTATCAAGAATCATAGCATAAGTTTCACCAAGTATCCAAAAGTATCACACGTCTCATAGTATAGGGGCTAAAAGTGACAATCAGATAAAAGTCTAGGGACGCAGGCGTTACAGTCTCCCCTTCTTTAGGAGATTTCGTCCCCGAAATCTAGGAAGAAGACTGCTCGAAGAGCTACGGATACTTGGCTTTCATCTCACTTTTCAGTTCCTAAGTGAATTCCACGCCACGCTTTCCTTCCCATCTAACCTTGACTATGGGAATTTTGCTGCGCCTCAGTCGCTTGACGCCCTGATCCATGATTTCAACCGGTTTCTCCACAAAGTGTACAACTCCATTTATTTGCAAGTCTTCCATGGGAACCTGCAGTTCCTCGTCGGCTAGACATTTTCGTAGATTAGATACGTAGAACACTGGATGCACGTAGTTTAGTTCCTGTGGAAGGTCGAGTTGGTACGACACCTTGCCAATCCTCTCGAGTATCACGAAAGGACCCACATAGCGAGGAGCGAGCTTTCCCTTCTTACCGAAGCGAACTCCTCCCTTCCAGGGAAATACCTTGAGAAGAACCCGGTCACCAACGTTAAATTCCAGAGACTTGCGCATATTATCAGCATAGCTCTTTTGTCTGCTCCTAGCCTTGATCAAGTTATCACGGATCTGAAGAATCTTATCCATTGTCTCTTGAATGATTTCAGGGCCAGTAAACTGCTTGTCACCAACCTCATGCCAGCTGAGAGGAGATCGGCACTTGCGACCGTACAAAGCTTCGTAAGGAGCCGTCTGAATACTGAGCATATCCTCTAGGGTTTGAATAGAATGGAGCATATCCTCTAGGGTTTGAATGTACATCCCAGTTACCACCAAAGTCGATGACACAAGAACGGAGCATATCCTCTAGGGATTGAATAGTACGCTTGGTCTGTCCATCCGTTTGAGGATGAAATGTCGTGCTAAGATTTAGGTGAGAACCCATAGCGGATTGAAAGTTTTGCCAAAGACGTGAAGTAAAACGACCATCACGGTCAGAGATTATGTCAAGAGGTATGCCGTGATGGCATATCATCTCATCAGTATAGATTCGAGCAAGTTTCTCCACTTTATAATCTTCACGAATAGGAAGAAAGTGGGCTGATTTGGTCAATCGATCAATTATCACCCAGATACTATGGTGACCAGAAGGTGTTCGAGGTAGCTTGGTAATAAAGTCCATAGCGATACTATCCCATTTCCAAACTGGAATTTCGGGCTGTTCTAAGAGTCCTGAAGGACGTTGATGTTCAGCCTTAACTTTCGTACAAGTAAGGCATTTAGAAACATATACAGCAATGTCCTTCTTCATACCAGTCCACCAATAAGTCGTACACAGATCATGGTACATCTTATCGGTACCTGGATGAATAGAGTAACGAGATTTATGAGCCTCATTCATAATGAGCTCACGGAGATTATCGCGATCCAGTACCCAGATGCGATTGAGGTAGTATTGGAGTCCATTGGGTTTGGTTTCAAGTTGTTTAATTTTAGCGCCTTGGATTTCCACTTCTAGACTTCCTTCATTTGCTGACGAATACTGAGCGTCACGAATACACGCATGGAGATCATTAGAGATACGAATAGCATTCACATGAGTTTTACGACTAAGAGCATCGGCCACTACATTCGCCTTGCCAGGATGATAGCGAATTTCGCAGACGTAGTCGTTAAGCAATTCCACCCAACGTCTCTGTCGCATGTTCAGTTCCTTTTGGTCGAAGATATGTTGAAGACTCCTATGGTCAGTGAAAACCATATAGTTAGTACCATACATGTAGTGTCGCCATATCTTTAACGCAAACACAACTGCACCAAGCTCCAGATCGTGAGTAGTATAGTTTTTGTCATGTACTTTGAGTTGACGAGAAGCATAAGCAATAACCTTGTCCCGCTGCTTGAGCACACAGCCCAAACCACTATACGAGGCATCACAATATACCACGAAATCATCATTTCCATCGGGGAGAGTTAGAACAGGAGCATTACACAAAAGAGTTTTAAGAGTCTGAAAAGATTCCTCTTGCTCGGGACCCCAAGCAAAAGGTCTCTCTTTCTGAGTCAACGAAGTAAGAGGAACAACGATCTTAGAGAAGTCTGAAATGAATCGGCGGTAATAGCCCGCCAATCCTAAGAAGGAATGAATCTCAGATGTTGATTTAGGCGTACTCCAATTCTTCATAGCTTCGATTTTAGACGGGTCGACATGAATACCTTGCTTACTACCGACGTGGCCAAGAAATTGCACTTCATTAATCCAAAACTCACACTTAGAAAATTTAGCGTACAAACGTTCACCACATAAGAGTTTGAGCATAAAGCGTAAGTGACGAGCATGATCAGCTTTAGTTTTAGAATAAATGAGAATATCATCAATGAAGACTATCATGAAACGACCCAAATAGGGCTTACAAACACGATTCATGAGATCCATGAAAACAACGGGTGCGTTGGTCAATCCAAAAGGCATGACCACGAACTCGTAGTGTCCATAACGAGTGCGAAAAGCGGTCTTGGGTACATCATCCTCGAGTACACGAAGCGGATGATAGCCAGAACGAAGATCGATTTTCGAGAAATAGGACACACCTTGTAGTTGGTCAATAGATCATCAATACGAGGGAGAGGATAACGATTCTTAACAGTAAGCTTATTAAGTTCAAGGTAGTCAATACACATACGAAATGAACCATCTTTCTTCTTGACGAATAACACAGGAGCACTCCACGGAGAGGTACTTGGACGAATGAATCCCTTGTCGAGTAATTCCTGAAGCTGACTCGATAGTTCTTGCATCTCGGAAGGTGCAAGTCGATAAGGAGCCTTGGCGACAGGAGTCGCACCAGGTATGAGATCAATATGAAAATCGACGAATCTAGGAGGAGGAAGAACAGGTAGATCCTCAGGGAAGACGTCAGGGAAATCATACACTACTGGAACGTCACTTATATTCTTCCCTTTGCCCTTTTGTTCCACCACGTGGGCCAAGAAGGCAAAGTTCTGTTTACGTACGCATCTTTTCGCCTAAGTGCATGACATCAACTTCAGCCCTCTCGAAGGTCGGTCTCCATAGACATGCAAAATATCACCGGACGGTAGAGGTAGACGTACAACCTTCTCGTGACAGGCAATCTCGGCATGATTCTTACGCAACCAATCCATACCGATGATGACATCGAAACTACCCAACTGCATGGATATTAGAATAATAGAAAACACATGGTCGTTAAGGGTCAAAGAACAACCACAGAGAATAGAATCAACCAGTATAGACTTCCCATTGGCAATCTCCACCGAAAACGACTTAGGTAACATAGAACGTGCACAGTTTAGAAAAGATCCAAATTCTACGGACACAAAGCTTCTGTCGGCACCAGTATCAAATAGTATCGAAGCATAAAGGTTATTCACAAGAAACGTACCATTGATGACATCATTGTCGTTACGAGCCTGATTAACATTAAGATTGAACGCTCATCCACGAGCGGCTGGCTGTTGATCTTGATTCAGCTGAGGACACTGGTTATGAAGGTGAGTAGTATCTCCACACTTATAGCATGCACGAACAGCGTTAACCGGCTTAGGATTTTCTGGAGGAGCTGGGAGAGCTGGTAGGGCTTCCTGAGCTGGGGCTTGCTGAGCCTGTAGAGCTGGGTTAGCTTGACAACAATAGGGAGTCGTGTGACCATAGCGATTGCAGTTGGTGCACAAACGACATGCAGAAGCAACATGATGATGAAAGTTACAGGTGGTAAACTTGGGGTAAGACCCAAAGTACTGCTTCTTGTTTTCAGGTGTAGCAGGGTTCTGAACAGTAGCAGCAGGATTTGCAGCAGGAACAACGACATTGAATCCTGAACCCTATGACTTTTGCCTCTTGTTCTTGCTGCCACTTGGCTGCTGGGTAACTTGATGTGCAGACTTGGAGGGAGCAGAGTTAGCAAACTGCTTATCACGAACACGATTTTTATTGAGACTAGCTGCAAGACGGTAGACTTCCTCAATAGTTTCGAGTTGAGCTGCTTCAATAGAATCACGCATAGCAGGAGGTAGACCATTGATGTACTTGGTTATCATGCGTTTAGAGGTAGAAACCAAGTGAGGAACAATTAAGCTGAGCTGCTTGAAACACGTAGTATAAGCCAGATTATCATCGCCAATCTGCTTCAAGTGCCAAAACTCTTCTTCAAGCTTCAATTGTTCATGAGGAGGGTAGAATTCAAACATCATCAATTCTCGCACCTCAGCCCATGGAAGAGCATAGGCTTCTTTGTTCGAACGAATGTTTCTCTCATTTGACCACCACTCCAATGCTCTGCCTTGAAACATTCCCGTTGCACTTCTAGTCTTTAGCTTCTCCGGGCACTCGCTGTTAATGAAGGTAACCTCGATGATGTCAAACCACTCGAGCATAGCAATCACCCCATCACTGCCCGTGAAAGACTTAGGGTTGCAAGAGACAAAATGTATGTAGCTGAACTTTGTAGACTTTTCTTTCTCCGTCTTAGAGTCAACAGAGGAGGGCGGAGTGTTCGATCCTTGGATCTAAGAGATGATCTTTGGCATGACTCGAGCGATCTGGTCGGCCATGAAGGACATCATCTTCTTCTGAGACTTTTCCCTGGATCTTTTGAGAGTGTCGGAGAGCTTTCGCGAAGATATCCTAATGATCCAACAAGAGGATCGTATAAGTCTAGGTCCGCAAAGTCTCACAATATAGATTCACATACGATAGATTAAAGACTCAAGATTTAACAAGATTCACATAGTTCACAATAGTTTCAACACCACAACACACTACCTTCGCATGGCACGTTGTACAAAGTTTGGCAACTTGTCAAAAATGCTTATATATAGGAAGTACCAGCGGCGTATCCACCATGCTTTGAGCATATCGCTTCCGCCTCGTACTCGGTGTCATGTTACGTGTCGCAAACACACTCATCATCATCATCATAGATTCAAATAGATTACTCCAATAGATTCACATAGATTCCAATAGATTCCATAGGTTTCAATAGATTCCAATAGATTCAATAGTTTCCAATAGACTCAATAGGTTCATAGATTCCAATAGGATTCAATAGTTTCCAATAGACTTAATAGGTTCATGGATTCCAATAGGATTCAATAGTTTCCAATAGATTCTCTTAGATTCATGTTAACAATCCACAAACAACGAAATCCCGCATGGCACATGCTACGAAAGTTCGGCAACATGACGGAAGCACTTATATATAGGAAGTACCAGCGGCATATCCACCATGCTTCAATCATGCCACATCCCCCTCGTCATAAGTGTCACGCTTCGTTAACCACAACATTAGATTTCACCACTTCTCACAACATAGATTTACCAAGTAGATTCAACCACACAGATTAACCAAATATATTCCACAACTTCAACCCGAGCCTACAAAACTACTAACTTCGCTTAGCGCGTGGAATGAAGGTTTGGTAACATGCTAGAAACACTTATATATAGGAAGTACCAGCGGTGTATCCACCATGTTTCGGACATGCCACATCCGCCTCGTCTTCGGAGCTAGGCTACGTTGCGCATTTTGTTTCTCAAACAACACATACTGAGATTACACATAGATTATGCTAGAGTACACATAGTTTAGACATAGATTACGCTTAGATTGCACTTAGATTACACAAGTAGTTTCCCATAGTTTTAGGATTTACAACCTCATCACCGGTCTGCAAAACACTAATTTTCCCATGGCACTTGGTACGAAAGTTGGTAACATGCCTGAAACACTTATATATAGGAAGTACCAGCGGCGTATCCACCATGTTTCAGACACGTCACTTTTGTCTCGTATTTCTATGCCATGTTCCGTTTAGCATTTCACAGCCACAATAACTCACAGATTCATCAAATAGCTTTACATAGTATCATAGTCGATCAAGATTCCCACATAGATTAACATCGTAAATAGAGTTCCATAAAATTTAGTTTGATTTTCAGATTAGTATTAGTGTCTTAGATTGCGGGCATACGTGCAAATTGAGTAAAAAGCCTCAAAACAAACGAAGAATCAAGTTTAGAACCACACATAAAAGTCGAGGTAACATAAAAGATAGGCTCATAAAACATGGATTGTTCTGGGTAGAGGAATGGTGACTAACCAAAGTGATTCGAATTTCTTTCGAATTGAGGCAACGTGTCCTGACTTCTCAAACAAATACGTCATCGATGTTAGGCCTACGATATTCGTCCTTTTGGTCATTTCACGTTCCTAATTGAATGGAAGTTTTGAGACCTTGGCGAGACATGAAAACATCAAAGAGTGGGACTAGTTATCAAGGTTTGAGTTTCACCTCTATCTTGAGAACATCGTACCCTAACAACGTCGGCACTTATCAACAGATAAGTCCTATTAGAATATAATAAGGAAATTTCCCATCAAGGTTCGGATGTCACTCCTGACTTGAGGACAAATTTCGTGCAAAATATAAACACTGGTTAGCAGTGTTCCAAAGTATCAAGTGTATATTGTGTCAGCCTTAGGAAAGGCATGTAAGTTTAATAGGAAAATGTGTTGCTAGGAAGCAAATACGGTAGAATGCATAAGTCTTAAACAACCGATAAGAATCAAGATTCCTAGAACTATAGACTAGGGCAAGTATTCCTACTTATCCTAATTCCCTATAGTTATGGCTCTGATACCAATCTGTCACACCCCAACCGATGGTGGAAACATCGGGGTGCGATCACTAAGCGTTCAGATTGCTCACGAGAATCCATAACACTAAATAGTTTCAATATAAATTAGATCCATTTCATGAAACTGTCAGAAACAAACATCAACCATCCAAAACATAGTATCAAAACAAGCATAAACATTGTTTCAAAGTTTCTAGATTTAGCTACGTGGAGTATCTACGTTTCATCCTAGCTTGTTTCACGATTTCCTAGCATCCTGTCAGCCTGCAACATGTATTAAAATAGAGTCAGTACAAAAATGTACCGGTGAGTATACAAGTTTAAATAATAGCATAATAGATTAAAAGTCTCATATCCATATGTAACGTACAAGATAGTTTAAGCCATGATAGTGTTCGTAGTCCAACAAGTGATAGCCCAAGTATCCCGATGCTTTGTTGTTTTCCCAAGTCTCAAGGAAAACTAGAATCATCCTAACAATACCCCCGAGAATAATGGGGAGGTGCATCTCCTATAGCGCTACTGTTGTTAAGGCGGAACTACACACCCAGGATTAAACGTCCACATAGCACATAGAATACAAGAATCACAAGTTTCACACCAACATAGGATAGAGTTTAGATTCCAAAAGTTTCAAGTATCATAGTTTAATAGAATACATGTTACATCCCAAAGTTTAAAACAAAAGGGGATTGAGTATACTCACCGTGATTGCTTAACAGCTTAACTGTTATTGGATCAAAGGGAGCTCTCTAGATTTAGCCTGATTAGATTACAACAGATAAGAGTTGGGCAGAATAATGAGATTTAAACCAAGTTTCGGATGGCTGTTCGATCGGATGGTTATCATATCGGATTACCATCCGATTGGGATGACTATGATGTGGGTGAGTGATGGATTGCCATCCGATCGAATGGTCATACATACGGATGGCCATTCGATCGAATGGTCATTCGATCCATGTGTTAAGTTTCAAAATGTTCAAGTTTCTGAAAAAGCTTCTAAGTGTTAAAACACATTGTCTCCTTGATCGGATTGCAGTTCGATCGGATGGCTATCCGATCAGATTGCCATTCGACGATCAAAAGATTCAAAGTAACCAAGTGTTAGGGTTAAGATGCAAGTGTCACTTGATCGGATGGGTGTTCAATCGGATTGCCACTCGATCGGGTTGTCCTTGTCCCGTTCCTAAACTTGTAAAGTTTCTAAGTTTCTGTTTAAACAACGACGACATGGTACACATTGAGACAACGGTAAGCTCATCGGTGTACAGCCGATCTGATCGGGTGGGAATCAACCCAGTCTGTTCAGTCGCCCGTTCGTGACGGTGCTTATGTCAGAATTCATACTCCGGTCATCTTCTCCGGCAACATGTGACATCTGTGCTTGTAATCATTGTAAACAGTTCAGTTATCAATGAAATAAAGTTATTTGATCCCAATTTTTGTATGTTTATGTTTGACATTTTTCATGTTTTGACTTTTTTCAAATTTCAAACTCTATATCGCTTTCTGGGGAATTATACGCAAACTGGTGCGTAAACGTAATCAGTTTAACGCGACAAATACTCTTGAACATCAAGATATTCTTAACATACCTTAAATAACCTTTACATAACTTAGAAATATGTTTTGAAGGCTTTGGTATGGCAAAATCAAGTCTATTCGCTTACAGGGACTAAATTTGACAAACTGCAAAAGTATGCCAATTTGAACTGTAACGGACATTGCGGAACATGGCCATAAGTTAAACACACCTTAAATATCCTTTACATAGCTTAGAAATAGGCTTTGAGAGGTTTGGTGTGCTATAATAAACTTTATGCTCATTCAGGGACTAAAAGCGTCAAAAAGTGCATAAGTTTGCATTTTCGCGCATAACTTACGTTCTGAATACATCCAGACATCCAAAAATTTATGTAAGCATTAAAATATTTTATTTTAGTGTTTGGCATGAGAAAAATCCATTCGTCGCGCAATTTGGATCGTTTTTCGCGCTTATGCGCATTCCGTCGTAACTAAGCAAACATCGCCATCGTACGACCAAACGAACCGACATCCGGCATATTTTTGAGCATGTTTCATGTCCACAATGTTTGGGAATCATTTTAGGGCCTTAAAGTTGGCTTAACGGGCCTTAAACATGTCAGAAATGGCTTTAAACACTAACAGGGACCAAAACTGTCATTTCTTCAAACTTGTTTCTGATCTGTGCTGCCCAGGCGGGCCGCGTAAGCTTTTGTTGTTTCTTACGCGGGCCGTGTGAGCCTCCCAAATGTGCAGAAAATGTTTAACAGCCTGCTTCCAGCTGTTCCAGCCATAAATTCCACTTGCAAACGGTTTTTGAAACACCATTGGCCATTTCTATGGGCTCTAATGGTATTAGAAAACAAGGGGCACACTTGGACGGCCTAGATCGAAGCTCGTTTCTCGATAAACGATCCTAACGGTTCTAGCTTTCCTATAAATACCCCCTACCATTTCACTTGCAACCCACTTGATATCTGAGATTTTCTCTAAGTTGAAGTGTGCAACACTTCATACCTGAGAAATACTTGGATAATCAATCTTGCGGGGACCCTTTGTAAGTGTTCCTTCATTCTTTTTATGCGTTTTTATGCTTGAAAGTCAAACTGTGTTTGACTTTCTGCATTAACCAGTTTATGGACAATGCGAAGTTCGTTTGAACTTCATAACGTGAGCGTAATCACGATGGTTATGGTCCCTAGTGACTATACCTACCGATTACCACATTATCTAGGCTCAGTGACGAGTCGTAGTTTCGGGCAAAATGCTTGTTCTCACGTATTTTGTAACCAAACTACTCTAGGGTATCAAAACCATTAGTTTTGATTTCAAAACCTGTTTTCTAACTTGACTAAACATGTTCTAGCATGTTTAGCTCACTTTTAGATTTGTGCTTGTCTAGGGTCGTAAGGGTAAGCGATCTAATCAATCGCTTATGCTTTCGAACCCGACCCATTTGGTCGATCATTAGGATCCGACCAAACACTTTAGGTGACCATAGTTGTATAGGGAATAACCTTCCGAGGTTATACCTTATGGTCACAACGTTTAGTTAGTTGTATGATAGGTAGTATATATGCCTTAGGTAAATTACCAAAATGCCCTTTTTACGTCAAAATTCATTTTAAGCCTATGTAACCCAAATTTTGACATCTAAACTGATTTAGCAACAATATTAGACATGTTAAGGCATATGTTACTTGTCATAGGACTAGTTAGGCGGTCCGAACGTGTTTTACGCGAACGACGCGTTAAAGTAGCATAAGCTACCAAAACGAGTCGTGACGGGTCAAAAGCACTTAGGATAAGTTTCGATTTAGTATGTAGGCTTTGTTAAACCATATTACATGAGTTCCTACACTCATTTGGTTTACGAACCCTAATGCTACCCGATCCTCCGAATAGGTCCGTTTATTAATGTAGTTACCTATATTAGGTGCCGTTTGATTCCGTAATCTTCTAGCTTTGCTTGGTGGATATCTAAAGTCTATTGAGCAATCTCAAGTGAGTACATAGACCCCTCTTTTACTGTTTTTCAAACATTTTGGGGTGAAACACATGTGCCTACTTGTTACTTTCATGCTTTCCACGTTTTCATATTATATACATGCTATGTTCATTAGTACACTATTAGTACAAAATTTCATTTTGTCTTGCTATGTATGTTTACTTAGCATGCTAGCATATTAATTTACATTACATCTTCTTTTGCTATGTATGTTTACTTAGCATATTAAGCACATTGATTTACATGACATTTTCTGCTTTGTATGTTAACTTAGCATACTTAGTACATTACTTTCATTACATGTTTGTTTTTGGTATGACATTTGGTTTGTACAACGAGACTAAACTACATTCATTAACATTAGCTACGCTGCTCGGTAGTAAGTAATGGTACCATAGGACTTGACAAATCCCGTTCCTAAAATCCTAGGTTTGTTTGGATGGATGGAATGACTGAATCCGAAAACATTTTACTTTGATAATCTTTACTCTAAGGTTATCCTGCTATCTCAAGGCTTGAATGTATGCGTTAACTTACCACATAAATGTTTGTATCAGTAAAACATGCATTTATTTTACAAAACATAACTTTTGGTTTATTCAAAATACTTTGTTTTGTACATTTTTACTTGTGGTTTAAGTAGTCTCATTTTACTTACCATACATGACTTTTGTTTACACATTGCATGACTTATATTCAACTTGGATTATACTATGACATTT
Organism: Helianthus tuberosus; assembly: GCA_030545235.1. Lineage (NCBI taxonomy): Eukaryota > Viridiplantae > Streptophyta > Magnoliopsida > Asterales > Asteraceae > Helianthus > Helianthus tuberosus. The sequence continues at coordinate 51,018,872 of CM060371.1, read as the reverse complement.
GACTATTAGACTAAAACATGGATATTTTACAATGTTGGTTAGTTTGAGTGACTTAAATAACGAGGCGTGTGTAATATGATACAAACATGGTGGATACGCTGCTGGTACTTCCTATATATAAGTGTTTGTATGATATTACATATCGTAGCGTCATTTAAACCACTTCAGTTTAGACATATTACATTTACAACACATTTTCACTTAAACATCGTTTTACAAATAACTTGGTTTATATAAACTCTTTTTACTTGGTTATTCTTTTAACCATACATTATTCTTTTGTATATACATACCATCTGATTTTGCTATTGTTTTCAAATGATTTATGAAACAAAACAATTAACAAGGTTCATGACTTATTTTGATTAAACATTTCTCTAAACTCAAGTCATGAATCCTATTTTCATAAAACTTATGTATCTCACAGGCATTTTTATGCTGACGTACCTATTTTCACATGTGTTTTCAGGAGTTGCTGCTTAGGATGATCGTGACACTAGGGCGGACCTGTGCCTTAGAGACTTAAAATAAAGATAAACTTAGTTTAATTATCTTGTGTACTCTTTGGTTCTTGTTTTGAAACAATGTATTCCACCTTTGGTTGTTGAATAAAATGTAATTTTAATTACCATGGTTGTGGAACAATAATTCTGTTACAACACTCCCTGACATTTCCGCCACGATTTGATGTTTTACGTGGTCGGGGTGTGACACAACAATCCTTCTCCAAACCAACTCTAGACTGATCGCCAAGTCTACAGTCTGTTTAAATCCAGATCTCACCGTTTAAGGTAAAAGTTTTAAGAAAAGATGAAGATAAACATAAGTTTTAGTTGAAAAAATCTAGATTTAGCTAAGATTTAGTGTAAAACACATGAAAGTTTTAAGAAAAGATGAAGATAAACATAAGTTTTAATGGAATGACATCACTCAACAGTTTGTACAAACCGCCATGGTGACGTCACCCTCAAGGGCTCAAATCTCAGAGATTTCACGGTGAAAAGTGAGATTTCAAAGGAGAATCATGTAGAGAATAGTGTAGTGATCGAAGATGTACAAGAATCATGTCACACCAGACCGCGTAAAACAACGAAACCGCGACGGAAACGTCAGGGAGTGTTGTAACAGAATTATTGTTTCACAACCATGGTAATTAAAGTTATGTTTTATTTATTAGCGAAAGGATTACATTGTCTCTAAACGAAAGAAACAAGAGTACATAACATTATTTAAACTAATCTTGCTTCTTTTATGTCACTAAGGCCCGAGTCCACCCTAGTATATCCTGAAACAAGCCTATGCACCATCACCTGAAAACACATGTGAAAATAGGTATGTCAGCATAAAAATGCATGTGAGATACATTGGTTTTGTGAAAATAGGATTCAAGACTTAGGTTTAAAGAAGGGTTTAATAAAAATTAGCCATGAATCTTGTTAAGTGTTTTCTTTTATAAATCATATGAAAACTTGATAAGAAATCAAATTATAAAAGAAAGATGTATGCTTAATTAAATAACCAAGTAAAATAAGTTGTATAAAACAAGCTGTTTTGTAAACAATGTCTTGTGAAAAATATGTTATTTATGTAAAATGTTATATGTCTAAATTGAAATGATTTAAATAACGCTACGATGTGTAATATCATAAAAGCACTTATATATAGGAAGTACCAGCGGCGTATCCACCATGCTTTTATCATGTTACACACGCCTCATTACTTAAATCACTTACCTAAACAAACCACCAAATTGTCTTGTTTAATCCAATTGTCAAATGTTTTTGTATAAATAATTGTCTATTATCAAAGTGTAAATCATGAAATGTGTAAACCAATGTCAAAATGTTTATGTCAAATGTAAATTATGTAATGTGTAAACAAATATCATGTATGGCAAGTGAAATATATCAACTAAACCATAGGTAAAATGCACAAAACAAGGTATTGAAGTAAAACACAGTTTAAATCAAAGTTATGTTTTGTGGAATAAATGCATGCTATACTGATACAAACATCTATGCGGTATTGTAAAAATGCATACTTTCAAGCCTTGAGACTGTGGCGATAAACCCTTAAACAAATTAAAGGTTTATCTGATTTATGTGTATAGAATTCGGTCATTCCTTCCATCCAAACAAACCTAGGATTTCAGGAATGGGAGTTGTCAATTCCTATGGTACCACTACCTACTAACGAACGGCGTGATCAATGTTAATGAATGTATTTTTGTCCCATTTAAACAAACCAAATGTCATACCAAAATGTAAGTATGTGATGTAAAACAAATGTACTAAGTATGCAACAAATGGACATACATAGCATGTGATGTAAAACAATGTACTAAGTATGCACTAAATGGACATACATAGCAAAAACATAATGAAATCATGTACTATAAGTGTACTAATGAACATAACAAGCATATGATATGAAAACATGGAAAGCACGAAAGTAACAAGTAGGCACATGTGTTTTACCCCAAAATGTTTGAAAAACAGTAAAAGAGGGGTCTATGTACTCACTTGAGATTGCTCAATAGTCTTTGGATAACAACCAAGCAACGCTAGAGATCACGGAATTAAACGACAGCTAATTAGGTATCTATGTTAATAAACCGGACCTAAATCGGAGGATCGGATAAAATGTGGTTTCGTAAACCAAATGAGTATATGAACTCATGTAATATGGTTTAACAAAGCCTACATTCTAAAACGGAACTTATCCTAAGTGCTTACGACCCATTACGACTCGTTTAGGTAGCATATGCTACGTTAACGCGTCGTTCGCGTAAAACGCGTTCGGACCGCCTAACTAGTCCTATGATAAGTAAAATATGCCTTAACATGTCGAATATTGTTGCCTAAACAGTTTAGATGTCAAAATTTATGTTACATATGCTTAAAATGAATTTTGGCGTAAAAAGGGCATTTTGGTCATTTTCCCAAGGCATATAAACTACCCATCATACAACAAACTAAACGTTGTGACCATAAGGTATAACCTCGGAAGGTTATTCCCTATACAACTATGGTCACCTAATGTGTTTGGTCAGATCCTAATGATCGACCAAACGGGTCGGGTTCGAAAGTATAAGCGGTTGTTTAGACCGCTTATCTTACGACCCTATATAAGCACTAAACCTAAAGTGACTAGCTAAACATGTTAAAACATGTTTAACGAGGTTTGTAAACAGGTTTGGTATCAAAACAAATGATTTTGATACCCAAGAACCGTTTGGTTGAAAAATACGCATTTTGACCGAAACTACGACTCGCCACTATGCCTAGATAATGTGGTAATCAGTAGGTATATAATCACAAGTGACTATAACCATCGTGATTACGCTCACGTTACGAAGTTCAAACGAACTTCGTGTTGACCATAAACTGGTCAAAGATGAAAGTCAAACACAGTTTGACTTTCACGCTTAAAACGCGTAAAAGAACGAAAGAATACGTACAACGGGTCCAAGAAATGGAAGTTTGATCTAATTATTCTCAGGTATGGAGTGTTAGAACCCCAACATAGAGAACAAATCAGATCAAGGTGTGAGTTTGAGTTGTGAACTTGGGGGTATTTATAGTTTTTGGAGATCCGTTAAGATTGTTCATCGTAAAACGAGCTTCGATCTCCCGTACACATGCACCCATGGTTTTGGAATACCATGGGCACCCAAAATAGCCCATAGAATGCTTGAAATACCATTTGCAAGTGATGAAAACAGCTGGAAAAAGATTTTCTGCAGATCTGATGGGCTTAGACGCCCCCGCGTAAGACCCAAGGAAGGTCTACGCGGCCCGCCTGGGAAGCACAGATCAGCAACAAGTTCCAGTTTATGCAGTTTCAGTCCCTACAGTTGTTTGAGCTCATTTTCGACACATCTAAAGCCCGTTAACCCCATTTCAAAGTTCTAAAATGAAGTTAAAGTATAGGGGACATGAAACATGCTCAAAAATATGTCGGATGTCGTTTGTTTGGCCGTACGTTCACGTTATTCGGTTAATTACGACGAAACGCGAACGGACGCGAAAAACGATCCAAATTATGCGACGAATGGATTTTTATCATGCCAATCACTAAAATAAAATATTTTAATGGTTACATAAATTTCTGGATGTTCGGATGTATTCAGAACGTAAGATATGCGCGAAAATGCAAACTTATGCACTTTTTGATGCTTTTAGTCTCTGAATGACCAAAAAGTTTGTTTTAGCACACCGAACCCTTCAAAGCCAATTTCTAAGCTATCTAAAGGATATTTAGGGTATGTTTAACTTATGATCATGTTCTGGAGTGTCCGTTACAGTAAGAATCGGCATACTTTCGCAGTTTGTCAAATTTAGTCTCTATAAGCGAATAAACTTGATTTTTGCCATACCAAAGCCTTCAAAACTTATTTCTAAGTTATGTAAAGGTTATTTAAGGTATGTTAAGCATAAATTGATCTTCCGGAGTATTTTTCGCATTAAACTGATTATGTTTACGCACCAGTTTGCGTATAACTCTCCAGAAAGTGATATAGAGTTTGAAATTGAACAAAAATCAAAACATGAAAAATCTCAAACATAAACAAACAAACATTAGGATCAAATAACATTATTTCATTGATAACTGAACTGTTTACAATGATTACAGACACAGGTGTCACAGTCTCCCCTACTTGTGGAAATTTCATCCCAAAATTTATTTAGGGGAAACTCGTGAGAATAGATGCGGATATTTCGCCTTCATTTGATCTTCACGTTCCCAAGTAAATTCTGGACCATGTTTAGACTCCCAGCGAACTTTGACCAATGGAATGCGCTTGCGTTTAAGCCACTTGACTTCACGTTCTATGATTTCCACTGGTTTCTTAACAAATTGCATCGTGTTATCCACACGAATCTCATCAAGTGGTATGTGGAGGTTCTCATCACTCAAACACTTCTTGAGATTGGACACGTGAAAGTTTGGATGAACGTTTCCAAGTTCAGGAGGTAACTCAAGTCTGTAGGCTAACTTACCAATTCTTTCGACGATCTTGAATGGTCCAACATATATAGGTGCAAGTTTTTCTGTCTTTCCAAATCTGATCACACCTTTCGAAGGTGAGACCTTAAGTAATACGCGATCACCGACTTGAAATTCCAAGGGCTTGCGTCGTCGGTCCGCGTAACTCTTTTGACGGCTTCTAGCTGTCCGAAGGTTATCACGAACTTTCTTAACCTTATCTGTCGTCTCTAGAATGAGGTCAGGTCCAGTAAGCTGAGCCTCACCGATCTCACTCAAGCAGACTTGTGAACAACATTTTCGACCATAGAGAGCCTCGAAAGGAGCCATGTTGATGCTGGAGTGATAACTGTTGTTGTAGGAGAATTCAATCAACGGAAGATACGAATCCCAACTACCACCAAAATCGATCACACAAGCTCTAAGCATATCCTCCAAAGTCTGGATTGTTCTTTTAGTTTGGCCATCTGATTGCGGATGATAAGCTGTGCTCAAATTAGGTTGGGTCCCCATAGCAGATTGCATGGTTCTCCAAAAACGAGACAAGAATCGAGCATCTCTGTCAGAAATAATGTTCAAAGGAACACCATGTCGAGATACAATTTCATCCACATAGATTTTAGCAAGCTTGTCAGCACATAGATCCTCACAGATCGGCAAGAAATGTGCTGATTTTGTAAGACGATCAACAATTACCCAGATGGCATCATGACCTCTCTTAGTGCGCGGAAGTTTGGTAATAAGATCCATAGCAATGTTTTCCCATTTCCAAACTGGAATCTCTGGTTGCTCCAATAAACCAGAAGGATGTTGATGTTCAACCTTAACCTTAAGACAGGTAAGGCATTTTGATACGTATAAGGAAATGTCTTTCTTCATACCAGTCCACCAATACTAAGTACGAAGATCCTTATACATTTTGTCTGCACCAGGATGAATAGAATAACGAGACTTATGAGCTTCATCCATAAGCAATGTGCGAAGATTGTCTTGACTTGGGACCCACAAAAGGTCCATGAAGTAATATGATCCATTGTCCTTCAGTTCAAGATCAGGCTTAATGTGATAGGGTAATTCCTTACCCATCAAGTCTTGCGAGACACAAGAATGTTGAACCTGAGAGATGCGGGTTTGAATATCAGTTCGAACTTGATTATTAGATTGAATACGAACACAATGAAGCTTGACACGTTCTTTACGACTTAAAGCGTCAGCCACGACATTCGCCTTGCCAGGATGGTAGCGAATTTCACAGTCGTAGTCGTTTAGAAGTTCAACCCAACGTCGTTGCCTCATGTTGAGTTCTTTTTTATTGAAGATATGCTGAAGACTTTTGTGGTCAGTGAAAACCACACATTTTGTACCATACAAATAGTGTCTCCAGATTTTGAGAGCGAATACAACTGCACCTAACTCAAGATCATGAGTGGTGTAGTTTTTCTCGTGTATCTTCAACCGCCTCGATGCATATGCTATGAATTTGTTCCTTTGCATGAGAACACAGCCAAGACCCAAATTGGATGCATCACAATACATGACGAAATCATCATTGCCCTCAGGCAAAGATAGAATAGGCGCATCACAAAGTTTTTGCTTCAAGGTTTGAAATGCTTCTTCTTGTTTGGTCCCCCATTCAAAGGGTTTGTTCTTCTGAGTTAGAGTAGTTAGGGGAACTGCAATCTTTGAGAAGTTCTCGATGAAGCGGCGGTAATAACCCACGAGACCAAGAAAAGAACGAACTTCGGTGGGTGTTGTAGGCGTATCCCAATCCTTAATCGCACTGATCTTGGAGGGATCTACATGAATACCTTGTTCATTGACAATATGTCCTATAAATTGAACTTCCTTAAGCCAAAATTCACACTTGGAGAACTTGGCAAAAAGTTGTTCTTTCTTTAGGAGTTCCAGAGTAAGACGAAGATGTTGCTCGTGATCAGCTTGCGTCTTAGAGTATATCAAGATGTCATCAATGAAAATGATGATGAACTTATCTAAATAAGGCTTACAAACTCTGTTCATCAAGTCTATAAAAACAGCAGGAGCATTAGTTAAACTGAATGGCATAACTGTGAACTCATAATGCTCATAGCGGGTGCGGAAAGTTGTCTTGGGAATATCTTCTTCATGCACACGAAGTTGATGATACCCAGAACGTAGATCAATCTTTGAAAAATAAGAAGCACCCTGTAGCTGATCAAAGAGATCATCAATGCGAGGTAGGGGATATCGATTCTTGATGGTAAGCTTGTTAAGCTCACCGTATTCGATACACATCCTGAAAGATCCATCCTTCTTTTTGACAAAAAGAACGGGAGCACCCCAAGGTGAAAAGCTAGGACGAATAAAACCTTTGTCAGAAAGCTCCTGAAGCTGCTTAGACAACTCTTGCATCTCGGACGGTGCAAGACGATATGGAGATCTGGCAATAGGATTTGCACCAGGTACAAGATCAATGCGGACCTCGACTTGGCGTGCTGGTGGAAACCAAGTAACTCTTTGGGAAACAACTCAGGATAATTCCGAACAACAAGGATATCTTGAATAGACTTACCCTTGCCTTTATCTGCTATGACATGTGCCAAGAAGGCCACATAATTCTTTTGCAGATACTTCCAAGCCTGACTACAAGACATGAGTTTGAGGCTACTAGCAGGTTTCTCACCACGAACCTGTAGGGTCTCACCTGTCGAGAGGGGAACACGAACAATCTTCTCAAAACAAACTACCTCTGCATGATGCTTGGCTAACCAATCCATACCCACTATAACGTCAAAACTCCCAAGTTGCATCGGTGTGAGGTCGATAGGAAAAAGATGGTTGTGAAGGTTCAGCTGACAATTTCGAAGAACAGAATCAAGAACAACAGGATCACAACTAGCAACTTCTACTGTCAAAGGCTTTCCTAGTTTTGTTCTAGACATTCGAAGCAATGGCTCAAAAGACAACGACACAAAACTCTTATCGGCACCTGAATCAAAAAGAACAGAAGCAGACTGATTGTTAACAAAGAACGTACCGTTCACCACCTCGTTGTCTGCACGTGCTTCATTAGCATTCATGTTGAAGACTCGTCCTCGAGCCTGAGCCTGATTCAGATTCATGTTGACCAGCCTTGGACACTGGTTTCGATAATGAGTAAGGTCCCCACAATTGTAGCACGAACCAGGAGGAAAGTGAGGTCATGCAGCTTGTGCTTGCTATTCAACAGGCGGTTGAGCAGCCTGCTGAGCTGGGTTACGAGCTGCTTGATTGGGAGGAAAGCGACAAACATCAGAAAGATGACCCGACTTCCCACAGTTGGTACAGAAACGACACGGAACTTGCGGTTGATGGTGGCTATTGCATCTGTTGCACAACGGTGCGTTCCCCGCATACCGTTTCTTTGCTGGCGATTGTGCAGGCTGATTAGGAGCTGCCTGGTTGACTTGAGCAGTGACAGCGAAATTTTGGGAAGCCTTGCGCTTCCTAGACCCCTTCGAAGGACCAGTTTCCTTTCCCTTCTTGTTCTTACCCGTCTTGCTTTCACCCTTATCAGACGAATGTTTCTTACCCTTGTCACCCTTCCTGTGCAGCTTACCCTTTCGGACCTGCGACTCAGTCAATGTCGCAGCTAACTCGATTGTTTGACGAACTGTGGTAGGGTTACTACCAGTGACGATGTCTTGTACGGAGTCAGGTAAGCCATCAATATACCTCTTGATAGCTTTCTCGAGTGGGGTAACCATAGTATGGCATAGCAAACTCAACTCTTCATACCTATCAGTGTAAGCCCGATGCTCACCACTATCCTGCTTCAAGTCATCAAACTCCCTTTCTAAAGCCCTCAATTCATGACAAGGACAGAATTCCCTCATCATAAGAGCCCTAAGCTCGGCCCAAGTTTATGCTAAAGCAACCTCAGCACCACGGTCTCTCATAACTCTATTCCACCAAGTAAGAGCCATCTTTTGAAAAACGCTAGAAGCAAACTCGACCTTGCGATTTTCAGGACACTGAACATGATGAAACGTACTCTCGATGCTCTCGAACCACTGTAGGAGCCCAGTTGCTCCTTCAGAACCACTGAACTTGAGTGGTTTAGCCGAATTGAAACTCTTGAAATTGCATGGAGTATTTTGGTTATTGTTGGCTTGGTTCACTTGAGCAATAATGTCTGGGAGTACAGCAGCCATATGCTGCGCCATGATAGCTGCCATTTCGGCATTAGGTAGTGGATTTTCGCGTCGAGGAGGCATTCTAAAAGAGGAAACATGAGAGAAAATGAGTGAGATGATTAGATGAAAAGAATGAGATGATACAAAAATCAACAAAAGCAAAGATGGTGGTCATTTGTTCTTACCACAAAGCAAACAAACGACACACAGTGACTAATCAAAGTAAATGGGTCAAAATAATGTATCGCGAAGACATGCTCGCCTATAAGTGAACACTCACCCCAAGAGTTCCCAGGTAAGAGTGACTGGTCCGATTATGTGGATTTGTACGAACACTCTAGCCTTAGACAGAAAATTCGAGGTTCAGGCATTCACCCTTCCAGTTTGCACATGTTCACACTATTTAGACCCAAAACTTTGACGATATTTTGAAAACTTGGAAGGCACAAGGCCAAAAGAATCATTCAAAAATGGATGATTAAATTTTCAAAATCATTCTGAAAAATTGAAGGGTTCAAAACCTTATAACAAATCATTTAAAAACAGAAGACAGATTTTCAAAAAATCGTTTTGGAAAATTGTGTTCTTGTTTTGGGTAATCACCTAAGGATAGGTGAAGTGCATGTTTTAAGATCTAAACACAAAATAACTTATGTTGGGGTCCTAGAAAAGTTATAGTCTAGGTCAAAGCATTACTAATCACCTAATTCCCTATAACCATTGGCTCTGATACCAACTCTTCTGTCACACCCTGACCGCGTAAAACAACGAAACTGCGGCGGACACGTCGGGGAGTGTTGTAACAGAATTATTGTTTCACAACCATGGTAATTAAAGTTATGTTTTATTTATTAGCGAAAGGATTGCATTGTCTTTAAACGAAAGAAACAAGAGTACATAACATTATTTAAACTAATCTTGCTTCTTTTATGTCACTAAGGCCCGAGTCCACCCTAGTGTATCCTGAAACAAGCCTATGCACCATCTCCTGAAAACACATGTGAAAATAGGTATGTCAGCATAAAAATTCCTGTGAGATACATGAGTTTTGTGAAAATAGGATTCACGACTTAGGTTTAAAGAAGGGTTTAATAAAAATTAGTCATGAATCTTGTTAAGTGTTTTCTTTTATAAATCATATGAAAACTTGATAAGAAATTAGATTATAAAAGATAGATGTATGATGAATTAAATAACCAAGTAAAATAAGTTATATAAAACAAGCTGTTTTGTAAACAATGTCTTTTGAAAAATATGTTATTTATGTAAAATGTTATATGTCTAAATTGAAATGATTTAAATAACGCTACGATGTGTAATATCATAAAAGCACTTATATATAGGAAGTACCAGCGGCGTATCCACCATGCTTTTATCACGTTACACACGCCTCGTTACTTAAATCACTTACCCAAACAAACCACCAAATTGTCTTGTTTAATCCAATTGTCAAATGTTTATGTATAAATAATTGTATATTGTCAAAGTGTAAATCATGAAATGTGTAAACCAATGTCAAAATGTTTATGTCAAATGTAAATTATGTAATGTGTAAACAAATATCATGTATGGCAAGTGAAATATATCAACTAAACCATAGGTAAAATGCACAAAACAAGGTATTGAAGTAAAACACAGTTTAAATCAAAGTTATGTTTTGTGGAATAAATGCATGCTATACTGATACAAACATCTATGCGGTATTGTAAAAATGCATACTTTCAAGCCTTGAGACTGTGGCGATAAACCCTTAAACAAATTAAAGGTTTATCTGAGTTATGTGTATCGAATTCGGTCATTCCTTCCATCCAAACAAACCTAGGATTTCAGGAACGGGAGTTGTCAATTCCTATGGTACCACTACCTACTAACGAATGACGTGATCAATGTTAATGAATGTATTTTTTCCCATTTAAACAAACCAAATGTCATACCAAAATGTAAGCATGTGATGTAAAACAAATGTACTAAGTATGCAATAAATGGACATACATAGCATGTGATGTAGAACAATGTACTAAGTATGCACTAAATGGACATACATAGCATAAAATGTAATGTAAAACGATGTACTAAGTATGCACTAAATGGACATACATAGCAAAAACATAATGAAATCATGTACTATAAGTGTACTAATGAACATAACAAGCATATGATATGAAAACATGGAAAGCACGAAAGTAACAAGTAGGCACATGTGTTTTACCCCAAAATGTTTGAAAAACAGTGAAAGAGGGGTCTATGTACTCACTTGAGATTGCTCAATAGTCTTTGGATAACAACCAAGCAACGCTAGAGATCACGGAATCAAACGACAGCTAATTAGGTATCTATGTTAATAAACCGGACCTAAATCAGAGGATCGGATAAAATGTGGTTTTGTAAACCAAATGAGTATATGAACTTATGTAATATGGTTTAACAAAGCCTACATTCTAAAACGGAACTTATCCTAAGTGCTTACGACCCATTACGACTCGTTTAGGTAGCTTATGCTACTTTAAAGCGTTGTTCGCGTAAAACGCGTTCGGACCGCCTAACTAGTCCTATGATAAGTAAAATATGCCTTAACATGTCTAATATTGTTGCCTAATCAGTTTAGATGTCAAAATTTATGTTACATATGATTAAAATGAATTTTGGCATAAAAATGGCATTTTGGTCATTTTCCTAAGGCATATAAACTACCCATCGTACAACTACCTAAACGTTGTGACCATAAGGTATAACCTCGGAAGGTTGTTCCCTATACAACTATGGTCATCTAATGTGTTTGGTCGGATCCTAATGATCGACCAAACAGGTCGGGTTCGAAAGTATAAGCGGTTGTTTAGACTGCTTATCTTACGACCCTATATAAGCACTAAACCTAAAGTGACAAGCTAAACATGTTAAAACATGTTTAACGAGGTTTGAAAACAGGTTTGGTATCAAAACAAATGATTTTGATACCCAAGAACAGTTTGGTTGCAAAATACGCATTTTGACCGAAACTACGACTCGTCACTATGCCTAGATAACGTGGTAATCAGTAGGTATAGTCACAAGTGACTATAACCATCGTGATTACGCTCACGTTACGAAGTTCAAACGAACTTCGTGTTGACCATAAACTGGTCAAAGCTGAAAGTCAAACACAGTTTGACTTTCACGCTTAAAACGCATAAAAGAACGAAAGAATACTTACAACGGGTCCAAGAAATGGAAGTTTGATCTAATTATTCTCAGGTATGGAGTGTTAGAACCCCAACTTAGAGAACAAATCAGATCAAGGTGTGAGTTTGAGTTGTGAACTTGGGGGTATTTATAGTTTTTGGAGAGCTGTTAAGATCGTTCATCGTAAAACGAGCTTCGATCTCAATCGTACACATGCCCCATGGTTTTGGAATTCCATGGGCACCTAAAATAGCCCAAAGAATGCTTGAAATACCATTTGCATGTGACCAAAACAGCTGGAACAGCTGGAAAAAGATTTTCTACAGATCTGATGGGCTTAGACGCCCCACGTAAGACCCAAGGAAGGTCTACGCGGCCCGCCTGGGAAGCACATATCCAAGTTCCAGTTTATGTAGTTTCAGTCCCTGCAGTTGTTTAAGCTCATTTTTGACACATCTAAAGCCCGTTAACCCCATTTCAAAGTTCTAAAATGAAGTTAAAGTATAGGGGACATGAAACATGCTCAAAAATATGTCGGATGTCGGTTCGTTTGGCCGTACGATCACGTTATTCGGTTAATTACGACGAAACGCGAACGGACGCGAAAAACGATCCAAATTATGCGACGAATGGATTTTTATCATGCCAATCACTAAAATAAAATATTTTAATGATTACATAAATTTTTGAATGTTCGGATGTATTCAGAACGTAAGATATGCGCGAAAATGCAAACTTATGCACTTTTTGACGCTTTTAGTCCCTGAATGACCAAAAAGTTTGTTTTAGCACACCGAGCCCTTCAAAGCCTATTTCTAAGCTATCTAAAGGATATTGAGGGTATGTTTAACTTATGATAATGTTCCGGAGTGTCCGTTATAGCACGAATCGGCATACTTTCGCAGTTTGTCGAATTTAGTCCTTGTAAGCGAATAAACTTGATTTTTTCCATACCAAAGCCTTCAAAACTTATTTCTAAGTTATGTAAAGGTTATTTAAGGTATGTTAAGCCTAAATTGATGTTCCGGAGTATTTTTCGCGTTAAATTGATTACGTTTACGCACCAGTTTGCGTATAACTCTCCAGAAAGTGATATAGAGTTTGAAATTGAACAAAAATCAAAACATGAAAAATGTCAAACATAAACAAACAAACATTAGGATTAAATAACATTATTTCATTGATAACTGAGCTGTTTACAATGATTACAGACACAGGTGTCACAAATCTGGTGTAAAACGTACCGAAATCGCCAAGAAATGGAAGAAAAGAGGAGTGCGTGTGTCTGGATCGAGTGAGGCTGTCACATCAGTGAAAATGATGTGACAGGCCTATTTGTTAGTGCATTCATCTGTCGTCTTCGTCTTATATCGAGTCTTGGACTTGTTGCGGTTCTGTTCGTGCATAAAGTCAAATATGTAGGTTTCTCTTGAAAGAGGAACTTGGAGGTTTCTCTTGAAAGAGGAACTTGGAGGTTTCTCTTGAAAGTAGAATTTGTAGGTTTCTCTTGAATGGTTTCTCTTGAAGCTGACATGTGTGTCTTCAAGAGAAACCAGGAACGCTATAAATAGGCATGAGAGCTATTCATTTGTAACGATTCCAGATTTGATACCGAGGTGCTGCCGGTATTCCTTGTGATTGTATTTGCTATTAAATCAATACACAAGACGTTTAAAGTGATATTCAAGCTGTTTTTACATCCGTTTCTTAGTTTCCGCCTCTAAAACGGACTAGAGCTCTTTCGAATGACTCATTCAGGTCGTGATTCGATCCTACAAGTGGTATCAGAGCTCAAGACGAGGAGTTCTTGCCATATTCAGCTTGAAAATCTGTTTTCTACACCTTCTTTCACAAAATTGAAAATTTTTCACGGTTAAAATCGGCTCAAATTCACACATATGATGCGAAATCATGTATTAACTAATCCTGGAAAGTTTCAGCTTTAAAATCGACTTAAAACCGGTTAAAATCAGTGTTTCCCTTGAAAGTTGTTCGTTATTTGCTGACATCATGCTGGTTTCTCTTGAAATAAGTGTTGGCTTCCTCTTGAATCTGGCTTTCTCTTGAATCTGGCTTCCTCTTAAATCTGGCTTTCTCTTGAATCTGGCTTTCTCTTGAATCTGGCTTTCTCTTGAATCTGGTTTAGCTTGAAAATACATTGAGGTTTAGCTTGAAAATACCGTGGTTTTTCACGAGGAAAACGAAACATGGAGAATGAGTTTTATAATGCTTTTGCTAGTCCTATATCAATTACTCAGAGTACATTGCTTGAAAATGAAACGGGGACATCACAGAAACCACCCAAACTCATGGATATCGATGATTACAATGGGTGGTCTGAACGGTTTGGAAATTGGGTTGAAGCTTATCATTTGGATGCTTGGGAACACACTGAAGAACCATATGTTAGACCCACAACGAATAATGTTCAGCAAACAATTAGACAAATGAGTACTGAAGATAAAAAGAAAGCTTATCTGGGAAAGGATGGTGGATTCAGTTGGGATAAATATGTTCCAACAAACAGCAAAGTGTGTTTGGCAGAACAAGATGATGAAAAACTGGCTGAAGGTTTCAGTTGGGACAATTTTTTCCCAGATCAAGAACTTATGGCCAAAGAGATGTCCAAAAACACTTCAAATGTTAACGCTTTCATTGCAAATGCTTATGATTTGAAATGTGCTGAAAAGTGCAGAAAAGTCATGGAAGCTGCTGAAGCAAGACGGAGAAAGCTTGAAGAAGAGGAAGAAAGATTAAAAGCTGAAGCTGAAGCTGAGAAAAAGAGAAGAGCTGAATTTTTACAATCAAACAGAACAGTCAAAGAGGTTCCTGAATTTGAAGTCAAAGTTGATGCAGAACCTGTCAAAGTTCCTCAAAAGTGCATGAACTGTGATTCTTTAATCAAGCAGAACAATGAGTTGCTGCACAACATAAACAGATTGAAAGAATCCTATGATACAATGAACAGAGAAATTAACAAGTATACTGATTCAAACGGTGAACAAGTTGTGGCAATGAATACGCTGAAGAAAGCGTACCTGAGACAGCTTGATGATGTCAACTTTCACATAAAGAAATGTGCTGATCTAGAGTTGAAATTAGCAACTCAAAAGATAGAAACTAAGAGAGTCAACAAGTTATTAGAAAGTTACTCATGTTCTACTTTTGTTGTTGACAGGATTTATCCGGTTGTGGAAGAATTGAAGACGTTTGAAGAAGTGAAGACGTCCGAAGAAAAGAAATATGTGACAAAAGATGAAATGAAGATTTCTAGTAAGAAACCAAGTGTGGTCTACACTAGATGTCCGCCCCCAGTCGAAAATGGATTTTTACCTCGAAATCCAAATTCCGAAAGAGTCGAAAAGGCATTAAACTTACAATGGGAGTCTGGGCCGTCGGATAACTTGCCAGAAAATATTGATGTCACATACACGTCATCTGACACTGATCATGAGTCAAAGTTGATAAAAAGTGTGGTCGATCAGGTGTTAGATAAAGATGACATAGAGGAGTTAAAACCGGAGTCCAAATCCGAGTCAAAGTCTGAGTCTGATGCGTCAAAGTCAACATTCAAACAGGACAAACGGGTTTATGATAAGAAATTTTTGCTATCAAAATCTAATTTGAATGATGAACCGGTCAAAGTAGCATATACTTTGAAAGATTCTGACAAATTATATTCTGATGAGAGTTTTCCAATAAGAGGTGTTAAACCAGACATGATAAAAAAGGTTTTCAAACTGACAGAAATTAATATTTCTGAAATGAAAGATGTAAATCTTTCTGAAAAACCTAAACCTTACACCTCAAGAGTTCAACAAAGATTAAACAAGAAAAAGGTTACAGTTCTGGTTCTGGTTTTCAAAAGAAACCAAACCAAAACTGTAATTTCAAAAAGAATGGTCTAGGTTTTATACCACCGAAAAACTATAAAAATGAGAAAATTTATAAACTAAAAACTGTTTTTGTTTCAGGAACAAGTGCTGAGAAAGAACAAAAGAGTTCATTCTGGAAACAGACAAACCAAGAATTCCTTGCCAAGAAGCAAGAAGAACTGAAGAAGAATGCTGTTCCAAAGAAGATTGAAAAGAGAACATGTTTTCAGTGTAAAACTGTTGGTCATGTTGCTAGGGACTGTCCAAAGATATTCAAACCGAAACAGGAAGTCTCTGGTAAACTAAAAGAGAAAGTGATCGAGAAAACTGAACTTTCAACCCGAAAGTTTACAGGCTTTGAAAATTCAATCTTTGAGATTGGTGAATGTTCAAAGAATGTGGTTAAAAGAAAAGAAAATTTGAAAAATAAAAAATGGGTTGTTAAGGGTTCAGGAAACAGTTCGGGTGATGAATCTGATTCCACAAAATCAGATGAGCCAAAAGTTGTTAAAGAAAAGGTTGAGAAATCAGTTCCGAATGTGGATGATGTGAATTTTCCACCTCTACGAGCTGAAAATTTTAAAAAGAAAGTTGGAAAAGTAGAAATTTCAAATCAATTTTATTCTGACAAGAAAAAAATTGATGTTGATAAAGCTTTCAACGGAACTGTGAAACACATTTTTGGCAAAATGGTCAATGGTAAGGCCAAAGGAGTCAAAGAATTTTATGCTTCTAAAAGACGTGTTCACAAGTCTGTTGAAAGAAAAGATGGAGAAGAAGATGTTGTTACACCCAAGGAAGGTCAGGCTTGGGTGGACATATTTTTCAAAGAGTAAAAACCTGACTTGCCGGAGATCCCAAGTTATTAATCGTGGATCATGAATCGGCATCCTTCTTAATCTGTGTTTGAGAATTTTTGCAGGACTTGCCGGAACTCCCAGGTTTGTAAGCGAGGAGTAGGAATCGGCACCTTGAGAATTCAACTAACAGATGATGTTTGGTTGAAAATGTTTGATTGGATTGTTCGTACAAGTGGTAAATCAGGGACATTAAGTTGTATCTGATTTTCTACAAATGGTTGAAAAACAATGTGATGATTTGATCCCCAATTTTACAAGTGGTAAAATCAACAAAACTTATTTTCCAGAAAAACCATTTGATTAAAACAAACTTAAGTGTTTTGAAATCGATGGGAAAATAGTTTGTTGTGAGGGGGAGTTCTGATTGTTTATGCCAAGTGGATGGAGAATTGAGGCAATTCGATATCAGCTGTCATGTTCTTGTACAGTTTGTTTTCAAATTTCCTAAAATGTGTTTGCATTTTAGGGGGAGTAAGAAATTTTAGAAAATCCAAAAACATTTGAAAATTTGAAAAAGTAAAAAACATGATAAAATGAAAAATGAGTTTTTGTTGCATATAATAGGAAATGATAGTACATCAGTGGACGATCACAACATGCTAAAGATTTGGTAAGATAAAAAGGTGATAAACGGTCTCACTGATGATGTGCCAGTAGATTTTTACACATTTAGTAGATTGTGACGAGATATAAACCTAAATTTCAAACTTGCTTATATCGTGGGGAAACATCTCTCGGATATATGGGTAACCCCCGAAATCTCGTTTGAAAGGTCTCATAATCTGATATACTAGGTCTTTATACTCAATGATGTCTGGGGTATTATTCCAGGACTTCTGCTGAACGATGGTTCTGACCTAGTCCTTGGATAATACTTTTCACAAATGCTCGAAACATAGCATAAACCCTCAGCATGCTGATGAAACAATAAAATTGATAGTCGCTGCTGTTGTAGCTAAAAGATCCTCTAAAGGGGACATACCAAAAAGTCGAAGCTGATATCTCTCTGCGTATACGGAAGTATCGACCTGAGATCCCTCGGCCCTTGCATTACCTAATTTATGTACAGATATCATTGTAGTATACTCACCTGTAAGACTGAATATTGGGATCTGGATACGGGAGTATATTCTGAGGTGGGACACGCGATTGAGTTTAAGTTCTTAAAACATTAATATCATATCTCGGATCAGTTGAACTTTGTGTGAAAATTTAAGTGGACAAACATACTGACAATCTAAGTGAATCGTTTAGAACTTAAAATGAAATGAAGCTTAACGGTGTTAGTGACTTGTCTCATAAACTGATATGATCTTCTTGCACGAACTCACAAAAATATTGTCTGTAAATATTTCATTTTCTGCATTTATGTTACATTCAAAAATCCAAAAATATTTTAAGTGTGTTTTAGCATAAATTTTGAAAAAATCCAAAAAGATTTTCGGCAACTGGTGTTGGAGAGCTGATTTTCAAAATTTTGAGTGCTAAACATGATGAACAAATGGTTTGGGTGAAAGTGTTTGAGAAAGTTTGAAATGAAATGAGAAAAGTTTTTGAAATAAAACATTATTCCTGCATGTGGTAAATTAGATTTGAAAATCTTATCCACAAATGGTTATCAGAAAATTTATTTTTGGGTAGAGTTTTTGCAGGTTGACCAGGTTCCGAAACCTGAGCTAGATGAGTGCCAGATTATGATCTAAGAACCTGTTGAAAGTGAATTCCAGACTACGATCCCAGCTTAGTGAGAGGGGGAGTCTGAAGATTGTAGAGACAGATTCAGATCCTGAAGATTACGAGAAAGAGTAAGAGATTGTTTGAGGATGCTTGCAATGGAAAATACTTCAGAGAGAAGCTCGAAGACTGTTAAAGACTGAAGATGCGAAGATTCGACACTTAAGACTCGTCAACATCTGAGGGGGAGTCTGTTAGTGCATTCATCTGTCGTCTTCGTCTTATATCGAGTCTTGGACTTGTTGCGGTTCTGTTCGTGCATAAAGTCAAATATGTAGGTTTCTCTTGAAAGAGGAACTTGGAGGTTTCTCTTGAAAGAGGAACTTGAAGGTTTCTCTTGAAAGTAGAATTTGTAGGTTTCTTTTGAATGGTTTCTCTTGAAGCTGACATGTGTGTCTTCAAGAGAAACCAGGAACACTATAAATAGGCATGAGAGCTATTCATTTGTAACGATTCCAGATTTGATACCGAGGTGCTGCCGGTATTTCTTGTGATTGTATTTGCTATTAAATCAATACACAAGACGTTTAAAGTGATATTCAAGCTGTTTTTACATCCGTTTCCTAGTTTCCGCCTCTGAAACGGACTAGAGCTCTTTCGAACGACTCATTCAGGTCGTGATCCGATCCTACACTATTTATAGTGTGAGAGAGAAGGAGAGAGGCGGTGTGCACGGATCGGATGGCAGGTCGGTCGAATGGCCATCCGATCGGTTAGTCATCCGATCGGATTGCCACTCGGCCAACCCATCCTTTCCGTGTTCCCGTATTTGATTTGTTTTGCGAGTTAGATTAAGCATTGCGTTGCCTATTATTGGGTAATAGAATCACATAACTAGATCACATTATTAACACTAAAGTTTCCATAGTTTCCATAGTGAAAAGACTCCAGTCCCTCGTTCAACCAAGTCTCATAGAATCACAGTATCATAGAATCACAGTATCATAGTTTCATAGAATCATAGTTTTCAAGTATCAAGTATCAAGAATCATAGCATAAGTTTCACCAAGTATCCAAAAGTATCACACGTCTCATAGTATAGGGGCTAAAAGTGACATTTAGATAAAAGTCTAGGGACGCAGGCGTTACAGTGGGCGTATGGAAAAAAAAGTGTTAGATAACCGTAATGGGTTGTGGTTTGTAATAGGTATCATAATTGAATCTGATATGAGTTCAAACACCCACCGCAACGCGCGGGCATTCTTACTATAATATATTAAATATAAAATATTTACGTGTTTATATATATCTTACTTTATTGTAAAATAAATTGCATATTTTACTATGATCCTTATATTAAAGTATATATTGTAAATATTTATATAAGGTGGTATTATATTTTAATATTACACTGTACTACGTATATTTTAAATTTAACTAGTGGAATTCACCGTGCTATGCGGCGGTTATTCAATCGTTATCAGTTTGGACCGTCAGGGTATCGACACTAGTGATAACACTCGAAAGAGAAAGCTAAAAACTAAAATCGTAATGTGTTCAAAAAGATATTCGCAAGTGTCTTACATCGGTCAGAAACGATAAAAACAAATACCGGTTGCGGTTCAGATAATACCAGCACTGATATTGTTTAGTAGAGACCGGTTCGGTTCGTCCAGGTACCGGTTCAACACTTGTATTAGTTATAATACAAAAGAAAATACTTTATTTAGAATAAAACTTTGTTTTTAATAAAATTTATACCGGTATGTCGAAGAAAAAAAGTGAACACAATAGATTTCACACAAATGTTTGCAAAAATGTAATCCGTTTGTCTACAATTTTGACTACAAAATATTAATTTGTTTCAAATTTTCATCTTAGGTAGAAGTAATTATTTTTTCACCACCATTACCCCTAATAAAGTAATGTGTCCAAAATGAGAAGGCAAGAAATTAGAGTTAATTGCCAAAATCGTCCCTGAGGTTTTGGCACATTTGTCATTTTCGTCCAAAATGACAGTTTGGTATTATTTTGCCCCCCACGTTTGTCACTTTTTGCCATTTTCATCCAAATGCCTAACCTAGTTACCCAAATGCCCAACCAGGTTACTTTTTTACCCACTTTAGGGTATTTTTGAAATTTGAAAATGATAAGGGGGTAAATTGTAAAGTGGCTAATGCATACATCTTCAAACATCATCATCATCATCTTCATCATCTGCAAGAACATAACATCATCATCTGTAACTCTCTCTCTCTACATTCTCTCTGTCTTCTCCATCACCAACAACCACCTCACCACCACCGTGTGCACCGCCCCCACCCGACCATAACCTTGAACCTGCTCTGTCGGACCACCTACCTTCCACCTGCCACCACCCCCACCGTCACCACCATGAAAACCCCTCAAACCCACCATGAAAACCCCTCAATCAAAGTTACCCTCTCACTAAAACACTTGAATCCCCAAAATCCCAAATGTTTTCATCTGCAAAACCTCAACAACAACAATCCATCAACTTCTACCACCACCACCAACAACAACCACCCCCCAACATGATGATCAACTCCACCCCCCAAATCATCGACACCACCACCATCACCAGCGAAGAAAACACCACCACCAACATCTCAACACCATCATCACCAACATCTTTCTTACTCTCACTCTGCTTCAATCTCTACTCTTCATTCATGCTGATGCAACCAATTCTCAACAGCTTCTTCTCATCAAATCAACTCTGCAAAACCCTAGCCTGTTACTAAACTGGTTAGCCGGAAACAACGCCTGCAATTTCACCGGTGTCACCTGCACAAACTCAATGGTAAACGGATCTTAGCGGTAACCGGATCTCTGGAAACGCTAATATCACTGGTAATGTTGTTGTGATTTCTCAGTGTAGTAGACTTCTTAGCTCTTTAGATCTTAGCGGCAACCGAATCTCTGGTTCTGTTAAGGATTTGAGATCATTATCTAGTTGTGTGAATCTGAAAACCCTAATTTTGTCAAGAAATTTGTTAGAGGCGAGTGAATTAGCATTAGGAAAATCGTTAGGGTTTGCACTAGCGGTTGTTGATTTGTCGTTTAATTGGATCTCCGGGCCGGAGGTGGTGGCGGTGATAGTAGATGAGAGAGAAGTAGAAAGAGATGAGAGAGAGAAGCAGAAAGAGGTGAGAGAGAGTACATGAGGTGGTGGGGATCTGTGGGTATATATATATATATATATTTAAAAAAACATAATTACAAGTTACCCCTTTTAATTGAGAAATTTCAAAAATACCCCCTCTGATGCTATAAAGTAACTGGGTTAGTCAATTTGGACGAAAATGGCAAAAATGACCAAACGTTGGGGGCTAAATGGTCGAAAAGTGTGATTTTGGACGAAAATGGCAAACGTGACCAAACCTCAGGGACTAAAATGGCAATTAACTCCAAGAAATTATATGGTCAAAGTAGAAAAAGCTTCAACTTCTCTGGCGCAAACATATGTTAGCAATTGATATATACAATAATATAAAAGTCAAATTTTTAATTTACTAAATATAACATTATTAAATGTTAAGTTAACAACTTGAAGGAGTACATGAAAGTTTCAACTCGGTTCTACTCAAATATATTGAAAAACCTTTTTAATGGATCATTTTTATACAAAACGTTATAACATTAACTATATTCGTTTATATAGTTTTTGATTGATATAATTAATAGTATCTTTGAACCTTATATTACTAATATATTAAATTTACATTAATATATATATACATATATGTATAGGGTGGGGTTCTAGAGTGAACACTAGTGTATTTACAAACTGAGTTAACAAATCTTGGTCATTGATTTACACACGTGGATGGCTAGGATTTCATCATCAAATTGTAAAATATACTAGTGTATTTTATCATCAAATCCTGGCCATTGATTTACATAATTGTGTTATATATAAAGAGGGTTCATATTTATACAGAATTGGAGATAAGCCAATATATTAAATGGGCTCTACTATAAGAGCTTCACAGAGGTAACTGTTGTAGTAATCTTATTCAATATATGGTACCAATCATCACGGATGGACCAAGGAATTTAATACGATTTAAAGAGGAATTTCTGTAACATCTGTGCTTGTAATCATTATAAACAGTTCAGTTATCAATAAAACAATGTTATTTGATCCCAATGTTTGTTTGGTTGTGTTTTACATTTTTCATGTTTTGACTTTTATTCAATTTCAAACTCTACATCGCTTTCTGGAGAGTTATACGCAAACTGGTGCGTAAACGTAATCAGTTTAATGCGACAAATACTCCGGAACTGTCACACCCTGGCTTTGCGGAAGCGTGGTTAATTAGGTGTGACTTCTTAATACCATAGCTTAACCATAACAAGCTATATGAAATAAAATCATGCAAGATCATCCATTCGATTAAGTTTTAAAATACCAAATACAATAACATTGTCTTAACGGAAACACGACTTAATGACATAAACATTGTTCAACAAACTCAACATAACATAAGCATAGTTTAAGGACTGTGACTTGTCCAGGAAAGAGTCACATTCCCTAAACCCGGATGACCTCGTAACTAGTGCAGCGGGAAAACGGGACATACCGTGCCAGATCCTTTAATTTCCTGAAATACATGTAAGTTGAAAAATCAACAATAATGTTGAGCGAGTTCATGTGTAAGTGAGTAAGTAAACCTTTGTGAGTATAAAAATAGTCTTGGTATGTAGCAAATAAGGGAATTGAGATCACCAATGGTTTGCAAGGCCACTGATATATGTGAAGTGCAAATAGGGAGACTCAAACCTAGCAGATTTCGCCACGGCATTTGTATGTGGACAAAGTCACCCCGAGGTCCGTTTCTAGTTTGGCCTGGGGCTGGGCTCGCTACACCCAGATAGATCTACCGCTCCTGTCCCTCGGTCCTGCCATGAGGACTAATGGCCTCATATTGCTCCTACCCACTCACATGATCTAAGTAGTAAACCTCCTTACGCTAACCATACCATGTATAAAGTACTTGTAATCAAAGTAACATGTATTTCACCCCCGCAGTTAAGAAAACTGAAAACAGTTAGAGAAAAGGGGGACATGAACTCACCGTGGTGCGTCTCTACCAAGTATGCCTCCAAATCAAACAGCTGTGTGACGACCTACACGTACTAACTCTATTAGACGGACGGCCGTGCCTTAGCTTTATGGTTTAAGTTTTTGGGAAATAGTTAGGCAACTATTTCGTGTTTACATTCTGTATATACTTGGTAGTCATTTTTCCTTCCCAAGGATGGGGGATTTAATACATGTGCGTTCGTATAGTTCGGATTACACTGCTAAGTCTCACTTAATATATTTTATTCCTAACTCCAAAATATAAATATTCTTCCCAAAAATATTATATTTTAATACATGTGATTTTCCCAAAATAATACTTAGTAATATTATTTTTACTCTAAAAATAATATTTACGTAGTTCACAAAATAATCATAAACACTTATACAAGTGATGTTGTGAAAAATATATACTAAATATATTTATGTATCACGTTTTATTTTGTGAAATCCCACCTCCGGTATTTTGTAAATAAGTCGTGGCGAAATATATAATTTGAAAACAAGTCAAAATGTATTTCTAACACTTATAGTGAAAATATTTCTAAGTGTTAGGTTTTTGGAAAAATTTCGCCAGAGTTTCCTCTGTAACTGGAGGTGGCCACGCTTTCAAGCGTATCATTTTCTTTTATAAATCAAACCAACAATCTTCTTATTCAATCAAAACAATGTTCAAATCACAAACTAGTCAAAATATGTATATAAATCGCATAAATTTCATGAACTTGTGATTTATCCAAACTATGAAGTAAATCTCATTACTTTTAGTGGATCTTTATATAAAACAATCCGATTTTGTAAAAACCTCGTTTTTAAAGAAATTCCATCTCTACAACTTCTCGTCATCTTTTCCAAAAATAGTTATTTTGTCGAAACTTTGTGTTACACAAGTGTTTACACACTTGAGTGTTCTAAAAACCATTCGTGTTAGTGTAAGATCCGTCTTTAAAAGCATGTTTTCTCTTGACACTTGGTCCTTTGAAAATACCACTTGTAGATACGTAGATCTACTAGTTTTAAACACTATTTCACAACTAAAATCGCTTTTACACAAGTTCATGATTAGTGTGTGGTAGAGTTTCATCCTTTAACCCTTGTTACTTCCAAAACAACCTTATGTCATGATCCAAGATCGTGACCAACCCGGGTTAAACGATGATCCGAGCTACCACAACATAGATCGGGTCCAAATAATCACACAAATCAAATACTACATGATTTACACAACATATGAGCTTTTAACCATCACTTATAGCATTTTTAGTAGACTTTTATGCTTCATCTTGTAAGTTAACGAGTTTTAACCGTTACAAATCATATTAACCACTTTAAAATAGTTCAAGAAGGTGATTTAAGTAACATACCACTAGCTCGAGGCTAGGGAAGAATCTAGACGCAAATAGGGTGGATAAAAGCAAAAGAGTGAGGTCCTTCGCCTTCCGATTGCACCAAGACTCCTTATATGCGATCCTTGATACTAGAATGATCTTGGAATGTGATGATGGAAGCCGAAAATATGATGGATGGATATAGGGGGGTTCGGCCGAAGCCTTTGAGAGAGAGAGAGGAGTGTGAGTGTGTTGAGTTGTGAAAGAATGATAGTCCAAGTCTTGATCTTATAGGCTAATCATATGTTTATTATCCAAGAGGTCTTGTGTAGCCTTGATATTAGGCATAAGTGTTTAAAATAATCATGTAAGTACAATGGGGGGTCACATAGTGACCGAGTTCGGTCAAGGGGGGGGGGGGGTAATCTAGTTCGATTCCAACTAATTAGTTGGATAATAGTTAGGTTAAGTAAGTTAGTTAAGTGCTTAACCTGGTTAGTGGTGTGTAGTGTGTTATGACGGGTGTTAGGGTATTCAGGGACCCTAACTGGCTCAGAAAAAGATAAATAATGAAAATAACAATATTTTCATGTTCCGGGTATAGTCCGGTTGTTCGGTTGGATAGTAATCCGTTAAAGTGCTTAACAAAGCTTTAAAGTGTCGTTAATACCCTTTTTAGTGACACAACTTATTTCTGACACTTTGGAAAGTGTCTAGTAATATTTTTCTCATGTTTTGGCACTTTATTAGTTAGCTAAAAGCTGAATTATTATGTAAAGTGCCGAGTTTTGTACTTAGAGTACGTTTTAGGCACATCCAGTCATTGTGACTTATTCCTAGAGACGCAGTTCTACAACCCTTGTATCCCTACACTCACCACTAGTGTAGCAAAATATTTCTGGCTCATACAGGCCTTAGAGGCAGTGTCTGCCTGATGCTGGCTTATCAGCATGTTCAATAGGTTATCCGTTTATAGTGCTACTGTGCTTTTTGTGCATCATGTTTGTCACTAAGGTTCAGTATGTAAATAATGTAGTGACAGTAAGTAAAGTATGATGCAGGTATATGCATGTATCAGAAATCAAGTAGCAGTTCATCAGTAATTTCAAACAAGCACGGTAATTAAGCAGTAATTAATTATTAATTAAGTCGTACGGATACCTGGTTTAGTGAGGGTTGTCACATTCTCCCCCCGTTAGAAAAATTTCGTCCCGAAATTTTAAGTTCTGCTTGTAGATGCAGGGTTCTTAGGAAATAGGTGGGGGTATTTCTCTTTCATCCGGTCCTCACGCTCCCAGGTGTATTCAGGACCATGTCTGGCATTCCAACGAACTTTGACGAGCTTGACACTGCTCCGGCGGGTCTTGTTTACTTTCCAATCCGTAATCTCAACCGGTTCTTCAACGAAATGGAGCGTGTCGTCAACATGAATCTCGTCGATGGGAATGGCAATGTTATCTTGAGTTGGACTTTTCTTCAGGTTGGATACATGAAATGTATCGTGAACAGAATGGAGTTCAGCAGGTAGGTCCAACTTGTATGCTACTAGTCCTATTCTTTCCAAAACTCTGAAAGGACCAATGTAGCGCGGATTTAGCTTTCCACGCTTTCCGAAGCGTGCCACCCCTTTCCAGGGTGAAACTTTCAATAAAACCATTTCTCCCACTTGAAATTCCACATGTTTCCGGTTTGGATCGGCATAGGCTTTCTGTCTGTGGCGAGCTGCTTCGATGCGTTTTAGAATCTGCGCAATCTTGTTTGTCGTCTCTTAGACGATTTCGGGACCAGCAAGCTGCCTATCACCTGCGTCAGCCCAGTATAGGGGTGATCGGCACTTGCGTCCGTAAAGGGCTTCAAATGGTGCGACACCAATACTGGTGTGGTAGCTGTTGTTGTATGAAAATTCGACCAAGGGTAAATGCTTATCCCAGCTACCGCCCAAATCCATAACACACGCTCTCAGCATGTCTTCCAAAGTCTGTATCGTTCGCTCGCTCTGCCCGTCGGTTTGCGGATGAAACGCAGTGCTCAGATTCAATTGTGAGCCAAAGGCTTCTTGGAAGGATTGCCATATCCTTGACACAAACCTTCCGTCTCTATCAGAGATGATCGAGAGAGGCACTCCATGACGTGCGACGATCTCTCTCATGTATATTTCGGCCAACTTGCTCGTATTATCCTTCTCTCTGATAGGTAAGAAGTGTGCTGACTTTGTTAGGCGGTCAACTATCACCCAGATAGTGTCATGACCTCTTGGCGTTCTTGGAAACTTTGTAACAAAATCCATTGAGATTTGTTCCCATTTCCACTTGGGAATCTCAGGTTGTTGCAGAAGTCCTGAAGGCTTCTGGTATTCGGCTTTAACCTTAGCGCATGTTAAACATTTGCTCACATAAACAGCAACATCGCCTTTCATCCTAGGCCACCAATAGTAATCTTTGAGATCTTGGTACATCTTATCCGCTCCTGGGTGGATAGAGTACCGCGACTTGTGAGCTTCATCGAAAATAACCTTCCTTAAACCTCCAAATAAAGGAACCCAAATCCTTTTCTCAAAACATAACGTTCCTTCCTCGTTTGGTACCAGTAGCTTCTCCATCCCACGGAGATATTCTTCTTCAAGGTTTCCTTCCTTGAGAGCTTCTTTCTGCGCTGCACGAATGCGCAAGGAAAGATCAGTTCGGATAATCATTTCTAAAGCCCTAACCCTTATGGGCTTGATCCTCTCCTTTCGACTTAGGGCATCGGCGACCACATTCGCCTTCCCTGGATGATACTTTATCTCGCAGTCGTAATCGTTCAGCAACTCAACCCATCGTCTCTGCCTCATATTCAGCTCCTTCTGGTTGAATATGTGTTGTAGGCTCTTGTGATCTGTAAAAATTGTACACTTTGTACCATAAAGGTAGTGTCTCCAGATCTTTAATGCAAAAACCACTGCGCCAAGTTCCAAATCATGTGTGGTATAGTTCTTTTCGTGCACTTTCAGTTGACGTGATGCGTAAGCAATAACCTTTTGGCGTTGCATCAACACGCAACCCAATCCTTGGCGTGAGGCGTCACAGTATACCACAAAATCATCTGTACCTTCCGTTAGTGATAAGATTGGCGCATTGCAGAGCTTATCCTTCAATATCTGGAACGCTTCTTCCTGTTTGATTCCCCAATCAAACTTCTTATCTTTCTGCGTGAGGAGCGTCAATGGTTGAGCGATCTTCGAAAAATCCTCAATGAACCTTCGATAGTAGCCAGCCAAACCCAAGAATTGTCGAATCTCGGTTGGCGTCTTTGGCGTTTTCCAATTCTTAATCGCTTCGATCTTGGTTGGATCCACATGGATTCCATCTCCGTTCACCACGTGTCCAAGAAATTGTACTTCACGTAGCCAAAACTCGCACTTGGAGAATTTGGCATACAGCTGTTCTTTCTTCAGCAGCTCCAAAATAGCTCTTAAATGTTGTTCGTGCTCGGCCTTTGTTCTTGAATAAATCAAGATGTCGTCGATAAACACAATCACGAACTTATCTAAGTACGGCTTGCAAACTCTATTCATCAAATCCATAAAGACTGCAGGTGCGTTTGTCAAACCAAACGGCATGACAAGGAACTCGTAGTGTCCATAACGAGTTCTGAAGGCTGTCTTTGGGATACTCTCTTCTTGTATCCTTAACTGATGGTATCCAGATCGAAGATCGATCTTTGAATAAAAGCTTGAGCCTTGCAGTTGGTCAAACAGATCATCAATCCTTGGCAGAGGGTATCTATTCTTGATCGTCAGCTTGTTCAACTCTCTGTAGTCGATGCACATACGAAAACTACCATCCTTTTTCTTGACAAACAAGACCGGAGCTCCCCAAGGCGAGAAGCTTGGTCCGATAAATCCCTTGTCTAACAACTCTTGAAGTTGTGTCGACAGTTCCTGCATCTCAGACGGAGCAAGTCTATAAGGTGCCTTAGCCACAGGTGCGGCGCCTGGAACTAAGTCAATGCGGAACTCTACTTGTCTCTGAGGTGGCAGTCCAGGTAAGTCCTCTGGGAAGACTTCCGGATACTCCCTCACGACAGGGATGTCTTCGATTCTTGGCTCAGCAGCCTTCTTATCCATAATGTGTGCCAGGAAGGCAACACATCCCTTCTGCAAATACTTTCGTGCTTTCAGGCAGCTGATAATTCTTAACGGCGTATCACGCTTCTCCCCGTGGACCACAATCGTTTCGCCATCCTCGGTCGGGATACGAACAACCTTTTCGTGACAAACTATCTCAGCCTTATTGCGTGATAACCATTCCATTCCTACCACCACGTCGAAGCTTCCCAACTGGACTGGTAGTAGATCCAAAGCAAACTCACGCTCTCCTAATTCGATCACACAGCCTCTGATAACTTCGTTGGCTTCTACTAACTTCCCATTAGCCAATTCGATGGAGTACGGAATATCTAACTTATTAGCGGCTAAACCAAGCATATTCTTAAATTCTAACGACACAAAGCTATAATCGGCTCCAGTATCAAATAAAACGGATGCATAGCGTTGATTTACAGGGAACGTACCAGTAACGACATTGGGGTCCTGGCGCGCTTCCCTTGCTTCGATTTGGAACACTCTTCCACGGGCTTGGTTTAACTCTGGGCAGTTCCTCTTAAAATGCCCAATATCACCGCAGTTAAAGCATCCAAGTCTTTGCCCGTTTCCACCTCCATTTCCAGCTTGGTTGTTGTTTTGGTTCGTATTCCCAGCCTGATTCACATTGTTGCCTCGATTCCCGTTTCCTCCATTGTTTACTTGTGGGCGATTTCCATTACCACCACGATTATTATTCCTATTCCCAAATCCTCCTTGGCCTCCCCGGCCAGCACTAGCCCAACAAGAATCCTTCAAGTGGCCCGGCTTTCCACATGCTTCGCATACTTTCACACTACAATGGCCAGTATGGTGGCGTTGACAGGTATTACACTTGGGCTGGGTGCCCTGATATCCTTTTCCTTTCTTCCCACTACCAGCTGTAACCTGAGCTGGTGTGCCTGATCCTCCCTTCTTAACCGCCACACTGGCGCCCTGTTTGAAGTTTGAGAACTTCCGTTTGTTACCTCCTGACGACTCGACGTGAGTCTCTTTCTTCTTAAGCTCAGCATCATCAAACTTGTTCAGGCGAATGGCCTCCTCTGTGAGAGCCACGCTCAAATCGATCGCTTCAATAATGGTCGCAGGCTTTGATGAGGTCACCATGCTTATGATTTGAGGAGCTAATCCCCAAATGAAACGTTCAATCCGCTTGAACTCCGGAGTGACCATGTAGGGTACCACATGTGATAAGTCATGGAACCTTTGAACGTATTCTGCGATCTTTGGACCTTCCATTTTCAAATGCCAGAACTCGATTTCCAATCTTTGGATTTCCGCGCGAGAGCAGTACTTTTTGCGCATAAGTTCCTTCAGTTCGGTCCAGGTTAGCGCGTAGGCAGCAGCTTCACCAAGTGTCTGTACTTGCAAATTCCACCAAGAGAGGGCTCCATCCAAGAATAGCCCTGAGATATAGGTGACTTGCTGATCTAGCGCGCATTTGCTCATGCGAAGAACAGATTCAGTCTTCTCGGCCCAACGAACAAAGGCGACAGCACCTCCTGTGCCATCAAAGTTGACCGGTTTGCAGTCTAGAAACTTCTTGTAGGTGCATCCTGCACATACGTTATAACATACGATCGGCATTAGCATCATTGCTAAAGATATCCATTTAGGTCATGGTAGGTCTAAATGTCTTAGTATTACCATGAGGTGGATTATTGTTGTTTCCAGTGTTGCCAGAGTTGCTTCCACTAGTCCCTCCTTGAGAGGCGGCGTATTGTGCAATGGCAGCAGCGATAATTTGTTGGAGTTCTGCCTCATTGGTAGGCATGTGTGTCTCACGTCTCGGCGGCATCTTCTAAAAGATGGTTCACGTTGGTCAGGCCATAGTAAAGATCCCATGTTATAATACGTAAGTCAGGTCATAATGTAGCGTACGTATATAATGATAGTAATAGTACATAACATCTCATGTTATAATCTTAACAATCACAAAACATTAATCACACAACATCCCATGTCATAGAATATAAATAATCAAATCAAGCATCAAGTATGATGAGAATACTGCGATTGCCATATATCGAGACCACATAGTAAGCGTACAAGTACATCACAGCGTCATACAACATCAGTCGACTAAGGGCTACATCACCCTAGTCCAAAAACTATATCAAATCTGTGTCAATACATCAAATACATGTCAACAAAAGTCAGAATCAAAATGCAGTCTCCAAAAATGCTGTGCAGTCAAAAGCATTCGCCGTCTTCTCACCAATGTCTACCTATACGGTACTGAAGAGCTCTACACGGATGGCGGTGGAGGAGGGGGAAAGTGAGTGTAAAACAAGCGACGCAAATGGAGCCAGTCCTCCTCCATGGCTCTCTGGGTACGCAAGAATGAAGCAACCTGCTGCTCCAGGGCAAAAAGGCGTGCAGCATAGTCTGGTGGTACAGGTCGAGAGGGCTGCAAAGGAGAGTGGGTCTGACCCTGGCACTGACATGGCGGCGGCTGGGCTCTCTCAAGCTCCTGAATTCGCTGTGTGTGTGCCTCGTGCTGGGCGACAAAAGACATCAAAACATCCTCAATAGTATACCCCATGTGGAAAGAATGGTAGGGGTCAGTCGGTGGCATAGCAGAAGATGGTGTCCAAAGGAACGGCTCACTGGTGGGGTCAAAAGGTGCCACATGAAATGGAGAAACAGGGGGAAAAGTAGCAGACGGTGGTATAACAGGGATAGATACTGGTACATGTCCAAAAGGGTGAGCCGAAGAACCCTCTCCAGCTCGTGCTGGAGGTGTAAACCGAGGAAATGAAAAGGAGGTATCAATGTGACGGGTATCAGGGATCTGAGGGGGAATAGGTGGGACCTCGTCATCAGCAGGAATCCACCCACACTGGGCGTGCTCATCTCGGGGGTCGATCCGTGCCTCAAAAAGCACACGATCAAACTGGGCTGGCATAGGATCATGGTGAGGTGCAACAAGAAGGTCAACTGGTGCATCAACAATAAGTGGGGGATCAACATGATCAGCAGCAATGACATGATCGTCCTCCAACAATGGAGCATCTACAGGGTGATCATCGATAGGTGGGTCAGCAACAACAGGCTCAATAAACATGCCAGCATGAGCAGGGTCATGCTCAAGCACTGGGTCAGGAGAAGGGTCTAGTGGCTGCTCGGGCTCATCAAAGGCCATCTCAAAATCAAACTCGGGATCGATGGGGTCAACTGGGTCGACTGGATCCTCCATAGGCTGATCCATGGGTATAAACTCTATATCCTCATCTGGGTCGAATCCTGGGGGAAAGACAGGATCGGAATCCTCCACATCATCGTGGTCGAAAGTAAAACTAGGAATAGGGGAAACAGAGGATGCCTGGTCGGGATCTGATCCATGTGAGAAGTGCTGCGCACTCTGGGTGTGTGAAGGTGCGGAGGCCACAGACTCGAAAGAGTCTGGGACCGGAGAGTGAGCAGGTGACTCCTCAGCGGGAGCATCTGCGATCAACAAAAGATCTCCAGCAGGAAGAAGGGCCTCGCCCTGAACCTCATCCTCTAAGGGCTCGTCATCAAACAGATCGACGTCGCCATCATCGTCGGCGTCGAGAAGCAAATCATAAGCAGGATAAACCGCTAAGGGTATGGGAGCAGGGATCTCCACTAACGGTAGGTCCCCGGCCAAAGGGCCATCAGCGAGCACATCAACACCATCAAGTAAAGCAAAGGGCTGGAAATTATCCTCGTCCGTGCTAGTAACGTCGGATGTGTGGACCTCATGCTCTGAAGGCTCTAGGTCATCTGAGACTATAGGTCTAGGTCCGGTGGTGTCTGAGTCACCTGTGCCAGAGGTGTCCATGGTGTCTATAACATAAACACAAACATGCACAAACAGTCAATCATACAATCAAATAATCACATAAGTCGCCAAGTAACATCCAAATAATTCTCCTAGTCCCACTAGCCTCCCAGTCTCCTAGACTGACATTCCTAGTCCCACTAGCCAAATTCTTCCCAGTCTCTAAGACTGCTCTATCATCTACCTCGACCTCTTAGATCGAGCCTCGGCCTCTAAGACCGAGCCTCAGCCTCCAAGACTGAGCCTAAAAACAATAAAATGTGCTCAACATTTGTTTGTAAAAAGTTTTGGATCTGGACTTAAGTGGTATGCAGTAAAAATGTTTTCGTGAGAGCCCTAGTGATCATAGTCTAGACTCGAGAAGGAATCCTAGTTCGCTATGATCAGAGCTCTGATACCAAGCTGTCACACCCTGGCTTTGCGGAAGCGTGGTTAAATTGGTGTGACTTCTTAATACCATAGCTTAACCATAACAAGCTATATGAAATAAAATCATGCAAGATCATCCATTCGATTAAGTTTTAAAATACCAAATACAATAACATTGTCTTAACGGAAACACGACTTAACGACATAAACATTGTTCAACAAACTCAACATAACATAAGCATAGTTTAAGGACTGTGACTTGTCCAGGAAAGAGTCACATTCCCTAAACCCGGATGACCTCGTAACTAGTGCAGCGGGAAAACGGGACATACCGCGCCAGATCCTTTAATTTCCTGAAATACATGTAAGTTGAAAAATCAACAATAATGTTGAGCGAGTTCATGTGTAAGTGAGTAAGTAAACCTTTGTGAGTATAAAAATAGTCTTGGTATGTAGCAAATAAGGGAATTGAGATCACCAATGGTTTGCAAGGCCACTGATATATGTGAAGTGCAAATAGGGAGACTCAAACCTAGCAGATTTCGCCACGGCATTTGTATGTGGACAAAGTCACCCCGAGGTCCGTTTCTAGTTTGGCCTGGGGCTGGGCTCGCTACACCCAGATAGATCTACCGCTCCTGTCCCTCGGTCCTGCCATGAGGACTAATGGCCTCATATTGCTCCTACCCACTCACATGATCTAAGTAGTAAATCTCCTTACGCTAACCATAGCATGTATAAAGTACTTGTAATCAAAGTAACATGTATTTCACCCCCGCAGTTAAGAAAACTGAAAACAGTTAGAGAAAAGGGGGACATGAACTCACCGTGGTGCGTCTCTACCAAGTATGCCTCCAAATCAAACAGCTGTGTGACGACCTACACGTACTAACTCTATTAGACAGACGGCCGTGCCTTAGCTTTATGGTTTAAGTTTTTGGGAAATAGTTAGGCAACTATTTCGTGTTTACATTCTGTATATACTTGGTAGTCATTTTTCCTTCCCAAGGATGGGGGATTTAATACATGTGCGTTCGTATAGTTCGGATTACACTGCTAAGTCTCACTTAATATATTTTATTCCTAACTCCAAAATATAAATATTCTTCCCAAAAATATTATATTTTAATACATGTGATTTTCCCAAAATAATACTTAGTAATATTATTTTTACTCTAAAAATAATATTTACGTAGTTCACAAAATAATCATAAACACTTATACAAGTGATTTTGTGAAAAATATATACTAAATATATTTATGTATCACGTTTTATTTTGTGAAATCCCACCTCCGGTATTTTGTAAATAAGTCGTGGCGAAATCTATAATTTGAAAACAAGTCAAAATGTATTTCTAACACTTATAGTGAAAATATTTCTAAGTGTTAGGTTTTTGGAAAAATTTCGCCAGAGTTTCCTCTGTAACTGGAGGTGGCCACGCTTTCAAGCGTATCATTTTCTTTTATAAATCAAACCAACAATCTTCTTATTCAATCAAAACAATGTTCAAATCACAAACTAGTCAAAATATGTATATAAATCGCATAAATTTCATGAACTTGTGATTTATCCAAACTATGAAGTAAATCTCATTACTTTTAGTGGATCTTTATATAAAACAATCCGATTTTGTAAAAACCTCGTTTTTAAAGAAATTCCATCTCTACAACTTCTCGTCATCTTTTCCAAAAATAGTTATTTTGTCGAAACTTTGTGTTACACAAGTGTTTACACACTTGAGTGTTCTAAAAACCATTCGTGTTAGTGTAAGATCCGTCTTTAAAAGCATGTTTTCTCTTGACACTTGGTCCTTTGAAAATACCACTTGTAGATACGTAGATCTACTAGTTTTAAACACTATTTCACAACTAAAATCGCTTTTACACAAGTTCATGATTAGTGTGTGGTAGAGTTTCATCCTTTAACCCTTGTTACTTCCAAAACAACCTTATGTCATGATCCAAGATCGTGACCAACCCGGGTTAAACGATGATCCGAGCTACCACAACATAGATCGGGTCCAAATAATCACACAAATCAAATACTACATGATTTACACAACATATGAGCTTTTAACCATCACTTATAGCATTTTTAGTAGACTTTTATGCTTCATCTTGTAAGTTAACGAGTTTTAACCGTTACAAATCATATTAACCACTTTAAAATAGTTCAAGAAGGTGATTTAAGTAACATACCACTAGCTCGAGGCTAGGGAAGAATCTAGACGCAAATAGGGTGGATAAAAGCAAGAGAGTGAGGTCCTTCGCCTTCCGATTGCACCAAGACTCCTTATATGCGATCCTTGATACTAGAATGATCTTGGAATGTGATGATGGAAGCCGAAAATATGATGGATGGATATAGGGGGGTTCGGCCGAAGCATTTGAGAGAGAGAGAGAGGAGTGTGAGTGTGTTGAGTTGTGTTGTGAAAGAATGATAGTCCAAGTCTTGATCTTATAGGCTAATCATATGTTTATTATCCAAGAGGTCTTGTGTAGCCTTGATATTAGGCATAAGTGTTTAAAATAATCATGTAAGTACAATGGGGGGTCACATAGTGACTGAGTTCGGTCAAGGGGGGGGGGGGTAATCTAGTTCGATTCCAACTAATTAGTTGGATAATAGTTAGGTTAAGTAAGTTAGTTAAGTGCTTAACCTGGTTAGTGGTGTGTAGTGTGTTATGACGGGTGTTAGGGTATTCAGGGACCCTAACTGGCTCAGAAAAAGATAAATAATGAAAATAACAATATTTTCATGTTCCGGGTATAGTCCGGTTGTTCGGTTGGATAGTAATCCGTTAAAGTGCTTAACAAAGCTTTAAAGTGTCGTTAATACCCTTTTTAGTGACACAACTTATTTCTGACACTTTGGAAAGTGTCTAGTAATATTTTTCTCATGTTTTGGCACTTTATTAGTTAGCTAAAAGCTGAATTATTATGTAAAGTGCTGAGTTTTGTAC
Organism: Helianthus tuberosus; assembly: GCA_030545235.1. Lineage (NCBI taxonomy): Eukaryota > Viridiplantae > Streptophyta > Magnoliopsida > Asterales > Asteraceae > Helianthus > Helianthus tuberosus. The sequence goes on along the minus strand of CM060371.1, from coordinate 50,982,466 downwards.
TTAGAGTACGTTTTAGGCACATCCAGTCATTGTGACTTATTCCTAGAGACGCAGTTCTACAACCCTTGTATCCCTACACTCACCACTAGTGTAGCAAAATATTTCTGGCTCATACAGGCCTTAGAGGCAGTGTCTGCCTGATGCTGGCTTATCAGCATGTTCAATAGGTTATCCGTTTATAGTGCTACTGTGCTTTTTGTGCATCATGTTTGTCACTAAGGTTCAGTATGTAAATAATGTAGTGACAGTAAGTAAAGTATGATGCAGGTATATGCATGTATCAGAAATCAAGTAGCAGTTCATCAGTAATTTCAAACAAGCACGGTAATTAAGCAGTAATTAATTATTAATTAAGTCGTACGGATACCTGGTTTAGTGAGGGTTGTCACAGGAACATCAACATACACTTAACATACCTTAAATAACCTTTACATAACTTAGGTTCGTGGTGAGAAACCTGCTGGTGGTCTCAAACTCATGTCTTTCGACAGGCGAGATCCTACAGGTTCGTGGTGAGAAACCTGCTGGTGGTCTCAAACTCATGTCTTGTTTTAAAGCTCGGAAGTATCTGCGAAAGAATTATGTGGCCTTCTTAGCACATGTTACAACAGATAAAGGCAAGGGTAAGTCTATTTCAGATATTCCTGTCGTTCGGGATTATTCTGAAGTATTCCCTGAAGATTTACCAGGTCTACCTCCAGCACGCCAAGTCGAGTTCCGCATTGATCTCGTACCTGGTGCAAATCCTATTGCCAGAGCTCCATATCGTCTTGCACCATCTGAGATGCAAGAGTTGTCTAAGCAGCTCAGGAGCTCTCTGACAAAGGTTTTATACGTCCTAGCTTTTCACCCTGGGGTGCTCCCGTTCTTTTTGTCAAGAAGAAGGATGGATCCTTCAGGATGTGTATCGATTATCGTGAGCTTAACAAGCTTACCATCAAGAATCGATATCCCCTACCGCACATAGACAATCTCTTTGATCAGTTACAGGGCGCTTCTTATTTTTCGAAGATTGATCCGCGTTCCGGGTATCATCAACTTCGTATGCATGAAGAAGATATTCCCAAGATAGCGTTCCGTACTCGTTATGTGCATTATGAATTCACAGTCATGCCATTCGGTTTGACTAATGCTCCTGCTGTTTTCATGGACTTAATGAATAGGGTCTGCAAGCCTTATTTGGATCAGTTCGTCATTGTTTTTATTGACGACATCTTGATTTATTCTATGACGCGAGCTGATCACGAGCAACATCTTCGTCTTACTTTGGAACTCCTAAAGAAAGAGCAACTTTTCGCCAAATTCTCCAAGTGTGAATTTTGGCTTAAAGAAGTTCAATTTTTAGGACATATTGTCAACGAACAAGGTATTTATGTAGATCCATCCAAGATCAGTACTGAGGTTCGTTCTTTTCTTGGTCTAGCGGGTTATTATCGCCGCTTCATAGAAAACTTCTCGAAGATTGCAGTTCCTCTAACTGCTCTAACTCAGAAGAACAAGCCCTTTGATTGGGGATTCAAGCAAGAGGAAGCGTTTTTGACTTTGAAACAAAAACTTTGCGACGCACCTGTTCTGACTTTGCCTGAGGGCAATGATGATTTCGTCGTTTATTGCGACGCATCTAAATTGGGTCTTGGCTGTGTCCTGATGCAAAGAAACAAAGTCATAGCATATGCATCGAGGCAGTTGAAGATACATGAGAAAAACTACACCACTCATGATCTTGAGTTAAGTGCAGTTGTCTTCGCTCTTAAGATCTGGAGACACTATTTGTACGGTACAAAATGTGTGGTTTTCACGGACCACCAAAGTCTTCAGCATATCTTCAACCAGAAAGAACTCAACATGAGGCAACGACGTTGGGTCGAGCTTCTAAACGACTATGACTGCGAAATTCGCTACCATCCTGGGAAGGCGAATGTCGTGGCTGATGCATTGAGTCGTAAGGAACGTACTAAGCTTCATTGTGTTCGTGTTCAATCTGTTATTCAAGCTCGATCTGATATCCAAGCCTGCATTTCTCAGGCTCAACAATCTTGTGTTTCACAAGGTTTGATGGATAAGGAATTTCCCTATCACATAATACCTGATTTGGAACTGAAGGACAATGGATCGTATTACTTCATGGACCGTTTGTGGGTCCCAAGCCAAGATAACCTTCGCAGCTTGCTTATGGATGAAGCCCATAAGTCTCGTTATTCTGTTCATCCTAGCTCAGATAAGATGTATAAGGATCTTCGTATTCAGTATTGGTGGCCTGGTATGAAGAAAGACATTGCCTTATACGTATCAAAATGCCTTACTTGTCTTAAGGTTAAGGCTGAACATCAGCGTCCTTCTGGTTTATTGGTGCAACCAGAGATCCCAGTTTGGAAATGGGAAAACATTACTATGGATCTTGTTACCAAGCTTCCACGCACAAAGAAAGGTCATGATGCTATCTGGGTAGTTGTTGATCGTCTTACTAAGTCAGCGCATTTCTTGCCAATCCATGAGGATTTTCCTGCTGACAAACTTGCTAAAATCTATGTGGATGAAATTGTAGCTAGACATGGTGTTCCTTTAAACATCATTTCTGACAGAGATGCTTGTTTCACTTCTCATTTTTGGAGAACCATGCAATCTGCTATGGGGACCCAACTTAATCTGAGCACAGCTTATCATCCGCAAACGGATGGTCAATCTGAAAGAACAATCCAGACTCTGGAGGATATGCTAAGAGCTTGTGTGATCAATTTTGGTGGTAGCTGGGATTCACATCTTCCGTTAATTGAATTCTCCTACAACAACAGTTATCACACCAGCATCAAAATGGCTCCTTTCGAGGCTCTCTATGGTCGAAAATGTCGTTCACCAGTCTGCTGGAATGAGATCGGCGAGGCTCAGCTTACTGGACCTGCTCTCATTTTAGAGACAACTGACAAGATTAAGAAAGTTCGTGATAACCTTCAGACAGCTAGAAGCCGTCAAAAGAGTTACGCGAACCCAAAACGCAAGCCCTTGGAATTTCAAGTTGGTGATCGAGTATTACTTAAGGTCTCACCTTGGAAAGGTGTGATCAGATTTGGAAAGAAAGGAAAACTTGCACCTAGATACGTTGGACCATTCAAGATCGTCGAAAGAATCGGTAAGGTAGCCTACAGACTTGAGTTGCCTCCTGAACTTGGAAATGTTCATCCAACCTTTCGCGTGTCCAATCTCAAGAGGTGTTTAGCTGATGAGAACCTCCACATACCACTTGACGAAATTCGTGTTGATAAAACACTGAAATTTGTTGAGAAGCCTGTGGAAATCATGGAACGTGAAGTCAAGTGGCTTAAACGCAAGCGCATTCCTTTGGTCAAAGTTCGTTGGGAAGCTAAACGTGGACCCGAGTTTACTTGGGAATGCGAAGATCAAATGAAGGCGAAATATCCGCATCTTTTTCCACGAGTTTCCTCTAAATAAATTTCGGGACGAAATTTCCACAAGTAGGGGAGACTGTAACATCTGTGCTTGTAATCATTATGAACAGTTCAGTTATCAATAAAACAATGTTATTTGATCCCAATGTTTGTTTGGTTGTGTTTTACATTTTTCATGTTTTGACTTTTATTCAATTTCAAACTCTACATCGCTTTCTGGAGAGTTATACGCAAACTGGTGCGTAAACGTAATCAGTTTAATGCGACAAATACTCCGGAACATCAACATACACTTAACATACCTTAAATAACTTAGAAATAATTTTTGAAGGCTTTGGTATGGCAAAAATAAACTTTTGGGTCATTCAGGGACTAAAAGCGTCAAAAAGTGCACAAGTTTGCATTTTCGCGCATAACTTACGTTCTGAATACCTCCGGACATCCAAAAATTTATGTAAGCACTAAAATATTTTACTTTAGTGTTTGGCAAAAGAAAAATCCATTCGTCACGCAATTTAGATCGTTTTTCGCGCTTATGCGCATTCCGTCGTAATTAACCGAACATCGCGATCGTACGACCAAACGAACTGACATCCGGCATATTTTTGAGCATATTTCATGTCCACAATGTTTAGGCATCCTTGTGGAGCCTTGAAAATGATTTAACGAGCCTTAAACATGTCGGAAATGGCCTTAATACGCAACGAGGACTGAAAGGGGAACATTGGAAAGTGTTTGCTGATCAGGGGGACCTTAGCGTGACACCTAGCCCCCTTGGCGTCACGCTAGGCCTCTTCTGATTAGCAAAAGCCATTTTAAACACATGTTAACAGCCCCTAACACCCTCCAAAGGCCAAGTGCCACATGTTAATCTCTTGTGGTGGGCAAAATCAGTTACCACAACATTCCAACAAGTGTAGGGATGTGATCATTCCCTCTTCTCCAAGAAATGATCCTAACGGTGAACCGAAATCTATAAATACCCACCACATTCTCACTCATTTCTCACAAGAATATGATCTAATGTGCTCTAAGTTGAAACCTTTGTTTCATACCTGAGCTATTTTGATCTAGATTAGCATTCGGGGACCCTTTGTAAGTGTTCCTTCGTTCTTTTATTGCTTTTCGAGTCCGAAAGTCAAACTTTGTTTGACTTTCTGCATTGACCAGTTTATGGTCAATGCGAAGTTCGTTTGAACTTCGCAACGTGATTGTAATCACGATGGTTATAGTCCCTTGTGACTATGCCTACTGATTACCACGTTGTCTAGGGTCGTAAGGGTAAGCGATCTAATAAATCGCTTATACCTTCGAACCCGACCCATTTGGTCGATCATTAAGATCCGACCAAATACATTAGGTGACCATAGTATATAGGGAATAACCTTCCGAGGTTATACCTTATGGTCGCTTCGTTTAAATAGTTGTATGATAGGTAGTTTATATGCCTTAGGTAAATTACCAAAATACCCCTTTACGCCAAAATTCATTTAAAGCCTATGTAACATAACTTTTGACATCTAAACTGATTTGACAATAATATTAGATATGTTAAGGCATATGTTACTTGTCATAGGACTAGTTAAGCGGTCCGAACGCGTTTTACGCGAACGACGCGTTAAAGTAGCATAAGCTACCTAAACGGGTCGTAACGGGTCATAAGCACTAAGGTTAGGTTTCATTTAGTATGTAGGCTTTGTTAAACCATACTACATGAGTTCCCATACTCATTTGGTTTACGAGCCCTCATTCTATCCGATCTTCCGATCTAGGTCCGGTTTATTAACATAGTTACCTATATTAGGTGCCGTTTGATTCCGAGATCTCTAGCATTGCTTGGTGGTTATCTTAGGACTTCTGAGCAATCTCAAGTGAGTACATAGAACCCCTCTTTTACTGTTTTCAAACTGTTTTGGGGTGGAACACATGTGCCTACTTGTTACTTTCGTGCTTTCCTGTTTTCACATCATATACCTGCTATGTTTGTTAGTACATTATAGTACATGATTTCATTACATTTCATGCTATGTATGCCCATTGTGTGCGTATTTAGTACATCTTTTTACATTACATTTCATGCTATGTATGTCCATTGTGTGCATACTTAGTACATTGTTTTACTTTACATTTCTGCTATGTATGTTGACTGATAGCATGCTAGCACATTGATTTACATGACTTTCTGCTTTGTATGTTAACTTAGCATACTTAGTACATTGTTTTCATATAACATGTTCACTTTTGCTATGACATTTGGTTTGCACAAACGAGACTATTATACGTTCATTAACATTAGCTACGCCGCTCGGTAGTAAGTACTGGTACCATAGGACTTGACAAATCCCATTCCTGACATCTCGGGTTTGTTTGGATGTAAGGAATGACTGAATCCGAAAACATTTCTTTTGATAACCTTGACTGAAAGGGTTATCCGACTGTCTCAAGGCTTGAATGTATGCGTTAACTTACCACATAAATGTTTGTATCAATGTAACATGCATTACTTTTCAAAACATAACTTTTTGATATATTCAAAATACTTTGTTTTGTACATTTCTACATTTGGATTATGTGACAATACTTTACTTACAATACATGACATTTGTTACACATTACTTGACTACATTTGGACTATTAACATTTGATATGTTTCATACAAGGACTTTTGACAATTGGTTTAAACATAGACTTTATACATTGGTGATTTTGTTTAAGTGATTTAAGTAACGAGCCGTGTGGAATATGATACAAGCATGGTGGATACGCCGCTAGTACTTCCTATATATAAGTGTTTGTATGGTATTACATATCTTAGCGTTATTTGATTCATTTCAATTTAGACATATAACATTTTATGCAAATAACATATCTTTCACAAGACATTGCTTTACAAACAACTTATCATATACGAACTCATTTTACTTGGTTATACATTTAACCACACATTATTCTTTTATTTATACATACCATTCGATCTTATCGCTTTTTAAACAATTTACAAAACAAAACAATTTACAAGGTTCATGACTGACTTTTGATAAACAACTTTTTCTTAAACTTAAGTCATGAATCCTATTTTCACAAAACCTATGTATCTCACAGGCATTTTTATGCTGACGTACCTACTTTCACATGTGTTTTCAGGAGCTTTTGCGTAGGACGATGATCGTGACACTAGGGCGGACATGTGCCTTAGAGACTAAAAATGAAGATAGACTAGTTTAATTATGTTATGAACTCTTTGTTTCCTGTTTAAAACAATGAAACTCTTATGTTGATAAATAAAATACAACTTTGTATGCCATGGTTATGAAACAATTAATTCGGTTACAACACTCCCCGACCTTTTCCGCCACGTTTTGTATGTTATACGTGGTCGGGGTGTGACAATTTCCGAAAATGGCCAAGAATAAAGTTGACTTACCAAAATAGCCAGCTCATGTGTCGTTGGAATGGGGCATCCCCATCTTATGTGTCTTTAATTCTTTAAATGGATGCGTGCATGGATGAAGCAACAAGTACAAAAATGGGATGCATGGGATGATTCACAGATGCATGGGATGAGTCACGGACACATGGGATGATGGGATGAGTCACGTGGGATGCCACAAACGGATGCATGGGATGATAAGATGAGTCACGGACACATGGGATGCCTCAAAGCTCCTAAAAGTAAATTTTATGACTCACGGCCGCTCGGGATGAGTCACGGACGCATGGGACACATAGGACGCATGATGTCACTGAGACACATGTCACTTCTATATTGGCGGACGCATGAATGACCCTGCAGACACATAAGCTCTCTCGTTATCAGTGATGCCCTGCTCCACCGAAGCATGAGCTGGCCATTTTGATAAGTCAAACATTTTCTTAACAATTTTCATAAATTTCTCCGATTTAAATGGTTGGTAAGTGTAGCACACGATAATTTTCCTAAAATACGTTGTATGTGTTTTATCACCCATTATTGAGCTTTAACCTTTGCTATATACTGATTGTATGTGAATGGAAATCCTTTGGAGTCATGTTGGTAAGACTAAATGTGCTTCATTACATTTAGCATTTGACTTATACTAGAATTCTTACCAACATGAATCAACTAAAAAACACGTGTACAAACTAAATATATGTTGAATTAGCTAAAAAACACGTATACTAGTATATGTTCACCATATATTTTTTATATTACTAAAATATGTTTTTACATTTTATATTGGAGGTGGTATATTTATATTATAATAATATATTAAATGTTTAATCTTATGGAATCTATGGAATGAACATAGGTCTATGTTTTATAATATATAGAGTAAACTGCCATTTTGGTCCCTGTGGTTTGGGCACTTTTGCCACTTTAGTCCAAATCTCAAACTTTTTACATCTGGGTTCCTGTGGTTTCGTTTTTGTTGCCATTTTGGTCCAAAACTCAAATCAGGTCAGATTTAAAAAAAATCCCTTGCTATTTTGTCCTTTTCTGAAGGGCATTTTGGTCATTTTGCCTGCCCCAAAGAATCAGGCTTGTCTCTCTCTCTTCTCTCTCTCTCTCTCTCTGAGCTGTAAATTGTCCACTACCATAAATCCCTCTCTCTCCTCTCTCTCTACAGCTCAGACCTTATACTTTATAAATCCCTCTCTCTCTATTCTCTCTCTCTCTCTACAGCCACAAAATCTGAGCTTTAGAGTAAATTATCCACAAAATCGAAGCCTGTCTCTCTCTTCTTGATTGCTCTTCATCTGCTTCAGTTTTCTCCACAAAGAATCAGGCTTCGATTGCTCTTCATCTGCTTCAATCTTGTCGATCTTCACCTCTATGTACAGCTCAGTCTTCACCGATCTTCAACCATCCACCACAACCACCGGTGCCTCCAATCTTGCCGATCTTCACCTCCACCTTCACACTTAGCAAATCAGAGAGAGAGGGAGAGAGGGAGTTAGGGAGAGAGGGAGTTAGTGAGAGAGAGAGAGAGACAATGATGATATGATGTTCATGATGATCTTGACGTTTTTCCGACCGCCACTTTCTCCGCCAACCGCCGCCGCCCCACCTGCCACCACTATCAGAACACCACTCTTCTCTACGAACTTCTAAGTACTTGACCCCTAAACCCTCTGTTTCTCTATCTCGATCGACTTCTCATCGGAGAAACTAAACTCTCTGTTTCTCTCGCTCGATCGACTTCTAGTTGTGTGCAGGATCTAATCCGGGGAGAACAATTGCAATATCATTGGGAGGGGCTGCATGTGTTGGGTTTATAATTGTGATCTTGTTGATTGCTAGATTTTGTTGATTTAGTGAATGTGTGCTGGATTTAAACAAATGCGATTTTTGTGGGTTAGGGTTTTCTTTGGGGGGAGATGATCTGTAAAAATGAAGGAAGATGATGAGTGTTAAATAAGGGTATTTAAAGGAAATTTAAAAATGACAAAAATGCCCCTGCACTAAAGGATAAAATAATCAGCTTTTAACAGTCAAAATAAAGGGTTTTTGGATTTTGGACTAAAATGGCAACAAAATGCAAACCATAGGGACCCAGATGTAAAAAGTTTGAGATTTGGACTAAAGTGGCAAAAGTGCCCAAACCACAGGGACCAAAATGGCAATTTACTCTAATATATAACTTACCTTAATATAAATCTATGCTTTAAAACTATAGACCATAATGTGTGATTTTAAGTAGAGAAGTGTCTGCCTAGTTAAAATATAACACACGTGTTATATTTTACTAGAAATATAATTCATCTGCCTAGGTAGCCTATGGGTACATTTAATCATATTGGTTACTCACAATGTGAACTCAAAAAATAAAAATTATAATATGAATATTAAGATTTATCTACACAGAATAACACATAAATTGTTACATTAATTTCCTAACATAATTTTTAAGTTTTAGGTATTAAAAGAACACCTAAATGGCTTAAACTAGTGGCTCTGATACCACCTTCTGTCACAATCCCTAACCCCACCATGGGAGCGGGAGCCATGAACCAGACAAATGGTACCTGTGTTTATTAATTACGCAACGGAAAAACTTTTCATCAAGATCGTAGTTAGGAAATAATTTCAGAGTTTGTAAAACATCAAATTTTTAATATTAAATAAGTGGGCTAAACCCCGTATTTCATTTAAATGTTTTTATAGGGATAAACAAAAAAAATATATAAATTTCTTCTTTTATTCAGGCATTTATAGCCACTTTATTTATGCCTTCAGTGCTCCATAGTTGGCTTCTATTATCTTTACAGCAAATTACCTGAAACGCGTTTTAAAAATATTTTATCAGCAAGAAATACTGGCGAGTTCATTATATTTTATAAAAATATTTATTATTATAACTTTACAGTATTAAGAGCGATTAGAATGTTTATATCTACCCAATTACTCATTCAGTATTTGTCACGTTGGCAGTTACAATGACCGTGGACATATTACTATTGGCTAACTCTTTGTCAAATAGTAACGCTTGATTAGTAGTGTATACAAATCCCACCATACCGACAATAATTGTAGAATACCAAGACTTAATCACTATAACTATAACTGAAAAGCATTTAATGTTTTATAAAGCATTTTAAATAAGAGGGCCCACAAACTGTGAGAAAAAGAGAATGACTCACATTGTAAACTTAGGTATTTCTATTGGCTTCTTGGAAATATTTTCTGCTAATATTCTTGAGTTCCTATTAAAAACATACAATGCACGCGTGTTAGTATAATAACCCAAATTCAACTTATCAATACGTCACGAGACAGAACCCCAACTTAGTTTACAAAGCATAGCCCTAAACAGGCAGCGCGTTGGCATCAGTTGTTGGGTTCCAGATCAATCGGACAGGGTATCGAATTAGTGATCGGGGGTAAAAATACTTACAACGGGGCAGAGCTTCGTGATTTAGGGGGTATTTTAAGTATAATTTTCAGACTATATTGAGAGAGAAAGAAAGAGATGTGAGCGAGATGGGACTGGGGCACAACTGCTCTATTTATAGCTGTCTTCGAGGTCCCTCGCGCCCCGCCACCGAGAGAGGCTTTGCCTCTCGCGGGCAGCCACAACCCCCTAGCTAGGGTTTAGGCTTGGCAGATCATAATCTAGGTTCAACACATTACGGGACACGTGGCAGAAGGGGTGACCACTAAGACACAGGTCGTCGCGAGCCGCCACGGTTAATAAAAACCTGTTTTATTTAATTTTTAATAAAAATAACATTACACGGATCCAGTTTTGCGATTACGGAACGGTTTAGGGTGTTTTTGAGGGTTGTTATATTTACAACCTCCGATTCAAATCCAGGTGGTTGAAATCGAAGCCCTTATTGTGAATGACATGGAAAATTCCAACGAAGATGCAACGCTATTGATATCTGAATACCCTAATCTCAAGGGAATGAACGTCATGTTATCACCCTGTACACCACTTGCACCATCCACCATCACCATCACTGGAAAAGGAGTGTAAATGATAAAGTCTAACCTTTTGCAAGAGCTTCATCAAACACACGGCAACACACATAATGGTGAAACCAACCGCTAACTTTATAATCTTCACATTCTTGTTAATCGCCAGAAATTGCAGGTTCACCGGAAGTTGCAGATTCGCCGGAATTTGGGTAAAGTCGCCGAAAGTTGCAGGTTCGTGGTTGGGGTGGGGTGTTTTATGTTTTAAAAAATGGGCCACACTCAAATTTGTTAAACTTTAATTATATTTATTTTAATTTTATATAATATTTTTAATGGTAAGGGTAATTTTGTCATTTCACACCCACTTAATTGAGAAAACAAACATCCATCCACTCTGGGACTATATAAGTAACAACCGAGCAAACCACATGGAACATGTAATTTTGAAAAGGTGAGGAGTAAAGCTAAAACTTCACCCAACCATAACAACTATAAGTGCATTTTACTCTTAAATGCTATTATGATTATCGACAATATCATAGATAACACTTAACTTATTATACTTATCATTTTATTTAAATAGTTATATACATATTAGGATTCCTACTTTTATGTACACCCCATTGTATATTATTATGTTAAATACTTGATTAATAAAATATCATATTTTCTTCTCTTTGTTATCTGTGATTTTGATTCAAGTCGTCGTTAGTGATATTACACTCATGTGAGCCACCATTGTACCTTTAGTGGACAGAGATGCTGATCGGAGTGTCGCGGTTTGGTGAAAGATAAATCTATAAACTCCTCATTACCTCAAATAAATAGTAAGTGGTAGTTAGGGTGTCGAACCATGAAGAGTTTATGGTTCGTGTCAGGATTCAGTTGATTGCTGATTTGGAACAATTATGAAGCTTGCTACTAATTCTTTTTGTTTGTTTGGTTTTGCAAGAAAGAACCAACAAGAAATCAGATTGAACTGGAAATTTACTAAAAACTAAAAACACGATTTGTTGATTATGAATTTTAAAACTTAAATATTTGATTTAACACGATAATTTGGAACAAGTTTCACACTCAGTTTGAAATTGTAAAACCTAGGGTTCCTACACGTTTTAAACTTGATTTAGTCACACTTGGTAAGTAACGAGTTTAGTGTTACGAAGCTTATGTGCCGATAGCTATCAACGTTACAATGAACGGACAAAAATGCACTTCGTTACCAAGAACATGTAAACCATAATCTAGGCCAAAGCATAATTGCATGAATTCATTTTACAAAGTTAAATTTCGTAACTCATTCAACAATTTGTAAATTCAAAACAAATGCAATACAATTAGCACAAACTTCAAATATTCAATGTAACTAGTCACAAATCAAATCACAAAACAACTGTCAAAACCCTAGAAATCTTAAAAGTCTACACCGGAGTGAAACCCCTAGGAGATTAGCCGCTCATGGTACGCGAGGCTTGATCACCGGAGTGGAATGTGAATAACGGGCCATTAGGTCTTGGATCTTGATCTTGAACAGATGAATGATGGGATGGTTGTGGTTTTGGTGATGTGTTCCAAGAAACTTGGAACAAGGGTTATGATGATGGAAATGGATGATGATTCGTATGATAGATGATGATTCGTATGATAGAATAGATGTTGGATATGGATGATGATTCGTATGATAGATGATGGAGATGGATTGGTAATGATTGTAGGTTGGATGATTGTAACACCTCGCAAAAGCATGACCAATAAAGTGAAGACACGTGTCATAAGCCTTAAACATGTAACAAGTTGACGATTAAGGGACTAAAGTTGACAAACAGTGAAAAGATGAATTTAGAGGGACTAAAAGTGCCAACATATGAAAACTATACCTTTAAATAACTTTGCACGATGTTCGTATTCTTAAACGATTAAATTATTGGGCGTGAGAAGCCATTCGTGATAAACGAGTGAAACTTATAAGATGAAGGGGTTAAATGTGTCAACATGTTAATTCTTACCTCTGAGTGACCTTTTAACGAACCCGTAGCTTCGTAATGTCCAATTATGCTTCCGAGAATGCCAAATGATAAATATATATGGTTTCGGTATTATTATTAAAAGTTGTGCAAGATTCAAGAAAAAGGGATTAAAAGTGTCAACAGGAGAAATTAGTACCTTTCGGGTGATCTCGTAACTATTTGGAAGCCTAACGGTGTTTGTTTATATCCCTAGATACTTAAAAGTTAACTTTGGGGGTCAAAAGTGCAATAAATGAAAGTTATTTCAAGTTATAAGGGACCAGGGAGTGAAACTGCCAAATTGGAAACCTTTTTAACCGGAAACAAGGAGAGTCGCGGGGTGCGTAAGCTACCCCTTGACCCGTACGCGGCCCGTGAGGTACCTGCCAGCGTCCAAAAAATGGACAGATGCATGTTGCAGCCTTTAAACCGCCATTGCATGCAATTTTCACAATACCAAGGCCTTGTTGATGGTTTCTACTGACACAATAACACCTGTGATCATCTGGTAACTCCCTATAACAGCTGGATTGATCTCCAAGATCCTCAATTCTCTATAAATAGGTGCATTGTTTGCACATTTGAATTTGCACTCTCAAAAATTCATTCACTACTTCTTCTCTGGAGCTTCCTGGATCTAAAGGAGCCTCCTCTAAGTTCAAACTTTGTGCTAGGACCTTGTGTAAGTGTTCTTAGCTTCTGTAGTTCAGTTTTTGTATGTTTAAGGACCGAAAGTCAAAGTTGTCGTAATTACACTTTGACTTTTAGTTTAATCTTTATCGGTCCAACCATTATTCCAAATGAAAGTGACTATGTGATTGTAATTAGTTATGTGATAATCCCTCAGAAGGGCACCTCCTAATTACCACGTTTACTTAGTTAATTGTCGGGTCAAAGTAATTAACTTCAAAAGTCAAACGGGTCAGTTTATAAATAAATTCATATATAATAATGTAGAAGCTATAAAATATGTTTTGACACTTTAATAACTTGGTAAATATTATTAGAACATGCCTAGACATGTTCGACCCGACAATTATGAGTTTAGGATCGGTTCGCAACCGAAAGTCACAGAAGTTGACTTTTGCTTTGACTTTCAGTTCTGACCCGAATTAGTCTAGTTTCATTATGCATTAAGGTTCCTTTGTGACCATATTATATAGTAGTATAACCCTCTGAGGTTATATTACATGGTCCCTTAGTAATCTGAGTTTAAATACTTGATTCCGTTATTATGCTTAACTTTGACCATTATGCCCTTATGGTCTAAAAACGAGATTTTTGAATATGTAAGCATGCAAATAACTTAGTTACTGATATATAAACATGTATAAATTATTTTGGCATTTATTTCTGGTCTCAATTTAACGTTATGCAAGATATCGTAAAAATTTAACTTTTATAAATTAAATTACGCTTTTATGCATAAATCACGTTTAAACATAAATTTTGACATCAAACTCATTACCTACTGTTATAAGATCATTTTTAGGGATTTTTGGAAAGTTGGGACATATTATATACTAGATTATATACTGACCATAACATAGAGTTCTTGTATAAATTCTATAATTGACGATTATGTCATTTTTGCTAATAAAATGTGATTTACATACAATTAACATGCCAAACCTTTTCCTACTGATTTAATATGTAAAATAAAATATTTTAACCATCTAAGGTTGGCCAAAATTATCACACCCCGACCACGTAAAACAACAAAACGTGGCGGAAACATCGGGGAGTGTTGTAACAGAATCATTGTTTCACAACCATGGAATAATTAATTTCGTTTTATTGAATTAAATGAATTCATTGTTTTAATACAATCAAATAAGTACAACTATTATCTTTCAAGTTTTAAAGTCGCTAAGGTACGAGTCCATCCTATGTGCAACATATATCATCAATCATCACAAAGTAGCACCTGAAACATGTGTAAAAATAGGTATGTCAGCATAAAAATGCCTGTGAGATACATAGGTTTTATTGTAATTTAGGATTCATGACTTATGAGTTTAAAGAAAAAGTTTTAATAAAAGTAGTCATGATCCTTGTAAAAGGTTTTGTTTTATAACTCATTTATAAGAAATCAGATGATATAGAATAATAATACATAGGAAATTAAATAAGTAAGTAGAATAAGTTTGTATAAAAATATATTTTTTTGAAAAACAATATTTTGATTAAAAGATTCATAGTATTTATAAAAATATATTTTGGTTTTAAAAAGTTGAATAAATGATATATTAAAATATATTTCAGTTCAAAAACCGTTAACTCAAGTGTTCTAAATAACGCCACGGTATGTAACATGCCAAACCTTTTCCTACTGATTTAATATGTAAAATAAAATATTTTAACCATCTAAGGTTGGCCAAAATTGTCACACCCCGACCACGTAAAACAACAAAACGTGGCGGAAACATCGGGGAGTGTTGTAACAGAATCATTGTTTCACAACCATGGAATAATTAATTTCGTTTTATTGAATTAAATGAACTCATTGTTTTAATACAATCAAATAAGTACAACTATTATCTATCAAGTTTTAAAGTCGCTAAGGCACGAGTCCATCCTATGTGTAGCATATATCATCAATCATCACAAAGCAGCACCTGAAACATGTGTAAAAATAGGTATGTCAGCATAAAAATGCCTGTGAGATACATAGGTTTTATTGTAATTTAGGATTCATGACTTGTGAGTTTAAAGAAAAAGTTTTAATAAAAGTAGTCATGATCCTTGTAAAAGGTTTTGTTTTATAACTCATTTATAAGAAATCAGATGATATAGAATAATAATACATAGGAAATTAAATAAGTAAGTAGAATAAGTTTGTATAAAAATATATTTTTTTGAAAAACAATATTTTGATTAAAAGATTCATAGTATTTATAAAAATATATTTTGGTTTTAAAAAGTTGAATAAATGATATATTAAAATATATTTCAGTTCAAAAACCGTTAACTCAAGTGTTCTAAATAACGCCACGGTATGTAACATGCCAAACCTTTTCCTACTGATTTAATATGTAAAATAAAATATTTTAACCATCTAAGGTTGGCCAAAATTGTCACACCCCGACCACGTAAAACAACAAAACATGGCGGAAACATCGGGGAGTGTTGTAACAGAATCATTGTTTCACAACCATGGAATAATTAATTTCGTTTTATTGAATTAAATGAACTCATTGTTTTAATACAATCAAATAAGTACAACTATTATCTTTCAAGTTTTAAAGTCGCTAAGGCACGAGTCCATCCTATGTGTAGCATATATCATCAATCATCACAAAGCAGCACCTGAAACATGTGTAAAAATAGGTATGTCAGCATAAAAATGCCTGTGAGATACATAGGTTTTATTGTAATTTAGGATTCATGACTTGTGAGTTTAAAGAAAAAGTTTTAATAAAAGTAGTCATGATCCTTGTAAAAGGTTTTGTTTTATAACTCATTTATAAGAAATCAGATGATATAGAATAATAATACATAGGAAATTAAATAAGTAAGTAGAATAATTTTGTATAAAAATATATTTTTTTGAAAAACAATATTTTGATTAGAAGATTCATAGTATATATAAAAATATATTTTGGTTTTAAAAAGTTGAATAAATAATATATTAAAATATATTTCAGTTCCAAAACCGTTAACCCAAGTGTTCTAAATAACGCCACGGTATGTAATACGATGAAAACTCTTATATATAAGAAGTACCAACGGCGTATCTACCATGTTTTCATCACATTACACCCGTCCCGTTAGCTAAACACTAACCAAAAACCAGTCGTTAAGTAAATAGCATATTAAATACACTTTAGTTGTTAAAGTAAATAAATTTTCAATAGTATATCAAAAGTATACTTTGGATTGATAAATAACATATTAAACTATGATTTGGTTATGAAAATAACATATTAAAACTATGCTTTGGATTTTGAAAAGAACATATCAAACTATGTTTTAATGATTAACAAAATACATGTTGGTTTTGTACAATATCACATATGAGAGCATATCAAACTATACTTTTGGGAGTATAACTTAATATACAAAAATAATGTGACTTAAGAATTCATTCAGACCTAGTGCATCAAAATACACCTTTGAGACTATAGGGATACCACAAAGGCAATCCCTATTTGGATGGAGAAACAAATTGGTTTCAGACATTCCATGACAACAAGAATGGGGTGTCAAATCCTATAGCGCTATATCATACTACCAACCGGTCTGGTGAACAAAATAAGTACTATTCCAAACATTTATTTTATTATCTTTGAAAAATTAGAGTTTAAATCATAGACAGTCATTCAGTTTTCAAAAAGATAAGCACAAATATGTATAATCAATTATACTTTTGGAAAACATGAAAATAACAGATAGGTACACATGCTTCACCCCAAAACAGTTTGAAAACAATAAAAGATGGGACTATGTACTCACTTGAGAGTGCTTAGAAGTCTTGAACAATTACCAAGCAAGCTAGAGGAGTCCCGGAAATCAAACGGTACCTAATATAGGTAACTACATAAATAAACCGGACCTAAATCTGGGGATCGGATAGTATGAAGTCTTGTGAACCAAATGAGCATGGGAACTCATATGATATGGTTTAACAAGGCCCACATACTAAAGTGAAACCTAGCCTAAGTGCTTACGACCCATCACGACCCGTTTAGGTAGCTTATGCTACTTTAACGCGTCGTTCGCATATAACGCGTTCGGACCGCCTAACTAGTCCTATGACAAGTATTATATGCCCTAACATACTTAATTATGTTACATAATCAGTTAAATGACAAAAGTTTAGGTTACATATGCTTAATTACCAATTACACATGAAAAGGGTATTTTGGTAATTTACCTAAGGCATATAAACTATCTATCATACAACTACTTAAACTAGGTGACCATAAGGTATAACCTCAGAAGGTTATTCCCTATACAACTATGGTCACCTAATGTGTTTGGTCGGATCCTAAAGATCGACCAAACGGGTCTAGTTCGTAAGTCTAAGCGGGTGTTTAGTCCGCTTGACCTACGACTCTACACAAGCACTAATCTAAAAAGTCACGAGCTAAACATGTCGAAACATGTTTAGTTAAGTTAGAAAACAGGTTTGGTATCAAAACAAACGGTTTTGATACCTAAAAGTAGTTTGGTTACAAAATACGGAAGAATGCGCATTTTGGCCGAAACTACGACTCGTCACTACTCCTAGATAACGTGGTAATCAGTAGGTATAGTCACTAGGGACTATAACCATCGTGATTACGCTCACGTTATGAAGTTCAAATGAACTTCGCATTGACCATAAACTGGTCAATGCAGAAAGTCAAACGCAGTTTGACTTTCAGACTCGAAAAGCGATAAAAGAACGAAGGAACACTTACAAAGGGTCCCCGCAAGCTCTTGATCCGATTTACCTTCAGGTATGAAGTATAAACTTCAACTTAGAAGGCCAAAATCAGATCAAGTTGTGGGTTTTGCAAGTGAATGAAGGGGGTATTTATAGTTTTCGTAGAACCGTTAGGATCGTTTCTTGAAAACCGAGCTTCAATCTCAGTCCTACACTTCATACCCACTGATTTGTGAAACCATGGGCATCCAAAACAAGCACATAGAATCAAAGAAACCAGGTGCAAAGGTGTGTAACAGCTAGAACAAGCTGGAAACAACATTCTGCTGTCTGGGACCTGCTTACGGACCGTAAGAGGATGGGCATACGGTCCGTAAGGACCATGCAGGTCAGCAAGTTTCAAAAATGGCAGAACAGGCCCCTGAAGCCCCAAACTTGCTATTTGATGCATTTTTGACACGTTTAAGCCCCGTTAACCCCATTTCAAAGCTCTAAAATGAAGTTAAAGTATAGGGAACTTAAAATATGCTCAAAAATATCTTGGATGTCGGTTCGTTTGGCCGTACGGTTGCGTTGTTCGGTTAATTACAACGGAAGTCGTAACGAACGCAAAAACGATCCAAATTAAGCGACGCATGGAATTTTATCGAACCAAACACTAAAATAAAATATTTTAATGCTTACAAAAATTTTTGGATGTCTGGATGTATTCAGAACGTAGGATATGCGCGAAAATGCAAACTTATGCACTTTTTGACGCTTTTAGTCCCTATTGATCATGGAAGTTTATTTTAGCGCACAAAACACCTCAAAGCCTATGTCTAAGCTATGTAAAGGATATTTAGGGCATATTTAACTTATGATCAGGTTCCGGAATGTTCGTTACTATACAAATCGGTATAGTTTCGTAGTTTGACACAATTAGTCCCTACGATCGAACAAACTTGATTTCAACACACCAAACCATCCAAAACTTATTTCTAAGTTATGTGGAGGTTATTTAAGGTATGTTATGCCTATTTCACTATTACAGAGTGTTCGTTGCATTAAACTGGTTATATTTACGCATCAGAGCGCGTATAACCTTCTAGAAAGTGATTTAAAGCTTGAAATCGAACAAGAGTTGATATGTGCAAACGATACACATATTTTTACAAATCCCAAGTATGAAATTACAATATTTCATTGGTTTGGTATTTGTTTGATGGTTGAAGTGACACAGGTGTCACAGTCTCCCCTACTTTAGTAAATTTCGTCCCGAAATTTAATTTTAGGAGAAACTTGTGAGGACAACTGTGATGTTTTCGGTTTCGAATGAATCCCTTTAATCCTAAGTAGAACTCTGGGCTATGTTTAGGATTCTTAGCGAAATTGTCAACCCTTAAAGTGAAGTACTTGTAGTAGCAAAACCTGGAGTTTCAAACTATGGACAGGAGAATGTTTCCCGTGAAGACTTATCATAGGAAACTTGTGTGTGCTTGAAATTAGAATTGGGGAGTGTAAGATAAAATGACATCGGTCAAGGTCCAAGACTTCTCCCGTGTCATTACTCTTGTCACTATAGGTCTTAACACACGACAAAATTTCATGTGGTTTCTGTGCACTGAATTCCATAATTATGTAGGCCTCCATAATTATGTAATTCCTTGCACAGTCCGCACAGTTCATTTCATAATGCGTAGGGGAAAAAATCAATTGAATAAACATGAAGCGACTCGACTAGACCACCAAAGGGTCTTTTAACTAGATCAACGAACGAGCTTTTTAACTAGATCAACATATGATCTTCTTAACTAGACCATCGTACGATCTCTTTAAATAAACCACTTAAGGGATCTTTTCAATTATATCATCACATGATATTCCTAACCAGATTTTCAAATCAATCTGTTTAACTAGGCCACTCAAGGGGTCCAATTATAGAATAGTACTTTAAAACCCAAGGGACTTTACTACAACATAGAAGTCCATTAAGGATTTAAGATAGTACCTTTGGATATCCTATTATGAATCTCTTATATGAGATATGGAAGATTCTATGAGGATTTGGATAATGAACATTTGGATCACACAAAAACACAAAACACATAATCACATAATTAATTAACTTGATTTTTAATTTGTTATCTTTGGATACGGGTATTTAAAGTACATTAGGAACCCAATCCGTGGATTTCATTTGGCATTTTAAACATAAGAATCTAATTATGGAGTTAGAAAGCTCTTAAGAGGAATTTGGCTTTGTTTCTTAAAAGAATCGAGTATTTAAGATTCTTGGGGAGATCACAAGTGATTATAAAAATGACAGAACCACACGAGTAGTTTGTCTTTGTGTTGGCATCATAAGGTTGTATCAAACATTCACACAATCATATCAGTTTTGCAAAAATAAAAACGACGAATTTTTATTTATATAACAAC
This sequence comes from Helianthus tuberosus, assembly GCA_030545235.1. Taxonomy (NCBI): domain Eukaryota; kingdom Viridiplantae; phylum Streptophyta; class Magnoliopsida; order Asterales; family Asteraceae; genus Helianthus; species Helianthus tuberosus. Next base: position 50,961,862 of record CM060371.1, on the reverse strand, counting down.
TGACTTGTCTTTAAATGTCAAAAGATAACAACCAAAGGAAATAACAAAACACTAATTGTTCACTGCTGCATCATTGTTCACGTTTGCCTCATTGATGTTAAACACTCGTCCACGCGCTGGAGGTATGTTAACAAGTCTTGGACAATTGTTTCTGTAGTGAGTAAGGTCACCACAGTTATAACATGACCCCGGAGGGAACCGTGCTTGAACAGCAGCAGGGTTTGCAGCAGCTTGATTTGCATAACGGCAAACATTGATCAAATGTCCCAACCGCCCACAGTGGGTACATTTGTGACATTGCTCTTGCTCTAGATGATGACGGTTGCATTTATTGCACAAAGGTGTGGTACCAACATAGTTTTGCCTTTTGCGAGGTTATGCTGGCTGGTTTGGTGCAACCTGTTTATCTTGAGCAGTTATGGCGCAGTTTTGAGAGGCTTTGCGCTTCTTCTTCTTGGATACCTCAGCCTGTTTTTCCATTGGCTCAGCTTGAGCAGTCTTCTCAGATGGTCTTGGGTCGCCTTTTCGAAAAATCTTACCCTTCCTGATGTGGGACTCAGTTAGGGTGGCAGACAATTCAATGGCTTGTCTGACAGTAGTAGGATTACTGCCAGTAACAATATCCTGAACTAGGTCAGGAATACCATCAATATATTTCTCGATCGCCTTATCCACAGGAGTAACCATAGCAGGACATAACAGGCTCAATTCTTCATAACGGTCAGTATAGGCTCGATGTTCACCACTGTCTTGCTTCAGGTCATCGAATTCCCTTTCTAAAGCTCTCAAATTCATGACGAGGACAAAACTCCTTCATCATAAGAGCCCTAAGCTCAGCCCAAGTCTGTGCTAATGCAACCTCAGCACCACGGTCCCTCATAACTCCGTTCCACCACGTAAGAGCCCTTTTCTGAAATACACTGGAGGCAAACTCGACTTTTCGATTTTCAGGACATTGAACGTGACGAAACGTACTCTCAATGCCCTTGAACCACTGTAGGAGCCCAGTTGCTCCATCAGAACCACTAAACTTGAGTGGGTTAGCTGAATTGAAGCTTTTGAAATTGCATGGAGCATTCTGGTTATTGATGGCTTGATTTATTTGAGAAAAAGTATCTGGGAGTACAGCAACCATATGCTGTGCTATAATGTGTGCCATTTCGGCATTTGGGAGCGGATTTTCTCGTCGAGGAGGCATTCTAAAAGGGAAAACAGGAAGGAAAACAAGTGAAAGGATTAGACGAAAAGAATGAAATGAGACAAAATTGATGAAAGCTAAGATGGTGGTCATTTGTTTGTTACTACGAAGCAACAAATGACACACAGCGATTAATCAAAGTAAATGGGTCAAAAATAATGTATCGCGAAGACATGCTCGCCTATAAGTGGACACTCACCCCAAGAGTTCCCAGGTAAGAGTGACTGGTCCGATATTGCGGATTTGTACGAACACTCTAGCCTTAGATAGAAAGCTCAGGGTACAGGCACCCACCCTTCCAGTTTGCACGTGTTCACATTATTTAGACCAAACTTTGACGGGATTTCGAAAACTTAGAGGGTTCAAAACCTTACAATCAATCATCCTAGAACAGATGATTAGTTTTCAAAGCAGGATTGAAATTTATGTTCTTATTGTGGTTGTCACCTAAGAATAAGTGGCGAAATTGTTTTAAAACTAAACACAAGAAAACTTGTGTTAGGGTCCTAGGATGGTTATAGTCTAGGTCAAAGCATTACTAATAACCTAATTCCCTATAACCATTGGCTCTGATACCAACTTTTCTGTCACACCCCGACCACGTAAAACAACAAAACGTGGCGGAAACATCGGGGAGTGTTGTAACAGAATCATTGCTTCACAACCATGGAATAATTAATTTCGTTTTATTGAAATAAATGAACTCATTGTTTTAATACAATAAAAAAAGTACAACTATTATCTTTCAAGTTTTAAAGTCACTAAGGCACGAGTCCATCCTATGTGTAGCATATATCATCAATCATCACAAAGCAGCACCTGAAACATGTGTAAAAATAGGTACGTCAGCATAAAAATGCCTGTGAGATACATAGGTTTTATTGTAATTTAGGATTCATGACTTATGAGTTTAAAGAAAAAGTTTTAATGAAAGTAGTCATGATCCTTGTAAAAGGTTTTGTTTTATAACTCATTTATAAGAAATCATATGATATAGAATAATAATACATAGGAAATTAAATAAGTAAGTAGAATAAGTTTGTATAAAAATATATTTTTTTGAAAAACAATATTTTGATAAAAAGATTCATAGTATATATAAAAATATATTTTGGTTTTAAAAGGTCGAATAAATAATATATTAAAATATATTTCAGTTCCAAAACCGTTAACCCAAGTGTACTAAATAATGCCACGGTATGTAATGCGATGAAAATGCTTATATATAAGAAGTACCAGCGGCGTATCTACCATGTTTTCACCACATTACACCCGTCCCGTTATCTAAACACTAACCAAAAACCAGTAGTTAAGTAAATAGTATATTAAATACACTTTAGTTGTTAAAGTAAATAAATTTTCAGTAGTATATCAAAAGTATACTTTGGATTGATAAATAACATATTAAACTATGCTTTGGTTATGAAAATAACATATTAAAACTATGCTTTGGATTTTGAAAAGAACATATCAAACTATGTTTTAATGATTAACAAAATACATGTTGGTTTTGTACAATATCACATATGAGAGCATATCAAACTATACTTTTGGGAGTATAACTTAATATAAAAAAATAATGTGACTTAAGAATTCATTCAGACCTAGTGCATCAAAATACACCTTTGAGACTATAGGGATACCACAAAGGCAATCCCTATTTGGATGGAGAAACAAATTGGTTTCAGACATTCCATGACAACAGGAATGGGGTGTCATACTACCAACCGGTCCAGTGAACAAAATAAGTACTATTCCAAACATTTATTTTATTATCTTTGAAAAATTAGAGTTTAAATCATAGACAATCATTCAGTTTGCAAAAAGGTAAGTACAAATATGTATAATCAATTATACTTTTGGAAAACATGAAAATAACAGATAGGTACACATGTTTCACCCCAAAACAGTTTGAAAACAGTAAAAGAGGGGACTATGTACTCACTTGAGAGTGCTTAGAAGTCTTGAACAACTACCAAGCAAGCTAGAGGAGTCCCGGAAATCAAACGGTACCTAATATAGGTAACTACATAAATAAACCGGACCTATATCTGGGGATCGGATAGTATGAGGTCTTGTGAACCAAATGAGCGTGGGAACTCATATGATATGGTTTAACAAGTCCTACATACTAAAGTGAAACCTAGCCTAAGTACTTACGACCCATCACGACCCGTTTAGGTAGCTTATGCTACTTTAACGCGTCGTTCGCGTTTAACGCGTTCGGAACGCCTAACTAGTCCTATGACAAGTATTATATGCCCTAACATACTTAAATATGTTACATAATCAGTTAAATGACAAAAGTTTAGGTTACATAAGCTTAATTAATAATTACACATGAAAAGGGTATTTTGGTAATTTACCTAAGGCATATAAACTATCTATCATACAACTACTTAAACTAGGTGACCATAAGGTATAACCTCGGAAGGTTATTCCCTATACAACTATGGTCACCTAATGTGTTTGGTCGGATCCTAAAGATCGACCAAACGGGTCTAGTTCATAAGTCTAAGCGGGTGTTTAGTCCGCTTGACCTACGACTCTACACAAGCACTAATCTAAAAAGTCACGAGCTAAACATGTCGAAACATGTTTAGTTAAGTTAGAAAACAGGTTTGGTATCAAAACAAACGGTTTTGATACCTAAAAGTAGTTTGGTTACAAAATACGCAAGAATGCGCATTTTGGCCGAAACTACGACTCGTCACTACACCTAGATAACGTGGTAATCAGTAGGTATAGTCACTAGGGACTATAACCATTGTGATTACGCTCACGTTATGAAGTTCAAATGAACTTCGCATTGACCATAAACTGGTCAATGCAGAAATTCAAACGCAGTTTGACTTTCAGACTCGAAAAGCGATAAAAGAACGAAGGAACACTTACAAAGGGTCCCCGCAAGCTCTTGATCCGATTTACCTTCAGGTATGAAGTATAAACTTCAAATTAGAAGGCCAAAATCAGATCAAGTTGTGGGTTTTGCAAGTGAATGAAGGGGGGTATTTATAGTTTTCGTAGAACCGTTAGGGTCGTTTCTTGAAAACCGAGCTTCAATCTCAGCCCTACACTTCATACCCACTGATTTGTGAAACCATGGGCATCCAAAACAAGCACATAGAATCAAAGAAACCAGGTGCAAAGGTGTGTAAGAGCTAGAACAAGCTGGAAACAACATTCTGCTATCTGGGACCTGCTTACGGACCGTAAGAGGATGGGCATACGGTCCGTAAGGACCATGCAGGTCAGCAAGTTTCAAAAATGGCAGAACAGGCCCATGAAGCCCCAAACTTGCTATTTGATGCATTTTTGACACGTTTAAGCCCCGTTAACCCCATTTCAAAGCTCTAAAATGAAGTTTAAGTATAGGGAACTTAAAACATGCTCAAAAATATCTCGGATGTCGGTTCGTTTGGCCGTACGGTTGCGTTGTTCGGTTAATTACGACGGAAGTCGTAACGAACGCAAAAACGATCCAAATTAAGCGACGAATGGAATTTTATCGAACCACACACTAAAATAAAATATTTTAATGTTTACAAAAATTTTTGGATGTCCGGATGTATTCAGAACGTAGGATATGCGCGAAAATTCAAACTTATGCACTTTTTGACGCTTTTAGTCCCTATTGATCATGGAAGTTTATTTTAGCGCACAAAACACCTCAAAGCCTATTTCTAAGCTATGTAAAGGATATTTAGGGCATATTTAACTTATGATCAGGTTTCGGAATGTTCGTTACTATACAAATCGGTATAGTTTCACAGTTTGACACAATTAGTCCCTGCGATCGAACAAACTTGATCTCAACACACCAAACCATCCAAAACTTATTTCTAAGTTATGTGGAGGTTATTTAAGGTATGTTATGCCTATTTCACTATTCCAGAGTGTTCGTTGCATTAAACTGGTTATATTTACGCATCAGAGCGCGTATAACTGACGGGTGGTCTGTTGGACAACCCTTAAATGGTTTAAAAAGATTAAAATTCCATGCTTTACTTGGTTATTTGCTTGAACTTAGTAACTACGAGTGTTCGTGTGTTTTGCAGGTAAATCGCTTAATTCGGTTAAATTGGAACGCATCGGCTACGGTTGGAAATTAAATGGCATCGTGACTTTGTGGTTCAAAGAATACAAGATAGACATCACACCACATCAAATGCCAATCTTAATTAAATCATCATTCATTTGAGAATATTGGCAGAAATATTCACGTGTACTTCTATGTGGGTCAAATGTCAACAACACAAGACATTTACTTTAGGGGCGGCACATGATAAGATATCAACATCACAAATGCCAACAACAATAGTTAATCATCATCAGAAACATCACGTGCATATTGGTTTTTGGATTGTGCATATTGGTTTTTGGATTTATTTATCATTTAATAAAGTGCACATGGCATGGCAGAAGCACATGGACTTTTCTCTTGTGGGATTGGGCCGCCCACACAACTCAACATCATCATTATATTAGTGGGTTTCTTTGGCACAAATAGAGGACAGTTGGCAGCCGTAATATACACACAAGTGACACAACACATCTCATGCAAGGAGATATTGGGAAGTACAAGATTGGGTGGCTGGTTTGAGTTGGGCGGCTGGCTTGATTGGGCCGCCAACACAACAAGTGAGAAGGTGGGCGGCTAACTTGTGGACTGTTTTCATTGGGCCGCCAACACAACACATGTGGATTTCTTTCATTTTGGGCCGCACATGGGAGCGGCTAGTGTGATTGGGCCGCACATGTTGAAGTTGGTGAGACATACACACATCTGTTGAGGTGGACTTGAATGGCAGCCGACATAGGCATATCATCACACAAAAAGTTTTGTTGAATAAAATTATCATCATCACATGCAAGGAAGGAAGTGACAATATCACGTGGAAGTGTGGAACAATTGGACTTCTCATGTTGGGCGGCACCTTTTGGACTGTTGTGAAGATCACATCGAATAAGGGGTGTGGGCTCGCTATCTTGGGCTTCGAAAGTCAACAAGCAGAATCAACAGAACATCATGTGAAGGATTGGACGGTTTGGAGGCACACAAGTCAACATTACATCACCGTAAATCAGACTATCTCCACCGTAACACTTTTAACTTCACCGTAAATTACGGTGATACCGTGATTTACGGTGGTCATGACGAAAAAAAACCGTAACTGCCTCATTAAAAGGATTTTATTGTGTCTTTTCAAAGGGAGGATCATTGGACGGTTTTGGAGGTAGTAGGGGGGCGATTTTTGGCTCTCTCTTGTGTTCTTGATTAGTCAAAACATGAATACTTTGTTTTTGATTTCAATAAACAAGGGTTTGATTGTGATGATGATTCACCACATTATGAGCGGCTAGATTTGCTTGGTGATCGTCTCGGATGTAAGGTTTTATTTGTGACAATTATGCTTGTTCTTTAATTTCTGGAATATTCGACTGTGCATGTGTTGTTAGTTTATTATGGTGTTTGATTGATTGTTTGTAAATTGTTAATGTGTGTTTGATCATAGTTCTAAACCATACGTTCTTGGTGCCGTTGGCAATCGAGATATCATGGGAGGGATTAGGGTTGGATATGTGTTGATTGGTCATCGGGTAACAACCTCGCGTTCTAGGAATCCGAGTACTTAGTTCCCTTTCATCACAAACAATTGATCTTACATGAGCCATGTCTATGTGGTTCTTTCCAGTTGAACATGAACGTTAGTTGTCACTTAAAACTTGAAACTCGGGATGATCACTATCCTCTTATCTTGTTACAAAACTTAACTTAACTTTGATTTGTAATTTAATTTAGTTTAATCTAGTAATTAAATCCAATCGCCAAAACTCTTGAATTTATTTTATTTGCAATTAGATTAATTTAGTCAAGTTAGACATACATCGAGATAGCACATATTCCACAAACTCCCTGTGTTCGATACCCACTTGCCACTATCTATATAGTTGTTATTGGGATTAAATTTGCGTGACCACGACAATCACGTCAAATTTTGGCGCCGTTGCCGGGGAGTAGTGCGCAACGTGTGTTATCTTGTGTATTAGTTTGAAAAAAAAAATTTAAAAGAAAAAAAAATTAAAAAAAGAAAAAACCAAAAAGATTTCTTTTATGTTCATGATTTACACTTGGTAGTTGAGTTGTGTTGTGCAGGATGACAGGGCGTTACACAAATTTCAGCTTATTTACGTGTAGATTGTGCGGGGGTCCACGACATCCATGTATTGGTTGCCACGAGGCTCACTACAGGAGGGCACATGGAAAACCAGTGTCTTATGTTTCACAGCTTCCACCTCCATCATACGTTGACGATTATGAATCAGAAATGGAGGATGACTATTATTCATATGGATACGATCGGGACGAGGAAGTTTATTATGAGGCAAGGATGGATGATCTATGTTTTTGTTGCGGTCGCGATCACACTTATGATTATGATGTGTGCCCGGTGTATTCGGAAAACCCGAAGTATTGGAATAAAAAGATGATGGAAGCGCGCATCTATAGACCGTATCAGGGATATCGACAATATCATCCCGAAGAATACTCTGAGCCCGAGGGTGTTTATGTTTATGAGACCGAGGAGGAAAAAGAGCTTGCTGTATTGGAAGTAACTTTGTCCAAACTCGAGCAATATTTAGCAACACCCAACCTGTCCGATGAAGACCGAATCAGCTGCTTAGTCTCTAAGTGTCATACTTTAAAATTGAAGATAGAGATAGAAGAACGCCTCTCACCATTACCTGATGATATTAGAGATTATTCTCACATGAAGGAAGAGGTTGTGGAGGATAATACCACACCAATGAGTCCTTTATCTGATGAAGAGTCACTTGTAGATCAGATGATGTGTGCAGATTATGAGGTAGTGCAGGCTGATGGGATGGATATGTGTACCGAACCTCTTCCCATAATTCAAATTAACAAGTGTGGGGAAGAGGGTTCGAGAAACAAAATGAGAAGGGTGAAACTACCAGACATTAAGGTATATGTCATGAAGTGGACTAGAAAAGCCCGCAGGAGCAATTTTATCATGCCAAATATACTGACAAATCTATGGAGATGGCATGTAAATTTCCGGGCATTTGTTGGAAATGTTGCGGGTAAGTGTGCATTAAGACCATCATAATGCATATCAGGTATGGTCTGGCTGAAGACCTTTAAACTTAGCGCTCTCGGGAGGCAGCCCGATGATGTAGAGTATTGTATTTGTGTTTTGTTTTGCTTTGTTTGGTTTTGTTTTGGTGTTGTGTTTGTGTGTTGGCAGGTTATTACGTTTCAATCCTCGCGGATGCAATGATTCAAGTGTGGGGATGTTTGGCAACATCCCCGTTGAGATATCGGCGAATCCAAGAGATGTTTTTGAACCGGTCCGATTACCGCAGCTGCATCACTACCAATACTGCTAATTTACTAATCAGGTCGTGTCTTGTTCTCACTTTTGTGCACCTTTGTATATATTCATGTTTATGATCATGGTTGGGCGGATGGGTGGTGTATTGGTTTGGATGTTATGTGTTGGGTTGTGCTAGTTTGGCGGTGTTAATGTGTTTTTATAAAAAAATAAAAAAATATATAAAAAAAAAAATCCAAAAAGAAATTTGGGGTTTGAGAGTATAAGCAATTGTTGATGTTCTTGGTTAAAGCGATCTTTTCCTCAAAACCATACATTGGGACAATGTATCCCAAGTGTGGGGATGGGGGAATTTTTGAGAATTTTAAAATTTTTGTAAATTCAAGCGAAAAGTGTAAAAATTTGAAAGCTTGATATTGTTCCATTTGACACACCGACACCCATTCCTAGTCTTTTCTTGGTGAGGATTTGAGCCACACATGATTGTTATTGATATTTCATTGTTTGAGTGGCGGTGTGTGTTGTTGTGTTAATAGAACTTGTATATGAATTCTTGTTAAATCCTAGAGTTAGCATGCTTTTGAAAATGATAGGGGGACTTTTAGGAAGCCTCGTCTAGATGTGTGAGAGTGCGGGATTGGTGGGTTGGACCTCATACGTTACATATATGAGCTTGGTATTGTGAGGGGTGGGGGTTTGGTCTTTAGAAAGCCATGTTTGAGCCTTATACCATTCGGTTGTGACCCAAACCTACTTCCTACAAAATTTTACCTATTGAGATGACCCGGTTTAGGAGATTTAGTTGTAGTATTGTTGTTCTTGTATATATTGTTGAGTTTGATGTGTTATGAAAAAAAAAATATATATATAATGAAAAAAAAAATGAATGAAAAAAAAAAAAAAAAAGGAGAAAGAGAAAAATAAAAAAAAATAAAAAAAAATATTTAGTTGTAATCGTAGTTGAGATTGTTGAAGAAGTTGTGTATATATTTGATGGTTGCTTTGTTTAGTGGTAGAAATAAAAACCGGGTCAAATCAATTAGCTCTCGCATATATATTCCTCCATTTTCCTACCTTTGCACCTAGCCCCGTTGCAACCCATAAGTCCCTTTGATTCTAAAGCATGTTAGATATTTGTTAGGAGGAAACTTGATTTGTATACAAGCTTATTGTCGCACACACACACACACACGCATTGAGTGGTTTAGCATTATGCTAATAATTCTTGTAACCGAGAGAGTTTTGTGAGGGGTGTGTCTTGTGGTATGATTGGAAGTTAGTAAAAGGTCGGCACATTTAGCTTGGTTTACATTGATCGCTTGTTTTGAAATAATTTTTGAATCGGTTGCTTGGGACAAGCAACGGGTAAGTGTGGGGATGTGACGGGTGGTCTGTTGGACAACCCTTAAATGGTTTAAAAAGATTAAAATTCCATGCTTTACTTGGTTATTTGCTTGAACTTAGTAACTACGAGTGTTCGTGTGTTTTGCAGGTAAATCGCTTAATTCGGTTAAATTGGAACGCATCGGCTACGGTTGGAAATTAAATGGCATCGTGACTTTGTGGTTCAAAGAATACAAGATAGACATCACACCACATCAATTGCCAATCTTAATTAAATCATCATTCATTTGAGAATATTGGCAGAAATATTCACGTGTACTTCTATGTGGGTCAAATGTCAACAACACAAGACATTTACTTTAGGGGCGGCACATGATAAGATATCAACATCACAAATGCCAACAACAATAGTTAATCATCATCAGAAACATCACGTGCATATTGGTTTTTGGATTGTGCATATTGGTTTTTGGATTTATTTATCATTTAATAAAGTGCACATGGCATGGCAGAAGCACATGGACTTTTCTCTTGTGGGATTGGGCCGCCCACACAACTCAACATCATCATTATATTAGTGGGTTTCTTTGGCACAAATAGAGGACAGTTGGCAGCCGTAATATACACACAAGTGACACAACACATCTCATGCAAGGAGATATTGGGAAGTACAAGATTGGGTGGCTGGTTTGAGTTGGGCGGCTGGCTTGATTGGGCCGCCAACACAACAAGTGAGAAGGTGGGCGGCTAACTTGTGGACTGTTTTCATTGGGCCGCCAACACAACACATGTGGATTTCTTTCATTTTGGGCCGCACATGGGAGCGGCTAGTGTGATTGGGCCGCACATGTTGAAGTTGGTGAGACATACACACATCTGTTGAGGTGGACTTGAATGGCAGCCGACATAGGCATATCATCACACAAAAAGTTTTGTTGAATAAAATTATCATCATCACATGCAAGGAAGGAAGTGACAATATCACGTGGAAGTGTGGAACAATTGGACTTCTCATGTTGGGCGGCACCTTTTGGACTGTTGTGAAGATCACATCGAATAAGGGGTGTGGGCTCGCTATCTTGGGCTTCGAAAGTCAACAAGCAGAATCAACAGAACATCATGTGAAGGATTGGACGGTTTGGAGGCACACAAGTCAACATTACATCACCGTAAATCAGACTATCTCCACCGTAACACTTTTAACTTCACCGTAAATTACGGTGATACCGTGATTTACGGTGGTCATGACGAAAAAAAACCGTAACTGCCTCATTAAAAGGATTTTATTGTGTCTTTTCAAAGGGAGGATCATTGGACGGTTTTGGAGGTAGTAGGGGGGCGATTTTTGGCTCTCTCTTGTGTTCTTGATTAGTCAAAACATGAATACTTTGTTTTTGATTTCAATAAACAAGGGTTTGATTGTGATGATGATTCACCACATTATGAGCGGCTAGATTTGCTTGGTGATCGTCTCGGATGTAAGGTTTTATTTGTGACAATTATGCTTGTTCTTTAATTTCTGGAATATTCGACTGTGCATGTGTTGTTAGTTTATTATGGTGTTTGATTGATTGTTTGTAAATTGTTAATGTGTGTTTGATCATAGTTCTAAACCATACGTTCTTGGTGCCGTTGGCAATCGAGATATCATGGGAGGGATTAGGGTTGGATATGTGTTGATTGGTCATCGGGTAACAACCTCGCGTTCTAGGAATCCGAGTACTTAGTTCCCTTTCATCACAAACAATTGATCTTACATGAGCCATGTCTATGTGGTTCTTTCCAGTTGAACATGAACGTTAGTTGTCACTTAAAACTTGAAACTCGGGATGATCACTATCCTCTTATCTTGTTACAAAACTTAACTTAACTTTGATTTGTAATTTAATTTAGTTTAATCTAGTAATTAAATCCAATCGCCAAAACTCTTGAATTTATTTTATTTGCAATTAGATTAATTTAGTCAAGTTAGACATACATCGAGATAGCACATATTCCACAAACTCCCTGTGTTCGATACCCACTTGCCACTATCTATATAGTTGTTATTGGGATTAAATTTGCGTGACCACGACAATCACGTCAATAACCTTCCAGAAAGCGATTTAAAGCTTGAAATCGAACAAGAGTTGATATGTGCAAATGATACACATATTTTTACAAATCTCAAGTATGAAATTACAATATTTCATTGGTTTGGTATTTTTTTGATGGTTGAAGTGACACAGGTGTCACAAAAATCTCGGAATCACATAAACATTGCAAATATCATCAATTATCAGTTTTTAAGCTTATTAGGTGCATAGTATGGTTTAAAACCATATTAGGCACCCAAGACTTATTACCTACTGAAGTTATAATTAAATTTTAATATTTTTACAGTAGGTATAAGTCATGAACTCAGACTTCCAATTTTATCCCTAAAAGCAAAGTGAAATGACCAAAATACCCTTTCGGGGCATAGTTTGGCTATAAATGGTAAACCACACGTATGTATGATATCTTACTGATTTAACACCATAAAATAAATATTTCTGCATATTGTTTTAGACCATAATATCTGTTTACTTTTAAACCCTTTTTATAAATCTTAAAATAACCAAAATGCCCTTACGGGACTTAATTTGGTTCTAAAATATTTTTGGGCATGTTTGCTGATATCCTACAGATATCACGACATATTTTAAGCATATTAACTTATGGAACTTGTATATGACTCATTCGGTTACCCATTTATGCTTATACGCGTACGGTGCGGTTTATGTGACTAGTTTACATAAACTAGCCGAAACGGGTCAAATCTTATCATTTAAACTTCAAATTTCAGAATGTATTTAGTTTACCCATATAATACAAGTCTCCATGCTTGTCGGGTCTAAATAACATTCCAATCCGGTCATCGCTTAATCTAGCGTTTCGTACCGTAAACCTTTCCTTAAACTAACCGGTCTAAGTTTACTACTTAAATAAGACCAGTTAGTAATCTAATAGGTTAATAAAACCTTTGTTCCAGATTAGGAGTCCGGTAAAAGCTACTTGCACTTGTTTGAGTAGATTATACGGCTGAGTATATAAAACTTGCATTTTAAGCTCAGGTAAATACTTTTAATTTATTTTCCCTTATACGGGCTTGGGATACGGTAAAATATTACCGCTTAGTCGGGTGTAAAAATCATTTAATCGAATATGGTTATATGGCATAATCTCGTTTTAATCAGTGTTGCTTGATAACAAATAAACATTGGGGGTTAACGACCGTGTCCTGGATATCCTCGGCTCATTTCATTTGTAAATGGCCACGACTTAAGCACGGGGTGTAGGCATACACCTGACAGTTGCGTATGTAAAATGATATACCCGTTTGTTGATGATAACTCGCCGTGGGATTATATTAGTGGTGTGTCGATTAATCTTGTCCCTGCTTCTATCCCGGGCCCTAAATGTTTGACAAACATGTAAATCTGATACAAGATTATCATTATATAATTATCCCAAGTTATAAAAGAACATTGTGCCTTGTGCATTCAAATCAATTTTCATAAATATTTTCAAAAGAGTCGATTAATTGTATTTCCCAGTGTAAACTGACGTATTTTCAAAAAGGCTAAGTGGCAGGTACTATTCGTAATTGGCTGGGAGCTCCTAGGCGTAAATAGTGAATCTTGCAAGTTCGTATGCCTTAAGTCTATTGAACAAGTTTTTTTGTATTATATTTTAGATCCGCCTGTGGATCCTATCTTACAACCGTCTGTATATTATTTTATTCGTACTTTACTTTTCGGTTTGTAATAATAATTTCTACCAAGACTTCCGCTGTGCTATAAACTGTGTATATTTGACTATGATGATATCAACTACGTCACAATACTCCCCGCCGGGCCCACCGGTAATATGTGGAAATATCAGGGTGTGATAGGTTGGTATCAGAGCCAACATTGAGTGAATTAAACACTAGCCATTTGTGTTTAATCTCAATGACACAGTAGCACATTCCTTGACTTTCGAGTCTAGGAAAATGACCTAGGATTAATCTTAATCTTATTTGGTTTATATCTTTTGTTTGTTCTTTGTTTTGACAGGTTTACTTTTGATCATGCCGCCAAGAGTCCGTGGACGTGGAGGTAGAGGCAAGGCCCCGATGAGGGGAAGGAATGACCACGAAGCAGGGCCTTCGCACAGAAGAACACCCTCCGCATCTTTCAGCTCCAACCCTCATGAGAATTGGAGAAATTATGTCACACCCCGATATTTACACGTATTACCGGTGGGCCCGGTGGGGAGCATCGTGACGTAGTTGATATCGTCGCAGTCAAATGTATACAGTTTAATGCACAGCGGAAGTCTTGGATGAAAATAGTATTACAAACCGAAATACAGAGTATAATTAAATATTATACAAACGGTTGTATATGGATCCACAGGCGGATCTTAAAACAGAAATATAAGTATTGTTCAACAGACTTTAGACGTTCAGAACTTGGAAGATTCTTTATTAACGCCCCAAGCTCCCAGCCTATTACGTACGGTACCTGTCACTTAGCCTTTTTGGAAAAATACGTCAATTTACACTGGTAAATACAATTAACCGACTCTTTTGAAAGCATTTATGAAAATTGGTTTAAATGCACAAGGCACAAACATTTTAAAACTTGGGATAATTATATTAATAACAATCTTGTATCAGATTCACATGTTTGTCCAACATTTAGGGCCGGTATAAAAGCCGAATAAGATTAATCGACACACCACAAATATAAACTCACAAGAAGTTTCCTCATGAGTGTGTATATCTTTTACATATGCAACAGACAGGTGTATGCCCACACCCCATGCTTAAGTCGTAATCATTCACGCTTTTTGAATGAGCCAAGGATATCCAGGACACGGTCGTTAACCCCCAATGTTATTTGTTATCAAGCAATGCTGATTAAAACGGGACTAGTCATTTACCCGCGCGATGCGGCGGGAGTGACGCTTTACAATAGGATACTCGTCTACCGTTAGTTTATCAGTCGTCTCGTGATATATTGTATAGTATTTAAGTTAGTTTTCTTATTCGTGATATGTTGACACTCGTTTACCAATTTTTAAACGAAGCTTATGAGGCGGCAAACCACCAACATCTAGCGAGTTTAAGAACTCGACCGGATAGAAGTGTTATTTTGGGTGAGCAACATTTCGGTTCCCGTGAAAGAGAAAAGTATAAAAAAACATATTAAAATTAAAAGAACCCGAAATGGATCCGAGTGATTTGGGTGAATCAAAAGTTGGGGGCAGAAAAGCCACAAATACATTTAAGAAAGCTATAGATAGACAAAAATCAAATGTAATTTTAATTATCTTGGTCAAATTAATCAAAATAAAAAAAAAAAACTATTTTATTGAACCAGAAATATTTTTAGTTCATTAACCTCTAAATCATTTCATTCAAGAAATTAGATTATTAAGTATTTATAGCAAATATAATTACTGTATAAGTATTTATTAAAAAACTACATTTATTAATTAAATAGTTATACCATGAAGCCCTTTAAATTAATAACTGGATTCTTTACTCGGTTTGTTTCTTTGGTTAATGAGTTGAGACAATTGAGAAACATTTAAACCTCACAAAATCTAATTGAGGAGCTTTTATTATAACGAGCATAAAACCAATTGACAAGAAATACATATCAATCTTTAGCCACATGTGATGTTGACCTTTCATGTAGAACTGCAAACCCCACAAAATCTATATGCACTTGAACTCTTGGAAGACACAGTGCGGGTTTAGCTATCACACTTTCGCGATGATGGCCAGCCCAGCTGGTCGGAGGTGTGAGGGTTTTACCCACAGGTCTCGGGCTCGATCCCAGCCGAGTGGTGGTTTCCCGCACGGGGACCCAGTTCGACCGGAAGGCGCTTGAGGGCGGGCCGTTTCGAACGCGGGTGGGTTAGTGTGAGCGCTGCCCAGGGGATTACTCCAACCAGTTGATCTACTCCTTTCAAAAAAAAAGCTATCACACTTTTGTTTGAACTTTATCACACTGTGTGGTGCTTTTAATTTCCATTATCTTCCATGACCATGTATATGCACAATTTCACATAGATGAGACATCCAAAAGAGTGGTTTGATTCATCGTCTCGTAAACCTAATCTCGATTGATCTCGATAACTAAGCAAAGTTTTTACCTAATAAACTATCATCACAACAAACTTTATCTTGTCCAATAGCTGATCAAGTCTTAAATAGAAGACATTTCTAATAAACTTTTACATGTCAATATTATTAACCAGCTCAATTAGCAAGAAAGAAAAGGAGAGCAGGCTAGATGAACCAGAGTTAGGTTCGAGTCGAATATGGCACCAGCTCAACGACTCAAAAGACCACCTACACTCATGTACTCTGGGATCCTTAGTACTTCTGCTCAACTCAGGCCTATTAAGACATTCAACTTGTCCACTAAAATAAAACATAGAAATGTTCCTCTTTTAACTTTTTTTTCAGTTGAAAACCTGACTTGCCATCTCGACATGTATTAACAATGGCCGATTTGAACCACAACCAGTTTACAATTAAATGTTTTCAAAACAAAACTTAAATCCAATGTGAATAGTTTTCTGCAAATGAAATCAAAATAACAAACCTAAGCAGTGAGCATACTGGAACCACCAGCTGCCTTTGTCTTCTCAGCACTCTTTGATGTCAGTTTCGCCTTAAAGTACCCATCCCCAACACCTTAAAGTAACCTAACCATTTGACGTCAATAACGGGAACCTTATTAGTAGACGACTTCTCCTTCATGTCTGGTAGTACCATCGACCAGAACTTGTTACGGAGACTGTGGAAGTACCGCATACTGACTTCATCTTTAAGATGCTCTAAACATAGGCGCACCATGTGGCGTACTTGAACCTGTGGATTCGATGCGACCAACAGTAGTCTAAATCACAGCCACTTTTTGCAGCGCTGGGCTTGCAAAAACTATCTGCAGAAACATTGTATTTCTGATCAGTAATTGAGTATTTTGGTTGACTTAGTTGGACAATCAAATGAATCCAAATCAAACAAATTCACGACGACATGGCGAACTGAGGAATACTGGTTCCTAAGATATACCAGTAATCCACTTCTTGTGGCCCTGAAATGAAAGAAAAAAAAAAGACAGTTCACCCATCTATACCCATGAATACAATAACGATTAATATTATTGTTACTTCTTGAGATATAGTTTACGAAATCATTTTAGTGGAAGTGCACCTATCGCTTACCGTATAAACTTGTTGTGGCTGCCCTGCATAAAACAAGGTGACGTTTGGGCTGCCCTGCATAAAACAAAACATGTAATATGAATATTTTATGGACACAGCAGTGACCTAAATGGCTAAATGGAATGATCTTGTATGAGAGCTTAAATGACGATGATACCCACCGCGAAAAATATGTCTGAACTTCCATTCGAAGTCATGTAGGTCCCGTGCAATAAGTTCCTGTGCAGGTGGCTGCTGCGTAAAATCCTGTAGAACAGAAAACAATGGTGTAAATTGTAATTATCCATTTCTAACGCTAAAACTGAAAGGTGGGGTAGAAAAGTAATTTACCAGTGGAGGGAAAACTTTTTCTGCTGCCCGTCGAGGAACAGAGAATCCTCCGTGAGTACTCGTATCACTGGCGGTTAACATCTTGCAAAAGTAGTTAGTTGGTTGTCTGCTTGGAGTACCCAGCTCAACCGGAAGAAATGTATCCTTTTGTTCTTGCTAAAAGAATATTACATCAAAATTATTAAAATATCAGTAAATATTACAACAAACAAACAGCATTAAGATTTAAGACATTAATGTGAGATTACAGGGGTCAACGGCTGCAACGTCATTTGGGCATATACCTCGTCCGTTTCAACATCCGCCTGAAATTACATAATCGAGCAATCTTTCTTATTAGTTTGTATTTTACACTTTTCATTATATACATATACACATATGTGTTACATGTTTGATCCGTAATAGATAAAACATAACCCAAATAGACCCATTCATAAGTAAACGTGTCAAAACTGCAACAGTAAAAACAAAATATGTGCTCCATACCTGATATATAAGTGGTGCGTTTCGGAATTCTTTATCAAAAACACAATCCTGTAGAACTGAATGGATCTTCATGTGTCCCCATTTCTTTATATTTGAACCTGGTATTTAACACAATCCTGTAGAACGGAATTCTTTATCAAAACACAATCCTGTAGAACGGAATTCTTTATCAAAAACACAATCCTGTAAAACTGCAACAGTAAAAACAAAATATGTGCTCCATACCTGATATATTTGCACGACTCAGCTCTTGGCGGATCATGCTCTGAACTGACACCAAGTATGATTCCATATCATTCTTGGACTCCCTGGTATTTAAACTTCCAGTTAAGTTCTTTGATATTCACTAAATGACACTTATAAAATTCATAACATGGATACCTTTGATTCGTTTATATCTAGTTTTGCATTGATGGCAAGCTTGATTACCCTCTCTTCTCTCTATTGATTTATTTTTTAAAGGACCATTAACATAGCATATAAAAGCATGTTCATAATAGTTGTAGAAGACACACTTTACTTCAAATAAAAATGCTAGTCGTCTAAAAATTACCTTGGGATATGAACTAAATTGATACCCTTTGCTAAGTCCTCTAATATACAATTTCCGTAGATTCCAGCACGGTGGTAACCAAGCATCTGTACCTTTCAACCCCAGCCTATTTCATAGTTCAACAATATCTAAAAATAAAACAAATAACCAGTCCATATCTTTAACCACTTCATAACTCTATATAGTTAAAAGTTTCTACAAAACACACTTAACAGCTAGGGTTTACTCCAAAATCAAACCAAAAGAAAAAAAAACACTAAAGAACAACTCCATATTCAACAAATTAAGGTCGACAGTTAATAAATTACTTCTTGTTCGAGCAAAATTTCAGAAAATCAATGTTGTAACATCAATTTATCTTATTTAAACCATTATTTCAACAAATGAATCCAAATTGAAAACTAAAAATCATAATAAGTAAACAAACCTAACAGATCTGAATGTAAAACTCAGATCTGAAGAAGAAACAAACACATATCTGAATGTAAAACTCCTGAATGTTGCTAGAATACTCAGATCTACAAATTTTTTTGATCTTCCTCGGTCCCGTAACCTCCCTAGATCTGAGAGAAACATGAACAATTTAAAATTCTTCCATAAATACAACCGGATCTAAAATTGAGATAGTGAGAGCAAAATCGAAATCAACAAAAATCAATAAGGTTTAGTTGATTCCTTACCTAATAAAGTTGTTGGAGTGTTGAAATCTCGTAGAACTGCCCCTTATCTTCAAGGTTCTTCCTAAAAAGAAATAGCGATTGTTCTTCATAAATCTAGTTAATTAAAGTATTAATCAGATACTTGACTGTAGTCGTAAATCAAAACCCTAGATCATATATTAAAGCTA
This sequence comes from Helianthus tuberosus, assembly GCA_030545235.1. Taxonomy (NCBI): domain Eukaryota; kingdom Viridiplantae; phylum Streptophyta; class Magnoliopsida; order Asterales; family Asteraceae; genus Helianthus; species Helianthus tuberosus. Next base: position 50,942,495 of record CM060371.1, on the reverse strand, counting down.
GGTTTAACACGAAATTACCTACAATTTATGATAACCAAAACCCTCAATCGTAAATCAAAGCTCCAACTGGTCTGACGGAAGCTACAAGCACCGAGTTTGTGGAGATGAGGGCGATGAAGATGTGTTCGGTCTTGTTTCCAGTCTTCACCAAAAAAGAAGGTGAAGAAAAACCTAGAGATATGGTGATAAGGATATTAGGATGAAAATTACACATACCTGAGCACAACCTACTTCCGATCTTCACCTGTATACCTCTTTCTTTCTCCCTCTCTCTAACATTCTCTCTTCTCTTGTTCTCTCTATCCTCTGCAAATGAAAAATGAAAAATGAAAAGAAGACAGGGATGTATGGGGAATTGGGTATGAGCGGGAGTTGAAAATTGAATGGACGGTGCAGATTCCAATCCGTGTGGTGTGCTTCTTTGAAAATGGACGGTGCAGATCTCAATCCGTGTTTATTTGAGTAGAAGGGTATAAGTGGAAAGTGATGTTTTATGGTGCTTAAAAGACTTGTACATCATGCTTTAGGGGTGTTTTAAAGGAATTTTTATGACTTTAAGAAGTCCTTTCAATATGCTTTATAAAGTAGTATAGATTATGCAATTTAACCATATTCGATTTAAATGTTTCTACACCCGACCAAGCGGTAATATTTTACCGTATCCCAAGCCCGTATAAGGGAAAATAAGTTAAAAGTATTTACCTGAGCTAAATGTAAATTATACTCAGTAATATATTCTAATCAGCAAGTGCAAGTACTTCTACCGGGGCTCTTAATCTGGAACGAAGGTTTTATTAACCTATTACATTCCTAACGGGTCTTATTTAAGTTGTAACTTAGACCGGTTAGTTTTAAAGAAAGGTTTACGGTACGAAACACGAGATTAAGCGATGACCGGATTGGAATGTGTTTTAGACTCGAAAAGTATGAAGACTAGTTTATAATGGGTAAACTAAATACATTCTGAATTTTGAAGTAAAAATGATAAGGTTTGACCCGTCTCGGCTAATTTATGCAATTTAGTTACATAAACCGTACCGAACGCGTATAAGCACAACGGGTAACCTGATGAGTCGAGAATAAGTTCCAATAGTTATTATGCTTAAAATATGTTGTGATATCAGTAAGATATCAACAATTATGCCCCAAATGAATTTAAGACCAATTTAAATCCCGAAAGGGTATTTTGGTCATTTTAAAGTTTATAAACGAGGTTTAAACATAAACTGAGGTTCTGGTCTAAAACATTCTATAAAAATATTGATTTTATGTTGTTATATCAGTAAGTTATCATACATATGTGTGTTAAATCATTTATGGCCAAACTATGCACCGTAGGGGCATTTTGTTTATTTCACATATGCTTTTGAGGTCAAATTTGGAAGCCTGAGTTTAAGACTTATACTTACTGTTAAAGTATAAAAATTTATTTTTAAAATCAGTAGGTAACAAGTCTTAGGTGCTAAATATGGTTTTAAACCATACTATGCGCCTAATTCGCATAAAAGTGGATATTTGACGATACTTGAGATGTTTAAGGAAATCTGAGATTTTGATCAGCCTTAATTGTTTAAAATATTTTATTTATCATATAACATTAGTAGGAAAAGGTTTGACATGTAAATGATGTGTAAAACTCATTTTATTAGTGAAAATGGCGTTATCGTCAATTACCGGGTTCATGCAAGAACTCTATATTATGGTCAGTATAAAATTTTACCAAACATTCTAAAATTCCATAAAGATTATATTAAAACAGTGGGTAATAAGTTTGGTGCCAAAATTTGAGTTTAAATATGATTTATGCTAAAAACGCAATTTAATTAACAAAAAGTTATGTTTTACGATATCTTGCATAACTTTAGTTTGACACCATAAACTGATGTCAAATTTTTGTGACATACTTATATATCAGTAATAAATCTTTTTGTCCTCTCACATTTTTAAAATTCTCGTTTTAATAACAAAAGGGCATAATGGTCAATTTTAAGCAAATAACGAAACATGCAAGTAATCTCTGATTTCTAAGGGACCATGATGTATAACCTCAGAGGGTTATACTAACATGTAACATGGTCACAAAGGAACCCTAAGGCATATCTAAACTAAGCTAATTCAGGTCAGAACTGAAAGTCAAAGAAAAGGTCTACTTTTGCGACTTTCGGTTGCGAACCGAGCCTAATACCCAGAATTGTCTGGTTGAACATGCCTAAACATGTTCTTATATTATTTACCAAGTTATTTAAGTGATAAAAACATGTTTTATAGCTTCTACATTATCAGTTATGCATTATTTTATAAAAACTGACTCGTTTGACTTTTCTGTTAAGTACTTTGACCCGACAATTGACTAAGTAATCGTGATAATTAAGAGGTGCCCTTTTAAGGGATTAACACCTACTTAATTACCAACACATAGCCACTTTCAATTCGAATAATGATTGGACCGTTAGTGATTAATCACAAAGTCAAAGTATCATTACGATAACTTTGACTTTCGGTCATTAAGCTATTAAAAACTTAACTACTGGAGCTAAGAACGCTTACAAGAGTCCTTAGCATGAAGATTATACTTGAGAAAGCTTCCTAGATGACCAGGATGCTTCAGAGATCAATTGAGAGTGAAAATTTGAATTTGAGCAATAAATGAAGTAACACCAAGCTCCTATTTATACAACAAGAGGCCATCACCAGACCATTACAGGTGTTAGGTCACTTCAGGGATCATTACAGGTGTCTAAAATGGTTTTGAAAACCATCAAATACCCATAGAATTCGATCTTGGGAGGTAATGAACTAGGATAGGTGAAGATAACATGCAAAACCTGCATCTGTGCAGGACTTCTGTGAAAATCAAGCCGTCGCGTCGCGCGACGGCGGGGGGATGTTGGTGTCGCGCAGCGCGACCCCTAGGGGGGACCAGCAACTCAAGTTTCAAACTTGACAGAATCAACCCTTGGACCTTTTAAAACGTAATATCTTCCATTTCAAGCACTTTTAACCCATATAGTTGATATTTGGATAATCTTTAGGATATATCCAAACATCGTTATGTCCGGTTTCGTTAAATGATAACCAAAAACACTAGTTTCATCAAGTTGACGCGTTTAACCCTTTATTCACGGAAGTTAACGTATTTAATATCAAACGATATCGAAACCTTGTGAATTTTTTGTCAGTTATTCTTGAGGGTATAATTAGTCGTTACAAAGCCCCAGGTTCATTAAAAGATCACTCAGAGGTAGTAATTTAACGTGCTGACACGTTTAACCCCCGCGTCTTGTAATCTTTCACTTTCTTTCACAAATGGCTTCATACGTTTCACAATTCACTCGTTTAAGTGTATAAACATTATGTAGGATTATTGAAAGGCATAATTTTCAAATGTTGACACTTTGGATCCTTTCATACATATCTTTTCCTTGTTTGACAACTTTAGTCCCTCGAAATCAATTCGTTACACGTTTAAAGTTTATGACACGTGTCGTTACTACATTGGCCATGATTTTGCAACGTGTTACATCCTCACCCCCTTAAAAGAAATCTCGACCTCGAGATTTACTGAAATAAATGAGGGTATTTCTGTTTCATCATGGATTCAACCTCCCACGTGTATTCTGGGCCTCTACGGGCATCCCATTTTACTTTCACAATTGGCACACTCTTTCTTCGAAGATTTTTAACCTGTCGATCCTCGATCGACAAAGGTTTTTCTACAAAATTCAAGCTCTCGTCTATCTGCACGTCCTTATGTGACATTGCTAGCGATTCATCGGCTAGACATTTCTTTAAATTGGAGATGTGGAATACATTATGTATCCTACTAAGCTCTTCTTGTAGATTCAGCTTGTACGCTACAATTCTGACGCATTCGATGATCTCAAATGGTCTTATGTACCTTGGGCTCAGCTTGCCCTTTTTGCCAAAGCGCATCACCCATTTCCAGGGTGACACCTTGAGTAGCACTTTATCACCAACTTAGAATTTTAGAGGTTTGCGCCTCATATCTGCATAGCTTTTCTGCCTATCCCTGGCAGCTTTCAGACGATCATGGATCTGAACAATCTTGTCCGTCGTCTCCAGGACTATCTCAGGTCCTGATAGTTGGGTTTCTCCAACTTTCGCCCAACAAACTGGCGTTCTGCACTTTCTTCCATATAAAGCCTCGTAAGGCGCGACTTGGATGCTTGAATGATAACTATTATTGTATGAAAATTCGATCAAAGGAAGATGGTCATCCCAACTTCCACCCAAATCAATAACACAAGCACGCAACATGTCTTCCAAGGTTTGAATCGTACGCTCACTTTGCCCATCCGTCTAAGGATGATAAGCAGTACTGAAATTCAAACGAGTGCCTAAAGATTGCTGAAAGCTTTTCCAAAAATGAGATGTGTATCTTGTATCCCTATCAAAGATAATAGATACTGGCACTCCATGTAAAGATACAATCTCATCCACATATAGTTGGGCTTGTTTATCGGAGCTATGCGTCTCCTTTATGGGTATAAAATGAGCTGACTTCGTCAGTCTATCGACTATAACCCATATCGTATCATTTCCACGTTTCATCTTTGGTAACTTGGTGATAAAATCCATAGTTACCATTTCCCACTTCCAAGTGGGAAGTTCAGGCTGTTGTAGCAAACCTGACGGCTTTTGATGCTCGAGTTTAACCTGTGCGCAGGCCAGATATTTAGCCACATAAGTGGCTATAGATTTCTTCAAACCTATCTGTTAGTGCATTATCTATAAATAGGAGCTTTATGTCATCATTTAGAAGACTTTGCTCATTTGGTGATTTAGAAGCTTAGAACTTAGAGAGAGAAAGTCTCTCCACGTGATTCTCGGCTATTGTACACGGCATATTATTCAATAGAATCACATCATTTGTATGTTCTTGTGTGTTCGGTCACGCACATTCACGGATTCCGCACGTCGAACGTTCGTTACGCTATCGTACGGTGTCGAAACCGGTCCAACAAGTGGTATCAGAGCTTCAGGACGAGGAGTTCTTACTACTACAGCTGATTCGACCAAATTCTCTCATTTCTACTCACTTTCTTTTATACTTTTTCGATTTGAACTGGTTCCTACGGTTGAAATGGCCTGATTTTTTAGTATAATGTGTAAAATACAGTAATAACAAACCCTAGAAAGATTCAGGTTAAAATACGGCTTAAAATGGTAAAAATCAGTTAAAAATAGGGTTTCGCTTTTTTGGACATCGAAGGTTTCGCTCGAAATAATCATATTTCGCTTATACGAACAATCATATTTCGCTCTTACGGACATTTCGCTCATACGGACTAGTCAGTTTCGCTTATACGGACAGTGATAGTTTCGCTTATACGGACACTGGGTTTCGCTCATAGGAACCTTGATATTTCGCTTATCTGTCATTGTCTGGTTTCGCTTTTTAGTCAAAGTGCTATTTCGCTTTTGTGACAACATACTGCTGTTTCGCTCATCAGTCATTGACTGATTTCGTTTATTTGTCACAAATTGGTGATTTCGCTCATTTGTCACTGTTTTTCAAAATTACAACAATTTTACTAACTGTTTGCTGATTTTGTAGGTACATTCAAGATGGATGATATATTCTTGAACCTGTTTAGCGACATGTACGCATTTGCTGGAAATTCGGGAGATGATTCATCTACAAGCAACAACAATGAGAATCCGCCGAATCCGAAGAAAAAGGAAGCTTGGGAATCTGAAAGTGCCTTTGGAACCTTCAATAAACCTCCAAAGTTAATGGCTATCGAGGAATACAGTCGGTGGTCAAGAAAGTTTGAAGATTGGTTGATGGCATTCGCATTTTCCAGCTGGAAGAGTCTGAAAAACGGCTATCAAAATGGAAACAAAAATGGTGAAACTTTAACATCTGCTGAGGAGATTGAATCGTTTGTAGCTGAACAAAAGTGTGTGGCTTTCTTGTTCTAGTCCGTTCGGGAGGACATAATCTCTTTGATCGATTATTCAAATGCAAAAGATCTCTGGAAAAAGCTAGAAACAAAATGTTTAGGAAGTTCAGAAATTGTGAAAAACAAAAGAAAACTTCTTAGAAAAGAGTTTGATCTTTTTGGATGTTTAAAGAACGAGTCAGTTTGTAAAATGATAGAAAGGTTTGGTCATCTGAAGCTGGAATTAGCAAGACATGATATCAGATATCCTGAGGATGAGCTTATCGACAAATTGTTCGATTCATTTCCTGACGAGATGGATTGGAGATATTATGCGTTGATGCTGAAGAATACCATCAAGGCACCAGAAAAGTTGACATTAGATTTGTTGATTGAGAAACTCGAGAGTCACGAGTTGGAACTAAAGAAGACATTCAAAGTCAATCACTCATCTTATCAACAGAATTTGGATTTGTATTATCCAAAGAGCATGATGCCAAAAGCAACTTCTCCAAAGACTGCGTTTTCTGCTGAAAATGTGTCCACAGCAAGCAAAGAAAGTCAAAGTAGTCAAAGCAGTGGAAGTCACAGTGGTTATCACAGTGGATCTTCATCATCTACAAGTCATTCTGATGCAAAGAATCGTTTTCAATGCAACATCGCAATAGACTTAAAGAATGCTCAGAATTTTGACGAGGAGTCTGCTAAACAACAGATGATTTTCCTAGCATCTGTGTTGGAATCATATGAAGGGTTAGTAGCAGGGAAGATAGGCAACACCAACCTGACGAAAGAAGATTATGATCAGATTGATCCGGAGGAAATGGAGCTGATCGACATTCGTTGGTGTATGGCCAGTGCTGTTCGTCGAGCACAACGTTTTATGGAAATCACGGGAAGAAAGACAATTGGTGGTCCATCTACCAAGCAGGGGTTTGAAAAGTCCAAGGTGACGTGCTTTAAGTGTAAGCAGAAAGGTCACTTTACGCGTGAATGCCGTAATACGTATGCTGTTAAGTCGGAGAACCCTTTCAGAGAAGATTACTACAAGAAGGCAATTTATCACCAGAATAAATCTGAGCCGCCTAGATTGAAGCAGGTTGAAGACAACAAAGAGAAATCTAGAGCTCTTGCGGTGATTTATGATGATGAAGGGTATGCTTGGAGGAAAGAGGTTCTACCGGAGGAAGATGCGGTTGGTTACGCGTTCATGGAAAAAAACGAACCTATTCCTTGGAAAGATAACCGCACTGAAGAGCAGAAGTATCAATACAGAAAAATGTTGGCTGAAAATAGAATAATTAGAATTTCTAGTATCTATCTGGAAGCGAGAAGAGCGAGAAGATGGGATCCGGACAGGGAGTGTTATCTTGATCCATATGGAAATATTGCAGTTGATGACAAAACTCTTGATCTGGAAGCAATAATCAAGGAGTTCAAAGATGAGGATGAGTATTGGCAGAATAAATGGTGGGGAACTGGAGACGAGAAAGAGAAAGATGAGAAAGAGAGGAAGGAGAAAGAAGAGAAAGAGAAAAAGGAGAAAGAAGATATAGAGAAGTCAAAGAAGATTGATACTGGTGTTATTGACACAACGCAGGAGTTGACTGCTGAGAACCTGGGAAAAATGGCTGACAAAGTGCTGGCTGCTAAGGCACTTGAGGTAGACTCTAACTCCGTGTCTGAGTCAAAAAGCCAGGTCAGTTCAAACTTGTCAACAAATGCGTCAGGTAAGAAAATTAATGGAAATGCTGATTGCAAAAATTGCAACTAAGAGTGCAAATTTTGTAACACAGTCACGTATCTCAACGGGAAGAAAGTTGATGATCTAACAGCAAAGGTCAGAAGCGTTGAGAATCAAATTCTTGATCGTGACAAAAGAGTTAAAGCTTCAACTGAACGGATAAAAGAATTAACTAGCCAAATTGAAAATGATAAAATTGATCATGAAAAAATTAAACAAGAAAATGAAAAGTTAATTCTTGAAAACCGTCAGATTTCTGAGAAGTTTGAAAAACTCAAAAGCACAATGAAAGATAATGATGATCGAAATGGTAAAACTTATAAAGAAAACGTTCAACTAAAAGCAGTGCTTAGAGTAAAAGAAGAATCAATCAACCAACAACTGGATGAAATCGCTAAACTGAAACTTAAATTTCAAGAGGCTGAAATTGAAAACGAGCGAATCCAGTTGAAGCTTAACAGTTACAGCTCCGCAAGTTTTGTTTTGCAACACATTGTTCCCAAACCCATCGGGAAAAACAAAGTTGGCGAAGATGTTTATTCAGATGGAACCGGGGTGGGTTTTCATAGAGTTCCACCGCCGATTTTGGATAATTACACGAAAAAGCAATCAGGGTTGGTTGAAATTGAAGAAGAAAGTGAAATGAATCTTCCGGATTCAATTGATGTCACGTTCACATCTTCCAATGACGATAGTGTCCAAAATGATATTGTAAAAGGTGTTGTTGAAAATGTGCTAAAAACTGATAGTGACACTACTGAGGAAGATGGGTGTTTCTTGGACAACTACATTCCGAAACAAAAGTCCAAGAACAACTTAAATGAAGAATCAAATCTTGTTATGTACAAGATGTTGGGTTCAGATAAGTTGTTTTCGGATTCTGAGTTTCCGATTGAGAATGTTAATATGAACAAATTGACAAATGTTTTCAAGTTGGTTGAAATTGAGTTGTCAGAAGTGAACAATATGAGTCAAACAAAGAGAAAAATGAGTTTTGAGAAAGATAAATCATACTACAAGAAATCTGTTAATCCATCACGTTTTTATCATAACAATCGAAATAACTGGTCGGGTGGTTATCAGGGTGGTTGGAATTATCAGAAAAGAAATGTTCCAAACAAGAGGTTTGCTGAAAAGAAAAAGTTTGTGAACAGTTCGAGTTCACTTGCTGATGAAGAGAAAGAGATTTTTTCAAAATCGAATGAAGAGTTCTTTGAGAAAAGAGCTTCACTGTCTCAGTCTAAAGGCACAAGTCGAGTTGTTGATACTCGAACATGTTTCAGTTGTAATCAAGTTGGTCACATTGCACGAAAGTGTACCAATGTGAAGCCTAAGACTGAAACTGTGAAGATTCAAAAGAAGAAAGTTGACGAGAAGGGTAAAGCACCAATCGTTGTTGTGAAAAAGAGTGCGAAAAATGACAACACCAAAGTGAAAAATGAACCCGTAAAGAAAGTAGTAACTAAAAATGATAAATTTTATAAACGGGTTGCATTATCTCAACAAGTTTGGAAACCAAAAACTGAGAAAGAGATTTCACCTTCTGAGGATTCAATTCAAATTGATTATGATGGAAATTTTCCACCTCTTAAGGCTGAAAACTTCAAAATTCAAATTGCGAGAGTCAAGGTTACACCTAAGGTTGATGAGGCCTGGGTGGACACCATGTTCGACTAAACAGTTTGAATTGCCGGAGCTTCCTTGATCACGAAGCATGAATCGGCATCTTTATTGAAGTTGGTTAAGCCAAAGTTTGTTATGTGCAGGATCTTCCAAAACTTGTATCCAGATGGATCGTGGATAGTGGAGCTTCAAGACATATGACAGGGAAGACTGCGTTGCTGTATGATGTGAGAAATATCAATGGTGGTTATGTGGGATTTGCTGGTCATGAAGGTGGTAGAATTATTGGTGAAGGAACGTTATCCAATGGGATTGTTACGTTTGAAAGAGTTAACTACATTACTGAGCTGGAGAATAATCTGCTAAGTATCTCGCAGATTTGTGACAATATGTATACCACTCACTTCACTTATAAAGAATGTTTGATCTTGAAACCAGGATTTGTTATCACTGAAGAATGGATTATCATGCGGGCACCTAGAGTGAATGATTTATATGTGTTAGATATGAGTGTAGCAACTACAACTACTGGTCAAGCACATTGTTTTGTGTCTAGAGCAACAGAGAAAGAATCGAGATTGTGGCACCGAAAGATGGGGCATATACATCTTAGAAAAATGAATCACTTGGTGCACAATGATTTAGATTTGGGTGTTAATATCAAAGGTTTTCATCTGGAAGGGGAGTGCATTAGCTGTGTTAAAGGCAAGCAGAAGAAAAAGTCACACCCTACAAAGCAAGTCAATTCAGTTTCGAGACCTCTGGAAAGACTTCACATGGATTTGTTTGGTCCTGTGAATGTAAAAAGTATTACAGGAGATTACTACTGTTTGGTCGTTACTGATGATTATTCCAGATTTTCGTGGGTTTCTTTCTTGAAGACGAAAGACGAAACATTTGACAGTTTGATGGCATTGTTTAAGAAAATTGAGAATCCGTACCAAAGGCGTATCAAAAGAATTCGTAGTGACAATGGTACTGAATTCAAGAACAGCAAGATGGAAGAATTTTGTGATGAAAGAGGTATATTGCATGAGTTTAGTGCTCCGTACACTCCGCAGCAGAATGGAGTCGCAGAACACAAAAACCGGACACTAATCGAGACGGCTAGAACTATGCTCGCAGATTCAAAGTTACCGATAAATTTTTGGGCTGAAGCTGTTTCCGCCGCATGCTATATGCTCAACAGGGTTCTCACTGTCAAGAAGTTTAACAAAACATGCTTTGAGCTAATCAATAACCGCAAACCGAATTTGAAGTATCTAGAACCATTCGGGTCACCCTGTACTGTTATAGAGCCTCATGGAAAGTTTGGTCCGAAGTGCATTGAGGGAATATTTGTAGGTTATGCAAATCCGATGCGACGTGTCTTCGTTCCAAGTGAGAAGCGGATTATTGAAGCTGGAAATGTTGAATGTCAAGGTTATACTATGCCGCCGCAGAATCCTGGAGATTTATGGCGTTATCATTATGACAAACTATGGGATTCATTTAACATGAGAGAAGAATCAGAGGATGATGAAGATTTCTTTGATGAGTTGGATATTTTGCGCGAATACGAGTCACAGCAAAGGTTCCCAGCTGAGTATTCGAGGCGACCACGGGAAACTTCAAATGATGATGAAGCAGGTCCTAGTAATGCTGGTGAACATGATGATGTCCAACAGAATGAAGTTGCTCAGGATAATCAGTCGGGTCAGAATGATAATCAAGAAGCTGAAAACATGCCAGTCTTTGATCATGGAGATTCTGATTCTGAGGGGGAGCAGATTCAGATTTCAAGTCAAACAAACCAAGTTGGTGAACAAGATGCAGATCAGAATGTTACTAATCTGGAGGGCAATGTAGATGTTCCAAGTGAAGTGATGCCGCGAACTCTCTCATATCATCCAGAGGAGTTGATCATAGGAGAATTGCAGAAAGGCGTTCGCACTCGTAGACAGATTGATAAAGGGCTTACATGTTTTTATACAACAGATGCTTCTTTGCAAACTGAATTCTCATTGAGTTGTTTTATCTCACAAGTTGAACCAAGAACTTACAAAGAGGCGCTTACAGAAGATTCTTGGGTCAATGCAATGTAGGAGGAATTGAGTCAATTCGAAAAGTTAGGAGTGTGGAAGTTAGTGGATTTACCGGATGGTCATAGAAAAATCAATACAAAATGGGTATTTAAGTGTAAGAGAGACGACAGAGGAGTTGTTGTAAGGAACAAAGCTCGACTCGTTGTTCAGGGCTTTAGTCAACAGGAGGGGATTGATTTTACAGAAGTCTATGCTCCTGTAGCACGACTAGAGGCAATCATAATTTTCCTTGCATTTGCGTCTTGGAAGAACTTCAAAGTATATCAGTTAGATGTAAAATCGGCGTTTCTTTATGGGAAGGTCAAAGAGGAGGTTTATGTCGGACAGCCGTCGGGCTTCATCGATCCAATCCATAAAAACAAGGTCTACTTATTGGACAAAGTGCTGTATGGTTTACACCAGGCCCCGAGAGCTTGGTACGAGACTTTGTCTCAACACCTACTAGCCAACAAGTTCATTCGTGGAAAAGTGGATGCCACTCTCTTCACTAAAGAGGTCGACGGTCATCTTTTGATAGTTCAGATTTATGTGGACGATATAATTTTTGGGTCAACGAATGAAAGTCTGTGTAAAGATTTTGAATCAGTGATGAAGCAAAAGTTCGAAATGTCATCAATGGGGGAGATGAAATTTTTTCTGGGTCTACAAGTTGAACAACTACCTGAGGGAATTTTCATTCACTAGACGAAGTACGTTCGTGATATTCTAGAGAAATTTGGGATGTCAAGTTCTACTCCAGCTGCTACCCCACTTGCAACAAATCATGGGATTCACCCAGATCTCACCGGAGACAGGGCTGATGAAACGTTTTACCGATCCATGATAGGTTCTTTGACGTACTTAACAGCTTCACGTCCTGATATCATGTACCCAACGTGCCTCACAGCAAGATATCAATCTAACCCGAGAGCTTCGCATATGATCATTGTGAAGAGGATATTGCGCTACCTGAAAGGAACTCCTTCATTGGGGTTGTGGTATCCTAGAAAAGGCGACTTTACGCTCGAAGGGTATTCCGATTCGGATTTCGGATGCTGCAAAGTCAATTCCAAATCAACAACTGCAGGATGCCAGTTCTTTGGACCTAGATTGGTTACCTGGAAGTGTAAGAAACAAACGTCTGTGGCCTTATCTACATGTGAAGCGGAGTATGTTTCTGCTAGCAGTTGCTGCTCTCAGATCCTGTGGATACAGCAACAGATGCGCGACTACGGTTTGTAGTTTCTTAACACACCTCTTTTTGTTGATAATGAGGCCGCAATAAATATAACAAAGAATCCAGTACATCACGCTAAAACTAAACACATAGAAATTCGTCATCACTTTATTCGTGATTGTTTCGAGAAAAAGTTGATACGAATTGAGAAAATCCACACTGACGAACAGAAAGCTGATTTACATACCAAAGCTTTTGATAAAAATCGGTTTAAATATTTGTTAAAACTGAATGGTATGAAGCTTCTTTCGGTGTCGGATGGAATTCTAGGCGTTGATGAGAGTACTGTTGCGGATGAAGACGAGAAACAATCTGCAATGGTTTGTCGATTTTTTACTTGTTTTGGTATTTAGGGGGAGTAGATAGATGTATATAGTTTATTTTTTCAGAAAATACTAAAACAGTAAAAAAATTGCATAAATACAAAAACAATATAAAATTTGAAAAAGAGCTTGTGTATATAGGGAAAATGATAGTACATCGGCTAGATAATTACAGTATGCTAAAGATTTGTAAAGTTTAAATGAGTTAAACAGTCTCACTGATGATGTGTTGATAGGTTTTCGCACATTTAGTAGGTTTGTTCGGGATATAAACCTAAATTTTACTTGCTTATTTCGCGGGGAACACTACTTGGATATATAGGTAACCCCTGAAATCTCGTTTGAAAGATTCCTTTTTCTGATATACTAGGTTTTTATACTCAGTGATATCTGGGGTATTATTCCGGTACTTCTGCTGAACGGTAGTTCTGACCTAGTCCCCGAATAATACTTTCTGCAAATGCTTGAAACACAGCATCACCCTCAGCATATATGATAAGACAATAAAATTGCTTAGCAATGCTGTTGTAAAAAAGATCCTCTAAAGGGGACACACCCAAAAGTTGAGTCATGATCTCTCTGCTGAACGATGGTTCTGACCTGAGCTCTCATGATTCTTCATAATTTATTAACCCCTTACAGATATCATTTGTGTTATAATTACCTGTAAGACTGAATATTGGGATCTGGATACGGATACGGGAGTATATTCAAGAGGTGGGACACACTTATAAGTTTAAGTCTCTAAAACAATAAATCCGTATCCTGGACAGATTGAAAATTATGTGAGAATTTAAGATGGATCAGTATATCGACAATCGAGGTGAATTATTTAAGTCTGAGTATGAAATGAAGCTTAACGGTACTTGTAATTTTCTCTGATAGCTGATATGATTCCCTGACACGCTCGCCAAAAATAAGTTTGTAAATAGTTTACTTTGTTTACTTTCTGCAATTTAAGTTTTCTGTATTTCATTTCTTAGTTTAGAACACTTTATAAAATCCAAAAAGATTTTATTTCTGCTTTATTTTTCGACAAACCAAAGTGGAGAGTTGATTGTTGGATTCTCAAATGTTGAAGCAGATGCAGGAGATTCTGGACTGAAGAATGAGGAGAGCTTATTTTGATGAAGTTTGATTTATTGAAAAGTCAAAAACAAGTTCATTAACTTGATACTTGTTATTTTCAGAAAATGTGTAAATTGTTGTTTTTAAAATCAGTTTGATTCGTCAAATGATCAACCAAGGTCATTAAATTGAACTTGGTAGATTAATCAGGTAATCAGGGTCATTAACTTGGACCTGAATACTTGAGTGGATTTATAAAAACTGATTGAGTTTGTGATTTATTGTTGAAAAGATAGTTTGTAATGTTTGATGTTTGAGACACCGGTTTTGGACTTCATCATTCCCATGGAAGCTAATTGTCAAAGCTTGAACCAGATCAAGACCTCAGATTCTAGCATACTGAGAGGGGGAGTCTGTGAAAGGGGGAGTCTGGATCAACAGTCAAAGGGAGTTTGAAGATGGAGCTAGGTTGTGATCATAAACCTGTGAAGATAGAGTGCTTTTGATAAGAAGACAGAGAGTTGGAGAAAAGACCAAGACTGAAGACTCAGAGCTGAAGACTTCGTCAACATCCAAGGGGGAGTCTGTTGGTACACGGAATGTCTGTTGACTACGTGTATATCAAGTCTTAGGTCAAGATAGGTCAACATAGGAGTTTGATAGTTAGAATTAGGGTTTTATGTTGAGGTTTCGCTTTTGTGTACATTGTTAGGGGGTTTCGCTCATAGATACACTAGGAGGTTACGCTTATAAGTACACATAGGGTTTCGCTTATATGGACTGCCATATAACCGAAATCAGTCACCTATATATACCTGATGTGTGTCTTCATTTGTGTACGTTGGAGCGGAACCTTGTCATGCTTTATGTAACCGAACTCTGTCAAAATTGATTCAGAAAGCATAAATAGAGAAGGAATTGAAAAGGAAAAGCAGTGTAACTTCATGTGCATTGATTCCGCCTATGTATGTGAAGATGAACGTTCTCAACTGACTGTTTAGGGTCGCAAACCAGTCCAACACTATCCACCAGTAATTTGCCTTTAGATTCTGGTACATCTTATCACTGCCTGGATGGACTGAGTATTTGGAACTATGGGCTTCCTGGAGGATCACGTCTCTAAGTCCTCCATGGATTGTGTCGCAACCCCCGATCCCTTATTCCCGGGAACGGGCGGACGCGATCTCAGTTGTGGTGGCATCAGGTTATTTAATCTTGCAGTGGAATTTACATCAGGACCGTAGTTAGGAAATGTTTATCAGAGTAAAACCACCATATTAGATATTAATAATAACATGGGCAAAACCCAAGTTTCTTATTATAATACATTTATAGGGACAAACCCTATTTTATTTAATTTAAAACATCATTTCTTAGATAAGTTTTATAGCCACTTATTTTCCAAACCGTTAGTGCTCTCGAGCTGGCTTTTTCCCAGTTGGTTTTCACATTGTGTTATCTGAAACATGTTTTAAAAATATTTTGTCAGCGGGAAATACTGGTGAGTGAATCCCAGTTTAATCAAGAAACATTTTATCAATTAAAACAGTATTGAGAGCGATCACATTGTTTATTTCTACACAATTACCCGTTCAGTACTGTCAATCCTTGACTTGTGGGTCATATTACACATTGGCTAACTCGTTGTCCAATGGTAACGTACTGTCATTCCGACTTACTACTCGCAAGTAATAAATTTTGTATACAAACCCCAAATACCGGCAGTAATTGAAGAACTACAAAGACTCAATCACTACTTAATCGCATAGTAAAACATTTAAGGTTTTGTAAAATATTACAAAAATGTTATCAAAAAAAGGATAAACTCACATTGCTATCTTAGGCTTCTTGTAAGGGTTTCCTGGATATAATCTATAATTTATACAAATGTACATTGATTAGTATCATAACCCTTTGAAATTATTACTGATACCCTCCCCGAGACGACATTCCAACAACTACGTCGGGCAGAACCACGACAGTTGTTACGGAACCCTAAATCAATCGGGCAGCGTAACTATTACGAAACTGGGGTTATAATACTTACAACGGAGCAGAACCTTGCTAATTAGGGGTATAATACCCGACTATAATATGCCTTCTACTGAATTTTAGATTGAGAATTGAGAAATGAACGAGTCCTGGTTGATCCCGATGGCCTTCTTATATAGTTGCTGAACTTGGTCTCCACGCGGCCCGCGCAAAGCACATGCCAGGGTTACGCGGCCCGCGTCAACCCTGGTCAACTCTATAGCTTGTCCCGGTCATCCTATAGACCGCCACGATGTCGACACGTGTCGACATCTGGTGTATCCGCGTTTCATGAGCTCTCGCGGCCCGCGTCGATGTAAGCTTAAGCTTACGTGGCCCGCTTTAACTAAAGAAATCAGCGGAGTTAAAGTCCAGTCTTGATACGGCCCGCGTGAGCTTCAGGTGGGATCCTACGCGGCCCGCCTCATCTCTAAATTCAGATTTTTTATTTTATTTTTATAAACTATAATGTATTTTGGGCTCGGTTTTCACATACGGGGCATAATATAAGACAAATAAGGATATTTTAAGATATAATAGGGTGGCGTAAAATATACTGAGGGTGTCGGTTTTACCGAGGGTTGTTACATTCTCCCCACCCTGTTTTAGTGCTCGTCCACGAGATCTACTGGAATAAGTATGGATATTTTCTTTTCATTTCAGCTTCAAGCTCCCATGTGTACTCAGGTCCTCTTTTGGAGTCCCACTTCACTTTGACTAAAACTAGTCTCTTGTGTTTGAGATTCTTAACTTTTCTGTCTTCAATTTGTAGAGGTCTTTCTACAAACTTGAGTTGTTCATTTACCTTTATATCCTTAAGAGGTACTATCAGTGATTCATCAGCTAAACACTTTTTGAGATTAGATACATGAAATACATCATGTATACCTGCCATTTCCTCTGGCAATTGTAGTTGATAAGCTACACGTCCTATTCTTCTAATAATCTTAAAAGGTCCAATATACCTGGGACTTAGCTTTCCCCGTTTGATGAATCTTACTACTCCTTTCCAAGGAGAGTCTTTCAACAACACTTTATCTCCTACCTGAAATTCCAATGGTTTGCGTCGGTTATTGGCATAACTCTTTTGTCGATCACGTGCTGCTTTTAGTCGTTCCTTGACTTGAATAATCTTGTCAGTTGTTTCTTGCACTATCTCAGGTCCAGATAGTTGCTTTTCCCCAATTTCTTCCCAACAGACTGGGGTTCGACACTTTCTTCCATAAAGTGCTTCAAATGGTGCAGCATTGATACTTGTGTGATAACTACTATTATAAGAAAATTCTATTAAAGGTAAGTGATCGTCCCAATTACCTCCGAAATCAATTACACAAGCTCTAAGCATGTCCTCCATTGTCTGGATTGTTCTTTCGATTTGTCCGTCTGTTTGTGGGTGATAAGCTATGCTTAATGTTAACTTAGTTCCCATTGCCTTTTGGAAACTTGACCAAAAATGAAAGGTAAATCGACTATCCCTATCAGAAACAATTGACAAAGGAATGTCATGTAAAGAAACAATTTCATTTACATACAATTTAGATAATTGTTCCATACTAATTGTTTCCTTCATTGGTAAGAAATGAGCTGACTTAGTTAGCCTATCTACAATCACCCAGATTGTATCATTTCCTTTCCTAGTTTTGGGTAATTTAGCAACAAAATCCATTGTTATTAATTCCCATTTCCAAACTGGCATTTCTAATTGCTGTAACAAACCTGAGGGTTTCTGATGTTCAGCTTTACCTTGTGAGCAAGTTAAACATTTAGAAACATAGGCTGCTATGTCGTTCTTCATTCCTATCCACCAGAAATTTTTCCTTAAATCCTGGTACATTTTATCACTTCCTGGGTGCATCGTGTATTTAGACTTATAGGCTTCTTCTAGTATACGATTACGCAGGTTTCCTAATTTAGGTATCCACATTCTCTTTTCATGAAATCTCCAAATTCCATCAGTTCCTTGTTCTAATTCTTTTAGCGTACCTTTTAGCTTTTCAGTATCTTCCTTGATTACTGATTCTTGTGCTTCTCTTATTTGATTATTTAAATCTACCTGTAGATTTAATTTAAGAGAACGTACCCTTTTTGGCTTTTCATGATACTTTCGGCTTAAAGCATCTGCCACTACATTTGCTTTTCCTTCATGATACTGGATATCACAATCATAATCACTAAGAAATTCCATCCAGCATCTTTGCCTCATATTCAACTCTTTTTGCTTAAAGATATACCTTAAACTCTTATGATCAGTGAATATGGTAAACTTATTACCATAAAGGTAATGTCTCCAAATCTTAAGAGGAAAAATTATAGCTCCTAATTCTAAATCATGGGTTGAATAATTCTCTTCATGACTCTTAAGTTGTCTAGATGCGTAAGCTATAACTTTCTGACGTTGCATCAATACACATCCATAACCTAATTTAGAAGCATCACAATAGACTATAAAGTCTTCAGTTCCTTCTGGTAATGCTAGTATAGGTGTATGGGTTAATCTTTGCTTAAGGATTCTAAAGGCTTCTTTTTGTTTTAATCCCCATTCAAACTTAACAGATTTACAGGTTAACTTAGTTAAGGGAATGGCTATTCTAGAGAAATCTTGAATAAATCTTCTATAATAACCGGCCAATCCTAAGAAACTTCTAACCTCAGTTGGTGATTCAGGAGTTTTCCAATTAGTAATTGCCTCGATTTTGGTTGGATCTACATGAATTCCTTCATGATTGACTAGGTGTCCAAGGAATTGTACCTGTTCTAACCAAAATTCGCACTTAGAAAACTTAGCATAAATTTTTTCTTTTCTTAACAGACTTAAAAGTGTGTGCAAATGTTTTGCATGATCCTCTTTACTCTTAGAGTAAATTAGAATATCATCTATAAAAACAATTATGAATTTATCCAAATATGGTTTACATATTCGGTTCATCATGTCCATAAATGCAGCTGGGGCATTGGTTAAACCAAATGGCATGACAGTAAATTCATAATGACCATACCTTGTTCTAAATGCGGTTTTAGGAATATCCTCTTCCTGTACCTTTAATTGATGATATCCTGACCTTAAATCGATCTTAGAGAAAAATCGAGCTCCTTGTAGCTGATCAAACAGATCATCGATTCTTGGTAATGGGTACCGGTTCTTAATCGTGACTTTGTTTAATTCACGGTAGTCAATGCGCATACGCATTGATCCGTCTTTCTTTTTAACAAACAGTATCGGCGCTCCCCATGGCGACGAACTTGGCTGTATAAATCCTTTTTCCAACAGTTCATCCAATTGTTTCTTTAATTCTTGCATTTCTGAAGGTGCCAAACGGTAAGGTGCTTTGGCAATTGGTGATGTTCCTGGTAGCAGGTGAATTCTGAATTCAACTTCTCTGTTTGGAGGTAGTCCTGGTAATTCTTCTGGAAAGATATCTGAAAACTGTGACACTACTGGAATATCTTTTAGTTCTTTTCCTTTAGTGTTAGTGATTATAGAAATCAAATACACTATAGAACCTTTTCTTATACAACTTGCAGTTTTCATCATAGAGATGAACTTAGTGGACCTAGAAGACTTATCTCCTTTAATTGTGATCGTTTTACCTTTTGGTGACTTTACTTGAATTGTCTTTTGATCACATACAATATTGGCTTTATTGGCTATTAACCAATCCATTCCTAAAACAACATCGAATCCTGCCAGATTCATGGGATACAGATTTGCTATAAATTTCTGATTTAAAATTTCTATGCTTGCTCCCTGCAAGATTTCAGAAATCCTAATAGTTTCTCCATTAGCTATTTCTACTAGACATTCTTGTGGTAGTTTAGTTAATGACTGATTTAGAATTTTGCAAAACGAAGTATTAATAAAACTTTGGTTCGCACCAGAGTGAAATAATACTTTAGCAAATATATCATTAACTAAAAACGTACTAGCTATAACGTCTGGGATCATCTTGGCTTCATCTGCTGTAAGAACAAATGCTCTAGCATTTTTAGTAGTCTTGTTGTTTGCAGCTGGGGCCAATTTTGGACAGTTTAGCCTGATATGTCCTTTTTCTCCACAGTTGTAGCATAATCCATTACTGGATTTCTTCTTGCAATTTTCTTCCTTGTGTCCTGGCATCTTGTAGTAATTGCAGAGATTTGAGCATTTTCCTGAGTGCTTTTTCTTGCAAACTTTTGCAGTATGGTGCAGAGGTTGAACCCACATTCCTACGATTGAAATTTCCAGAACGAAATTCTTGAGTAAGCCTTTGAGTTAGGTTTCTCCTCTGGTCTTCTTCTCTAGTACGGACTAACTCATCTGTCAAGGTATTGGCTAGTTCTACGGTTTCTTCTATAGTTTGAGGTATAGCTGCCTTGACTACATGTCTAATCTCTCCAATTAATCCCCAAATATAACGAGAAATTAACACTGGTTCTGGTGAAGCAAGAGTTGGTACTATTCTAGCATATTCAAAGAATATCTTCGTGTACCCCTTACTATCCACACCAGTCATCCTAAGGTTTAGGAATTTGTTTGCTATCTGCTCCTTTTCATTTGGAGGGCAGAATTTCCTTTCTACCATATTCCTAAATTCTTCCCAATCCATACTATAAACCCTATCACTTCCTCTAGATTGAAGGATAATGTTCCACCATTCTAAGGCTGCATTTTTAAATAAATTGGAAGCAAACATTATCTTGTCCTCTTCCGCACATTTACTTATTTTCATAACAGCCTCAGTCTTTTCTATCCAGCGTAGAGCTGCAATAGGTTCTTCATTGCCCGAGAATTCTATTGGTTTACAGGACCAGAATTCTTTGTATGAACAACCGTAAGGTACGGTTCTTCTTCTTTTGGGAATGGGCATTTGAAGTATAGGTCCATTGTTCACGCTATGTTCTGGTTCAATTGGTCGCTTACTGCTAAGTTTATTTTTATTATTTGCTTCTTGAACCGTTTGAAGAATAAATGGCATTGCGTCTATAATTCCTTGTGCCACTATATGTTGGATAGCACTATTATCTATCTGATTTCCATTGTTATTGATGCTTGGGTTTTCATTAACCACGTTAATGTTACTCTGATTATCGTTATTTAGATTTCCTTGATTTTCTTCGTCGGCCATCTGGATTTTAAACATTTACCTCGTATTAATATCACAAATAATAGGTAATATAGTTAATCACATGACACGCAATTTAACCAAAACCGTCGATCATTGCGACTTGTACTCTATTTTCATATACTATGCGTCTATTACACACTAGTACAGAAATAAAGATTACAATACCAACAGAAAGAAAATTACACTAATAATAATATGCTTCCGTACACACATATTTTATTTTATTATTATTATAATATTATTACTACCATCGTTTCACCATCTCATTCACGGATATGGATTTATCCAAAAATCCATATTACGTTCATCGTATTTCCATACGAAACGCTCTCCCACCTGACGCATTCTCTCACTGCTCTCTAAAATTTCCTCCCCAAAAGTCCTAAGTTCTTGAACGTTTTCTGCACTCATTGGGGGTGCAGGTTCTCGGACTGGGTTTGGAATCTGGGGTGCGTTTTCCTGATATGGGGGTGACAGTTCCTGAAATTGGTAAGGATCCTCTAATATCTCCCTAACATAATCATCTTGATAATAGGGGTCTAAAGGGTCTATACCTGGGTAAGCTTCTATGTTCTGTATGGGTGGGTATTCCTGGATAGGGTAACGCTGCACAAAGTCCCTGTTGTCGTCCCACCAGGGATCGTAATTCGGGTCTAATGGATTTGGTGCAGGCACCCTAGGGATTTCTTCTGGATTAAAGTCGTGCATCTCCACTTGGTTTTCCTGATTTTCTATCTCCATGGGTTGTTCTGGGTTTTGTGGTTGTGGGGCTACTAGTTGTTCCAGACTTGGGTCAGCATCAGTTGTAGCTAGGATTTGGAAATTAGCTAGGCTTCTATTAAGCATATCCTGAGTATGGGCATCTGTTTCTCGCTTAATGGCTGCTAAAGCCCTTTGCTGTTGCAATTTTCGCATTCTCTTCCTACGAGCAAAAGCTTCTTTACTGAACCATCCTCGTTTCTTATTAGGAAATGGTTCTTCAGATTGAGCTCTAAAGGCAAATATTCCCTCTTCCTAATCAGCAAAATACCCTGAAAGGGCAGGCTCTGATGATGTACCTTCACTCCTAGGTGAATCAGCGAACTGAAGATTCACGTCTGATGGTCCTTGATCACTCATACTAAAAACTAACAAATAGTCAAATAACACATAACAAATAAATACAGTTATGCACGTATTTCCGTAATTTATTTCCTAACACAAATTTTAAGTGTCAGCAGAACACTTCTTTGGCTCAGACCAGTGGCTAGGCTCTGATACCACCTTCTGTCGCAACCCCCGTTCCCTTATTCCCGGGAACGGGCGGACGCGATCTCAGTTGTGGTGGTATCAGGTTATTTAATCTTGCAGCGGAATTTACATCAGGACCGTAGTTAGGAAATCTTTATCAGAGTAAAACCACCATATTAGACATTAATAATAACATGGGCAAAACCCAAGTTTCTTATTACAATACATTTATAGGGACAAACCCTATTTTATTTAATTTAAAACATAATTTCTTAGATAACTTTTATAGCCACTTATTTTCCAAGCCGTCAGTGCTCTCGAGCTGGCTTTTTCCCAGTTGGCTTTCACATTGTGTTATCTGAAACATGTTTTAAAAATATTTTGTCAGCGGGAAATACTGGTGAGTGAATCCCAGTTTAATCAAGAAACATTTTATCAATTAAAACAGTATTGAGAGCGATCACATTGTTTATTTCTACACAATTACTCATTCAGTACTGTCAATCCTTGACTTGTGGGTCATATTACACATTGGCTAACTCGTTGTCCAATGGTAACGTACTGTCATTCCGACTTACTACTAGCAAGTAATAAATTTTGTATACAAAACCCCAAATACCGGTAGTAATTGAAGAACTACAAAGACTCAATCACTGCTTAATCGCATAGTAAAACATTTAAGGTTTTGTAAAATATTACAAAAAGGTTATCAAAAAGAGGATAAACTCACATTGCTATCTTAGGCTTCTTGTAAGGGTTTCCTGGATATAATCTATAATTTATACAAATGTACATTGATTAGTATCATAACCCTTTGAAATTATTACTGATACCCTCCCCGAGACGGCATTCCAACAACTACGTCGGGCAGAACCACGACAGTTGTTACGGAACCCTAAATCAATCGGGCAGCGTAACTATTACGAAACTGGGGTTATAATACTTACAACGGAGTAGAACCTTGCTAATTAGGGGTATAATACCCGACTATAATATGCCTTCTACAGAATTTTAGATTGAGAATTGAGAAATGAACGAGTTCTGGTTGATCCCGATGGCCTTCTTATATAGTTGCTGAACTTGGTCTCCACGCGACCCGCGTAAAGCACAGGCCAGGGTTACGCGGCCCACGTCAACCTTGGTCAAGTCTATAGCTTGTCCCGGTCATCCTCTAGACCGCCACGATGTCGACACGTGTCGGCATCTGGTGTATCCGTGTTTCATGAGCTCTCGCGGCCCGCGTCGATGTAAGCTTAAGCTTACGCGGCCCGCTTTAACTAAAGAAATCAGCGGAGTCAAAGTCCAGTCTTGATACGGCCCGCGTGAGCTTGAGGTGGGATCCTACGCGGCCCGCCTCAGCTCTAAATTCAGATTTTTTATTTTATTTTTATAAACTATAATGTATTTTGGGCTCGGTTTTCACATACGGGGCATAATATAAGACACATAAGGATATTTTAAGATATAATAGGGTGGCGTAAAATATACTGAGGGTGTCGGTTTTACCGAGGGTTGTTACAGATTGGAACCCGGATTCGACCATTTAATCTAAGGATTCCATCTTTGCCATAAGACGACTGATTAGCAGTAACGCCTAACTTCT
Organism: Helianthus tuberosus; assembly: GCA_030545235.1. Taxonomy (NCBI): domain Eukaryota; kingdom Viridiplantae; phylum Streptophyta; class Magnoliopsida; order Asterales; family Asteraceae; genus Helianthus; species Helianthus tuberosus. The sequence goes on along the minus strand of CM060371.1, from coordinate 50,918,565 downwards.
CATTCGAAAAGTTAGTTTCCAAAACAGCTTCCTTCTGAACAGCTAACACCCTTTCATTCAAGCTGTTCCTTAATTCCATGCTTTTGGCATTGATCCTGATAGGTTTAATTCTTTCCTTTCTGCTTAAGGCATCACCGACCACAATTGCCTTACCAGGATGGTATCGTATTTCACAGTCATAATCGTTTAATGTTTCCATCCAGCGTCGCTGCCTCATATTAAGATCTTTTTGGTTAAACAAATGTTGAAGGCTCTTATGATCTGAATAGAATACACACTTGGTTCCATATAGGTAATGCCTCCAAAGTTTTAGTGCAAATACAACGGCACCCAATTTCAAATCATGGGTGGTGTAGTTCTTTCCGTGCACTTTTAATTGATGTGAAGCATAGGCAATGACCTTGCCTCTCTGCATAAGCACACAACCCATACCAGTGTGCGATGCGTCATAGTAAACAACAAACTCTTCAATCCCTTCTGGCAATATCAACACAGGAGCATTGCTTAACTTCTGCTTGAGGATCTCAAAAGATTCTTGTTGTTTGGGACCCCAGTCAAACTTTATATTCTTGCGAGTCAACGAAGTCAAAGGTGCAGCAATTCTTGAAAAGTTTTCAATGAAACGTCTGTAGTAACCTGCTAGACCCAAGAAGCTACGAATCTCTGTAGGTATTTTTGGTGCTTGCCAATTCATAATCGCTTCAATCTTAGCGGGATCCACCTGGATACCACGCTCACTTACCACATGTCCAAGAAATTGGACTTCTCGTAACCAGAATTCACATTTAGAGAATTTTGCGTAGAGCTTCTCTTGTTGCAGAAGTTTAAGAATACACCGTAGATGTTTTTCATGATCAGCTTGGCTCTTTGAATAAATAAGTATATCATCAATGAAGACAATGACAAACTTTTTTAGATACGGCTTGAAAATGAGATTCATGAGATCCATGAATGCTGCAGGTGCATTAGTAAGCCTGAAAGGCATCACTAAGAATTCGTAGTGGCCATAGCGTGTTCTGAATACAGTCTTGTGCACATTTTCGGTCCTGACCTTCAGCTGATGATAACCTGACCTTAGATCGATCTTTGAAAAGTAACTTGCTCCTTGAAGCTGATCGAACAAATCGTCGATCCTGGGCAATGGATATCGGTTCTTGATTGTAACTTTGTTCAGCTCGCGATAATCGATGCATAGACGCATTGAGTGTGACACCCGACTTTTCAGGCCGTACCGCACAATTGTAACACGTGTTGTGAATAGATAAAAGGCCATATTTGACTGATTATGATGTTTATATGTGAAATTTAATGAGTTGGTAAATTTAAACTTTGGTAAAAATTATGTTGGCAACGGTAAGATAAACGCTTATCACGTGACGGTTAAAATGCGAAACGAACGTCGGTGACCACCCGATATGTGTTAAAATCCTAAAAATAGTCTGTTATGATTAGAATAATTATTTTAATCATATCCGTGTGGAAAAATAATTTAAAACGCTAGGAAACTCTATTTTTCGAGTTTAAGCGCGTACCGCGCGATGCAGCGCGTGTACCGATAAAATACTGTCAACACAGCCTGTCAAGACAACTGATAATCATTTTAGTAATAATTTGATGAGTTTATTACTTTAGAATGATAAAAATAAATAAAAATACATAAATTCCTATTTTTGCGATTTTAAGCGCGTACCGCGTAGCACAACGCGCATACTGCCAAATACCGGCAACGTAGCCAGTCCAGGCAAACAAAATATTGTTCAGTAATATTTTGGTGAGTTTATTTTTATAGAGTGTTAAAAATAAATTAAAACGCGTTAAAACGAGTTAAAATGCTAGATAAAATACCATGTATCCAGTAAAATACCAGTTTTTAATTTATATTGTATATATATATGTGTATGTATCGTTTATATTTGGGAGAAGGGGGACCAAGTGGTGGCATTAGGTAGCCTACCTCTCTTCCTTTCCATTGCATGCAAGACATGTGGCCCTTGGAAAGATGAATGATACTTACAAGGCACCAAGATCTCACATAATCCCACAACTTTCTTACAAACTCAATTTCATCTCTCTCTCTTGAACAAAGCTGGCCGAACACCCTCATAATCAGCCATATTTCAAAAAAATTCTAACTGGTTTTGAAGATTAAAGTTCATTCCAAGAAGGTTTCAAGGTGTTTTGAGTATCCGAAAGTGTTTTCTTGGTGAAACAAGCTTCTAACCATTAAGAATCTTGTTAAAACCCACAAAAAAACTTGAAAGGTATAAACTTATTTTCAAATATTCATTCTTGATTTTTAGTAATAATAAAGATGTTGGAAGTTTCTCTTGTTCTTGGAATAAAACACAAACTTGAAAACAATAACAAATGGGTTTTTTTGTATAAAATGGAAATGGGTGTGTATGTGTATGTATGTATGGCCGTAGGTTTTTGTGTGTGTGTATATGATTGTGTTTTGATTTTTGATTGAGTGATTCTTGAATAGTATGATTTTGAATGATAGAATGCATGCATATAAATTTTGGTTATATACTCATGAATGAAAGATACTTGCAATTATGTATGAATGATTATGTGATGATGGATGATATAGGTTGAGTTATATAAAACATGATATAAATGTGTTCTTGAGTATGATTAGGACATAAAAGATGATGATGATGTTGTATGAGTGCATTAGATGCATTTACTTGAACATGCATGATGATATGTGATCATAAAAAGGTGATTTGAGTATGATTTAGTAAAAATTAGTTTTAATCAAATTATAAACACTAAAATAAAGTTATTTTAAAAGTGTTTAGTCACATATAACTTTGTCATAATGTTTGCTAGCTTTGCATGTTGTACTTGGTGTATTAAAAGTTGTAAAATACGTGAAATCGCATGATTTATGTGAGTTACACAAAAACTGCACTAATCTGATTATAACCACTATTTTAATCAGTAAATAACATGTATTGTGTTAAAATATTAACTCGTTTCGAGTTGGGATGATTATAGTAACGTTTAACGCAAAACTATGCGTCAAAACGGTCAAAAATAGGCTTTTCGAGTGATTTTTTATAAAACTGAATTAAATCAGTAAGTAAACTGATATTTTTAGTTTAAAATGAGTATTTTAACTAATTTTAAGTTTACTTGGTGTTTGGTTGGTCATACGTGACTTACGACGCCCGAAAACGTTACCGAATCGCTAAAATACGCCTTTCTCTAAGTACACTAGTATGGGTAAAATTTTGGGTAAACCTTATGTGTTCAAATGTGTTATGTGATTTAAACATGAGAATCTGAAAATATGTTAGGTTTTAACATGATTTTAAAGATTGGATTATGCATGTATATATTTGTACGTTTTGCGCGGTAGAAACGGTAAAAATTGTGTTAAACGTGAAACTTGTTTGTCAAGCATGAAATCTAATACATATAAGATATTTTATGTATATTTTCTTTAAAAATGACAAAATAGATAAGTTAAAAAGATTTCGCGTGTTTCGGTGTTAAATTATGTGAACGTTTATATATATATATATATATATATTACGACGCGCAAATCGTAGATATATTGCGTATAAACGGGAGAATTAATGGATTTACACAATAATGGTCACCAATAAAATCGTTCAAGTCGCAAAATCATAAATATATATATATGGACTCATATATATATTAACGTGCCAACATAATCAAAAATGATAACTTTTCGAGAAAATCTCAAAGTTATGTGACAATTCTAAGAAACAGAGAAACTTAGGATTTTAGTGATGTTTATATTGATTTAAAATCGTTCATATATATATATATATATAATAGATCGTGTAGAAATGAATCTCTGGGATTGCGCTATTTAAAATACGCACCCAAAGGTGAGTGTCACTAAACCCCTCTTTTTACTGCTTTGTATATGTTTTCGGGGTAGAACACGCCAATAAAAAAGGGTTTAATAATGTTTTGGATTAAAACATACCTTTTGATATAAATTATATATTTTCGTTGAAAATATATGGAGTTTGATAAATTATACGTTTCGAGATAAAACGTTTTTGATGAACATATGTTTGGGGGAAAACAACTGTATAGTTGGAACGAATATTGTTTGGTCTCAAGAGAGTAAGTAACAGCATAGGCTTACATTTCGGTGGGGATTTCAGGGGATTCGTTCAACATCGTGTATTAAATTGTCATATTAGTAGGATATATATATATATATATATTGTACGTGAGGCAGACATCATATTGTTCTCAAAGAGGACCCTACGCCCATGATGTCGTTTAATCGTTTAAGTATTGCACGCGAGGAATTGTTGGTAGATCTATCGGGGTTGACAACCCCATCGTGACCAGTCGCCCCGTGTCAAGTCAAACGACGAATTAATATTCTGTTTATTGTCTAGCTTTGATTATCCCTGCATGGTTAATATACAGTTCGTATCGTCTAGCTAACATACAAGTCTGAAAATTGACGCAATAATTTAATATACAAAACCTGGGTCAGAATATTATTGTCGGATGGGTGAACCGAAACGAAAGGACCCATGGATTTTATTAATGAAGTAAAATGGACTTTCTAAAAATTATATGGATGTTTTCAAATAAACACATAATCAGAAAGTTTTCCTTTGAAATGATTTGTTTGTATGTGAATATGTAAACTCAGCTTCCTTTGTGTTGACACTTGATTTTAACGTGTTCTACAGGTACTTGAGTTCGGCTTCAGGAATTATGGCGAATCTTGTGGTTGTTGATGCATGTTTTGTTACTTAAAATGTTGGACTGACTTTTAAAACTTCCTGGGACGAATGTAATAAGATCCATGAGGATCAAAACAACTTAACTATGTCATGGGTGTGTCATGTTTAAAAACGAAATGTTTAAAACTTAGGTTTTAAATAAGATAATATGTCCAACCATTTAATGCATCGATCATCAAGATATAAATGGGCACCAACTTCCGTCTCCACTACGTTATATATTCCGCTGCGACGTTTTTAGGGTGTGACATTGAGCCATCTTTCTTTTTCACAAATAGAATGGGCGCTCCCCAAGGAGACGAGCTAGGCTGAATAAAACCTTTCTCCAACAAATCATCCAACTGTGTTCTTAATTCTTTCATCTCAGATGGTGCTAACCGATATGAAGCTCGTGCTACAGGAGCTGCTCCTGGAATGATATCGATCCTGAATTCCACTTGTCTGTCTGGAGGTAAACCAGGTAACTCTTCAGGAAAAACGTCTGAGTATTCAGAAATAACAGGGATGTCTTCGATCTTGGGCTTTGGCTCATCTATGGTCACCTGTGCCATGTAAATGACACAACCTTTCTTCAAACACTTTGATGCCTTAAGCATAGATACTTGTTTAGGCAATCCATACTGTGTATCTCCTTGAATTGTAAGTGACTCACCATAAGGAGTTTTGATAACCACTTGCTTCTTATCACATGCAATTAAAGCTTGGTTTAAAGATAACCAATCCATGCCAATAACTATATCAAATCCTGCCAGCTTCATTGGCAACAAAGACAACGGAAAAGAGTGGTTCCTAATGGATATGAAACATCCATCTAAAATCGTTGAGGCAGTCTCTAAAGTACCATCGGCCAATTCTACCTCATATTTTATGTCTAGAGTTTTAACAGGCAGATTTAACAGTATACAAAATTTATTGTCTACAAATGAATTATCTGCGCCAGAACCAAACAAAACTCTAGCATAAACATCATTGTTGAGGAAAGTACCTGTTATAACGTTATCATTCTGTACTGCCTCCTGGGCGTTCATCTGGAAGACTCGTGCGTTTGTCTTTTTGGCCTCTTCAGGCTTCTTTGCAAGTTTTGGGAAGTTGATTTTGATGTGCCCTTTCTCGTTACAGTTGTAACAAGTCACATTTTTCAACTCCTTGCATTCTAAGGTCTTGTGACCCTTGGTCTTGCAAATTCCACAAAGTTTAGCATGTGGGTCGATCGTACATTTTCCAGAATGACGCTTTCTGCAGTTCCTGCACTTAGGTCTGTTATCAGAATGACTCGACTTATTCTTGAACTTGGAACCTTTCTTATGATTGGAATTCCCCTTTTTCTTCTTGTCAGAACGATGAGAGCTCTCCTCTTCTCTTTTCCTTTTTCCCTCATCAGAAGTCTTAACAGACTTATTCCAGATTGCATCCAAAGTGAGGGATAAGGACAAGTCCACCACAGACCAATACGTGGTAGGCCTGGATGATTTAACATTTCCTTTGATTTCTGGTGCCAAGCCTCCAATAAAACGCGCTATGCGCTTTGGTTCTGGTGTGACCAAATAAGGAACCAAACGGGACATGGTGTTGAAACTCGTCACATACGCCTGACAATCCAAATTCTTCATGACCAAAGTCAAGAAGTCTGTTTCAATCTTTTCTACCCCATGCTGAGGGCAGAAGTTTTCCTTGATCAGTGCGACAAATTGTTCCCAAGACAAATTATAAAGCGGGATTTTCCCCGTGGCTTGGATCAATGATCTCCACCATGCCAGTGCTTCTCCTTTAAATGATTGTGAAACAAACTTCACAATATCCTGTTCTGCACAACCACAGATACCTACTACAGTATCCATCTCATCTAGCCATGTCATACAGTCAATGGCTCCTTTTTTGCCCGTAAAGTCCCTTGGCTTGCAAGAGACAAAGTATTTATAAGAGCAGGTCCTTGAGCGCGGTTCTTGATTTAACACAATTTGTTAGGAGGGGTGCCTTTTCTGATTCGAAGAATGATGAAAATCGTCCCTATGAGATGTATGTGTCTTGGAAGGTGGTTTTGTATGAGGTACAGATTGGGTCCTGGTGCGAGTACCACTTGGTTCTTTGAACTGTCTGTCAATGGCTCGAGTGACAACATTATCTATCATAGCTTGTAAATCTGCACCCGTTACATTCATTCTTGTATTGTCATTCCTCATATTGGGATGACTGTTAACCTCGTCTGATTCAGGCATGCTGAAGCTTGTTTTCTATAAAGCAACAAACAATAATTTGTTTAGAAGTCTATTATGGAATCATCATTTTCGATGGTTCATTAACCATGGTATAAATAAACCATATTTGGTTAATTTGATAATCAGATTTATTTTAAACTTTTCATTATAGTTAATCCAGTTATAAACTTTTAAGGATATTAAAATGACACAGAAAGGCCTTGTCACAAGGATAGTTTTGAATTTATGAGCCATGATCTTATAGGATTGAGGCATTAAGGTTTGAACATAGTTCGTTACCTTTCTTGTCAGGGAGTCATAGACTACTACTATCATTTGTCTTTTAGGACAATAGGTATAACCCGTAGGTACTTCATCACTAATGGATGTTTATAATATGATCATCTTATTTGATGATATAAGCCATGATTTCTAGATCATTAGGCTAAATAAGAAATTGAAAGAATCCAATATAAGGATGACTATTGTGATTTTCTCGAATCACACGTGTTAAGAGTGCTAACACGTTCTCAAGTGTTAACAAGGATTTATTATCTTAAAAAGGTTCTACCATCATGGCCATGTCTTAAATGACACATAGGCTAGGTTATACCTTTAAGATTTTTCTTTAAGATTTAACGGCAGATCAATTAAAATTGAATTGTTATTTTGATTTGTGATTTTAATATATATGAATATTTTAATGTAAAATGTAATTTCATAAAGGAAACTTCATAATAAGCCCTAAAATTACAAAAATGCCCTAAACGGGTCTTTAAAGAAATAACATTGTCCACGCACGGACTAACATAAGAAAGACAAGTCCACGCAGGGACTAAATACATAAATGAAACGTCCACGTAGGGACTTAATTGAAATAAAATAATAATACAATAATTAAGGATTTCTAATAATCCTTCTTCTTCTTCCCCTTTATGAGGTTTGCCAATCCCTTTAGAAGACTGCGGTGACTCCTACGCTCTTCATCTACCCTCTGCTCCACCTCATGCAACCTTTGAAGAATTTCTTGTTGCTGCGGTGGTTGGATTTGTGGTGGCTGCGGCGGCTGCTGCTGCTGAGGTTGTGGAGGCGGTGGGTGTTGATACCCATATGCAGGGTACCCAGTCGGGTACGTAGCTGGGAAGGGCCCAGGGTAGAGAGCGTTGTAGTTTACAGCCTCAACGTATGGGTCGATGGCAGGGGCATTGTTGTAATTGTAACCCAAGTAAGCTTGCTGCTCAAACGGGTTGTACCCAGCTACACCTGGGTAAGATGGGATTGGGTTTTCATAACCCATGGGTGGTGCTGGTGCGACTGGTGCGGAGTCGACTTCAGAAACTGCATTTGAAGGCCCACCCATTTGCGGATCTTCATAGAGTGGCGGGTAGTTGCTGTTGCTAGAGTGTTGGGGGGTGCTGAAGTGGAAACCCCCACGCACGGACATTCGTGCACTTCTTCTCCGCCTCGATGGTTCTGGAGGCGGTGGCTGCTCTGGCGCTGGTGGTGGCGGCGGCATGACCGCCTAAATGTGGGTCCTCTGAAGGGACCTGCTGGTGTGGTGGTGAGTAGTGGTGAGGGGGAGTATACTCCCACTTGTATGAAGCCCATATTTCGGCCCAGATATCAGGGCCCTTGTAAGGCGAACCATGAAAAGATGATCCGCTGGAAATCTCAATGGGATGTGTCGGTGTCCCAATCGATGGTAGCTCAGGATCTGGATCCTCGTCCACATCCATGTTTTGGTACTCGGGAAAATGGTAAGCTGGTCCCAAAGGGTTTGGACCCTCTGGTTCTTCGACTTGGTTCAACGGGTTGAACCGGCTCAGGAAATAAGGAGTTGGGTTCTGGAAAGAACTGTGAGAACCCGAACGCTGCAAAGGAATAAAAGAATGATGAGAATCGTGAGGCTCTTCATCTTGATGTGGCCCGAACGAATGGTGGTAGGACGGTGAGGAACTGAGTGAGACTGAGCGTCTCACGGGCTTCAAGTAGGTTATCCAGTCTTCATGAGGACTAGAGCTGAGTGTTGCTAATGGTGTACACCGGTGAGATGGTCCGGCCTCGTGATCGTTCCTTCCCCGCATTGGGGCTTTTCCTCGTCCGCTCCTTCCCCTAACTCTTGGAGGCATGTTGATTGAAGTCCTGCTAAAACAAAAACAAATAAAGCAAAACGATTAAGATTAGGATTAGTCCTAAGTTGTTTGCCTAGACTCAGAAGTCAAGGAATGTGCCACTGTGTCATTGAGATTAAACACAAAAGGCTAGTGTTTAACTCACTCAATGTTGGCTCTGATACCAACATGTCATACACTGATATTTCCACGTATTACCGGTGGGCCCGGTGGGGAGTATCGTGACATAGTTGATATCATCATAGTCAATTGTATACAGTTTAATGCACAGCGGAAGTCTTGGATGAAAATAGTATTACAAACCGAAATACAGAGTATAATTAAATATTATACAAATGGTTGTATATGGATCCACATGCGGATCTTAAAACTGAAATATAAGTATTGTTCAACAGACTTTAGATTTTCAGAACTTGCAAGATTCTTTATTAACGCCCCGAGCTCCCAGCCTATTACATACGGTACCTGTCACTTAGTCTTTTTGGAAAAATACGTCAGTTTACACTGGTAAATACAACCCGTGTTAGCACTCTTAACACGTGTGATTCGAGTGAGTATATCTTTTACATACGCAACAGATAGGTGTATGCCTACAACCCGTGCTTAAGTCGTGGCCATTCACGCTTTTTGAATGAGCCAAGGATATCCAGGACACGGTCGTTAACCCCCAATGTTATTTGTTATCAAGAAATACTGATTAAAATGAGATTATGCAATTTAACCATATTCGATTAAAATGTTTCTACACCCGACCAAGTAGTAATATTTTACCGTATCCCAAGCCCGTATAAGAGAAAATAAGTTAAAAGTATTTACCAGAGCTAAATGTAAATTATACTCAGTCGTATATTCTAATCAGCAGGGCAAGTACTTCTACCAGGGCTTTCAATCTGGAAGGAAGGTTTTATTAACCTATTAGATTCCTAACGGGTCTTATTTAAGTTGTAACTAAGACCGATTAGTTTTAAAGAAAGGTTTACGGTACGAAACGCGAGATTAAGCGGTGACTGGATTGGAATGTGATTTAGACCTGACAAGTATGAAGACTTGTTTATAATGGGTAAACTAAATACATTCTGGATTTTGAAGTAAAAATGATAAGGTTTGACCCGTCTCGGCTAATTTATGCAATTTAGTTACATAAACTGTACCGAACGCGTATAAGCACAACGGGTAACCGGATGAGTCGAGAACAAGTTCCAATAGTTATTATGCTTAAAATATGTTGTGATATCAGTAAGATATCAACAATTATGCCCCAAATGAATTTAAGACCAATTTAAATCCCGAAAGGGTATTTTGGTCATTTTAAAGTTTATAAAAGAGGTTTAAACATAAACTGAGGTTCTGGACTAAAACATTCTGTAAACATATTGATTTTATGTTGTTATATCAGTAAGTTATCATACATATGTGTGTTAAATCATTTGTGGCCAAACTATGCACCGTAGGGGCATTTTGGTCATTTCACATATGCTTTTGAGGTCAAATTTGGAAGTCTGAGTTCAAGAATTATAATTACTGTTAAAGTCTAAAAATTTATTTTTAAAATCAGTAGGTAACGAGTCTTAGGTGCTAAATATGGTTCTAAACCATACTATGCGCCTAATTCGCATAAAAGTCGATATTTGACGATACTTGAGATGTTTAAGGAAATATGAGATTTTGATCAGCCTTAACTGTTTAAAATATTTTATTTATCATATAACATTAGTAGGAAAAGGTTTGACATGTAAATGATGTGTAAAACTCATTTTATTAGTGAAAAGGGCGTTATCGTCAATTACCGAGTTCATGCAAGAACTCTATGTTATGGCCAGTATAAAATTTGACCAAAAATTCTAAAATTCCCTAAAAATTATATTAAAATAGTGGGTAATAAGTTTGGTGTCAAAAATTGGGTTTAAATATGATTTATGCTAAAAACGCAATTTAATTAACAAAAAGTTCTGTTTTACGATATCTTGCATAACTTTAGTTTGAGACCATAAACTGATGTAAAATTTTTGTGACATACTTATATATCAGTAATAAAGCTTTTTGTCCTCTCACATTTTTAAAGTTCTCGTTTTAATAACAAAAGGGCATAATGGTCAATTTTAAGCAAATAACGAAACATGTAAGTAATCTCTGATTTCTAAGGGACCATGATGTATAACCTCAGAGGGTTATACTAACATGTAACATGGTCACAAAAGAACCCTAAGGCATATCTAAACTAAGCTAATTCGGGTCAGAACTGAAAGTCAAAGCAAAAGTCTACTTTTGCGACTTTCGGTTGCGAACCGAGCCTAATACTCAGAATTGTCAGGTTGAAGATGCCTAAACATGTTCTTTTATTATTTACCAAGTTATTTAAGTGATAAAAAGTGTTTTATAGCTTCTAAGTTATCAGTTATGCATTATTTTATAAAAATTGACTCGTTTGACTTTTCTGTTAAGTACTTTAACCCGACAATTGACTAAGTAAACGTGATAATTAAGAGGTGCCCTTTTGAGGGATTAACAACTACTTAATTACCAACACATAGCCACTTTCAATTCGAATAATGGCTGGACCGTTGGTGATTAATCACAAAGTCAAAGTATCATTACGATAACTTTGACTTTCGGTCATTAAGCTAATAAAAACTTAACTACTGGAGCTAAGAACGCTTACAAGAGTATTTAGCACGAAGATTATACTTGAGAAAGCTTCCTAGATGACCAGGATGCTTTAGAGATCAATTGAGAGTGAAAATTTGAATTTGAGCAATGAATGAAGCAACACTAAGCTCCTATTTATACTACAAGAGGCCATCACCAGATCATTACAGGTGTTAGGGCACTTCAGGGATCATTACGGGTGTCTAAAATGGTTTTGAAAACCAGCAAATACCCATAGAAATCGATCTTGGGATGCGATGAACTAGGATAGGTGAAGATAGCATGCAAAACCTGCATCTGTGCAGGAGTTCTGTGAAAATCAAGCTGTCGCGTCGCGTGACGGCAGGGGGATGTTGGTGTCGCGCAGCGCGACCCCTAGGAGGGGACCAGCAACTCAAGTTTCAAACTTGACAAAATCAACCCCTGGACCCTTTAAAACATAATATCTTCCATTTCAAGCACTTTTAACCCATATAGTTTATATTTGGATAATATTTAGGATATATCTAAACATCGTTAGGTCCGGTTTCATTTAATGATAGCCGAAAACACTAGTTTCATCAAGTTGACGCGTTTAACCCTTTATTCACGGAAGTTAACGTATTTAATATCAAATGATATCGAAACCTTGTGAATTTTTCGTCACTTATTCTTGAGGGTATAATTAGTCGTTACAAAGCCCTAGGTTTGTTAAAAGATCACTCAAAGGTATTAATTTAACATGTTGACACGTTTAACCCCCGCATCTTGTAATCTTTCACTTTCTTTCACAAACAGCTTCATACGTTTTCAATTCACCTGTTTAAGTGTATAAACATTATGTAGGGTTATTGAAAGGCATAATTTTCAAATGTTGACACTTTGGATCCTTTCATACATATCTTTTCCTTGTTTGACAATTTTAGTCCCTCGAAATCAATTCGTTACACGTTTAAAGTTTATGACACGTGTCGTTACTACATTGGCCATGATTTTGCGAGGTGTTACAAATTATCTTGAACCAGTGAGGCGTTCCATCTCGCTCAGCTCTTCGCCCTTTTACCTCCACTCCTTTGGGCCATAACAAGAAGACGAGCCTCAGAACTCGCATCACTCGTACCTTCCCTTACAACATTCTGACTCCCACCACTCTTTCCAAAACCCCACTCCTTACTTTCAAAGCCGTTTTAACCCCATGAACCAAATTGATGAACCAGTGGGTCATAACCCATTTGGACCAGCAGATCACTATCCTGAGTACCAGGACATGGATGTGGACGACGATCCAGATCCCGCCATGCCACCTTCTGGGATGCCTATGCATCCCATAGAAATTTCAAGCGGTTCTTCATTTGCAGGATCGCCATACAGGGGCCCCGACTTATGGGCCGAGAGGTGGAGCACTTACAAATGGGAGTTCACTCCCCCTCAACATGACTCACCACCACCATAGCGGATTCCTCTGAGGACCCGCATTTTCAAGCGGTTACACCACCACCACCGCCAGCACCAAAGCAGCCACCGCCTCCAGAACCATCGAGGCGAAGAAGAAGTGCATGGATGTCCGTGCGTGGGGGTTTCCACTTTAGCACCCCACAAACTTCCTCCAACTACCCTCCGCTTTACGAACCCACAAATGGGTGGGCCTTCGAAGTCACTTTTCCACCACCACCACCTCCCATGGGTTATGAAAACCCAATCCCTGCTTACCCATATACAACTGGGTACAACCCGTTTGAGCAACAAGCTTACTCGGGTTATAACTATCATGCACCTGCCGTTGACCCATACGTTGAGGCAGCAAACTTTAATGCTCTTTACCCCTCGCCCTTTCCACCCATGTACCCAACTGGTTACCCTGCTTATGGGTATCAATACCCGCCACCTCCACAACCTCAGCAGCAACAGCCACCACAACTTCCATTTCAACAACCGCAACAACAAGAAATTCTCCAAAGGTTACATGAGGTGGAAAGTAGGGTGGAAGAGCATGACAAGAAGCACAACAGTTTTCTTAAGGGTTTAGCATACCTCATCAAGGGGAAAAAGAAGAAAGACCATTGAATAACCCTTATTTATTGTTTTGTAATTTCCATTTCAATTAAGTCCATGCGTGGACATTTCATTTAAGTATTTAGTCCCTGCGTGGACTTGTTTTCTTATTTTAGTCCCTGTGTGGACAAGTTTATTTATTTAAAGACCCGTTTAGGGCATTATTGTAATTCTTAGGACTATTTAAGAGAAGTTTCCTTTTGAAATTACATTTTTCATTATACATATACATATACATTGTATCATTGATTAAACTATCATTTCAATTTATAATTGATCTGCTAATAAATCTCAAAAGACAATCTTAAAGGTATAACCTAGCCTATATGCCATTTTAGACATGCCTGTGATGGTAAAAGCCTTTTTAAGATGATAAATACTTGTTAACACCTAAGAACGTGTTAGCACTTTTGACAAATGTGGTTCGATAAAATCACATTAGTCATCCTTATATTGGATTCTTCCGATTCCTTATTTAGCCAAATGATCTAGTAAATCATGGCTGATATCACCTTATTAAAACATCCACTATGTGATGTCATTGTTTCGCTTCGGCCCAAATTATTTCAATTACATAACAAACGACAGTGGAAGTCTATGACTCCCTGTCAGGAAAAGTGAAGAACTATGTTCAAACCTAAATGCCTCGATCCAATAAGATCATGGATTATATATTAAAAATGTCCTTGTAACAAGGCCTTTCGTGCCACCCTAATATTCTTAATGGTTTAATAACTAAGAATAATTATAATTAAAAGTTTAAAGTAAATCTGATTAACAAATTAACCAATATGGTCTATTTTACCATGGTTAATGAATCACCGAAAATGATGATTCCATAATTGACCACTGAATAAGTTACTGTCATATGTTATACAACATTCAAGCTTCACCATGGCTGACACAGGAGAGGTTAATAGTCACCCAAATGAAAGATATGATAACACCAGAATGAACATAACGGGTGCTGATCTGCAAGCATTGATAGACAATGATGTAACCAAAGCTGTTGGCAGAATGTTCAAAGATTCAAGTGCTTCTCGCACTAAGACCCAATCAGTACCTCATACAAAGCCCCCTTCCAAAACACATACAACAAAGAAGGACGATTCTCGGCACTTATCAAATCAGAAAAGTTAGCCGTCTAAGAAAATAGTGTTTGATCAAGAACCGCGTTCCAAGACTTGTTCTTATAAATACTTCGTCTCTTGCAAACCAAGGGATTTTACAGGTTGTTGGATCGTCGTGTGACCCTAACGAGTCAATCTGAAGAGTTCAACATCAAAAACAAAGGCGGAATAAATGAAATTGATGTAACACAGCTTGTTTTCCTCTAATTATCTTCTTATTGATTGATTCTGAGCTTTTACAGATTCAAATGACAAACGGACAGCACCTCGGCTCTGAATCTATGACTTAATTTCATTTCAAATGATCACAGCACTTCAGTATTTATAGGCGTTTAATTCCGCTTGAAACTGTCTCAAACGGAATTACCAGTTCAAACGGAATTACCTAATTCCGTGCGGAATTAGTTAATCTCGCTTGAAACTCTAATTCCGTTTGAAATGTCTTCAAGCACCTTTCAAGCGGAATTACTCTAAAATATTGTTTTCTCGATTTCCGTGCCCTAATCTATACATGACTCGATACAAGACAAAGTTAATAGACATCTAATGCACCAACAGACTCCCCCTTGGATATTAACGAAGTCTTCGGGATCGAGTCTTCAGTCTTGATCAGTCTTGACTGTCTTTCCAAATTGATTTGACATTGTAAAAACCTCCTTCAATCTTTATCTTCAAACTTTAATCTTCAATCTCCCCTTTGAATGTTGATCCAGAATTCTGACTCCCCCTTTCGCAGACTCCCCCTCACGATAACTGGGACTTAACTTCTGGTTCAAACTTTGACATTTTCTTAGCCATGGGAATCTTGACTCCTGTTTCCTGCACAATCTCTACCTAAATATAAGATTTATGATTATAACAATTTCAATCCAAACTTACCATTTGACTTCATTTATTGGTCTTGTCAGAATTTAGAAATCTAGATCAAACAATTTTCTGAAATTTACAAGCTTCAAGTTAATGAACTTGTTTTGACTTTCCATTTCTCAAATTTAACATGATAAGCTCCAAACTCATCTTCCAGCTTAGAATCTTTCTGCATCTGCTCCAACCTTCTGAATCTGAAGATCAACTCTCCACTGTGGTTTGTCAGAAAATAAAGCAGAAATGAAAAATCTTTTTGGATTTTTAATAAGGTTTCTAAACTAGAAATGAATTACAGAAATAAAATGCAGTAAAAGTAAACTATTTACAAACATATTTTTGTGAGCGTGTTAGGGAATCATATCAGCTATTCGACAAGTCACAAGTACCATTAAGCTTTGATTACATACTCATAATTAAACAATTCACTTAGATTGTCGATATACTGATCCACTTAAATTCTCACACAATTTTCAATCTGTCCAGGATACGAATTTAGTGTTTTAGAGACTTAAACTCATTCATGTGTCCCACCTCTTGAATATACTCCCGTATCCAAATCCCAATATTCAGTCTTACAGGTGAGTATACCACGGATGATATCTGTAAAGGGGTTAAGTTGCGAGACCGTGAGAGCTCAGGTCAGAACTTCCGTTCAGCAGAGAGATGACGGTTCGACTTTAGGTGGGTCCCCTTTAGAGGATCTTTTTTTACAACAGCAATGATTAGCATTTTTAATGTTTCATCATTTTTGTGCTAAGGGCAATCTTTTATTTCAAGCAGCAGTAAAGTATTCTCCGGGGACTAGGCCATTTCTTCCGCAAAATCAGAAGTCCCGAGATAATACTCCAGATATCACTGAGTATAAAGACCTAGTATCTCAGAAAGAGGGATCCTTCAAACAAGATTTCAGGGGTTACCTATATATCCAAGTAGTGTTCCCCACAAAATAAGCAAGTTTGAATTTAGGTTTATATCCCGAATAAACCTACTAAATGTGTAAAAACCTATCGGCACATCATCAGCGAGACTGTTTAACTCTTTTAAACTTTACATATCTTTAGCATACCGTAACTGTCAAGCCAATGTACTATCATTTTCCTTTTTTACACAAGCTCTTTTCTGATTTTCTATTGTTTTTGTATTTTGAAAATATTTCATGTTTTTGTATTTTTGAATTTTTTTACTGTTTTTGTATTTTCTGAAAATATTACCCTATACTCTCCCCCTAAATACCAAAACAAGTAAAAAATCGACAAACCATTGCAGATTGTTTCTCAACATCATCACCTACAATGTTATCCTCATCAACGCCAATAATTCCATCCGACACCGATAAAAGCTTCATACCGTTTAGTTTTAAAAGATATTTAAAACGAGTTTTGTCAAATGATTTGGTATGTAAATCAGCTTTTTGTTCGTCAGTGTGGATTTTCTCAATTCGTATCAACTTCTTCTCGAAGCAGTCTCGGATGAAGTGATGACGAATTTCAATGTGTTTCGTTTTAGAGTGATAAACAGGATTTTTAGTAATATTTATCGCTGCCTCATTATCAACAAAGATAGGGGTGTTAAGAAATTGCAAACCGTAGTCGCGCATCTATTGCTGGATCCACAAGATCTGAGAACAGATACTGCTAGCATATACATACTCAGCTTCACATGTGGATAGAGCCACAGAGGTCTGCTTCTTACACTGCCAGGTGACCAAACGTGGTCCAAAGAACTGACATCCCGCAGTTGTTGATTTTGCATTAACTTTGCAGCTTCCGAAGTTGGAATCAGAATAACCTTCGAGCGTGAAATCACCTGTTTTTGGATACCACAACCCCAATGATGGAGTTCCTTTTAGGTAGCGTAATATCCGTTTCACAATCACCATGTGCGAAGCTCTGGGGCTTGACTGAAACCGTGCTGCGAGGCACGTTGGATACATGATATCGGGTCTTGAAGCAGTTAAGTACATCAACGATCCGATCATGGAAAGATACAATGTTTCATCTACCCTGTCTCCGGTGAGATCTGGGTTTATCCCATGGTTCGTCGCTAGAGGGGTTGAAGCTGGAGTAGATCCTGACATCCCAAATTTCTCTAAGATATCATGAACATACTTCGTCTGATGTATGAAAATTCCCTTAGGTAGTTGATCAACTTGAAGTCCCAAGAAGAATTTCATCTCCCCCATCGATGACATTTCAAACTTGCTTCATAATTTTTTCAAAGTCTTTCCACAAACTTTCATTTGTTGACCCAAATATGATTTCGTCCACGTATATCTGAACTATCAGAAGATGTCCGTCGACCTCTTTGGTGAAGAGAGTGGCATCCACTTTTCCACGGATGAAGCTATTGGCTAACAGGTGTTGAGACAATGTCTCGTATCAAGCTCTCGGGGCCTGGTGTAAACCATACAGCGCCTTATCCAGTAAATAGACCTTGTCTTTGTGGATTGGGTCGGTGAAGTCCGGTGGCTGTCCGACATATACCTCCTCTTTTACCTTTCCGTAGAGAAACATCGATTTCACATCTAACTGAAAAACTTTGAATCCCTTCCACGATGCAAATTCCAGAAAGATCCTAATTGCTTCTAGTCGAGCCACGGGAGCATATACTTCAGTGAAATCTATACCCTCCTGCTGACTGAAGCCCTGGACTACGAGTCGAGCTTTGTTTTGAATAATAACCCCTCGATCTTCTCTCTTGCATTTAAACACCAATTTTGTGTTAATTTTCCTGTGACCATCAGGCAAATCTACTAACTTCCACACTCCTAACTTCTCGAACTGGCTCAGTTCCTCCTGCATCGCATTGACCCAAGAATCTTCAGTAAGCGCCTCCTTATAAGTTCTAGGTTCAATCTGCGAGATAAACAACTAAGTGAAAACTCAGTTTGTAACGAAGCAACTATAGAATAAAAACAAGTAAGCCCTTGATCAATTTGTCGTCTAGTGCGGACGCCTGATTGTAATTCTCCAATAATCAGCTCTTCTGGATGGTATGAAAGAGTTCTTGGCATAACCTCGCCTGGAACATCTACCTCGCCCTCCAAATTTGTTATATTCTGATCTGCACTTTGTTCACTGACTGGAATAGATTGACTTGAAATCTGAATTTGCTCCCCCTCAGAATCTGAATCACCACGATGAAATACTGGCATATTATCATATTCTTGATTATCATTGACTGCCGTCTGATTATTATGAGAAACTTCATCTTGTTGAATATTATCATGTTCTCCAGCATTACTTGGACCGGCTTCATCATCATTAGAAGCTCGATTTTGACGTCTAGAATACTCAGCTGGGAACCTTTCCTGCGATGACTCATACTCTCTCAAAATATCCAACTCGTCAAAGAAATCTTCTTCTTCCTCTTCCATGTCAAACGAATTCCACAAAGTATCATAGTGAAAACGCCATGAATCGCCGGGATTTTGCGGTGGCATTGTGTAGCCTTGACATTCAACATTATGTGCCTCACTAATCCGCTTTAAGCTCGGAACAAAGACTAGTTTCAAAGGACTTGAGTATCCCACAAATATTCCCTCGATACTCTTTGGACCAAACTTTCCAAAAGGTTCTAGAACTGTGCAGGGAGACCCAAACGGTTCTAAATACTTCAGGTTCGGTTTGCGGTTATTGATCAGCTTGAAATATGTCTTGTTGAATTTCTTCACTGTGAGAACCCGGTTGAGCGTATAGCATGCGGCGGATACTGCTTCTGCCCAAAAGTTGACAGGTAGTTTAGAATCAGCAAGCATCGTCCTGTCCGTTTCAATTAGCGTCCTGTTCTTTCTTTCAGCTACTCCATTCTGCTGCGGAGTGTAAGGAGCACTAAATTCATGCAATATACCTTTTTCATCACAATATTCTTCCATTTTGAAATTCTTGAACTCAGTACCATTGCCAGTACGTAATCTTCTGATGCGACTTTGGTACAAGTTTTCTATCTTCTTGAAAAGCGTCATCAAACGATCAAACGTCTCATCTTTTGACTTCAAAAATAATACCCATGAAAATCTTGAGTAATCGTCTGTAACTACTAGACAATAGAGATCCCCAGTAATGCTTTTGACCTTCACTAGACCAAATAGATCCATATGGAGTCTCTCTAAAGGTCTCAATATTGAGTTTTCTTTCTTCCCAGGGTGAGATTTCTTCTTTTGCTTGCCTTTGATGCAGCTAATGCACTCCCCCTCAAGATGAAAACCTTTCACATGCACCAATTACTAAATTATTATGTACCAGGTGATTCATTTTTCTTAGGTGAATATGGCCCATTTTTCGATGCCATAACTGTGATTCTTTTTCCGTTGCCCTTGACATAAAACAGTGAGCCTGACCCGTGGTAGTAGTTGCTACACTCATGTCCAACACGTACAGATCATTGACTCTGGGCACTCTCATGATAACCCACTCTCCGGGAACAACAAATCCTGGTTTCAAGATCAAACATTCTTTGTCTGTGAAGTGCGTTCTATACATCCTATCACAGATCTAAGAAATACTCAGAAGATTATTCTCAAGCTCGGCGATGTAGTTTACTCTTTCAAACGTGACGATTCCATTCGATAAAGTTCCTTCACCAACTATTCGACCACCTTGATTTCCTGCAAATCCCACGTAACCTCCATTAAACCCTCTAACATCATACAGTAGGGTCTTCTTCCCCGTCATGTGCCGAGAAGCTCCACTATCCATAATCCAACGTGAAACGGATCTTGGAAGCTCCTGCACATATCACAATTATTTAGTTAGATTTTGATGCCACCCAATCCTCTTTCGACTCGGGTAACTTGACATTGAGGCGAGTTTTTGCAATGTAAAGTGGCGGAAAATTCTTGTCATTCATCTTTAAGCTTTCCTCAGACCCAATCTCAACCTTTTTGTATAGAAAGAAATCATTTTGAGAAGGTTGACCAGATGATTGATCTTTCTTTGGTACATTCTTCTTTTCAGAAGTAGTAGCCTCTTGTGGTTCAAGTTTCTCATAATAATCCAAAGGAACATTCATCTTTACAGGAGTGGTAGAAGAAGATTGTTTTTCTGACTCTGAAACCTTTTGTTTTGGAGAAATTGTTTTCTTTTCAACAACTTTTGGCTTCCATGCTTGTTGAGGCGAAGCAACCCGTTTGTAAAACTTGTCATTTTTAGTTACCACATGTTTAACAGGTTCAGTTTTGACTTTGATATTTTCATTTTTCAAAACCTTTTGCTCAACAACCATTGGAGCTTTTCCTTTCACATCAACTTTCTTTTTCTGAACCTCAACAACTTCAGTCTTAGGCTTCAAGTTGGTACACTTTCGTGCAATATGTCCAACTTGATTGCATTTAAAGCATGTTCGGGTGTCAATAACCCGACTTGTGCCTTCGGACTGAGGCTGTGAGGCCTTCTTCTCTAAGAATTCTTCATTTGTTTTCGAAAAGATTTTAGATTCTTCATCAGAAAGTGAACTTGAACTCGAAACAAACACCTTTTTCTCAACATTTTTTTTTGTTTTGAAAATTTCTTCTATGATAATTCTTACCACCCTGATATCCACCCGACCATCTGTTTTGGTTTTTGTTATAAAAATGTGGTGGAACAACTGGTTTCTTGTAGTAAGCTTTATCTTTTTCGAAATTCATTTGCCTCTTTGAGTGTTTCAAACCTTCGATCTCAGACACATCAATCTCAATCAACTTGAACACATTTCTCAATTTTCCAACATTCACATTCTCCAACGGAAAATCACGATCCGAATACAACTTATCAGATCCCACCATCTTATACATCACCAGACTAGGTTCATCACTTAAGTTGTTTTTGGATTTTGATTTTGGAATGTATTTATCCAAAAAGCATTCATCATCCTCAGTAGTGTCACTTTCAGACTTTAAAACATTTTCAGCCATACTTTTAACAATTTCAGATTGGACACTATCGTCATCAGATGATGTGGTAAATGTGACATCAATTGTGTCTGGAAGCTTAACATCATTTTCTTCTTCATCATTAACCAACCCGGATTTTTTCTTGGAAAAATTATTTAGAACTGGTGGTGGAACCTGATGAAACCCAACCCTAGTTCCATCAAAGTATACATCTTCGCCTGCTTTGTTTTTCCCGATGGGTTTGGGAACAATGTGTTGTAAAACAAAGCTTGCAGAGTTGTAACTGTTCAGTTTCAACTGGATGCATTCATTTTC
Organism: Helianthus tuberosus; assembly: GCA_030545235.1. Lineage (NCBI taxonomy): Eukaryota > Viridiplantae > Streptophyta > Magnoliopsida > Asterales > Asteraceae > Helianthus > Helianthus tuberosus. The sequence continues at coordinate 50,896,626 of CM060371.1, read as the reverse complement.
AATTTTACCTTCTTGAAACTGAAGCTTCAACTTAGCAATTTCATCCAGTTACTGATCGATTAACTCTTCTTTTACTCTAAGAACACCGGTCAGTTGAAGATTTTCTTTTTCTGTTTTACCATTTCTTTCATCAGAATCTTTTACCGTTCGTTTTAGTTTTTCAAAATTTTCTGAAATTTGATGATTTTCAAGAATCAATTTTTCATTTTCTTTCCTAATTCTTTCTACGCCATTTTTATCGTTTTCGATTTTCTCAGTTAATTCTTTTAATTTGTCGTTCGAAGCTTTTAACAGTTTATCACGGTTTAAGATCTGATCTTCAACACTTCTGACTCTACCAGTCAGTTCTTCAACCTTCTTACCACTGAGGTAAGCATTTGTACTACAAACTTTGCACTCTTTCATGCAATTTTTGCAGTCGTTCACATATTTAATTTTCTTACCTGACTCATGTGTATCATTTGAACTGACCTTGTTTTTGGACTCAGTTCCAGAACCAGAAACTACCTCTAGTTCTTTTGCAGCAAGAACTTTGTCAGCCATCTTCTTCAAGTTTTCAGCGGTGAATTCTTGTGACGTATCAATGATTCCATCATCAATCTTCTTTGGTTGTAGTTCTTTTTCTGTCTCTTTCACTTTCTCTTTCACTTTCTCATCAGCTTTTCCTCCTCCCCACCACATTCTTTGCCTGGCTTCTTCTTCATCAGCAATTTGTTTTGTGAGAACTTCAACATCAACCGTATCTAGATCAACAGCTATGTTTCCATTAGGATCGAGATAACATTCTCTATAAGGATCCCATGGATTTGCTTTCTTTGCTTCCTTCCATGTACGATAGATTTTGCTTTTCATGAATTGAGCTGTTGCCTTTCTATTGACATACTTCACTTCTTTAGATCTGTTGTCTTTAAAAGGAACAATCTTTACTGTAAAGGCATATCCAACTGCATCTTCTTCAGGCAAAATATCACTCCAATCATAACCTTCATCATCATGAAACACAGCAAGTGCCTTGGATTTTTTTTGGGTGCCTCCTCTATCTGCTTCATCCTGGGAGGTTCTGCCTTATTTTGATGATAAATTGCTCTTTTATAATAATCCTCTCGAAAAGGATTTGCAGTATCATCAGTGTAAGAATTTCGGCACTCACGCTTAAAATGACCTTTTTGTTTACATTTAAAGCATGTGACTTTTGATTTGTCAAAGCCTAACTTGGTAGAAGGTCCACCAATAGACTGTCTTCCGGTAATCTCCATGAATCGCTGCGCTCTTCTCACTGCACTAGCCATACACCACCTTATATCGATCAACTCCATCTCCTCAGGATCTATCTGATCATAGTCTTCCTTTGTTAGGTTGGTGTTACCTATCTTTCCTGCAATGAGACTTTCGTACGATTCTAACACAGATGCTAAAAACACCATCTGTTGTTTGGCAGATTCTTCACTAAAATTCTGACCATTCTTTAAATCCACAGCAATGTTGCATTGAAATAGATTTTTCGGAACAGATTGACTTTGAGCAGTCGATGAAGATCCACTATGATAGCCACTGCTAGGAGTTTCTTGATTCATTGTGTTTGAACTTTCTGCTGAAAAAGCTGTCTTAGGTGATGCAGATTTCGGGATCATACTTCCTCTGTAATACAGCTCCACATTCTGCTGGTATGATGTGTTGTTGACTTTATTGGATTTTTTGATTTCCAATTCATGGCTTTCCAGTCTTTCGATAAGTAGATCCACTGTCAAATCAGTCGGCTTCACCGTATTCTTCAGCATCAATGCAAAATACTGCCAGTCTTGCTCATTTGGTAGTGAATCAAATAATTTGTCAACCAACTCCTCTCGAGTGTATATGATTCCGTGTCTTGCAAGCTCCATCTTCAAATGGCTGAATCTTTCAATCATCTTGGAAACAGACTCATTCTTTAAAGAACCAAACAAATCAAACTCTTTTCTTAACAATTTCTTTTTATTTTTAACTATCTCAGCACTACCCACACATTTCACTCTCAGTTTCTCCCAAAGATCTCTCGAATCTTTGTACTCGATCAATGAAATAATGTCATCTCTGACAGATTGATGAAGCAGAGCAATGCACTTTTGTTCAGCAACATATCTTTCTACTTGGTTGTCTTCCAAATTTTCATAATCTGTTCTCCCCATATCAAAACCATTTTTCAAACTTTTCCAACTGGGATATGCAAATGCTTGAAGCCATTCTTCAAATCTTGTAGCCCACCTGTTGTAATCTTCAATTGCCATCAACTTGGGCGGTTTATTGTATGTTCCATATGCACTGTCTACACTCATAGCATCAGAAAGAATTTTCTTTGCACTTGGTGTTGGTGTAGTTTCATTCGTGTTATTTGGTGTGCCGTCTCCCGAACCACTAGTAAATGCAAACACATCACAAAAAGGATTCATGAAATCATCCATCTTTCATATACTGAATTGGTATGAACTCCTCGTCCTGAGCTCTGATACCACTTGTTGGATCGTCGCGTGACCCTAACGAGTCAATCTGAAGAGTTCAACATCAAAAACAAAGGCGGAATCAATGAAATTGATGTAACACAGCTTGTTTTCCTCTAATTATCTTCTTATTGATTGATTCTGAGCTTTTACAGAATCAAATGACAAACGGACAACACCTCGGCTCTGAATCTATGACTTAATTTCATTTCAAATGATCACAGCACTTTAGTATTTATAGGCATTTAATTCCTCTTGAAACTGTCTCAAACGGAATTACCAGTTCAAACGGAATTACCTAATTCCGTGCGGAATTACCTAATTCCGTGCGGAATTAGTTAATCTCGCTTGAAACTATAATTTCGTTTGAAATGTATTCAAGCACCTTTCAAGCGGAATTACTCTAAAATACTGCTTTCTCGATTTCTGTGCCCTAATATATACATGACTCGATACAAGACAAAGTTAACAGACATCTAATGCACCAACACATGTGAGAAAGGTGCCATAGATTGTATGACATGACTTGATGAAATGGATACCATTGTGGATATAAGTGGGTGTGTTGAGCAGGATGTTGTGAAATTCGTATCGCAGTCATTTAAAGGAGAGGCATTGGCTTTGTGGAAGGCATTAATTCAAGCCACGAGGAAAATTCCACTCTATAACTTGTCGTGGGCGGAGTTTGTGGCACTGATTAAGGAAAACTTTTGTCCTCGGCATGAGGTAGAAAAGATCGAAACTGACTTCTTGAATCTGGTCATGAAGAATCTAGATTGCCAAGCATAAGTTACAAGTTTCAACACTATGTCCAGACTTATCCCCTATTTGGTTACACCTGAACCTAAGCGCATAGCGCGCTTCATTGAAGGCCTGGCCCCTGAAATTAAAGGAAACGTCAAAGCTTCTATCCCTACCACCTATAGGTCAGTGGTGGATCTGTCTTTATCGCTCACGCTTGATGCAGTTAGGAATAAGTCTGGTAAGGCTTCAGATGAGGGAAAGAGAAAGAGGGAAGATGAGAGCTCACATCGCCCCGATAAGAAAAAGAAAGGTAATTCTGAGTTTAAGAAAAGTTCTGAGTTTAAGAAAAGCTCAAATCAGTCGGGTGACAGACCCGTTTGTAAGAACTGCAAGAAACGCCACCTTGGCAAATGCACCATTGATCCAAAAGAAAGATCTTGTGGAATTTGCAAAACGAAGGGTCATAAAACTTTGGAATGCAAGGAATTAAAGAATGCGACCTGTTATGGTTGTAACGAGAAGGGGCACATCAAGAGAAATTGCCTGAAAAAACCCAAAGAAGCCCGAAGCGGCTAAAAATACCAACGCTCGAGTGTTCCAAATGAATGCCAGAGAGGCAGTGCAGAATGATAACGTTATAACAGATACTTTCCTCGTAAATGATATTTATGCTAGAGTTTTATTTGATTCTGGCGGAGATAAGTCCTTTGTAGACAATAAATTTAGTAAATTGTTAAATCTGCCTATAAAAACTCTAGACATAAAATATGAGGTAGAATTGGCCGATGGTACCTTAGAAACTGCCTCAACAATTCTAGACGGATGTTTCATATCCATTAGGAACCACTCTTTTCCGTTGTCTTTATTGCCAATGAAATTGGTTTTGATGTAGTTATATGCATGGATTGGTTATCCTTAAACCAAGCCCAAATTGTCTGTTCCAAGAAGCAAGTTATCATTAAAACCCCTTCGGGTAATCAATTATTGTTCAAGGAGATACACACCATGGATTGCCTGACCAAGTAGCTATGCTTAAGGCATCTAAATGTTTGAAGAACGGTTGTATCATTTACATGGCACAAGTGACTGAAGATATCCCTATTATTTCAGAGTACCCAGACGTTTTCCGTGAAGAGCTACCTGGTTTGCCTCCTGACAGGCAAGTAGAGTTCAGAATTGATATTATACCTGGAGCAGCACCAGTCGCCCGAGCTCCTTATCATTTGGCACCGACCAAAATGAAAGAATTAAGGACCCAGTTGGATGATCTATTGGAGAAAGGTTTTATTCAACCAAGCTCGTCACCTTGGGGAGCACCCATTATATTTGTGAAGAAGAAAGATGGTTCAATGCGTCTATGCATTGATTATCGTGAGCTGAACAAAGTTACAATCAAGAACCGCTATCCATTGCCCAGGATCGATGACCTGTTCATTCAGCTACAAGGGGAAAGTTACTTCTCAAAGATCGACCTAAGGTCAGGGTATCATCAATTGAAGGTCAGAACCGAAGATGTACACAAGACTGCATTTAGGACAAGATATGGTCACTACGAGTTCTTAGTAATGTCTTTTGGGCTCACTAACGTACCTGCAGCATTCATGAAACTCATGTATCGAGTCTGCAAGCCATATCTGGACAAGTTGTCATTGTTTTCATTGATGACATACTCATTTACTCCAAGAGTCAAGCTGATCATGAGGAACACCTCTGATGTATTCTCAAACTTCTACAACAGGAGAAGCTTTATGCGAAATTCTCCAAATGTGAATTTTGGCTTTGAGAAGTCCAATTCCATGGACACGTGGTAAGATAGTGGGTATCCAGGTGGATCCCGCTAAAATAGAGGCAATTATGAATTGGGAAGCACCCAAGACACCTACGAAGATTCGCAGCTTCTTAGGTTTGGCAGGTTACTACAGGCGTTTCATCGAAAAATTTTCAAGGATAGCTGCACCTTTAACTTCGTTAACCCGTAAAAATGTGAAGTTTGACTGGGGTCCCAAACAACAAGAATCCTTCGAGATTCTCAAACAGAAATTGAGCAATGCTCCTGTGTTGACATTTCCTGAAGGAGTGGATGAATTTGTTGTTTATTATGATGCATCTCACACGGGTATGGGCTGTGTATTTATGCAAAAAGGTAAAGTGATTGCCTACGCATCACGACAATTAAAGGTACATGAAAAGAACTACACCACCCATGACTTGGAATTGGGTGCTGTTGTATTTGCACTCAAACTATGGAGGCATTACCTATATGGAACCAAGTGTGTGATTTACTCCGATCATAAAAGCCTCCAACACTTGTTTAACCAGAAAGAGCTCAACATGAGGCAACGAAGTTGGATGGAAACATTAAACGATTATGATTCTAAAATTCTCTACCATCCTGGCAAAGCGAATGTAGTTGCGGATGCATTAAGCAGGAATAAGGATCAATGCAAAAACCATCAAACTAAAGAACAGTTTAAACGAGAAATTGTTGTCAGCAAAGAAAGAAGCCATAATGGAAGATAATTTTCCCGAAGAAAGATTAGGTGCAATTGCTGATCAGTTGTCACCTGGGAACGATGGAATCCTCAGATTTAATGGTCGAATCTGGGTTCCAATTCATGGAGGACTTAGAGATGTAATCCTCCAAGAGGCACATAATTCCAAGTATTCAGTTCACCCGGTAAGTGATAAAATGTATCAGGATTTGAAGGCAAACTACTGGTGGATGGGTTTGAAGAAATCCATAACCACATATGTAGCTAAAAGTCTGACGTGCTCACAGGTTAAAGCTGAGCATCAAAAGCCATCAGGTTTACTACAACAACCAGAACTCCCTACTTGGAAGTGGGAAATGGTAACTATGGATTTCATAACCAAGTTACCCAAGACAAAACACGAAAATGATACAATATGGGTTATAGTCGACAGGCTGACCAAGTCAGCTCATTTCTTACCCATCAAAGAGACGCACAGCTCTGATAAACTAGCCCAGTTGTATGTGGATGAGATTGTATCTCTCTACGCAGTGCCAGTATCTATTATATCTGATAGAGATACTAGATATACTTCCCATTTCTGGAAAAGTTTCCAGTAATCTCTAGGCACTCGTTTGAATTTCAGTACTGCTTATCATCCTCAGACGGATGGACAAAGTGAGTGCACGATTCAAACACTGGAAGACATTCTCCAGGCTTGTGTTATCGACTTAGGTGGAAGCTGGGATGATCTCCTTCCCTTGAATGAATTTTCATACAACAATAGCTATCATTCGAGAATCCAAGTATCCAAGTCGCGCTTTTTGAGGCCTTGTATGGAAGGAAGTGCAGAACGCCTGTTTGTTAGGGGCGGAAGTTGGGGAAACCCAACTATCAGGACCCGAGATAGTCCTTGAAATGACAGACAAGAGTGTTCAAATCCGTGATCGTTTAAAAGCTGCAGGGATAGGCAGAAGAGCAATGCTGATAAGAGGCACAAACCTCTAAAATTTGAAGTAGGTGATAAAGTATTACTCAAGGTGTCGCCTTGGAAAGGAGTAATGAGATTTGGTAAAAAGGGCAATCTAAGCCCTAGATACATCGGGCCATTCAAGATCATCGAATGTGTCGGAACTGTAGCCTATAAGCTGAATTTACCAGAAGATCTTAGCGGAATTCACAATGTATTTCACATCTGCAATTTAAAGAAATGTCTAGCTGATGAATCGCTAGCGATGTCGCATAAGGACATGCAGATAGACGAAAGCTTGAAGTTCAATGAGAAACCTTTATCAATCAAGGATCGACAAGTTAAAAAGCTTCAACGGAAACATGTGCCAATTGTGAAGGTGAAATGGGATGCCCGTAGAGGCCCAGAATATACGTGGGAAGTTGAATCCACGATGAGACAAAAATACCCTTATTTGTTTCAGTAAATCTCGAGGTCAAGATTTCTTTTAAGGGGGTGAGGATGTAACACCTCGCAAAACCATGACCAATAAAGTGAACACACGTGTCATAGGCCCTAAACATGTAATAAGTTGACGATTGAGGGACTAAAGTTGAAAAACAGTGAAAAGATGAATTCAGAGGGACTAAAAGTGCCAACATATGAAAACTATTCCTTTAAATAACTTTCCACGATGTTCGTATTCTTAAACGATTAAATTATTGGGCGTGAGAAGCCATTCGTGATAAACGAGTGAAACTTATAAGATGAAGGGTTTAAATGTGTCAACATGTTAATTCTTACCTCTGAGTGACCCTTTAACGAACCCGGAGCTTCGTAATATCCAATTATGCTTCCGAGAATGCCAAATGATAAATATATATGGTTTCGGTATTATTAATTAAAAGTTGTGCAAGATTCAAGAAAAAGGGATTAAAAGCGTCAACAGGAGAAACTAGTACCTTTCGGGTGATCTCGTAACTATTTGGAAGCCTAACGGTGTTTGTTTATGTCCCTAGATACTTAAAAGTTAACTTTGGGGGTCAAAAGTGCAATAAATGAAAGTTATTTCAAGTTATAAGGGACAAGGGACTGAAACTGCCAAAGTGGAAACCTTTTTAACCGAAAACAAGGAGAGTCGCGGGGCGCGTAAGCTACACCTAGACTCATACGCGGCCAGCGAGGGACCTGCCAGCGTCCAAAAAATGGACAGATGCATGTTGCAGCCTTTAAACCGCCATTGCATGCAATTTTCACAATACCAAGGCCTTGTTGATGGTTTCTACTGACACAATAACACCTGTAATCATCTGGTAACTCCCTATAACGGCTGGATTGATCTCCAATATCCTCAATTCTCTATAAATAGGTGCATTGTTTGCACATTGGAACTTGCACTCTTAAAAATTCATTCACTACTTCTTCTCTGGAGCTTCCTTGATCTAAAGGAGCCTCCTCTAAGTTCAAACTTCGTGCTAGGACCTTGTGTAAGTGTTCTTAGCTTCTGTAGTTCAATTTTTGTATGTTTAAGGACCGAAAGTCAAAGTTATCGTAATTACACTTTGACTTTTAGTTTAATCTTTATCAGTCCTTCCATTATTCGAAATGAAAGTGGCTGCGTGATTGTAATTAGTTAGGTGATAATCCCTCAAAAAGGCACCTCCTAATTACCACGTTTACTTAGTTAATTGTCGGGTCAAAGTAATTAACTTAAAAAGTCAAATGGGTCAGTTTATAAATAAATTCATATATGATAATGTAGAAGCTATAAAATATGTTTTGACACTTTAATAACTTGGTAAATATTATTAGAACATGCCTAGACATGTTCGACCTGACAATTTTGAGTTTAGGATCGGTTCACAACCGAAAGTCGCAAAAGTTGCCTTTTGCTTTGACTTTCAGTTCTGACCCGAATTAGTCTAGTTTCATTATGTATTAAGGTTCCTTTGTGACCATATTATATAGTAGTATAACCCTCTAAGGTTATATTACATGGTCCCTTAGTAATCTGAGTTTAAATACTTGATTCCGTTATTATGCTTAACTTTGACCATTATGCCCTTATGGTCTAAAAACGAGATTTTTGAATATGTAAGCATGCAAATAACTTAGTTACTGATATATAAACATGTATAAATTATTTTGGCATTTATTTCTGGTCTCAAATTTATGTTATGCAAGATATCGTAAAAATTTAACTTTTATAAATTAAATTATGCTTTTATGCATAAATCACGTTTAAACATAAATTTTGACACCAAACTCATTACCTACTGTTATAAGATCATTTTTAGGGATTTTTGGAATGTTGGGTCAGATTATATACTGACCATAACATAGAGTTCTTGTATAAATTCTATAATTGACTATTATGCCCTTTTTGCTAATAAAATGTGATTTACGTACAATTAACATGCCAAACCTTTTCCTACTGATTTAATATGAAAAATAAAATATTTTAACTGTCCAAGGCTGGTCAAAATCTCAGAATCACATAAACATCGCAAATATCATCAATTATCGGTTTTTACGCTTATTAGGTGCATAGTATGGTTTAAAACCGTATTAGGCACCCGAGACTTGTTACCTATTGAAGTTATAAATAAATTTTAATATTTTTACAGTAGGTATAAGTCATGAACTCAGACTTCCAATTTTGTCCCTAAAAGCATATGTGAAATGACCAAAATACCTTTTCGGGGCATAGTTTGGCCATAAATGGTAAACCACACATATGTATGATATCTTACTAATTTAACACCATAAAATAAATATTTTTACAGATTGTTTTAGACCAGAACATCAGTTTACTTTTAAACCCTTTCTATAAATCTTAAAATGACCAAAATGCCCTTACGGGACTTAATTATGTTCTAAAATATTTTTGGGCATGTTTGCTGATATCCTACTGATATCACAACATATTTTAAGCATATTAACTTATGGAACTTGTATATGACTCATCCGGTTACCCGTTTATGCTTATACGCGTACGGTGCGGTTTATGTAAGTAGTTTACATAAACTAGCCGAAACGGGTCAAATCTTATCATTTAAACTTCAAATTCCAGAATGTATTTAGTTTACCCATATAATACAAGTCTCCATGCTTTTCAGGTCTAAATTACATTCCAATCCGGTCATCGCTTAATCTAGCGTTTCGTACCGTAAACCTTTCCTTAAACTAACCGGTCTAAGTTTACTACTTAAATAAGACCCGTTAGTAATCTAATAGGTTAATAAAACCTTTGTTCCAGATTAGGAGCCCGGTAAAAGCTACTTGCACTTGTTTGAGTAGATTATACGGCTGAGTATATAAAACTTGCATTTTCAGCTCAGGTAAATACTTTTAACTTATTTTCCCTTATATGGGCTTGGGATACGGTAAAATGTTACCGCTTGGTCGGGTGTAAAAATCATTTAATCGAATATGGTTATATGGCATAATCCCGTTTTAATCAGTGTTGCTTGATAACAAATAAACATTGGGGGTTAACGACCGTGTCCTGGATATCCTCGGCTCATTTCATTTATAAATGGCCACGACTTAAGCACGGGGTGTAGGCATACACCTGACAGTTGCATGTGTAAAATAATATACCCACTTGTTGAGGATAACTTGCCGTGGGATTATATTAGTGGTGTGTCGATTAATCTTGTCCCTGCTTCTATCCCGGGCCCTAAATGTTGGACAAACATGTAAATCTGATACAAGATTATCATTATATAATTATCCCAAGTTATAAAAGAATATTGTGCCTTGTACATTCAAATCAATTTTCATAAATATTTTCAAAAGAGTCTGTTAATTGTATTTACCAGTGTAAACTGACGTATTTTCAAAAAGGCTAAGTGGCAGGTACTATTCGTAATTGGCTGGGAGCTCCTGGGCATAAATAGTGAATCTTGCAAGTTCGTATGCCTTAAGTCTGTTGAACAAGTTTTTTTGTATTATATTTTAGATCCGCCTGTGGATCTTATCTTACAAGTGTCTGTATATTATTTTATTCGTACATAACATTTCGGTTTGTAATAATAATTTCTACCAAGACTTTCGCTGTGCTATAAACTGTGTATATTTGACTATGATGATATCAACTACGTCACGATACTCCCCGCCGGGCCCAATGGTAATATGTTGAAATATCAGGGTGTGACAATGATGATTATGAGAGTTTTAAAAAAAGTTTAAAGCTCCAAGAATTGTGTAACTCCTTAAAAATTCATAAAAAACAATAATATATCTCCAAAACCCCAAGTCAACAAGTCAAACGCACGTCTGGTATGCGAGAATTTTCATCGCCGCGTCGGTGACACAACTATGTGATCTACGCACAATTAGTTTGTTTATGTGGGTTGCGTCGATAACGGCCCATGGCCACGTCACCGACGTGACTAGCTGGTTTCCTTGTATGTTTTCTTCGTTTCCCGTGTCCACTTGTTCCTAGCCTCATCCCGATGTCCTGTAAAGCTCCCGGATTGCTCCTTAAACTCCGTTAGACATGCAAAACACAAATCATATCAAAGTAAATCATTCAAAACTCAAATTCGCATAAAAACACAAACTTAAATATGTATAACACCGGACTTTAGACCATGTATCAGATGCTATTATACAAAAAAGGGCACACCGAAATCAAATCTCCATGATAAACTACTCCAACTATCCAGGCTCTTTTGTCTCTAATATGTTTCTTTTTACTCGGCACCTAAGGTAATAGTTTCCGACCCTTTCCTAGTTGAATATGTTTCATACAAGTATGCTAATACAAAATGGCAAAATCTAGATAATGAATATAAATCAAATAACTTGTATATTTAGGTCTATTTGTGTTGTACATCTATATAGCAAATAACGAAAGAACGTTATCTTGTTTCAAAATTGATAAAAACAATTAAAGTCACCAAGATCACACCCAAATAATCAAACGAGTTCTGTGTATTGAGAATGTTTATGGGATCGTAACCTTTGTACAACATACGTTCATCGGTATTACACCGATTATAAGAGATAGACGCCTTGTTTTATGAAATGACATACACATACACTATACATTGCTATCATGTTTGACCCTTATACATAATTACATGACACTAATAGACATAAACACACTAATACATGTTTACATAAATGATCCATAAGTTTTATGTGTGAGTTATGAGTGATTATATCCAACAATCACCCCCTTAATCACAATCAACTTGTAGCGGGTCTTTGACACCGAGTAGTTCCCTAATTGTGATGAACTTAATCCTTGGTAGCGCCTTCGTTAAGATATCAGCCTTTCGTAATCTCCAACGATGTGCTCCACAGTTATTTGTTCCTTTTCAATGAATTCACGTATGAAGTGATAAGGTGTATCAATGTGCTTGCTTCTACCATGAAATATGGGTTCTTTATTAAGGCTATTGCGGATCTATTGTTAACCATCAAGGTTATCTTTTATTTTTTTCCATCTAGTTAAAGCATTGAGTAGTCTTTTTAACCATAATTCTTGACATGCTGCTATTACTACCATCAAAAGTACGGAATCTAATGAAAGTGATGAAGAACAAGAACTTATATCAATTGAATAACCAAAGTGCACACGGTTTCTAAAGAACTGTCTGGTACACTCACAAGAATTTCGAACTCTCTAACAACAAGAACTAATGGAAAAAAACAACAACCTAATAATGACCTAGGTTCACCCTATTTATAGTTACATAGGGTGACCTAATTACAAGTTGGGCCAGGCCCACATGCACATTACTAACAAAACAGGCCCAAATCCCTTAATTAGCCCACATGGCTTATTCTAATATCATCTAACCCACTATAAGGCTAAGCCCAATAGCCTATACTTGTGTTTGATAAAGATAAGCATAAACCTACACAATTATATGGCCTTACAATATCCCCCTCGGTTTATGTTGTCTTTATCAAACTGCAATCTTCATCATGTTTCTGTGGGAAGATACTTCATCTTTTCATCTTCAAACTTGGGCTTTTAGTTCTTCTTAATCACGATCAGCTTTGCTTGAAAATATTGTTGAAAAGAATGCAAGAGGAGTATTCTTATCAACTCTTTTCTTTTTCAATATCTTCTCTTTCAAGCAGGTTCATAGGTACTTCTTCAAATGTACTATCACTATTAGATGATGACTTGTATCTAGTTCTTTTGACTGAAGCACATCTTGTTGTTGTGATGCTTTATGCTTTATCAGCAGCCAACAACATCTCAATCTTCAACAAACCCTGTTTCTTGATTTGAATTTTAAATTCTGCACATACTCAGAAATTAATAAGAAAACATTTCTGTGCAACAGAGGAAAGTACCACATGAACACTTGGTACATCCAAGTATTTGTACTCGGATTTCACAATTCAAATTTCTTCAACTTATGACGATCAATCAAATCTTCAAGAACGGTTTAATTTTTAATAAACAAATAAACACTCTATTTTTGGATTTTTTATTTTATAAAAATAAAACACTATTTTTGGATTTTTGATTTTATTTCTAGATCTAACAATATAAACTGAAACACAAATAGACAAAGAAACTAATATACAATTACAATTGCAATGGCATCAAATCACAGTGTTTCAGGCTAAACTACACTTGTCAACACTAATTTACTTTGGGTGATCCGAGCGATTGCCAGTATATTTGTCCACTTAAACTTGTCTCCCTAGGCCTTTTTCAGGTGACGGTCTGCAACTGATTTATCATGTTTTTCAATTTAATTTATATGAACATTCAATTCAATCACAATCAAATCCTGGAATTTTAATCTGAACACGCTATCATACATGCAGTTTCCCTACCACATATTTCACAAGCCAGATCTAGGATTCTGAAACCTTGACTGGGATTGGATTGAGAAGAGAACAGAAGAGATCATTTGCAGAGATGGATATAATATACATATCAAATGAGTTTTCTCAGTTTGATATAGGTTTTTTCGGGTTTCTTTTGGGCACTAGAGGGCCTCTTTCAGGTGTAATCGATCTATAGCGCAACAACGTACAACTAGGTCTTTTCTCACGTAAAAGAGAAGATAACGTTGCCTAGCACCTCCAGGTCTTTGCTTGTCACACCCCGACCACGTAAAAACAACAAAACGTGGCGGAATCGTTGGGGAGTGTTGTAACAGAATCATTGTTTCATAACACATGGAAAATTGAAATTTCGTTTTATTGATTAAGAGAGTTACAATGTCTTGACAAACAAGAAATATAACATAATTAACTAGTCTTGCATCTTTTATTGTTGCTAAGGTCCAAGTCTGCCTAAGTGTATCTTGATAAATCCTACGCATCATATCCTGAAACACATGGGAAAATAGGTACGTCAGCATAAAAATGCCTGTGAGATACATAGGTTTTATTGATTTGGGATTCATGACATATAAGTTTGAAGAAAAATGTTTAGCAAAAGTAGTCATGAACCTTATAAAATGTTTTGTTTTGTAAATCAGATGATAAGTGATGATAAAGTAGATGATATGTAAAAGAGTAATGTAGGGTTAAATGAATAACCAAGTAAAATGAGTTTGTATAAAATAAGTTGTTTTGTAAAACAATGTCTTGTGAAAAATATGCCATTTGTGTAAAATATATGAGTCCAAATTGAAATGATTTAAATAACACAACGACATGTAATATAATACAAGCACTTATATATAGGAAGTACCAGCGGCGTATTGATGTGTGCAAAATGCAACATATAAATTACATCAATTGTGGCATAAAACTAACCCTTTTTTAGTACTAATGTTGGAAAAAGTATGCTTTTGTCTTCCTTTTGTATTTTCAGGATTAAATGAGCTCAAATTAACAAAAGAAGCAAAAAGACAGCAAAATCTAACATAAATACAAGAAAAGGAACAAACGTGACATGCCCGACCCCACGACAGCATCTTCCCAAGCAAAACAAGAAGACAGAAGACTGAACACGCCCCGTGCTCAGCCAGCACGGGGGCGTGCCCAAGTGTCAGCAGAAAAGACAAAGTGGTAGAAGCTTCTATTGCCCACCACGGGGCCGTGCTCAGCGGACATGGGGCCGTGGTCAACTATAAGATTTTTCGCACAATCCAGGCAAATCTTCATAGTACAAAGATTCTTCTGCACACGGGGTCGTGCTCAGCGGACACGGGGGCGTGGTCAACTAATAACACAAGCTGCATTAAATGAAGAAAGAGAAGGATGTGGACACGGGGCCGTGCCCGAGCTTCTGTTCAACCTATAAATATGAGTGCTTGGCTCAAGCTTAAACCATCCCTTGGCACACCACCTCTCTCACACTTCACCCACCACCCACCACCACCATAACACCATCATCCACCACCATCATCCATTGTCCATCATAGACTGTGTGAGTCGTCTCGGGATCCAAGATTGATCGTAAGAGTTCTTGACAATCAAGGCCATGTTTGCCTAAGTCTCTTACATCACTTGGTGAAGACAAGTGTCTAGTGTAATACTTTTTATTTCTAATCTTTTCGCACTTTTTACTTGGTTTTGTATTAATGACTTTAATAACTAGTTTCTTATGTTGAAGGTGATTCTTCCTTATCGTTTGTCCGTGGTGTCTTGACATTATTTTACTGTCTATATAAAATAAAAGATTTTCACCATTCATATCTCCACGGTCTATATGGAGGTATGTTGGCTACCTGGTCGGGGGTTAAGGGAACGGTTTGGTAAGAGTCTTGCCATTGTTCAGCGTTTAGAGGTCCTGCAATGGACCTGGGTCAAATTTAGTAGGACCTCCTTCAATACTTAACGGTATTGGATGGTGGGGGTCCAAACTCTTTGACCCCCTCATAAGTTAACTACTATTAATACTATAACCCGGCTATTTAGGACTGTATCCCTGCTGACTCTGACTACTTAGTCGAGGGTAACGTCACCTCCAAAAGAGGGGCCTGCCATAATTTGCATTAATAACTTAATTCATTATCTTTCAATAATCCGACCCTTTAGGATTGTATCCTTGCTGACTCAAACTACTGGGTTGAGGGTAACGTCACCTTCAAAAGAGGGGCCTACTACAATAACTAAGATAATATCTTAAATAAGTGCAAAAGTGCGGAAATAATCAAAGGTTACACTATACACGAGTCGGAACCAAGTGATTCATCTTGTCTATCTGTTTTTCTTTTATTTTTATTTTTCAGCGTTTTAATTAGTTTTTATTTTTCTTAGCTTAAAACCTTTTTCTAAATTTTTTGATTTGATTAGACGTTGAGGATAAACCGGTACTAAAAGCTCTTGTGTCCTTGGACGACCTCGGTATCTTACCAACACTATACTACGCTCACGATGGGTGCACTTGCCCATATGTGTGTTTAGTGTTAGTAAATATCGTGTTTTATAAATTTAAAACTTGGCTAAAGAAAGTGTAAAAGGGGCTTAAAATATACTTAAATTCATATACACACTTCACACGCATCAAGTTTTTGGCGCCGTTGCCGGGGACACAGGGATTTTAAGAAAGCTTAAAATCGAAGGCCAAATCAGTTTTTCAAAACCTTTTCAAAACGCGCGCACATTTTTCTGCATTTTAGTTTAGTTTTGCATTTACAGTAACCTGAACACGGGCGGTGCTCACTGAACACGGGGCCGTGCTGCACATTTTAATAAAAAACACCCAGTAACAGTAACTTGAACACGGGTTGTGCTCACTGAACACGCCCCGTGCTCAACCAGATCAGTAAATTTCATTAAAACGCCCAGATACAGATTCTGTACACGGGGATGTGTCCACTGAACACGGGGCCGTGTCCAGCCTCTGTTTCTGTTTTTATTTTTGTTTTCTGATCTCGAGATTTGGTTGTGGTCTGCTGAGTGATTCTTGTGGATCAATACTCAGGAGGTTACAACTACACTTATGAGGAGGATGATTATAGGAGTAACTATTGCACTAATTGTAGTAATCCGCACTTGGTTCAATATAATCACTCATATCAACCATCCACTTCATACACCTACTATGAGGAGCCCAGGTACGAGCCATCGACTTCATACACATCCTATGAAGACCAAAGGTATGAACCTCCTCCCTCATACTCATATTTTGATGAACCAAGGTATGTGCCTTCTTACTCATACTTTGAGGAACCAAGATATGAGCCACCACCTTCGTATGCTTATTATGAGGAACCATGGCGTGAACAACCCACCTCATATGAGTATTATGAAGAACAAAATAACGACCCTTATCCATCATATGCTTACAATGAAGAACAATGGTGTGAACCATCTACTTCATATGGGTATTATGAGGAACAAAGGATCAAACAACCGGATTCAAGCTTTGAAAATCCCGATTCTTTTTCTATAACCGAAGTGACCGATAGGATATTAGAACACATTAGAGTTATCGATCGCTATATAAAAGAATCTCGCGTAAGGGAAGAGGAGTCCCGCGCAAGAGAAGAAGCAAAAAAAGAAGAGATAACCGAAAGTGTAAAAATGGAAGAACAAATAAGTGAAAAGCCGACACATGAGTTAAACAACGAAAAAGGTGAGTCCGACAACGTTAAAATTCAAGAAGAGTCTAATTTTAAGAAATTAATCTCTTGTCACCTTCTTTCGAAAATCATTGTTTAGTACCCACTCATGCTAAGTTTTTAAAAGAGTTAAACACTAACACTAAAATTGACGAAACGGTAAGTGTTAAGTTAACTAATGATCAAACCTCGCTAATAAAAGAAGACCCATTTGAAATTAACATTACACCGGTTCCATGTTTCTTTCAAAATTCGTTTATTAGTAATGTCACAATTGATAAAGTTCTTTGTGTTAACATAATGCCTAACTACATTTTCGAAAAATTAAGTATTAGTGATTTTTCTCCACTTCAAATTCCCATTTTTCTATCCAATCAGAAAGTAATAAAGTCAATCGGTGTAGTTGAGGATGTATTGGTTCAAACAAATCAAATGGTAGTTCCAACTGACTTTGTCATCATCGATGACGCTCCTCTAGTGTTGGGATGACCATTTGTAAAAACTCACGAAGCTTTGAAGGACCGGAAGTACAACAATCTACCTCTCCAATTAGGGGCATTTAAAAGAAGTGTCGATCTTGAACGGTCAATGAAATATCTATTCGGCAATAATGACCCCCTAATTGAAGATGAAGATGAACCACCCGATACAAGTGAAAAGATTGACCACTTTGTTGAAGAAGAGGTCGCCATAGAACAAACTTTTAAAGTTCTTGATTGAAATGAGCAACCAAATAAGGAGTCTCCTAAAGACCCACCACTTGAGCTCAAAGAACTTCCAAAAGGTTTGGAATATGCTTTTCTAGACAAAGATGGTAAATTACCTGTAATTATTTCGTCTAAATTAGATAGCCTAGAAAAATAAAAATTAATTAGTCTTTTGAAAAAACATAAAAACGCGATCGCTTGGAAACTTGTAGACATTAAAGGAATAAGTCCTTCCATGTGTACGCACAAAATTTTAATGAATGATGACTACAAATCGGTAATACAACCACAACGTCGAGTAAATCCAAATGTTCAAGAAGTGGTTAAAAACGAGGTCATCAAATTACTTGACGCCGGACTTATCTATCCTATCTCCGATAGCCCTTGGGTAAGTCCCGTCCAAGTAGTTCCAAAGAAAGGAGGTATGACGGTGATAACTAATGAAAAAAATGAATTAATACCAACGAGAACCGTCACAGGATGGAGAGTATGTATAGATTATAGACGATTAAATGAAGAAACAAGAAAAGATCACTTTCCTTTACCCTTCATTGATCAAATGTTAGAAAGATTATCCGGTCATAAATTTTATTATTTCTTGGATGGTTTTTCAGGTTACTTTCAAATCCCGATAGCACCCGAAGACCAAGAAAAAACAACTTTCACATGTCCCTATGGAACTTTTGCTTATCGACGCATGCCGTTTGGTCTATGTAATGCCCCCGCAACATTCCAATGTTGCATGGTGGCCATTTTCCACGACATGATAGAAAAGACAATGGAAGTCTTCATGGATGACTTTTCTATCTTTGGGGATTCATATGACCAATGCCTCGATAACCTTGAACGAATGCTATCCCGATGTGAGGAAACTAACATCGCCCTTAATTGGGAAAAATGCCATTTCATGGTAACGGAGGGAATAGTGCTCGGTCACAAAATATCAAGCGAAGGAATGGAGGTGGATCGAGCCAAAATAGATACCATTTCTAGATTACCACTTCCATCCTCCGTAAGAGCTATCAGAAGTTTCCTAGGGCATGCCGGATTTTATAGGCGGTTTATCAAAGACTTTTCTAAAATTTCAAGGCCTCTAACAAAATTACTTGAAAAAGATGCCCCTTTCATCTTTGACAAGGATTGCAATCAAGCATTTCTAACCCTAAAGGAAATGTTAGTCAATGCACCTATCATGATAGCGCCTGATTGGAAATTTCCTTTCGAAATCATGTGTGATGCCAGTGACTTTGCAGTTGGAGCTGTCTTGGGACAAAGAAAAGAAAAGCATTTCCACCCCATTTATTATGCTAGTAAAACACTTAATGATGCACAAGAAAATTACACAACAAGTGAAAAAGAATTACTAGCTGTGGTATTTGCTTTTGATAAATTTCGTTCTTATCTTGTTCTTTCTAAAACTATAGTCTATACAGATCATGCAGCCATTCGATATCTCTTCAAAAAGCAGGACGCAAAACCACGTTTGATTCGGTGGATTCTACTCCTCCAAGAAATTGATATTGAAATCAAAGACTAAAGGGGAGCAGAAAATACCGCAGCAGATCATCTTTCGCGCTTAGAAGACCCAGCTTTGGAGGCAACCAGGGACGAGCAAATCAACGAAAAATTTCCAACTGAGTCCCTAGAAATGGTGGAATATAAAGAACCATGGTACGCCGACTATGCTAACTACCTAACTAGCGGTATAGTCGCTAAGGGTTGGCCACATCATCAAAGAAAAAAATTCTTTGCCAATGTGAAACACTATTTTTGGGAAGATCCATATCTTTTCAAAATGTGTGCCGACCAACTCATCCGACGATGTGTCCATGGTAGCGAAACACAAAGAATTCTCCGCCATTGTCATGAAGGTCCATACGGAGGGCATTATGGTGCCGCTAGTACCGCACGAAAGGTATTTGATTCAGGATTTTATTGGCCAACCATTTACAAAGACGCCCAAACTCTTGTCAAAACATGTGATGCTTGCCAAAGAACAGGTAATATTTCTTCCAAAAATGAAATGCCACAAAATGGCATTCTTGTTTGTGAAATTTTTGATGTGTGGGGACTCGACTTTATGGGACCTTTCCCACCGTCGAAAGGAAACAAATATATACTTGTGGCAGTAGACTACTTGTCTAAATGGGCTGAGGCCGAAGCACTTCCAACAAATGATGGAAGAGTCGTGGTAAGATTTCTGAAAAAACTATTCTCTCGTTTTGGCACACCTAAAGCATTAATAAGTGATAGAGGTACCCATTTTTGCAACCATCAACTTGAAATTTTTTTAACAAGATATGGGGTCTATCACCGGGTCTCGACGGCATATCACCCTCAAACAAATGGACAAGCCGAAGTGACTAATAGAGGTTTAAAACGAATACTTGAAAAAACCGTAGGGTTAAATAAAACGGAATGGGCAGATAAATTAGATGATGCTTTATGGGGCTTTCGAACTGCTTATAAAACAACAATAGGTACAACCCCATATAAGCTAGTCTATGGAAAAAGTTGTCACTTGCCGGTAGAAATTGCACACAAAGCCTACTGGGCAATTAAAAATGTGAACTTAGATTTAGAATTTGCTGGTAAAAATCGATTTTGCCAATTAAACGAATTAGACGAACTTAGAAATTGTGCATACTCAAACTCCGAAATTTATAAGGAAAGAATGAAAAATTTGCATGACAAACATATTAAACCTAATGAATTTCGAGTAGGAGATCTAGTTCTTTTGTTTAATTCACGACTTCGATTGTTTCCTGGTAAATTAAAGTCTAGGTGGTCAGGACCTTTTTCCATCACCCATATTTTCCCACACGGTGCAATAGAAATTAAATCTCGGAATGGACCTCCATTCAAAGTCAATGGCCAACGGCTGAAACTCTATCAAGGATTCATTGAGGATGAAGAGGAGGATATCTCGCTTCAAACGGTGGAAGAATGAAAACATCAACATCATACCTAGTAAGTTACGAACGATAAGGATGACATCTAAATCGGTAAGTCTTCTAACCAATTTTTTTGGGAAACAATGGGCACTCACACGAGCACTGAAAAAAAATTTCAAAACTTTGCTCGGCACGAGGCCGTGTCCGCTGGACACGGGGCCGTGTCCGCGCTGCAGTCGGGATAAAACCCCTTTTTCATAACAGTTACTTCATTCCACACGCCCCGTTTCCCCGAAAACGCTCTGGTTCCAGGCGATTTTCTGCAGATTTTCAACGTCTCCTATCATACTAACAACATCAGGGTATGATTCTATCACTATTATTAGTTAGATTAAGCATTTGCATGTAGTTAAAACACCAAAAATTTGGGGAAAAATCTAGGGTTCTTGAAGTTCGTCCGGATCAAACCTCAAATTTGTGTTTAGATCTGTTAGCATTTAGTTAGATTAGTGTTATGGGAAGTAAATCCACTTGTATTGTTCATAGATTCGCCCGATTTCTCACAAAAACCACAAACCCTTGTTTTTGAACCGAAAAAGATAAAATTGATAGGGTAAACGGGTTGTTTTGGGAGAAACGGCACTTAGGGTTTCATTTTCAGGGGAAACCGCACCTATTGGACCAAAAAAATTTCTAGTTTTCGAAACCGGGTCGAAAAATGGAATTTTTGTGTAACAGACGCCTGGACACGGGGCCGTGTCCGCTGAACACGGGGTCGTGTCCGCTGAACACGGGGTCGTGTCCAGCCCACTGTTTGCAGTTTTGTCCGAAAATCCTAATGTTTCGTGCTAACTTTTGGTGTATTCTTTCAGATGGCAAGGAAGTTCACAAGGTTTAACGCAAATGAGCTCGATGCAAGGGCTAGATATGAAGTACTTCAAACAAGGCCGGAGGAATACCCAAGGCAAGCATGTACGGATTTGTTAACATTGGTGAACCAACTCGACCGCTTCAACAACCTTGTCACGGGAACACTAAGAGTTGCTTTAACAACTCGACTCCGTTCCGTCCACGAATGCACTTTGGAATTCTATAGCACCTTCACATTCAACTCAAGGTGCGACCCATTCGACAATGATGGGGTAGCATTCCGATGTGGCGGAACTAGGTATTCGATCTCTATGGCACAATTTGGGTCGATTGTCGGGTTGTACGCGGAAGAAGATGCGGGAAACGAGGAAAATACTGGAGGGATGCGAGAGATAGGTGAAAACGATCGCCAAGCCGCGTGGGCTCAGATTGGTGAAGGATACTACAATCCGAGCAGCACTAAGAGCACGAAGTTGAGGGATCCGCTCTACAGATACATCCATAGGCTCCTTGGCTACTCTCTTAGTCAAAGACACGATAGCAGTGGCATCGTTGGGTTAAGAGATTTGGTTGTCCTCCACTGCATCCATAACCACAGGCCCCTTGATGTTCCGTTCCTCATGCTCCGAAACATGCATCATAACCGCCTTGCTACTGCACCGACCCCTATCTTCTTTGGGGGATGGGTGTACCGTCTCTTCAAGCACTTCACCAACATACCTAGGTCATTCGGTAGAAGCCCATGGTCGGGAAGGGTAGATATACACATTTGCCGCTCAATGAACCTAATTTATGAGGCTGAAGACGGGACGATAAGCTTTCAAAGGATGCAAGGTCATGCATGGAACCCGCAAGAAGCATTTATCCTCCACGCTCCACAACATCATCAGTACCAATACCAGCCCCATGGTGATCCGGGCCAATCCTCCTCCTCAGGAGGCGGTTTTCCTAACTTTCAAAGTTTGCATGATTTGTTGCAGGAAAACCTCATGTGCACCAGGAACACCTACAATATGGCAAGCAACACATACAATCGGGTTAGGGCAATCGAGAGAAACATATCCCATATCCAAGATGATATCGGCAATATCCGGGAGTACATTGCCGGGCATGGTGGAGATGATGATGAGGATGAAGACATGGACTAGGCGGGTGGAGCGGAGGAAGAGGCGGTTGTTTGGTAATTCCCCAGGTTAACCTTTTTCTAATCTTGAACAATTTAAGGCCTGCGTGCCAAGTGTTGAACAATTTACTTTCCCTAACTTCTTTTATTTTCTGCATTTATTTTTCTTTTAACTTTGTTGACATGGATGTTGAACTTGGTAAAATTAGGATGTTTGCTATGGTGTGGTATAGTGTTTATTGATTAAGCAGGTACATGCGAGGCTTAGAGTACTAAGCATTAGTGCTACTAAAGCCGGGATATGAAAACTGAAGAAAGAAACCTGTTTTTCAACCTTGCAGATTGTCCACACGGGGCCGTGTCCAGCCGACACGCCCCTGTGCCCACTCCCCAGACCTGCTGTTTGTTTCATTTCTGCAGACCTTGACAAACACGGGGTCGTGTCCAGCCAACACGCCCCCGTGCCCACCTTCTGTAAGTTTTCGTTACTGGCACCTGAACACAGGGTCGTGCCCACCAGGCACGAGGCCGTGTCCAGTGCCCAGTAACACAAAAAAAAAAATTAAATCACACCTTTTACACATTCAATCAACCTAAAAACTTATTTTTGGGACACATTGAGGACAATGTGAAATTTAAGTGTGGGGGGATGCTAAAACCTTGAATCTTGCAAGTCCTAAATACAAGCCTTACACAAAACTCTATTGGAACCGCTAATCACCCCAAATTTTTTCAAAAATTTTCATTTTTTTACTTGTCTAGGTTTAACTTGAGAATTTCAAGTTCTAAAAAGGTTATATTTTTTACGAATTTACAACCGATAGCGTTGTGATAAAAAGAACCAACATAAGAAAATTATGAAAAGGCATGACAAGCTTAGTTAAAATTTAATTATATATACCTGATCACATAAAAACCCATTCCCACAAAAGTGAGTTTTGAGCCTTTATTGAGCATACAATTACATATCATTAAACTAAATGCTCATTTTTCGTTTCTTGTGTGAATAGCCGCTTGGTTCTTACGACTCTAGAACTTGCCACGACGATACATTCCCGGTCTTTACCAACTTAAACCCAACTAAGTAAATGATGGAGGCATTAGGACTAACCCTTTTGTTTTCTACACCATTATTTTTCTTTTTTTTTTTACACCTACCCAAAATCCCCCTAGTTAGCCTCTTTGAGCCTAAACCTTTTCATTTTATAACCCAAACCAAACAACCTTTTTACCCACCAAAACCTTTTTCATTTTTAACCCTTTGTTTTAGTAACTAGCTTGGCTTTTCGTATGACCTTTCAAAAAAAAAATTGTTGATAATGAAGCAAAAACAAATAAACAAACAAGTTTATCAAAAATGACTTTGTTTGAATAATAGCTTCATCAAAATAAAAGTTGCAAAAATAAAGTCTTACGAAAACCGACGCTCGTTACGCTTTTCGCCCTTTTTCTACTAACCACTAACCCAACCACCTACCTTTAACCCAAGCCTAACCCTTCACCCAAAAAAGTCTTCTTGATATTTACAAAGGTACATAGTTAAAAAGGAGGAGGATTGATTGCTTGGAAAGCCTATGGTAGGAGTAAGTTCCATGCCGCTCTCGAGTTATCCACAAAAATACATTTTCGGCCGAGTGTTGAGTGATCCCCGTGAGGTATGTGAACTTGTATATAAATAGAATTTTAAAGAGGCATGTTATGCCCTAATAAGTAATTTATCTTATGAAAAGTTTTAAATAAATCATGACGAATAGGATTGTAAATAAATAAAAATAAAACTAAATAAAGAATCTTGGAAATCCCGACACTTTATGACAAGCCCAAAAACCTCCTTCTCTACCCATTCCATTTGGGTGTGTAAAGCCACATTATAAAGAGTTTTGCTTGAGGACAAGCAAAGATTCAAGTGTGGGGGTATTTGATGTGTGCAAAATGCAACATATAAATTACATCAATTGTGGCATAAAACTAACCCTTTTTTAGTACTAATGTTGGAAAAAGTATGCTTTTGTCTTCCTTTTGTATTTTCAGGATTAAATGAGCTCAAATTAACAAAAGAAACAAAAAGACAGCAAAATCTAACATAAATACAAGAAAAGGAACAAACGTGACATGCCCGACCCCACGACAGCATCTTCCCAAGCAAAACAAGAAGACAGAAGACTGAACACGCCCCGTGCTCAGCCAGCACGGGGGCGTGCCCAAGTGTCAGCAGAAAAGACACAGTGGTAGAAGCTTCTATTGCCCACCACGGGGCCGTGCTCAGCGGACACGGGGCCGTGGTCAACTATAAGATTTTTCGCACAATCCAGGCAAATCTTCATAGTACAAAGATTCTTCTGCACACGGGGTCGTGCTCAGCGGACACGGGGGCGTGGTCAACTAATAAGACAAGTTGCATTAAATGAAGAAAGAGAAGGATGTGGACACGGGGCCGTGCCCGAGCTTCTGTTCAGCCTATAAATAGGAGTGCTTGGCTCAAGCTCAAACCATCCCTTGGCACACCACCTCTCTCACACTTCACCCACCACCCACCACCACCATAACACCATCATCCACCACCATCATCCATTGTCCATCATAGAGTGTGTGAGTCGTCTCGGGATCCAAGATTAATCGTAAGAGTTCTTGACAATCAAGGCCATGTTTGCCTAAGTCTCTTACATCACTTGGTGAAGACAAGTGTCTAGTGTAATACTTTTTATTTCTAATCTTTTCACACTTTTTACTTGGTTTTGTATTAATGACTTTAATAACTAGTTTCTTATGTTGAAGGTGATTCTTCCTTATCGTTTGTCCGTGGTGTCTTGACATTATTTTACTGTCTATATAAAATAAAAGATTTTCACCATTCATATCTCCACGGTGTATATGGAGGTATGTTGGCTACCTGGTCGGGGGTTAAGGGAACGGTTTGGTAAGAGTCTTGCCATTGTTCAGCGTTTAGAGGTCCTGCAATGGACCTGGGTCAAATTT
Organism: Helianthus tuberosus; assembly: GCA_030545235.1. NCBI lineage: Eukaryota > Viridiplantae > Streptophyta > Magnoliopsida > Asterales > Asteraceae > Helianthus > Helianthus tuberosus. Next base: position 50,870,916 of record CM060371.1, on the reverse strand, counting down.
AGTAGGACCTCCTTCAATACTTAACGGTATTGGATGGCGGGGGTCCAAACTCTTTGACCCCCTCATAAGTTAACTACTATTAATACTATAACCCGACTATTTAGGATTGTATCCCTGCTGACTCAGACTACTTAGTCGAGGGTAACGTCACCTCCAAAAGAGGGGCCTACCATAATTTGCATTAATAACTTAATTCATTATCTTTCAATAATCCGACCCTTTAGGATTGTATCCTTGCTGACTCAAACTACTGGGTTGAGGGTAACGTCACCTTCAAAAGAGGGGCCTACTACAATAACTAAGATAATCTCTTAAATAAGTGCAAAAGTGCGGAAATAATCAAAGGTTACACTATACACGAGTCGGAACCAAGTGATTCATCTTGTCTATCTGTTTTTCTTTTATTTTTATTTTTCAGCATTTTAATTAGTTTTTATTTTTCTTAGCTTAAAACCTTTTTTCTAAACTTTTTGATTTGATTAGACGTTGAGGATAAACCGGTACTAAAAGCTCTTGTGTCCTTGGACAACCTCGGTATCTTACCAACACTATACTACGCTCACGATGGGTGCACTTACCCATATGTGTGTTTAGTGTTAGTAAATATCGTGTTTTATAAATTTAAAACTTGGCTAAAGAAAGTGTAAAAGGGGCTTAAAATATACTAAAATTCATATACACACTTCACACGCATCACGTATCCACCGTGCTTGTATCATATTACACACGTCTCGTTACCCAAATCACTTACCAAACAAACCATCAATGTAAAATTTGTTTATGTATAGTCAAATGTCAAATGTTTATGTAAAAACCATCAATGTAAATCATGTAATGTATAATCAAAAGTTATGTATGGTAAGTAAAATGAGACTAGTTAAACCACAAGTAAAAATGTACAAAACAAAGTATTTGAATAAATAAAAAATTATGCTTTGTAGAATAATGCATGCTTTACTGATACAACCATTTATGCAGTAATGTTAAACGCCTACATCCAAGCCTTGAGACAGACGGATAACCTTAGAGTGAAGGTTATCAAAGAAATGTTTTCGGATTCGGTCATTCCTTCCACCCAAACAAACCTAGGGTTTTAGGAACGGGATTTGTCAAGTCCTATGGTACCACTACCTACTACCGAGCGGCATGATCGGTGTTAATGAATGTAATTTAGTCCCGTTAAATAAACCAAATGATATACCAAATGTAAACATGTTTTATGAAAATAATGTACCTAGTATGCTTAAGTGAACATACAAGGTAGAGATGTAAATAATGTGTCCATATGTTACGAGAACATATGCAACAGAGATGCAATGTAAAACAATATGGTAGCATGCCAAGTCATCATACATAGCAGAAAATGTAATGTAAAACATGTACTAATAGTGTACTAATAAACATAGCAAGTATATGATGTAAAAACAATGGAAAGCACGAAAGTAACAAGTAGGCACATGTGTTTCACCCCAAAACAGTTTGAAAACAGTAAAAGAGGGGTCTATGTACTCACCTTTGGGTGCGTTTTTATACGTTAACACAATCCCTCAAATTGTTTATTCGTCCTAAATTAGATAAGAATGATTTAATAATCAAAACTCACAAAAATACCGAAGTTTCTCCGATACTTAGAATTTTCACATAACTTGAGATTTCTCGAAAAGTTATTATTTTTTATTATTTTGGTGTATTTGTATATATGTACTCGAGTGTAACACACCTAATTTTGTCAACACTAACACATGATCATACACATATTGTAAAACACATAGCACATTGTAACACATAAAATAACCCATGAACAACCCACTCTAGTGTATGTCGAAAAACACTTATTTTAGCGATTCGGTGACATTTTTGGGCGTCGGAAGTCACGTATGACTAACCAAACACCAAGTAAACTTAATATAAGTTAAAATACTTATTTTTATACCAAATATATCAGTTTGGTTATTGATTTAAAACAGTTTTATAAAAGTCCTCCGAAAAGGCGATTTTTAACCGTTTTACCGCATAGTTTTGCATCAAACGTTACCCGAACCATCCCAAATCGAAATGACATGAAATTTTAACACAACCCATGTTATTTATTGAATAAAATAATGGTTATACTCATGATAGTGCAGGTCTTAAACAAAGCACATAAATCATGCAAATTTCACCTAATTTACCACTTTTTAAGCTATATGTACAACATGCAAAGCTATCAAACCTATGTCAAAGTTTCATGCCATTATAATACATAAAATAATGTTATTTTTAGTGTTTGTAACCTGATCTAAAAGATTTTTGTCATATAGCCATTTTTCATCATCTCTTGAGCTTTAAATCAACATATTTTCATATATACAAGTGCCTAAAGCATACTATCATAACATCATCATTTTATGTTAATCTAAATGCATCAAATATGTGATATATTCAGGTTTATTTGCTGATGTAATTTACATTTAACATATCATACATAAATAACTAAATACTTGCATTTTTACCACCATTCAAGAACATGTAACAACATAACAAGTACTTAACAAGATAACAAACTTCAAAACTCATATACACACATACATATGTACGGTTATACATACATAAATGTACATCACCATTTTTACTTGTATATTGACTCATTTCATTTTAGATTTCAAGTTTAGTGAAAATCCCAAGATTCAAGAGAAACTTCAATCATCAAGAACAACCAAGAATCAAAAGTATGATTTAAACATAATGTTATACCTTCAAGATTCAAGTAGGTTATAGGATGAGATTTTGATGATAGGAAGCTTGTAATCACTTGATAACACCTTGGAATCACCTTTAGATCTTCATACTAACTTGAAGGTTGCTAGAAAGGGAGTTTGAATGTGAAGAACAAGACTTGAAGATTTGAAGATAGAGAGAGAAAGATGGGGACGGTTGGGAGAGGAGAGAGAGAGGTGATGTTGAGTGAAGTGATCTATGGAAGATTTAGTAAGATATATAGAGATATGGAAGGATTATGAGGGTGGCATGCACATACAAGTGTCACCAAGGATCAAATGAAATATTTTGCAAGATCTTACAAAAATTTGGTGGGGCCTCACCATACATGACCGTAAATATCAAGGGGGGAGGGGCCAAAGTGTAAATTTGATGGTAAAGTAGATAAAAGTAGGCATTTAACTGGATACCGGGTATTTTATCTAGCGTTTAAATCCCGGTTTATGGCATTCTAATTTATTTTTATTATTCTATAAAAATAAAATTGCCAAAATATTACTGAATTAAATTTCAGTTGCCAAGACTGGCTGTGTTGTCCGTATTTGGCAGTAGAAGCACTGTGTCGCGCAGAAACACGCGGTACGCACTTAAACTTTGAAAAATAACGTTTTTAGGCGTTTTAATTTAATTTTCAACACGGACCTGATTAAAAATAAAATTTTAATCATAGCAGAATATTTTTGGGATTTAAATATTATCCGGGTGGTCACCAACGTTAGTTTCGCAGTTTTGTCGTAAATAGTTCTTTAGTTCAAATAAACATGTTTTTGCCATACCGAATCCTTCGAAACTTATTTCTAAGTTATGTAAAGGATATTTAGGGTATGTTTGGCTTACGTCACAGTTCCGGAGTGTACGTCGCATTAAACTGATTGCGTTTAAACACCAGTTTGCGTATAACCTTCCAGAAAGAGATTTAGAGCCCGAAACCGAGCAAGAATTGATATGTGCAAACGATACACATATTTATACAAATCCCAAGTATGAAATACAATAATTCATTGATTTATTATTTGTTTGATGGCCGTGGAGGCACAGGTGTCACATTGCTCATGCAAAATAAAGGAGATACACGAGTTGGTCAGAAAAGATTTCAGAACTAGAACGAAATTGTGTGTATCGGGATGTCACACACGCATTCAAATAGCCATGTCCTAATTCCAAGTGACGTTCTTTCCTGAGGTCATAGATTAATATTACTGGTCTACGCAGAACCAGTCAAAGAGTCTAGCCATCAGGATAAAGCCTACCAACATATCACTCTAGAGTCAGACCATTTCAATATTGGTCTTACATGAGTCAGCCTTAATCCACATAATGAAATTATTTCATTTCCCATACATGCAACAAAATATATTTGATTTTTTTCCTATTGTTTTTGTATTTTCTCATTTTCTCTATTTACAGATCAGCAAAAAGGTACAAATTTGAATTTCATGTTCTAATTAGGTTGTTGTTATGTTTTATTGTTCTTCTCAGTATTTTTGATTTTTTTTAATTCAAATAAGCAAAGAGACTTCGTTCGTCAACTTGTTCTTCGAATGATATCCAACGAACCGAGCCTTTCAAAAGAATTCTTAGGCTCTGATACCAATTGTAAGTCCCAAAAACTACCAATCGGATATCAAAATCACAATCAAAAGTGCGGAATACTAATGAAAGTGATGAAGAACAAGAACTTGTATCAATTGAATAACCAAAGTGCACACGGTTTCTAAAGAACCGTCTGGTACACTCACAAGAATTTCGAACTCTCTAACAACAAGAACTAATGAAAAAAACAGCAACCTAATAATGACCTAGGTTCACCCTATTTATAGTTACATAGGGTGACCTAATTACAAGTTGGGGCTAGGCCCACATGCACATTACTAACCAAACAGGCCCAAATCCCTTAATTAGCCCTCATGGCTTATTCTAATATCATCTAACCCACTACAAGGCTAAGCCCAATAGCCTATACTTGTGTTTGATAAAGATAAGCGTAAACCTACACAATTATATGGCCTTACAACTACTGCTTCCTTATAAGTTATAGGTTCTTCCTCAACTAATAATAGTTCATTTTCATCTAGTTCTACTTCTGGTGCTCAGTCATAAATGTCTTCTAAACTTTGATAACGTAAAGGTATATGATCGTATGGTCTTGAAGAGCTTGCAAAAGTTGAGGCATATGTACTAGATTCTTCATAATTTGGTTTGTAGGTGTATGGTTGTGGAGTGAATGGTGAAGCTGGTGAGTTGACAGGTGAATGAGGAGCTTCATCCTCATGACTACTATTTTCAATTTGCAATTTAGCGTTGGTGGGTGGACTAGCCATCTGACTATCTTCAACTATGAAGTTTGTCCACTTTATTTCTTCTTGATTATTACTTCCAGCATTCTCCTTCCAGATCCAAAAAATTTTCTTAAATTATACAACCCTAATAATACGATTTTTCTTAGTTTTGGGGTCAAACAGTGTGTAGGCCTTTGATAATTGTTCACTACTTAAGTATATCATTTCAGTACTTCTTTCATCCAACTTCTTCAGCTGTGGTAGTAACACCTTTGCGTATGCCTTACAACCAAAAACTTTAAGATACTTTAAATTTGGTTTTTAACCTTTGAGTGCTTCATAAAGTGCATTATCAACTAAATCCCTAGTTGGTGTTCGATTTAGAGGAACCATTTCAGAGTCACTAAGTGTCGGTAATGTAATAGTATCATGCCTAATTGAACCGATTCCGACCAAACAACAGTGGTACCATTGTCAATATATCTAAACTGGTATTCTTTTATGTGTTTTTTTATCGATGTAAAACATGAATTTATTTTTTGGGTTACATTAGACGAATTTCTTGAAATGAAACCATTGTAAATTAGCATCTTTTTTTAAAAGAAAAAAAAAACTATACCGAGTACCATTACATTATTATTATGTTTTGTGCATATGCTGAATTCCCACTACATCAATATTTTTATCCAAACATACCGTTGTAACTTGTATATTTATATCTATGTTTCCATGCAAAATTTATTTGAAATCGAGTCTTAAAATTTACAGCCACATCAACAACCATATGACAACATACGGATTATTGGGATAGTGTGGGTAATGTTTGTGACCGTTTTCAAACTGTAAAAGTACAGTTAAAAAAATAATTTTAAATCCAAACCTGCAAAATAAACCAAACTAACTCATTTTTCTCACAAAAAAAAATCCTCTTCGCTTGCATTCTCACACCATTTCTTTCTTACACATATATTAAATTGTACTCTTCTCCCACACCTCAAAATGGATCTATTTAAAATTCCACAACCTACACCATATTTGTGGATTCAGCAAGCTCCGACGACGACGGCAAAGAGAGAACAAAACAACATTTTGTATATTTAACTAGAGTAGCTGCATAATCTATAAACGAAACTCAAGATACTGCCTCATCGTCAAGAAGGTGTTAAATTTTAAAAAATTTCATATAATATTGCATTCTATTTTTATTATTTTCAATCCAAGTTCTTGTTATTTATTATTCATATTATTTTAAAAAACTCATAAAATCTTGCATTCTATTTTTATTATTATTATTATTAATATTTTGTTCTTCTTATTTATTAATTTATTTTATTTTTTTAATAGAATGTTGTATTTTCAACTATGTATATTCATAGAGACGATCGTGAAACGTCTCATGCTCGACTATTTAGTCACTATTTCAATAATGATCAAACGTTCACCCTCGAATAGTTTCCAATGGATAAAGAATTGTTTTTTGCAAATGGTAGGTGATTTTAAGAGAAATTTTACATACTTTCAAGAGACATATGATTATAGAGGTTGTAAGAGCTTTATAATGTTACAAAAGTGCATGTTAGTTATACAACAACTAGCAAACGGGAATTCTCCTAACACGCTTGATGATTGTTTGCATACGTCCGAGAGAACTTCACGTGAAAGCTTGCAAGAGTTTTGTGATGGCATTATTAGTTTGTATCATAAAGAATTTCTTCGTAGATTGAGTACACAGAAGTTCAACGTTTATATGAGGCACATGAGCCATCATGGCTTTCCAAGAATGGTTGGGAGCGTAGATTACATGCACTAGCCTTGGAGGAATTGTCCACGGGAATGACGATATCAATTAACGAGGGGTGATTATAAGGTTCCAAAAATTATGCTTAAGCGGTGACGCCAGTCGTGCGTGTTTGGACCCCCTGGATCAAATAACGACATCAACATCCTTGTCCGATCACATTTTTTCAATAATTATAAGGATGGATTCGTTCCTCAGTGTCCTTTTGGGGAAGATGGAGTTCAATATAGATTCGGTTATTATCTTACTGATGGGATATACCCTATTTTGGCAACTTTAGTATAACACCCGAACGTTAAAAAACCAATATTAGAATACTTTGTGTAAAATAGGCTCATATTTTTCTTTTCGAATCTTACTTAGTAAAGGATATTAGTCCCAAAATATATTAATCCACATAACCGAATTAATAAAACATTTACAAACGTAGATTTGGAAAATTTTCGCCATGACCCGTTTGCAAAACGACCAATCATTATGAAAACAAAACCTGCTTAACACTCAAGGTTTTTATAAAACAAACATAACCCACTACGGCATTGAGATACTAGCACTTGGCTAAAACAAACATTGAATTTAAACTTCAAAATGCGAATAACTAAGTCTAATTGACCCGATAAGAAAACCCATATACTTAGTGAACAAAATATCACTAAATCTTCCCATCGTTGAGCCGCTTCCAAGACTTGATGACTTTCGCCTTTCTACCACCCGAATCTATCATATAACATTACACTTACATTGAAAACACCAAAAAATTAGCTTTTGCTAAGTGAGGACTCATAATATTATGTTTGTTTCAAACATAAAGGAGTTTTCAATGCTCATGACGCCCAACAAAGCAACGTCGAGCCACCACTTCATTATCTCAAGTCACGCATTTTGTGACTTTCTCCATTCTAATCCTGGAGCTTTTTATACATATCTTATGTATATCCCTGCTAATATAGAGACAGGGACAATTGAAAGTAAACCGTTGTTAAACCAATTCGGTTAATATAGATACAATAGTAAACCGCCGCACAACTATGTTGTAATTCATTAAACAACATATACGATTATCAGCGATCATTATTACCTAACATACTCTTAATAATTCATGTACCTATTCACAACATACTCAACTAGGTCACATAGGTTAAATTTGGCATACACATCCCCTATCAAGGAATCACTCACTTCAACTCATGTGTGTCTATATATACACACACATGGAGGTTTACAAAATAATTAATCACGTCCAATAGTTTCTTTATAAAAATCCCAAAGATTACGCAAGTACAAAAACATTTTGTTTTAACTTAGCTTTGCGCAGCTGTAGAAATTCAGTACCCCCCTTGACAGTGAGTATTTCACTTCAAACTAAAAATATTAGTAAAGAATATTGAGATTCCTTTTCGTGGATATAAAATACCCCTCGAACGGACAATGGATTGATTTACTATCAATTTTCAAAGACTAGAAAAGATATGAAAATAAGCTAAATTTTCAGCACTTGAGTCTCTTGACCCATTAACAATTTGCACTATTTCTCGATAGGTTTAAACCCCAAAACATCACCAAAACAATACGTTATTGTTGAAATCAAACCTTATTCAATAATTTGTATTAAACCACCCACATGACTATAAAATTTTCAAGTCAACAAGAAGACTATTTAAATCAACACGAATCCGCACACATCCGAGTCTCACCTTCGCCCTTAGTAGTGTTGTTGCTTTATCATTATTTGACGCGTCGCTATCCAAACGTTATCTCACCAATCTTAACAACAAATCAAACTTGCAAATCGTTAGAACACATAACATGAGCATTCATCTCATAATACCTAAGTATTTATCTACCCATCATCAATCATGCGTTCTAAACCATTCTTTTACCCCAAACTTATAATTGGTTTATTACCACTCATTTGACCCGTTATCACTCATTTATGTTTAATCATAACTACGGGTCAAATTTACCAATCCAACATACACCGTTTAACAACAAGCCATGGTCTTTTGGTTATAAACCAAACAAATTTAAACCCTCATACTCATTCGATTCATTTAGGTAAGTAAAAAATAACATTTACATATGTACTTTATGTTAATCTCATTCACCATTCAATTCATCAAAGCTTTATGTCTACTAAACACCAATTGATTATTAGCAAATCATTTAAATCAAGTAAACATTAAAAAATACCCAAATTTCCACTATTTATTTAGTTTATACATTTCATCGAACAAATTATGGGCATGATTAAAAATCACCATTAACATGCCCATTGATGTTTGTCGTTAGTGACATGCAAAAACCGAAATAAACTAGTAGCTAGAGTAAGTCGGATATCGAACCAAGGGAGGATTGTGGAAAGTGTTATTATGCTAAGTATTGTTTAACTATTACTGAATTGAAAAATCGGTTTGTTTGATTATGTGAAAGAACTAAATTAGCGAATAAAAATTGTGATCTAAATCAATAAGAGAAAAGATGGTTCCTCCAGATTTCAGGTTTTGCAATTAACTTCAACTATGTGTTTAATCGTAACCTACATAGACATGGATATTAAACTTGATTAATTAATTAATTGTGATAACCAATGACTAAGTACTCCGGTCAATACATAACGGGAGGTTGTCGAAGGATTATCAATTATAATTTACAAACCCTAACCCCATGCCAAATATATCCCAATTACTAGAATTCTCGGGAACTGAATGCTTAGAAATTAAGGTTTAAATGAACGTAACTGTTTACAACCAATAAATCAAATCAATGGTGAAAAGCATCGAATGCTTAGATCACCAAATTAAGACGATTGTGTCAACACATAGTATCAATTAACTTACAAAAACCCTCCATCCGGAGGAAACCACAAAAGTTTAGCCGCTCATCTCGTATGAAAGATCTTCAAAAGCTTGAATTGATGAAGAGTTCATGGTTGATTCGATGATTGAATGGAGAATCTTGATGGAATTAAGGTGAAAAAGTCTTCAACTTTGAGTGTCTTGATGCCTTCGATTGACGGTAGATGATAGATGATGATATCCCAACATTAAAACCCTAATATATACTTTGGAGGGCTTTTTTCGCGTTTTTAGACTTTCCCGGGTCGTAAGCTACGAGTTCAGAACCGTAGCTTACACTTTAAAAATTCTGGTTGCACCTTTAACCCAAACCGTAAGCTACGAGTTAGGACTCGTAAGCTACGGTCGACTTATACCTTGATCTTTTTTTTGCTGAATATAATAACTCGTAAGCTACGAGTCATAACTCGTAAGCTACGAGTTAGAAGTTCTGTCAACTTTCAATTCAATCAACACTAACTCGTAACCTACGTGTGACAACTCATAAGCTACGTCGTGCCATATGCCCCTCTTTTCCTTCTTTACTCATCTTTCAACAAATGACACTTTGGTCCTTGAAGTTTATTTCTTCCACTTCCTCACGTATGTAGGCACAAGACAACTTTCAATCAATTACCAATTGACCCCTGAACTTTAGTATCTCTTGATTCTTGAACATATAAGCTCCACACAACTTTCATAAATTACCGCTTTAGTCCCCGATCTTCACTTTTCCACATTTCTTCCATTTGTGAGCCTTTATATCACCCGAACAAGCTTTAACATCCATCCTTGAGCTGCAATATCCCATCCTATGCTCACAACTTCATCTTTAAACATCGTAAATGCACCGGTTTACGTGTTTTACCTACAAATCAACAAATTCTCGTAGTTACTTCATTCTAAGCAAGTAAACACATCAAATACAACTAAAACATCATATTTAAACACTTTAAAGCTCGGGTTTCACCCTATCCATCACATTCCCACACTTGCCTTTGCTTGTCCCCAAGAAAACCAACTAGAACTAGTCACCATAGCAACAACACCTCTAAACCTCTTAACCGATTCAACCTGTTCAGTTCCAAGTCATACCCATCCCATAGACTGACACAATCGAGATTGACAGTCTGACAAGTAAATGATGCAATTTCAAAAACTTAAGACTTGTCTATCTAAAACTAACATGTTTACAATTAAACACATGCTACACACCCCTCACAAAGTACTCTCCTCTCGGGTTAATATCTAGACTAGAGTGTAATGTGCTAGTATATAAAACACTCAAAAAGAAAACATGACATCCTGCAATCATAGGCTTGTATGACAATCACACCTCCACTGTATCGTCTAACACAGCACATATCAAAAGGACTTTTGGGTTTTGGGCTTAGGGTAAAGGCAGTAAATTATTTTTGGGTTCTTTTTTTTAATTGGCTCACAAACAATAACCAAACCGTGATGACTTTATTCAAACACAGCTTATACTTTTGGGTTGGTTTCTACCCAAGAACATATACGATATTCACCATACTTTTATTTTTGTTCTTTCCTTTTTCATTTTCCTTCACATATTTTTCTATTCTTCTTTTTTTTAGCAATATCATCACGGTCGGTTTTTCACAATAGACAATGGGCGAACAAACGAAAGGTAATTAGGCTCAACAGGGCTACTAAGGGAAATTGGCGAATAACACAAAAGAAACACAAACACAAGAGGGTGTAATGGGAGATCCTAATGCCTTAATCATATATGTGCACATGTCAAACCCACAGTCTCAGCGTGCATCGAATCACACAAGTTCTAACACAGAATGACACGTAGCCTGCACTCAACAAATGAATTCATCATACAATGTATCCTATACGTCTACAGGCTCAAGATCTCACCAAGAAAAAGGTAAAAAGGTTGACGACATGTAGCATATGCAATTAAAACTTGTTACCCCTAGATAGACATCTCTTTTCAACTCATTTCCTATAAAACACTTGTCAAACCTACTCTCATGAAACTTAAAGGGACAACCATGACAAGGGACTAATCTAGTCTACTACCGGTAAGAAGCCTATTAGTGATTGAAACCTTAGGTTTTCGTATCCAATTAGCTTGTTTAAGGCGATGAAAAATTTTTAAAATGTTCAAAATTTTCAATTTTTACCAAATTTCATTGATTTCAATCACATTTCAATCTCTTCAAGCTTTATCCACAAATTCCTTCCCGGGCTCCCACATCCCCACACTTGGGATACATTATCCCCAACGTATGGTGCTTTTAAAATATAAGCCCGGGAATCCAACCAACAACCCTCAATGAGCGGCTAACTCATTACAAAACAAACCAAACGAACACATCCCATAAAACGACACATAGAGTTTAAACACCACCAAACACAAGATATGAAACAAAAAAAAGACAGTTAATTGTTCAGAAAGGAAAGAGCACATGGACCTGAACATGTCAGAGAGTGCTCACTGATATGATGGACCCGGTGGTCCACCATAGTATCCACCCAAATGCTCGTAAAATGAGCTCATATCGAAAATGTCCGCTAAACCTCCTTGCGGACCTTGCTGCAACTGAGATGACGATGATTGAGCTGCATGTTGTTGACTTTGGTGAGCCGAGTAATCATATGGTGGTGGTCGATATGGGTAGGAGCTTTGAAAATGCGGCTCCGAATATTCTCTTGGCAACCACATCGATCCATGAACTTGGGGCATCGGAAGACGGGGCATACCTGGCTCATAGGGCGGCAACTGACTGAAATCCACATGAGGTGGATTCTCGCAATGTGGAACTCCATTATAATAACTGAAATAGTGACGCGTCTGGTTTTCATCATACGCCCTCATATTCAATTCCATTTCACCACTGATGTGATGTGCCTGATCAGCACGTCGTAGGAATCCCATCATTTCCTCATGTTGTCTCTCTCTGCTGATCTCTAGTCTTGAATTCTGATCATATAGAGATTGTTGCCATATCTCCCAGCCAGCATATGCTGGTGGCTGGCTGCTGTGTACCCTCGCTTACATATCATCATCGAACACTCCCCAGGAGTAATCCGACTACCGTGGCCCCTCTTGCTGCCCACTTCCACCTTCTCTTACTGGAAGACCCGCTTCTCGCCTCAACCTCAACACCTCCTCATCACTAGAATCCAAGTCATCCATTTCGCCTCGACTTGGAGGTTGCTTTCCCCACTGCAACACTTTCAATTTAGCACCATCTCCAAACTTGATTTTGTGCCACAATTTGGTCTTCACATGTGTTACTCTATCACCATTGCACGTTTCCGCAATTGACCAAGTAGCATGTGGCTTTTCAAAGGCCTTTTCAGAAATCGGCACCACCCCTTGTTTCCGAAGAAAGACACTAATCAAACGGGCATGCGGAATTAATTTCTTTTGTCTTTTGTTCCGGCTTTGCCATATATGAAGCATCACCAACTACCGAAACGACAAATGAATTTGCCCAGTCATGAGAGCATAAAGCAGCACCAGCTCCCATTTTCGTATACCCATCATATCTCCCAACCGGGAGCCACATTCGACACTACCAAACTCAATAACACCCTCACCAATGGCTTGAGGTTGTCTCACTTCATTGCCACCCCTTTCTCCAACAAAAACAATTCCGAGTACATCACATTTTCAGCCACAATCTTCTTCGGATCACTAAAGTAATCATCTTCTTTGATATACGTGTAGAAGTTATCCGCCTTAGAATCAAATTTTGCAATCTGACTCTACGAAGCCAAAGAAATGGTCGCCGGCTTCCCGTTAACCTTTCCAGTCAGTGTGACAGTTCTCGGCGGATCATTCCCATCATTCTTCGTCAGTGTACTCAACCACTCTGTAACACTTCGAAGATAAACCTCTCCACTCTCATTACCTCGAAACTCCAACACTTCTTCCCAACCGAGTTCAGTAAACTTTTCATACAACCCCAACGCCCTAAGATCGGGTCTATGGATGCGCTTCTCGAAACAAGTATTTGATCTAATAGAGTGTGCGTCACCCATATTTTCATAGAATAGCTCGGCCTAGTATGCTGCTTCTTGCTTATACAATGGACCATCTCTCCACGTAGGACGGTAAGGAACCTCACCGTCTCCCCGTGGAGCTTGAACAAAATCATCCAATGGCGTTTCCCTAATCTCAACTCCTGTACCTCTTCTTGCCCTTTTCGACCCAACTGCTGCATCCTCTTGCGGTGCGGTTTCTTTTTCTTTCCCTCTGCGTGATCTAACCATCTACAGTCACACACAAACAAACAAAACACCTCAAGTTAATTCGAATCAGCTGATACTAATATGCTAGAACAAGTGTATAACCCGTGAGACCTCCCCACACTTGTTCTAAACCATGGCTCAACTTGTTACTAGTTAAATCATTACCCAAGATAATTCCGATTCACAATTTCAACCCAAAAATCATAATGTGGTTCATTAACTAGTGTCATAGTAGATTTAACAACATCCCTTAAGCCATAACATCAATCCAACCCCTTCATGTAACAATTTTTCCCCGTTTCAATTCATTAACCAAGATAAAATCATAATTTCATGACCTATTACATGTTCATTCAACCATTAAATGACTAAACAACCAAGAACAAAGCATGAATATAACAAAAATACCTTGACTTCATCAATTCAGAGCAAAATTGTAGGAAAAATCATACCTTTTTAGTTTAGAAAGGCTGGAGAACACTTAGAGAGCTTGTATATGAAGTTTGAGCAAAAAGCCCAAAATTTGAATTTCAGGGTTCTTCGAGCTCGGTCTGATTCGTGAAAATCTGGGCATTTTCGGTGAAAACCGAGGGTAGGGTTTTGTTTCTTTCGAAAAAATAGCCAAGTTAGGCTCTTGAATCACTCGATTTGCTGGAGAAATGAGAAAGTTATGAAGCTTGGTGGCTATGGAGGTTTTGGGGTTTTTATGAAGAAGATGAAGATGGTATGTGATAGATGAAGAATGTGTGGTTGAATTGAGAAAGAAATCTGAACTAATGTACGTGGAGATAGTTAATAGTTATTTAAAATTCGGGTTTTACTACATATACGGGTCGGATTAGACCCAACCCGGTCCGATTACTCCTCCATCAACTCGACCGTAGGCTACGGTGGTGAACCCGTAGCTTACGGTTTCCTTGTGCTGCATGATTTACAAACAGAGATCCTTAACCATAACCTTCGATTTTAGAACCGTAAGCTACGGTTAAATGTGTTAAGTGGATAGAACATTGGAACCGTAACCTACGGTCCAGAACCGTAAGCTACGGTTTGCCTTTTCAAAAAAAAAAATTGGTTAAAAAGTTTTGTGTTTGTTATATGAGCTTATGAAACTTGTTTGTTTTATTACTTTCTTATTGAGTATATATCTCGAATACTTGCTTGCCCGCTCCACCACCCTTAAAAATTTTGTGTCGTCCTTGACACGCAACCTAGTTCAGAAACGTACCTCGGCATTCTCAACGTCCCCACACTTGCTTGAAGTTGTGGGTGTACTCACAAACAAACTTTCTAACCATTTAAAAAGAATGAAAAACAAATAAATAAAAACAAAGGAACTATGAACCGAACATCTGGGTTGCCTCCCCGTAGCGCTAAGTTTTAGTCTTCAGCCGGACTTCTCATGACCCTCAGTCGGTCGTATATTCTGGTGAACCTTCAAGAAAGCTCACCTCCTCTGGTAATGGATTCAAATCATCACCGTCTAGATACGGTTTCAGCCGATGACCATTAACTACTTGTCTTCGTTGGTCCTTTGAATCCTTGATTTCCACATCTCCGTATTGTTCGACTCGTGCAATGACGAACGTTCCGGTCCATTTGCTCCTTAATTTACCTGGAAACAATTTAAGATGGGAGTTAAATAACTAAACTCTTTGACCTACCAAAAACACCAAACGCCTCAGCTTTGCATCGTGCACCACCTTCATCTTGTCTTTGTATGCGGCTGCGGTATCATACGCCTCATTGCGTAATTCCTCCGATTCACTCAATTTCAACAACTTGTGGGAACCTGCATCAGAATAATCAGTATTCACTTGTTTAACAGCCCACAACGCACGAAGTGCAATCTCTAAGGGTAAATGACAACCCTTTCCATACACCAAACGATAGGGTGTAGTGCCGATAGGAGTTTTATAAGCGGTGCGATATGCCCATAAAGCGTCATCCAATTTAGATAACCAATCCTTACGATCAGTTCGCACCGTCTTTTGCAAGATTTCTTTAATTTGCCTATTCGACACTTCAACCTGTCCACTCGTTTGTGGATGATATGGTGTAGCAATTCGATGATCAACGCCATACCATTTTAAGAGTTTGCCAAAATTAAAGTTTTTAAAGTGGGATCCTCCATCACTAATTATCACCCGAGGAATCCTGAACCTAGAAAAAATGTTTGAATGGACAAACTTGCAGACAACGGTATGGTCGTTCGTCTTAGTGGCAATTGCTTCAATCCACTTTGAAACATAATCAACTGCCACTAAGATGTACAGATTACCATTCGAATTGGGAAACGGTCCCATAAAATCAATTCCCCAAACATCAAAAATATCAACAACCAAGATTGGCTGCATTGGCATTTCATCCCTTTTTGAAATCCCACCCATCTTTTGACAATTCGGACAATGTTTAACAAACTCGAAAGCGTCTTTGAACATGGTTGGCCAATAAAGACCAGCTTCAAGAACTTTATGGCCTGTCATTTGTCCACTAAAGTGATCGCCACATGCAGATGAGTGAGCATGCTGTAATACTTCCAAGAACTCTGTCTCGGGCTCACATCTTCTAATAATTTGATCAGCACCAATCCGGAACAAATCCGGCTCATCCAAAATATAATTCTTCACCTGCGACAGGAATTGTTGCTTCCTTCGCTTGTTCCACGCATCTGGTATCGTACCTGAAACAAGATAATTTGCAAAGTTAGCATACCAAGGTCCGGAACTTGCGAATATTATAAACTCATCCGGAAAATGCTCATTGATCTCGGGTGTGAACTCCTCCACTTCAACCGGTAGCCGTGACAGATGGTCAGCAACTACATTTTCACACCCTTTCTTGTCTCTGATTTCGAGATCAAACTCTTGCAACAGGAGGACCCACCGAATCAATCTCAGTTTAGCGTCCTTTTTCTCCATTAGATACCTGACTGCACTATGATCAGAGTAAACAATTACTTTGCTTCCACAAATATAAGACTGGAATTTATCTAAAGCATAAACAACGGCAAGCAACTCCTTCTCCGTTGTGGTATAATTCAACTGAGCATTGGAGAGGGTTTTGCTTGCGTAGTAGATAACAACCGGCTTTTTATATACTCGTTGGCCAAGTACAGCCCCTATAGCGAAATCGCTTGCATCACACATTATTTCAAATGGTTTTATCCAATCGGGTGATTGCAAGATTGGGGCTTGTACCAATTTTTCCTTTAATACACTAAAAGCATTTAGACATTTATCATCGAATTCAAATGGAACATCTTTTAACAATAGATTACATAAAGGTTTCGTTATAACACTAAAGCCCTTAATAAATCTACGGTAAAATCCGGCGTGTCCTAAAAAGGAACGAACGCCCTTCACATTAGTAGGGGGAGGTAAAGTAGAAATGACTCTCACTTTTGCTCTATCAACTTCTATCCCCTTACTTGACACGACATGTCCTAACATTATACCCTCTTGAACCATAAAATGGCTCTTCTCCCAACTGAGTACTAGATTCATTTGGACACATCTCTCTAATACCCTAGATAATTCCTCTAAACATGTATCAAATGATGACCCAAAGACTGAAAAGTCAACCATAAATATCTCTAGGGCATCCCCTACCGTATCCGAGAATATGCTCATCATGCACCTTTGAAAGGTGGCCGGGGCATTGCATAGCCCAAATGGCATTCGCCAAAATGCGAATGTGCCATAGGGGCATGTGAAGGTGGTCTTTTCTTGGTCATCAGGGTGGATAGCTATCTAATTGTACCCTGAATAACCATCAAGAAAGCACTAAAATTTCTGACCTGATAATTTCTCGACAATCTGGTCAATAAAGGGCAAAGGAAAGTGATCCTTTGATGTGGCGGCGTTCAGCTTCCAGTAGTCAATACATACCCGCCACCCAGTTACCGGCCGGGTGGCTATCTGCTCGCCATTATCGCCCTTGACAATTTGAATGCCTGCTTTCTTTGGCACCGTTTGGGTTAGACTCATCCACGTGCTATCTGAAATGGGATATATGATCCCATGGTCCAACCACTTGATTACCTCGTTCTTTACCACTTCTCGCGTGTTAGGATTAAGCCTCCTTTGCGTATCCCGTGCAGGCTTCACATCTGCAATAGTAATAATTTTATGCATACAAACAGAAGGACTTATACCTTTCAAATTGGCGAGAGTCCACCCGATCGTAGCTCGATGGGTCTTCAGCACCTTCAGTAGTGCTTCTTCTTGTTCTTTCTCCAAATTAGCTGCTATAATAACCGGGAGAGTCTGATCCTCTCCTAAGAATGCATACTTTAAATACGCGGGCAACTCTTTCAATTCTACCTGTGGTGGACTGATTAGTGACGGTTTCAATCCTAATGAAATCTCAGCCGGAAGGCTCTCCACTTGGTGGGACCATGGAGGCCTTCTTTCTTGCACTGCTTGTGCCTCCAACTTCCGAACTTCCTCTTCCAAATCACACATGTGATTTTCTTCTACCCTGTCACAAAACAAATAACACTCGGGCATTCCATCCTCGACATGAGGATCACATCCATCTATAATATCTGCCATGAAACATTCATCACTTTGAAACATGTCAGAAACATTAGAAAACACATTCAATCGGACCTTTCTATTGCCGAATGTCATGTCGACTGTGCCGATGCGACAATCGATCTGAGCATGTGCAGTGGCTAAGAAAGGTCGACCCAAGATAACATTTGGTTGATTGACTTGATCAGCGGAGACATAGTCATGCACTAAAAAATCAACAGGAAAGTAGAATTCTTCCACCTTAACTATCACATCGCGAACTATCCCTCGAGGAAGCTTAGGGGTCAAATCCGCCAACACAACAGTTGTGTCAGCACGACGTCATGGACCAAAATCATATTGGTCGTACAAGCTTCCCGGAAGGATACTCACGCTAGCTCTGAGATCCAACAATGCCCTACTTATTTTAAAATCACCAACTTGTATTGAAATCAAAGGCGTCCCGGGATCTCGTAGTTTAGGTGGAATGATCCCATTCAATACGGCACTAACTGTATCAGTGAGATCAACTTTTTTAGGGACTTTGTGCAGCCGTTTTTGAGTGCACAAATCCTTAAGATACTTAGCATAAGCCGGAACCTGTTTAATGGCATCAATTAAGGGTAAGTTGATTTTTACTTGTTTAAATACCTCTAAAATTTCCTCTGGTTGAGGTCCCCTTTTATTGATTATTTTTGTATTACCCGGATCCTTCAAGGCTTCGGGAAAGGGAGGTAGAATCGGTTCCCCTTCCTTAGCCATGGTTGGCTCAGAAGTTGTAGCACGGGTGTTTTTACCATTATTTTTAATGATGTTTGGTTCTGACTCATCGTCACTCTCACCATTTTCACCTAAGTCCTCCACCACACCATCAACGGGCTGTGGTGAGGTGTCGACCTTTTAATAATTCCTACCACTACGTAAAGTACTTACCTGGCCCACTGGACTACCTTTCTTTTGATGAGCGGGATTTGTTGTTGTATCACTTGGTAATTTCCCACTATTCTGCTTCAGCTCCTTCATCTCCGTTGCAAGTTGGGCCATTTGTGTAGTTAATGATTGAACGGCCTTATCTCGCATCTCCTCCTTTTGAGCACGATTTTGCAATTCAAGCCTTTGATTTTATAAGTCAAGCTGAATTACTTTCAACGTCTCCATCATATCAATATTTCCCGAAGTGTTAGAAGACCCAGTTGGTCCTCTTTGATCGTTTTGGTAGCCACCCTGAAAGTTACCTTGAAATCGGTTCTGATTGAAGTTTCTTTGACCACCAGATTGATTATTTCCTTGAAATCCCGGATTTAGCTGATTATTCGTATTCCCATAGCTAAAATTCGGGTGATTTCTGAGACCCGGGTGATATGTGTTGGACAGCATGTTAAAATTTCTTCCACCACCCCCGCCTTGCACAAAGTTCACATCCTCACTTTCACCATGAATAGCTGGGCATTGATCCGCTATATGCCCTAGATCTCCACAATGTCCACACAGCGGAAACTGACCACTTACCTCCGGTGGATTTTCTACTACTCTCACTATCGACTGTCGTGCAATTCTAGAAGATTGAGCCTTGCGTTTTGACGCCCTTGCGGTTCTTTCTAAATATTCCTAATCATCCTCTTCATAGTTTGTTCAAAAAGTACCATTGGATATCGAATTTATATCCCTTGCATCTTCATCTGTTAGGCCTTCGTGGAATGTATTCATAAGCTCCCATAAATAAATACCATGATGCGGACAGTTCTTGAGCATCATTTTAAAGCGATTAAACGCTTCGTGAAATAACTCACCGGGCTGTTGTCGAAACCCCCTAATATCCTTCCAGGCGTTGTTAGTACGAAAATGAGTATAGAATTCATCTAAGAATTGTTGCTGCATTTCGCCCCATGTGAAAATCAAAGCTGACGGTAGCGAATGGAACCATTGCTGCGCTTTGTCTTCAAGTGTGAATTGGAAAAGTACCAATTTCACATCATCAACTGAGAAATCTTGGCTGCTGATTGTGTTGCAACGTGCATCATATGCATCAATGTGTAGATATGGTTCTTCATGTGCGTGACCATGAAACTTAGGCAGACTGGATATTGATTGTGTTCGTACTTCGAATGACCGCCCTCCTTGTAATTGCGAGATCACAACCGGTGATGGGTTGTTAGCTATAGCAGGCCTGAAGTGGCTCTCTATACCTCGAACTGGGCCTTGATTATTTCATCGTGGAATTCCTTCCGGTAAAATCACCGGTCAGTGTAAGTTTCGTGGCAGCGGTCTTTCCTGACCCTGCATCTGAGGTACCGGTGGTGGTAATGGAATATCCACCACCGGCCTTCTCGGAACAGGCTACTAATTGATTGGGTCAGGTTGATGATATTGGTGCTGCATTGGTATCGGCTGCACTGTTTGCTGTTGCTGTACAAACGTTTGATAACCCAAATTCCCTTGATTAATTCCTTCGAATCCACCTGCCCCAACTGTTTGCCTCACGTAAATACCCGTATTCACCACTTGTCTCTCGTTTTGACCCACGTAGTTATCATATTCCTCAAAGCTATCATCGAAATCCCCTGAATTATTTTCTTGATCATAAATGGTCGATCTATAAAGATGTGGCATTGGTTGACTTTGTTGTGAAATAATCGGTCGGGTGGCTAGCGGAATTGATGTTGCATTAGGTGCTTGAGTCTGACTCGGTGATGCAGTATCATCGGGAATGATTCTAACGTAAGGAGACGAATGCTGTAAATTGACAATCTGGGTTGTAGTTGGGTATTGAAGAGATGTTGCTTGGGTGGAAGTTGGTTGATTATTATCAAAATTTGGGAAAAAGGTTGAGAATGATGGTACTGGAGACGTAGAGGTGGGTTCTGTAGACTGTGGTGGTGGTGGAACTGGTATGGTAGTGTTTGGTGAAGGGTGGGTAGGTGTTGGTGAGAATTGTTGCTGTGGAAGTGGGTCTTGCGGTTGTTTCTCCGGGGTTGTTGAGTTCTCCATTGTCTTAGATGTTGGTATTAGTGATTGTAGAATCTTGTTCTCATGATGTAGTACTCGCTTTGTATGATTTACTGTTCTCTCGATCTCTGGGTCGAACACTAATGGTGATGACTTCCCGGAGTTCCGAGTATGATGCATACACTTCCTAGATCACATGCACAAACAAAAACAAGAAAACCTCGCGTAAATCCGAAAAAAAACAGAACAAAATAAAAAGACACTATTTTTGGGTTTTTGTATATTTTACTAAAACTAGAACTTAACACTAAGCACTTTGCGCACGCCTCCCCGGCAACGGCGCCATTTTGATGTATGCCGTTAGTGACATGCAAAAACCGAAATAAACTAGTAGCTAGAGTAAGTCGGATATCGAACCAAGGGAGGATTGTGGAAAGTGTTATTATGCTAAGTATTGTTTAACTATTACTGAATTGAAAAATCGGTTTGTTTGATTATGTGAAAGAACTAAATTAGGGAATAAAAATTGTGATTTAAATCAATAAGAGAAAAGATGGTTCCTCCAGATTTCAGGTTTTGCAATTAACTTCAACTATGTGTTTAATCGTAACCTACATAGACATAGATATTAAACTTGATTAATTAATTGTGATAACCAACGATTAAGTACTCTGGTCAATACATAACGGGAGGTTATCGAATGATTATCAATTACAATTTACAAACCCTAACCCCATGTCAAATATATCCCAATTACTAGAACTCTCGGGAACTAAATGCTTAGAAATTAAGGTTTAAATAAACGTAACTGTTTACAAACAATAAATCAAATCAATGGTGAAAAGCATCGAATGCTTAGATCACCAAATTAAGACGATTGTGTTAACACATAGTATCAATTAACTTACAAAAACCCTCCATCCGGAGGAAACCACAAAAGTTTAGCCGCTCATCTCACACGAAAGATCTTCAAAAGCTTGAATTGTTGAAGAGTTCATGGTTGATTCGATGATTGAATGGAGAATCTTGATGGAATTGAGGTGAAAAAGTCTTCAACTTTGAGTGTCTTGATGCCTTCGATCGACCGTAGATGATAGATGATGATATCCCAACATTAAAACCCTAATATATACTTTGGAGGGAATTTTTCGCGTTTTTGGACTTTCCCGGGTCGTAAGCTACGAGTTCAGAACCGTAGCTTACGCTTTAAAAATTCTGGTTGCACCTTTAACCCAAACCGTAAGCTACGAGTTAGGACTCATAAGCTACGGTCGACTTATACCTTGATCTTTTTTTGATGAATATAATAACTCGTAAGCTACGAGTCATAACTCGTAAGCTACGAGTTAGAAGTTCTGTCAACTTTCAATTCAATCAACACCAACTCATAACCTACGAGTGACAACTCGTAAGCTACGGTCGTGCCATATGCCCCTTTTTTCCTTCTTTACCCATCTTTCAACAAATGACACTTTGGTCCTTGAAGTTTATTTCTTCCACATCCTCACGTATGTAGGCACAAGACAACTTTCAATCAATTACCAATTGACCCCTGAATTTATTATCTCTTAATTCTTGAATATATAAGCTCCACACAACTTTCATAAATTACCGCTTTAGTCCCCGATCTTCACTTTTCCACATTTCTTCCATTTGTGAGCCTTTATATCACCCGAACAAGCTTTAACATCCATCATTGAGCTGCGATATCCCATCCTATGCTCACAACTTCATCTTTAACCATCGTAAATGCACCGGTTTACGTGTTTTACCTACAAATCAACAAATTCTCGTAGTTGCTACGTTCTAAGCAAGTATACACATCAAATACAACTAAAACATCATATTTAAACACTCTAAAGCTCGGGTTTGACCCTCTCCGTCACCCATATTATCAGAGATGTATACTTTCTTTACAATTCTCAATAGTACTGTTTTTCATGTTTTTAAAATAAAATCACCATGGTTATAAGATTGTCAATTTCTACTTAGATTTGGTCAACAACTTCACACATGGTTTTCTACATCCGTACCCTATTCACCAAATCATGAATTTGACCCTAAGTTATAACATGCAACATGAATTCATAACTCAAAAGTTACAATCAATCAGCCTAGCATAAAGACTATGGTTGTTTAACACCCAAAATCACACACCGTTACCCCTAATTTCGTGAGTTTGAACAACAACCATGAAGAACACTAACTTTGAATTCATCAACATAACATAAGAAATCACTTACTAAAGCCTTAAAATCGAGCAAAGGAGGCAGAATCAAGACTTCAACCCTCCAATTTTGTGATTCCTCATGTGAAATCGACTTCCCCTTCTTTTTCCTTTGGCATGCGTCGCACATGGGTGACCTCCTTACGCCCTTCTTCATTCTCTCTTTTCTTTTCCTTTTTTTCTTTTTTTTTTTTTGTTTATCACCCTTTTACTAATTAACCCTTTTTTACCATTAAATTAGGGAGTTAGCACTTTGGCTCTAAAAAATTATAAACTCACTAAAAACACCCTCAACTTCTATGTTAACAATAAACTCTTAACTTTTCAAGTTGGGTTAAAGATTTTATGATTAAATTATTAAGCTTATTTCTCCAACACTTGATACATCTTTAAATATCATTTCATAGTATTTTATGAAATACTATTCCATCAATACAAACTTATTTGAAATATTATATATATTAATCTCACGAAAAAAATCGGAATGTTACATTTAGTGAAGCCACTATCGCATCCTCCTGAAAATGATGCAAAACGTTGTCGCTACAAGAAAGCACACGAAGCAGCACAAAAGGACGTAGAAAGATCTTTCGACGTCCTAAAAGCTAGGTGGCACATTCTTGCACAACCTACAAGGCCATTACATCCCCGAAGGATTAGAAAACTCATGTGCACGTGTATTATGTTACACACTATGATTTGAAACATACTGGTGCAACGATATCTCTCGAACACATAGAGAATTTGCCAAACGAAGGAATAGTTGAATAAAATATTCTTTCACTATTACGATCGCGAACAATCTATAGAAACCTTAAATCGGATCTTATCGAGCAGTTGGAACATCGGCACCAAGCCTACCTCCAAATGAGCCAATTAAAGGGCTAGGTTTCTTTTATTAAAACATTGTAGGTTATTTTTTTGCATAGTTTTTAATCATTTTAAGCATGTAGTTTTTATTTTAATTATGTATATTTATATTTATGTATTTTTTATGTTAAGTTATATTTAGAACATTTAAATATATAAATGTTTAAAGTTTAAATTTTATTAAACTAGTTTAGTTTTGTGCAAATTTGAAAAATCTGGGACGATAAGATGCAACAATCTGGGAAAAATTGAGGAAATCTTGGGAAAACCAAGAAAAGTGAGGAAAAAGTTGATGTGGCGCTAACGTGTCATACGAAGAACTCTGGAACGAAATGACTCCCTTCACCTAAGGCTATAGGGTGTGGGGGTCATGGTTGGGTCATGATTTGCCACATAGGCCCATTATTCATGCCCTATACCAATCCTCTCATTAAATTACGGTGGTTCGCGTGAGTTAAACCACGGCAACCACGTCCCCCCTTTTTTCCATTATTCACGCAAACCCTAATCCCAACATCAAGAAGAACGTAACAGCAAATTCTTTTCCTTGTGATAATCAAGTTCGTAGATATTTTGTTATATCTCAATCCACTTGTGCTTGTTTTGCTTTGATCTATGAATTTTTAATTCACAATCCTAATAACAATCAAGCTGCAATCGAAGAATGATATGAATTTTTAATTCGCAATCGCATGAATTTTTAATTCACAATTGCATGATCGTAATTTGTACTGGTTTTGCTTTTGATCTATGATATGTATTTTTAACTCACAGCAGCAAATTTTCTTTTAATATTTTTAGTTGATCTATGATATGTATTTTTAATTCACAACATCAGATTTTTCTTTTAATTTGTTTAATTCAACCTCTAAAGATTATTTTCCGATTATATTACGATAATATTACGGCCGAATAAATTCAAAAGCCATTAATTTAAAAGGTTATATTTGAAGTTCTTTGATTATATTAGACTTTGATCATATTGATTGAGGTTCTTTTGTTTATGATTTATGCAATTCTGTTTATGTGTGTGTCACTAAGGTATAGTTAATACTACCATGGATCCAAGCATCCCGAACAACACAAACAACTCGAACAACACGCCACAAACCCCGTGGACAACACCCGTTGATTCGATGTGGGCGACTCCACAATTTTCTTTTACAAGCTACAATCAAGTTTCTAATGCGTTCAACCACCTCCCTCAAACCCTGACTCCTAACGCGTTCACGCAACTCTCTCAAACCCCGAATCCTAACGCGTTCACGCAACTCCCTCAAACCCCGCAACCTACTAGTTTATTTCAACTTCAACAAATCCAATTTCAACAACAATAAACGTTCCAACAAAGCCAAAGTCGGCCTATTCATACGAAAGTCCAATCGCAACCGACACGCGATACCCCTTCGTTAGACGATTTGGATGACATTGACGTTGTACCCGAAACCCAACCTCAAAGTTCTAAGAAAACATCTAAAATAAGTGTTCAAAGAGGCCGGAACAAGATAATTTAACCACCGGTAGAGGTCAAACTTGGACATCGATCGAAGAGATGGCGTTGGCAAGGGCGTGGACCAATACGTCTACGTGTCCGATCGGATTCATGAGAATGTTGTACCAGTTGATGAAGGTCAACAAGAATCTAACATGTGGGCGTTATACAACGAGACTACGCATAACCATCTTCGTTCGGATTTGATTTAACATGTTTGGCAATTTGGTCGGGTTAACATCAACGAGTAGTTTTTTTTTTTTTTTCTTAACTTATAATATGTAGTTTAAATTTGGATGTTATTTTTTTATTAACTTGAATGTTATGTAGTTTTATTACTAAAATTTATTTAATTTTATTTGTTTATTTAAAATAAATAAAACATATTTCTCACAAAAAAGGGGTGAATAGCGGTTTGGAATGTTTATTTAAAATAAATAAAATATATTTCCCACAAAAAGGGGTGAATAGCGGTTTGGGTCATGATGACACCCTTAGGGTGAGAGGGGCACTTCCCTAAGAGGGGAGTCCCCTCTCTTACACACCACCAATCCTCGTGTGCCACGTCAACTCCCCTCTTAAACTCCTCTAACACCCCATTTTGATGGCGGCACTCCCCTCTTAGTTTTTATTTAAAAAAAAAAATCAATGATTGGTTGACATTAAGGCTGGCCCCACCACATCTCTCCTCCTTCAATCGGTGACTTCCCCCCTATTCCCCTCCCCGCACCAACGGCGGCGGTGTTCCCGCTAGGTGACTTGGGTCACCGCTGGTGCCCCGGACACCCTTATGATAGTGATTTTGGATGGTGAATTAGAAGGCGAAGACATGGCGCTGACGTGGAGGATCATGGTGGTCATGAGTGTCATGACCACACCCTATAACCTAATAGTTTTTCAGGAGTGATTATTAAAAATTTCAGGAGTGATTATTAAAAAAAAAAATCATACGAAATTAAACCTTCATAATGTTAAGGGAGACATAAAATTATGTAAAAACGTTGCTTGAAGCCCACAAAATGTTGAAAAAGAAAGCAGAAAACAAGCTCTTGGGCCGTAATTTGGGTACTCAAGTTATGAGGCCGGTCGTGTTCTGTGATGAGGTTTAAACTTTAAAATGAGCATTCCTTAAACCTTTTTTTTTAAGGAGCATTCCTTATAATATTAGCCTTTTTACAATATCTTAAGGATTCCTGGAAATGTCACAACTTCTCTATACATATAAATTAGCCATTATTTTGAGTTATTTATATATATACAAAGTGACATAAATAATTATACACCTTCATCTACATGTATGTATCCGAAATGATTAAAGTACTATGATGTTAGTCATGATTTTTATATGAATTACATCAAGGTAATTTTATATATAGTTATTATAATTTTTTAAAGCGTCACTACTTAATATATGTAGTTATCTAAAGTAATCAATAGACATTTTATGTCGGGATCAATCAAGAAATTTTTTATTGACTGAATAAAGATAATAACTTTGGTTGAGACGAATGACATACGAGATATAAAAAACAATTACTTGACCTAGAACACAAAATGTTAAGTGTTTAAAATATTAAAAATTTTGCCATAGCAAGGATTGCTTGATGTGTAGGGTGATCGGGGTAGCAAGATGGTCACATTAATGGCTAGTTGTTTAAGGGGATTATTTTACACTTTCTTATATGTTGCATGTGCGAATATAATTTATTCAATTTTATTTGTGAATGACTTATAAAACGCTAACGCGAATAATGTTGTCACTAGATACATAATCCAAAAGCATCATCGCTATTTCTTGAAAGTTGATTTAATGTTAATTATCTAGCTTATGACCAGCTGGGCTTTTGATTGAGAATAGAAGATCATGAGTTGGAGTCTTGCCTGGAACGAATTTTGTTCTAGGTGGACCAAAAGGCTTTCCGAGTTGTGGGTTTGATGATTCCTACGGTTGTTCAAGAAAAAAATTATCTACCTTATGAATTCAATACAGCATGGTTAATTAGACCTTCTAATGACAAGCACACTAGACTATGCGTTGTGGTTTAACTAAAATGTGCATAGTGTCATGTTATGTAGGCAATGAGCTTTAATTAACCCACTATTTAACCATCACAATGTGGTTTAACTAAAAAATAAATAAAACAAAAAAAAATGTGATTGGTTGATCTGGGTGAAACCCATGGATGGATCATGTCACGCCTATCCCTCTTCTTTCACTATCACGTATTAATATACAACGCCAGGTTTTAGATGGTATGGGATGCCAGTACCCCACGACGTGTATTCTAAACATTTACTAATAATACATTTAGCATGGAGGAGAATAGTGTCAGGCAACTGACTGTCACTTCCCAATTCGTCCAGCCAAATTACGAATTTGCCCCGTTTAAATTTGCAGTTTTGCTATTGGTTTTGTTTTTTCCTTCTCCTAGCCAAATTATGATTTTGCCCCCGGTTTAACTTTATAGTTTTGCTTTTGCCATTATTTTTGTTTTTTCCTTGTCAAATTATGATTTTGCCCCGAGTGTAAAATTACAGACATGTCCTTATTAAAGTGTTATTTTGTTGACAAAACTATGGTAGTGTTTTGTTTTAATTGGTTGGCTCGGTGTAATTTTTATTCGTGCTGGCACTTTCCCATTGGTCCAGCCAAATTACGATTTTGCCCTGTTTGAATTTACAGTTTTACCAATGGCTTTGTTTTTTCTTTCTCCTAGCCAAATTACGATTTTGCCCCTAGTTCAAATTTACAGATTTGCCATCACTTTTATTTTTTCTCCGTCAAATAACAGTCATGCCATCGTTTTAAAGTTGTTTTTTTGACAAAACTATGGTAGTGGTTTTCTTTTTTTTTTTTTTTTTTTTTTGCAAAACTATGATAGTGTTTTGTTTTAATTAGTTTACTCGGTGTAATTTTTATTCGTGCCTGGTGGCTGCCTGGCACACGTTTATTTGTCCTGATTAATTAAAATTTTGCACTTTTTAAAATTATAGTTTTTCCATCGTTTTAGTTTTTTTATTTTTTGGCAAAAGTATAGTAGTGTTTTGTTTTAATTGGTTGACTCGATGTAATTTTATTGATATCGTGGTATGAGTAGTATGTACAGGTAACCGAAATATAGACGCATATGTTATGAGAGAGAAATATTCGACTTAGTGCCCCGCAACGCGGGCGGGGCAAAATCTAGTTATAGATATTTGTATGATTATTTATGATGAAGTGTAACTTCACTTTTGTATGAAAATCATAAACTCATTATACCCTAGAGTTCCCTAAAATCTTTCTAAAATCATACAACCAAGGAAAAAGCTGATTTGTATCATCAGAGTAAATGAAATATTCAAGACTGATGATGACATGGGAAGAAAATGATACGGTATAACACTTGACAATGATTTCCAAGAATATTGCTATAATTAAAGTTTCCATTTTTAAACTTTATAATTCAAAGAAAGTGCTCTAATATAATTATATTCTATTAATTTGTATAAATAATTGAGTAAATAATCAGAGCCGTCCCCGAAAACTCTTGAAAAAATTTAGGTATTGGGTGACGAAAAGAATTGAGCCAAAAATTATGGTTAAGGGTAAATGAATTACAAGAATAAAACTTAGTGATGGAGCAAAGAATCGAACTCGAGACCTTTACATTATTTTGAGATGATTTTTGTCACTACAACACCAATACTTTTTTGCATAATAAACGGATAAATATACCAAATATATAATTTAATAAATACATATACAAGCTTATAAAGATTTTTCGGGCCCTTTGAAATTTTGGGCCTCGGGCGTCAGCATGGGTTTGCCGGACCCAGAGCCGGCCTTGAGTAAATTACATTTTGAGTCCCTATGTTTTAGTGGTTTTAACCACTTGAATTCAAAATCAAAAAAGTTTAACGTTCTGAGTCTTTAACCGCTCATTTTATATCGTTTTGAGTCTAATTTATCAACACTTTTACTTTGATTTTGGACTCAGATAGTTAAAACAAATAAAAACAGAGACTCAAAACGTTATAAAATGAGAGGTTAGGGACTCAGAGCGTTAAACTTTTTGATTTTGAACTCAGGTGATTAAAACCACCAAAACATAGAGACTCAAAAAATAATTTACTCTAAATAATTTGAATACTAATGAATTTAAATTTCTTTGATCCCTCAATAATTCCGTATATTTTCCAATTTATACATTATATTTAACCTGATTAGCTTACATATAAACAAGTCAGTAATACATTTAGTTTTTTACATACAAAGTTTTTTTTTTTTTTTTTTTTTGGAAGGTGACTTTCTATGTACTGGACCTATTGGTCACCGGGTTCATGTCGAAGACAATCCCCCGTCAGCCCCGCACTCTCGGACGCGATGTTCGATCGGGCCCCGGCCGCCGCGCAAGCTGACTTCCGCCCGGAAACCATACTGCCCCCACACGAGAGACTCGCAGGGGTAACAGTTGGGTAAAACCGGGTTGCCCTCAAGACCGCACCATGCCTCGGTAGGATACGATCCATCATTGGGACGTCCCCCCCTAAGACCACAGTGGGAGTCGAACCGGTGACCTCCCAAAGGAGGAGCCGGCCAACATAACCCAAGTGGGGATACCACTGGGCCACGGGAAGGGATTTTTACATACAAAGTTAGCATAATAAAATCAAATCTTAAATATTATTAAGTAAGACAACTTCATTAATAAGTTGTCGGACGTTTTAAAATAAAAACATTGATGGTGGGAAAATCTGTTTGCCGACATTGTGATTTCATCATGTTTTGGAGTGTAACCCTTATTATTAATTTGCCGACACAGATTACTGTTGAGATGATGAGCGATTAAGCCAAAAAAACCTCAGCTAATGGACATGTTTGTGTTTTGTGATGACATTTACATGCATGGAATTTTGTAATACATGCATGCACCGCTTCTCATTTTGAAATACATGCATCCACCTTTTCTTAGTTTCTAATTAATTTTTTTACCTCAGCAGTATTTAATGTTAATTTGAGGTTTTCTCATTTAGTAGAGGGGTATAGTTGCTGGGCTGTCCTCGAGGGCCCTCTTGGACCCTGAGTAAATAAAAAAATATACTTCTATATTTTTAAGTAATTATATGTGTTAAACTCAATAATATATAATAAAAAGTAATATAGATAAACGATTAAACAATTTAATATAAACAAAAAATAATTAACTCAAATAAACATTTCATATTAACAAACAATTAAAAGTAATAATACAAATCAAATAAAAAAGAAACTTACAAAATAATATGAACTAGTATTTAAGCCTCGTGTTTTATGGCGGAACGTTAAATCACACACGCCCGTTGGAGTGTGTTAACATGAAAAATTAGACCGCAACATAAAACATAGAAAAAAAAATAAGTTGACTTAGGATCCTTGCGTTGCGACCGGGCCATTAAATGGGTATTATATAGATGTAAAAATGTTGAACCACACTCCCGAGTTGCAACTTGTTAACTCGCAAAATTTAGACCGAAACGTAAAACGAACATTTTGTGACAAGTTTGTAAAAGATGAAAAGGCTAAAAGGAAACAAATAATAGCAAAAATCGTTGAAGCACGTACATGCATTGCAGCGTGTTAACTCACAAAAATTTGGCCGATACGTAAACATAAATAAATAAGTTGATGTAGGACCCGTATGTTGCGACTGCGCCGTTAAACCATAAATAATTTGTAACCATAAACTCTTTGTGACAAACATGTAAAGGTTTAATAGTATAAGTCATAAAAAGTAAAAAAGAAAAAAAAGAAAAATGTAAGGTTACAGATGGAAGGTTTAAAGTATAAGGGTTAAAAAGTAAAATGATGAATGAAAAGCATAAGGGTTAAATAAGAAAAATTGAAAAGTTAAAGGGTTAAAAGGAAAAGAAAAGAGTTAAACATGGAAAATTGAAAAGTTAAATGGTTAAAAACAAAGTAAAATTGAATAGTGTTTTGTGAGAGGAAGTATATTAATATATACTTAATATCTATGTGTATTGGGTAAAAAACTCAATATTTTTAGAACCTTTTTCTTCTTTATGTTTGGGTTCTCGGCCCCAAGCTTTAACAAATGAAAACCCGAAAAAAATAGAAGAAAACAGAATGTTGTCATGTCTCAAACCAAAGACCCATGTATTAACAAGTAAACGCAGAACCATTAGAGCCAAAAAAATTGTTAATGTTTTATTTAGGACCGTAAATAATTTATATATAAATATAACAAAATATTTTTTTGGGCCCTCAAACATTTTAGGTCCTGTTTGATGGCGCACCTTGCACATCTCTAAGGCGGCTTTGACCAAATGGCAAAAATAGGCAAACTGCAAAGAAAGTAATTTAAAATAATTGAAGTAAAGTATAGTGAGTAATGATTGGCGTTAAAAAATTATTATTTATAAAAAGAATATCTAATATGTGTTGTATATTTTAGACGAATGGAGCTTATTAGCTTACATTGGGTATAATATTTATGATATGTATAAATACGGTTTCTAGGCCGGTCGTTTTTAGGGGCATGTAAGTGATGTGACCTCATTCTACCTTCAACGTCCCCTACCTCTAGGCAATACTCAGTTCTTCAACTTGCTTGGATATCCGGAATGTCATGTGCTAGATAATGACCCGTAAAGTGGTAGAGGCCTAAGCAAATCGAAATACTTTGAGTTACTTGAGATCAGATTGTGAAATGCTTAAATTTAATTTGTAGTTAAATTGAAGTTTACTTAATATGTGAATTCAAGCTCGGGCTTTCATATACAGAGCTTTATTAGGCTCATGATGCGGATACTTGTATAAATAATAATAGTTTTTATTTAAACAACTAATAAGATTATATATATATAGGGGATGATTCGTTGAAGAATACTAAAAAAGTACCTTTGGTGCAGGGGCGAAGCTTCTTGGGGGCGGGGGGGGGGGGGGGTCGCCCGACCCCCGGGATTTTTCGTTCAGTAGTGTTATATATGTAGTTTTCGTATAGAAATTTTTGGATATATACGTTTTTACCCCCCCACCCCCCCCCCCCCCGATTCTATAGAAATTTTTGGGTATATATGTTTTAGCCCCCTCCGTTTTCTCCGGCAAGCTTCGCCACTGCTTTGGTGGTCTCGCTCCTGACGCTGTGCAACTTTTGAATCGGGTTCAAAAAGTCGTTAATAGTAATTCTTCGTCGCTAAAGGTTTCAAACTTTGTATTTAGAAGAATTGGCTTTTCTATTCAAAAGGGGGTGGCGGCGCGACTTGTTGCCCGACTACCTGTCATTGCTTTGTAATTGCCCTTTTTTCGTATGGAATGATAAAAAGTACGTAACAGGGGAACCGTACATATAACATGTTAGAAATCAATTATTTAAAAAAATCAAAGATTTTACATGTAAAAGCATTTTAAAAAAATCTAAATCTAAAAAAATTCAAAAATTCCTAAAAAGTTAAAAGACAAATTTTACAAAAATATTTTTTTTATTGGAATAGCTTCTACATATCATTATATGCAAAAGCTCCGAAAATTTTTTTGAAAAGATAATTTTACCATCTTAAATTGAAATTTTAAGATATATTTAACATGTAAAATACATTGTTATTGGGTCCCCATTTAACCTCACCCTATATATATATATATACACACGGTGGGGTTCTAGAGTGAACACTACTGTATTTGTGAACAGTGAACAAAACCTAACCATTGATTTACATCATCAAATCGTAAAAATACACTAGTGTATTTTCATCATCAAATCCTAGCCATTGATTTACACTTGTGTATTGATAATCAAGGGTTAGGATTAGTTCACCAGTGTTCACAATAAAGGGGGTTGTTCACTAATGAATCTCACCATATATATATATATATATAGGGGAAGGATCCACTAGAAAGTGGATTTTGCCTAAGTACCCTAAGAAGGATTGTGATGATGACATGTGGCACTCCAAATAAGTTGGAATGAAGGGCATTTTGATCCTTATAAATAGGAGTGAAAATGACATCTGGCACCCCTTTAATTTTTTAAAAATACAACAAAAAAATATAGTATAAAAAAAATCTAGTACAAAAAATCTAGTACAAAAAAATATAGCAAAAAAAATGTAGTACAAAAAAGATATAGCACAAAAAATATAGTACAAAAAAATATAGCACAAAAAATGTATTACAAAAAAAATATAGCACAAAAAATATAGAACAAAAAATATAGCACGAAAAAATTCAAAAAAAAATGTAGTACAAAAAAATCCAGCACAAAATATTGAGAAAAAAAAATTTAAGACAAAAATTTCAGCACAAAAAATTTATCACAAAAATATAGTACAAAAATCCACACAAAAAAATGTTATACAACATAGAAAAACAACACATTTTAGTGGGTTTTTTTAGTCTTCATATTTTATATAGCAATAAGGTACTCAAATTAAAGATAAAAAGACGCTCGATTTTACGGTGAAATTTTTATGAAAAAATAATGTCGTATAAAAAAGTTATGAACGTTTAAAAAATGGGGGTGGAATATGTATGTGTCTTGCATGTGGAGAGAGAAAGTCTATAAATAGAATTTTCCCAAGATACCCTTGCACTCCTCCTTTCTGCTACACTTTTATATTAACCATTTATTTGAAAAATGAATGGTTAAGATAACTTCTCATCCTACTTAGGCAAAATAAACTTTTATATTAACCACTTATATATATATATAAGTGTCCGCTAAAATGAGAACCACCTCGAGTTATAAGAACCGTGAGAACTACTTGATCCGGGGCGAGGTGGACCAAATTTTTTTTCCATAAACGTAGATGCATGTATTATAACAACATTTGTAAAAAAAATTCAAAAAAAAAATGTCGTGTGTGTAGTTTTGAGCACCACAAGTTTGTGTTTACGGGTATCGTAAATTTTCCGGTTAAATTTACGGTACCCGTAAACACAAACTTGTGGTGCTCAAAACTACACACAAGAATTTTTTTTTGTGATTTTTTTTTTACAAATGTTGTTATAATACATACATCTACGTTTATGAAAACAAAATTTGGCCCACTGCGCAGTTCTCACGGTTCTTACAACTCGAGGTGGTTCTTATTTTAGCATTCCCCTATATATATATATATATATATATGCTAGGAGTTGGCTATAAAGTCCATATTTCTTAAAAAGTGAAAAAAGTCATAAAACATCATAATATCAACCATAAAACACGCTAAAAACTCACAAATAACATAATGAAGATTACTAAAACATCATATATGTGGGTTTTGTATTGTGTTTTGGATGATAAGGCTCTGATTATGGAATGACAAACATTATTGTGTTTTATGTTGATTAGCATGTTGTGTTTTATATTCATAGTTCTACGATTGTGGGTTTGAAGTTTTTCTTTACTATTAAGGATTGAATATAGTGTTCTAGTAATCTTCACTTTATTATTTGTGGATTTTAGATGTGTTTTATGGATGAAATTATAGTGTTTTATGACATTTTACACTTTTTAAGAATTTTGGACTTTGTAGTCGAATTCCACCCTATATGGAACATATATCCATATTGGTATACTAGACCATACTAATTACACCATATGCATTACATTCTCATGTTGTAGGACACATACAACCTTATGATCACTTAGGTACCTACATATACACATATGATCGATTCTACACATACAACCTTATGATCACTTAGGTACCTTAATGCAACCATATGCTTGCATTCTCTGGAGCTTCCTGGTCATAAAGGAGACTCCCCTCAGTACAAGTTTCATGCTAGGACCTTGTGTAAGTGTTCTTAGCCTCAATAGTTCGGTTTTTATATGTTTAAAGACCGAAAGTCAAAGTTGTCATAATAACACTTTGACTTTTAGTTTAAACCTTAATGGTCCAGCCATTGTTCGAGGCGAATGTGGCTACGTGATCGTAATTAGGTAGGCGATAAGCCCTCAAAAGGGCACCTCCTAATTACCACGTTTTCTTAGTTAATTGTCGGGTCAAAGTAGTTAACATAAAAAGTCAAACGGGTCAGTTTTTTTTAAATAAATTCATATCTGATAATGTAGAAGCTATAAAATATGTTTAATCACTTTAATACCTTGGTAAACATTATTAGAACGTGTCTGGAAATGTTCAACCCGACAATTCTGAGTTTAGGCTTGGTTCGCAACCGAAAGTCGCAAAAGTTGACTTTTGCTTTGACTTTCAGTTCTGACCCGAATTAGCTTAGTTTCTTTATGCATTAAGGTTCCTTTGTGACCATATTATATAGCAGTATAACCCTCTGAGGTTATATTACATGGTCCCTTAGTAATATGAGTTTATTTACTTGTTTCCGTTATTATGCTTAATTTTGACCATTATGCCCTTATGGTCTAAAAATGAGATTTTTGAACATGTAAGCATACAAATAAGTTAAGTGCTGATATATAAACATGTCTAAATTATTTTGACATAATATTCTGGTCTCAAACTGATGTTATGCAAGTTACCGCAAATTTAGCTTTTATAAAGACTAAATTACCCTTTTATGCATGAATCATGTTTAAACATAGATTTTGACACAAAACTCATTACCTACTGTTATGATATAATTTTTAGGGATTTTTGGAATGTTGGGTCAGATTAGATACTGACCATAACATTGAGTTCTCGTATAAATTATACAATTGACGATAATGCCCTTTTTGCTAATAAAATGTGATTTACATATGATTAACATGCCAAACCTTTTTCTACTGTTCTAATATGAGAAATAAAATATTATAAACATCCAAGGCTGATCAAAATCTCAAAATCACATAAACATCGCAAATATCGTCAATTATCGATTTTTACGCTAATTAGGTGCATAGAATGGTTTAAAACCATATTTAGCACCTAATACTTGTTACCTACTGAACTTATAAATAAATTTTAATATTTTTACAGTAGGTGTAACTCATGAACTCAGACTTCCAATTTTGTCCTTATAACTATGTGTGAAATGACCAAAATGCCCATACGGTGCATAGTTTGGTCATAAATGGTAAACCACACATATATATGATATCCAACTGTTAGTATAACATAAATTAAATATTTTTACAAAAGGTTTATGACCAGAACCTCAGTTTGCATGTATACCCCTTTTATAAATCATAAAATGACCAAAACGCCCTTATGAGGCTTAATTGGTTTTAAAATCTTTTTGGGCATAATTAATGATATCCTACTGATATCATAACATATATTAAGCAGAATAACTTATGTAACTTGTACATGGATCATCCGGTTACCCATTATGCTTATACGTATTCGGCGCGGTTTATGTAACTAGTTTGCATAAATTAGCCGAAACGTGTTAAACCTTAACATTTCAACTTCAAAATCCAGAATGTATTTAGTTTACCCATTTTATACAAGTCTCCATACTTGTTGGGTCTAAATCACATTCTAATCCGGTCATCGCTTAATCTAGTGTTTCGTGCCGTAAATCTTTCTTTAAACTAACCGGTCTAAGTTTACAACTTAAATAAGACCCGTTAGTAATCTAATAGCTTAATAAAACCTTCGTTCCAGATTAAGAGCCCCAGTAAAAGATACTTACACTAGTTTGATTAGATTATACGGCTGAGTAAACAAATCTCGCATTTTAAAGCTCAGATAAATACTTTTAACTTATTTTCCCTTATACGGGCTTGGGATATGGTAAAATATATTACCACTTGGTCGGGTATGGAATCATTTAATCGAATAGTGGTTAATTAATTACATAATCCGTTTTAATCTATTTTGTTTGATAACATAAACATTTGGGGGTTAATACGACCGTGTCCTGGATATCCTCGGCTCATTTCATTTGTAAATGGGCACGACTTAAGCACGGGGTGTAGGCATACACCTGACAGTTGCGTATGTAAAAAGATATACCCACTTGTTTGGAATAATTCCTTGTGGGTTTATATTAGTGGTGTGTCTATTAATCATGTCTCGACTTCTATCCCGGGCCTTGAACGTACGACAAACATGTAAACCTGATACAGGATTATTTTTATATAATTGTCCAAAGTTATAAAAGAATATTTGTGCATTGTGCATTTAAATCAATTTTCATAAATGTTTTCAAAAGAGTCGGTTAATTGTATTTACCAGTGTAAACTGACATATTTTCAATAAGGCTAAGTGACAGGTACTACTCGTAATTGGCTGGGAGCTTCTGGGAGTTAATTAGAGAATCTTGCAAGTTCGTAATGCCTTAAGTCTGTCGAACATGTTTTTGTATTATATTTAGATCCGCCTGTGGATCCTTTCTTACAACCGTCTGTATATTATTTTATTCGTACTTTACACTTTCAGTTTGTAATAGTAATTTCTACCAAGACTTCCGCTGTGGTATAAACTGTGTATATTTGACTATGATGATATCAACTACGTCACGATACTACGTCACGATACTCCCCACCGGACCCACCGATAATATGTGAAAATATCGGGGTGTGACACTTGGTGAACACATTCATCACCAACAAGATGAATGTTTCTCGTCTACAATCACTATTATGTGTGAGATAGAGTCAACTAGATTGACACTCAACAACATGGCATTCATAATGTTGCCATAAGTTATTTGCACACATCTATTGTTATTCATTAGGAGATATGTATATTTAGGATGCTCTCCCAAATGAAGGTAAAATCTCCATATAGATCTACCAATAATCAAGTGGTAGACGCATCTACTTATAAATCTCGCAAGATTTATTAAAGTTATACAATAACATATAGTACTTTTACTTTCATATGTTAGAATTCCAATGACTTCTAATGAAGTATGTCGACATTAATGTCGTTAGTATATTTCATCTCAATACACTCACTACGTTCTTTCATTACTCACTCATGATGTGGTTATACATTTGATGTTTCGTCTTTGACTGTTCGTCAATGTAACAAATCTCAAGTTGTTTATGTCCAAGTATTTTCATGTACTATCCGTTTAAACCATATTCTTTTAAACAATGTATAACCGACGTGATAATTATTTTCCACAAATTAATTTATACGTCACACCCATTAGTGATTTATTTCTTTGTAAAAAAATGCATGTGTTATCCGAAGATATTGAACACAAAACAATAAAATACATTGGAAACTAAATCATAACTGCCAATCACTTTTGAAATTTAAACGGAAGCATAGACAATATGTAGACATCAAATAGTAAAGTGCTTTTATCTTCAACACTTTATAATCTGACTGAAATCTTCTCAACAATATCGTCCCATGGCTTGTCTTGAGGTACTCCCTCAATAAGACTCCATGCACTTGTAAGTACAAGTTCCCCATTTCATCTTGAAACTTTAAACTTGGACAATTATACTCAAAACAACACCAAGTTGTTACAAATACTACATTTAAGTAGTAAACTTGAACCATAAAATTTGTTCACAATAACACCAAGTTGTTTTTCACCAAATAACATCCACCTTTGTTCACCATATGCTACTTCTAGCAAGAGTAGCGAACCATTTGAATTATCAATGTTATGCAAAACTTTGTTTTAAAAATAATTCAAAACAGTTTCTTAGTTTTGCAATATACAATATTAATAATATCAATTAGGGTTATGAAAACATAGATCAAACCCAAAATATCAAATGGTTTTATATTGTTTAGTCTTACTACACATGTACTAAACATTTTCTAACACGCATGTTAGAAAAAAATGTTATAACAAGCATATTATAGAATCGAACGTTTACATAAAACGTTTTCCAAAGATATAGTTTATAAAATAAAGAGTAAAATGCCCGGATAGTCCCTGTGGTTTGGTGAAATTTCACCTTTAGTCCTCAACTTTTCAAAATTACATGTATGCTCCCTGTGGTTTGACAACTTGTTACTCGGATAGTCCCTAACTTAGATGGAGGTTAGTTTTTGGTGTTATATGGATGTGAAATTACATAAATACCCTTACTATAAAATATAAAGTTTAAAACACTCAAGTAGGTCCCGCCATTAATAAAACCCTACATAAATCCCCTTCTCCCACCTCTCTCTCTCTAAAAAACCTCCATTGCAGCACCTTCAAAACAATCAACACACTCTCATCCCGACGCTCAATCCAAATCTGCCGACCTCGCCGTCACAATCACATCAACACCGGAGGAAATCGCCATTGTGTGCGCCACAGTGACGGTTTCTGAACAAACACTTGCCTGACAAGTCCCGATGGTTCTTCTCCGTCACGTTTCCAACCCTGATTTGCTGGTTATTCGGTATTGAGAACAGAAGCCTAATAAATCTAACAGACTGAGATCTGGATCTGCAGCTTATGCACATTGCATAATCTATTTTCGTATTGTTTGGTGTTCTGATTAAAAAACGTAGAAAGAAAAGGAACTAATTGGGTCGAATTTCGGAACGTTTCGTGTCTGAAATCAGACTGTTTTGATTGTTTTCGGTGAATTTCGAATTATTTTTATCAATATTCGGTTTGTCTCGGATATAATCTGTACATTTCGGACTGTTTTCGATTTGTTTTAGTTGTGTTTTTGATCTTTTTGAACATTTCAGACTGATTAAAGATTGTTTTAAAGGTTAAAAACTGACTGTTTTTGATTTGTTTCAGTTAAGGGAATGGTGGTGTTTGGGAGTTGCAGGTGGTGGGGGTGGGGGTAGGGGTGGGGGTGGGGTGGGTCCCACTTGAGTTAACTTTATGTTTTAATATTTTTAATATTTTTTAATACAGTAAGGGGATTAAGGTCATTTCACACCCACTTAACTGAGAAAACTAAACCTCATCCACTCCAGGGACTATCCGAGTAACAAACTGTCAAACCACAGGGAGCACCGGTGTAATTTCCAAAAGTTAGGGACTATAGATGTTATTTTACAAAACCACAGGGACTATCCGTGCATTTTACTCTAAAATAAACAATTTCTCATTATTTTTAATGCACACATAGGCAATTAAATGTTTACATAAAACATTTATGTTCATTATGAACAATCTCTAACCTCGTATTCGTGATACACATTTTCTAACACACGTGTTAGAAAATTTAAGTCATTTTATATATGCAAAACATGACCAAATTAAAGCATTAAATGTCATCATTAAAACTCATCAAATGTCATCAATAAAACTATACTCAAGAGTTTCACCATATGAAGAGTTAAGAGTCTCAATAATTATAGACTTAGGGTATGTTTGGCAAAAGTAGCTGTTGGCTGGAAGCTGAAAGCTGGTAGCTGTAGGCTGGAAGCTGGTAGCTGTAACTGGTTGCTAGTAGCTGTAGCTTTTTAGATATATTTAGTGTTTGGCAGAGTAGCTGGAGTTTTTAATAAAATGTATAAAATGACCAAAATGGACATAATAAAAAATTTAAAAAGGTTGTGCATTAAAAAAATTATTATCTTTAGAGGTTAAAATAGTCATTTTTTCCCTAAAAGCTTGTAGCTCCTTCTAAACGTTACTAGTGGGAGCGTTCAACCAAAAGCTTCAAGCTCCTAACCTAAAAGCTTCAAGCTCTTTCAATCAAACAAGTCTTTTTATTGAGTAGAAGCTTTTTCTTAAAAGCTTAAAGCTTGAAGCTCTTAAAAGCTCCTAAAAGCTTCATGCCAAACATACCCTTAAACTCTAACAAAACTCATCAAATATCATCATTAAAACTCTACTCAAGAGTTTCACCATATGAAGAGTTTAATTAGTAATTAAAATTTCACTCAAATGGATTTAGAAATCACAAATTAAAGTTGGTGATAAATCCCACACAACTACACCATCACTTTATGGTGATTTAATTCTTGAAGCCAATCAAACATCAACTACAATGGATGACCTTTTATTTCTATATACAAAGCATTAAAATCAATGCTACAACAAATTACTTATATAAAATGTTTACATAAAACATTTCAAAACATTCGTATTTTAACAATTTATAACAATTATGTTAAAATGAAAGAAACTCTAATGCGTACGTTAGAAATATTAACATTTCCACAAATTGTTAATTTGACTTACTCAAAACACATATATGGTTCAAATAAATAAGTCATTTCTAATACACAGGTTAGAAACTAAACAATTAAAAAAATTGCTTCCAAACTAACGTTTTTCATGGACGTTTCTAACACACATGTTAGAAGACAAATGATTACAAAAATCATTATAAGACTTATTTGTTCATATCAATCCATGGGTGGATGAAATGATTACAAAATCATTATAAAACATGCCAAAAACTCACAAATAACATAATGAAGATTACTAAAACATCATATATGTGGGTTTTGTGTTGTGTTTTGGATGATAAGGCTCTGATTATGGAATGATAAACAATATTGTGTTTTATGTTGATTACCATATTGTGTTTTATATTCATAGTTCTACGATTGTGCGTTTGAAGTTTTTCTGGACTATTAAGTGTGACAACTGGCACAAAACCGGTAATTTCCGTACAATTTAATTATTATTTAGTATCTGCAATTATGTGCTTAAATGTCAACATTGTCTAATTACATGCTATACTTGTGAATTCATGCAGGTTTTATACTTCAAATATTCCTTTATGCATTACTGTTAGCGTTGCGTCAGAAATACTAGTAAACTCACCGGTAAGACACATTGTGTCAGCAATTCTGCAGAAAGCAGTCAGATAATAGAATTTGGGCCCAGGAGTAGGTCCAACGTCTAAAATACTTTAAAACCCAAGTATGGATACAAGGGTTAACATATAGACTTTCTGGAAGCTAAAATATGCACTAAAAAACACCCGAAACACACTTTAAATGCTGAATTTTACATATTTCAGCAAAATTCAGCATTGTGACAAGTTTGTAACATGTAAAAATATGACTAAATGGTCCTGAATGCTTTCCTAAGTGTCGGGAATTAAAAGTGTCACAAAAGGGTACTTAAAGATCACTAAACGGAATAGTTTGACACTTTAACGAACCGGTATTTAACCGAACAACCGGACATTACCCGAAACACCAAAATTATACTAGAAGCATTGTTTTAATGTTTCTGAGCTAGATATGATCTCCGAACACCCTAACACACTATATAACACATAACACACTTAAACACTAAACACTATACTTAAATCCTAACTAATTAAGTTAACATATCATTCAAAGCCAACCAAGACCCCCCCCCCCCCCTTCCATATGGACGGTTATGAGGGTGGCCCCACCCCATGATCTTACAAGATTTCCATAATCTTCCTTTGATCTTCTCTTGATTTGCTAGAGATTATGTTGGTACTATTGGAACACAATACACAAAGGGTAAAAGCTAAACATGGTTATAAAGGATCTTGAAGCTCTCATAATCACCCACACACTTCACCATCATCTTCCTTCTCCTCTCTCCCTCATTCTTGGCCGAACTACACCCACCACACCACCACCATCATTCAATCACTATCATATATCCCAATTTCATCTTAAGGTGTAAGGAGCCTGTTAGTGCATTTATGTCTATAGCCTTCGTCAATCCGAGCCGTAGCAAGAAACAGAAGAAAACGAGTCGTTATATTAGTGATAGCTAGATAAAAAGGCAAGGTGGCATAATTGTAATAATGAGAAATCTCATTAAAAGCCAAGGCCTATAAATAGGAGCTTTATGTTTAGATTAGAGACTTTTGTTACATTTGTCATTTGGAGCTTTCTAGATCTAGAGAGAGAATCTAGAGAGAGAAAGTGATTCAAGGTGCTGTACGATTTCAGATTTATAATAGAATCACGTTTATATTTCATCGTGTGTTTAGGTCGCGTTCGTGTACGGATTCCGCACGTTTCACGTTCGTTTCGCAATCGTTTCGGAGTCAAAACCGGTCCTACAAGTGGTATCAGAGCAGGAGCTCGATTGCACTGATCCAACACACAATTCTACTCGTGATTTCATCGATTTCAGATCCGGATTTCATCTACTTCTTCATCTTTTTCATATTTTCACGTTTTACACTGATTTTCGTCAAATTGAA
Organism: Helianthus tuberosus; assembly: GCA_030545235.1. Taxonomy (NCBI): domain Eukaryota; kingdom Viridiplantae; phylum Streptophyta; class Magnoliopsida; order Asterales; family Asteraceae; genus Helianthus; species Helianthus tuberosus. Next base: position 50,827,012 of record CM060371.1, on the reverse strand, counting down.
CAGGTTTTTACGGTCTGAATCAGTTGATTTTTTGATATGTTGTGCGAGAACACTTGATTTACAACCCTACCAAGTTTCAGATCCTAATTCCTAGCCGTTTAGGAGAAATCTGAGTTTTTGTGTCCGACATCGTTTGAAAATTGGCGTGACCGTTTGAACAAGCACGTGACCGTTTGAACAAGCATCTGACCGTTTGAACAAGCACGTGACCGTTTGAATTTGCACCTGACCGTTTGAAAACTAGACTGACCGTTTGAAATTGGCACCCTACCGTTTGAATCTAACCCTGACCGTTTGAAAATACATGGTTGTCCGTTTGAACTGACAGTTTGAGGGTGTGACCGTTTGAAGGTGTGACAGTTTGAGGGGTGACCATTTGAAACACGATTCCAGTTTGAAAGAGTCCTGTCAGTTTGAGGAGTGTTGTCCGTTTGAAGTGGTTACAGTTTGAAAATGTTCTCGTGATTGTTCAGTTGTCGGCACATGTGAATTGTCGATATAGTGTCTCGGTTCAATCAAATTAAAAGAAGGAGTCAAGTTTGCATGTGATATTAATAGAAGATTGTCAGACCCACCGATTGAAAATCCCAATTGTAATTAGGTTATGTAAAGGTCCAATTAAAATTGTTTGACTAAAGTTTGTTGGCCATAAATGTGTTGCACGTGAAAATTTGTCGGTTCAGAAGATTGTCATCGAAACAATTTGGCATGTGAATTCAGAATTTTGGCTCAATCACGTTTGGTTGTTAATAAAGTCAAGTGAAACCCACTAGTTGAACGGTCCAATCATTAAGAGATTGCATGTAAATGTTGACTAATTGAAGAGGTTGTCTCGAACTTACACGTCACATTTAATGTAAAGTGTTGCGGTCCAATTACATTTCATGCACAATTAAATTTGTCGGCTAGTGGGTGGTGTCAAGTTGTTGGACATTGAAACTTGTGTTAGAATTTGTGAAGTATTGTCAAAGTGAATTTTGTTTCACACGGCTTGAATTCGATTTCAGCTCACAAGAGGTGGTTCAGTTTGTTTAAATTTGATCCGGGTCACAATCCGATTCAAGGCATTTTGTTTGGTTCAAGTTCAAAGTGCAACAAATCGAGTGGAAATCCGAACGGATTACCACCCGACCCTAATCATTTCATTTGTTGTTGTGATTCAAGGTTAAAGCATCGGATACTCGCCCAAGCGGATCCCCACCCTATCCATTGTGATTCAAGAAAACATCATGACTGAGGTTAAAGAGAAAACTCGAGAAGAAATCTTGAGTGAGAAGACCTACAGAGAAAGAAACGTGGTCTATAACAGAATGGATGACATGCAGGAGGAGTATGAGATGGCTGTCGGTAGCAAAAGATGGGATAAAAAGAGAGAATGCTATTATAACAGAGAAGGAGAACCGGTTGTTCCCAAGAAAGACATAATTTTCGATGATGTTCTTCTCAAAGTCCCTTTGAGAGCTGAATACTATAGAAATGTATTGAAAGATGACACATACGCTAAGAGATTTGAAAAGGAGATCAGATATGCTATGTTATCGTGTCTGAGAAAAAGGGATGAGGAGAGAATGAAGAAGAATGTTGAAGAGATGGTGAATAATCTGAAGAAGAATGCTGAAGAGGTTAACACAGAAGCTGTTGAAGTTGAAAAAGCTGTTACTGAAAAACAGCAGATTGAAGAAGAGGTAAACAAAGAAGAAAAGAATGAGAATTTGGTAGGTGGTAATGTTGGTGATGAAGTCGGTGTTGAAGAAAAACAAGATGATGCTGAATTGAAGCAGACAGAGGTAGCTGAAAACACCAAGGTGCCAATCACTGAGGTAAATTCTAATTCTAACATCTTGACTGAAACTGTTGAACAGTGCAAGAAATGCATGGAATCATGCAGAGCTTGTACTGAAAAAGATGAGCAATTTAGAACAAGAGATCTTGAGTTCACAAAAATTAAAAAGATTTTCAAAGAAAAATGCAAAGAAATGCTAGAAAAAGAAAAGGTTTTTAAAGAAAATGATGAAAAACTTTCAGAAAAATGTAACAAATTAGAAAAGGAAAATGAAGTTTTGAAAGAGAATGTTTTGAAAATGACAAATGAATGTGAACAAAAAGAAATTGCTTGTCAAGAAATGAAAAAGGAATATGACTCAATGAAATTATCATATCAAATTACAATAGAGTCATATGATAAAGTAAAAGACGAAATGAAATATGCTCAATCAAGAATGAATTATCTGTCTGAAACAACCAAAGAGCTTAAACGAATGTATGCTATAAAACAAGATGTTGTTAATTCCTATATTGAGGATGTTGCTAAGTTAAAGCGACAGATTGCTGATTTAGAACAGGATAACAACAAGTTAAAGAGTTATCACGTGTCGTCATATGTGCTTGAACGAATTTTCAATATAAAACCGGGCGATGGTGAGTCTGAGCAGAACAAGAAAGGCATTGGCTCAGAGTTTCATCAAGTTCCACCACCGGGAAAATTTGCATTTTATGATGAGGAAAAGGTTGAAAAAGCTTTCAACATGGTAGACCAATTGCCAGACAACATTGACATAACCTATTCCAAATCTGATGATTCTCATGATTCAGAGGTGGTAGGTAAAGTCGTTGAAAGTGTGTTGAAAGAAGAGTCGGTTGATATAGGTAAATCTGAATCACAGGATGAAGATGAAGGAAATCTTCATGATGAATATCTGAAAAACACAAAATCCGAGAAAAGTTTGAATGATGATTCAAATGGATTGGTTTATACCATGATTGGATCGGACAAATTGTTCTTAGATGTTGTATTCCCGATTCAGAATGTGATTTCAGAAAAAGTTGATAAAGTTTTCAAAATGGTTGAGATTGAGAAGTCTGAGATTTCAAAGTTTGTTGGTAAGAGTCATAGAGGTTCGTATAACAAACCTGGTTACAAGAAGAAAAACATGAAGGCTGGGTTGGGTTATAAGAAGAAACAAAGTTGGAAAAGAAATGAAACTCCGAATTTTCAGGCAAAAATGAGTTTTGTTCAAGGAAACAGTTTAGCTGAAGAAAAAGAACTTAAAATGAGACAGTCTAATGATGAGTTCTTTGCTAAAAAGCAAAAGCAACAACCACAGGTCAAAGATGTGTCCATGAGAACATGTTTCAAATGTGATAAAAAAGGACATCTTGCACGCAAGTGTCCTAATCTAAAACCTGTGGATGTTGACAAAAAGAAGATTGATGCTGAGAAACAAAAATATGAGAATGTGAGACAAAGGTCAACCAAATTTGATTCGAAACAAACTTGGAGGTACAATACAAACAAGTTTGCTTCAAATCAAAATTGGAAATCAAACCCAAACAGGTTCGATTCTAGACAGACTTGGAATTCTCACACACCCAGATTTAGAACAACAAAAAGTTGGCAAAAATCAGTTGATATGACAAAACCCCAAGAGTTTTGGAAACCAAAAGTTGTTGTTCAAAATCAAAAAGTTCAAAAAGAGTCACATTTTTACAAAAGAGGTACTCCGAAAGGTCAAACATGGAGTGTAAAGAAACAGGTGATTCTTGAAAAAGATGAAAAAGCTGATGTAAAAATTGAAAAGATTTTTGTGAAAGATGACAAAGAGTTTCCAGCATTGAATGAAAATTATTGTGTTGAAATGCCTAAGGTTCAAAAGACCTGGGCTAAATTGTTCAAGTAATCAAGTAGTCTAAATGTGCAGGTGCTCATGGAATTCAAAGATTGTGAAATTGGAGATTGGAGCAGCCTGGCACATCGAGAGGAGGCTGCTGCTGGATCCTGTGTTGGTTGAAACAGGAAGTTTATATGTTTTCTGTAAATAAATAAACAATATTTCAAAAATCCTAAAAATTGAAAAATTTGAAAAACCAAAAATATGTTTGTTTTTAATTTTTGTCAAATATTCAAAAATTAAAAAATATGTGTTGATTGAATACGCCGAAACCCTCACGGCTGAACAAACATGATTAATTTCACAAGATTGAAAAATGGTTTTCAAACTGTAAAATATCAATGTGTTGTAAATCATGGGGGTACGTTATCTTTTCTGCTTAAAGTGTTATATTTTCTGCAAAACAGAGCATGAGATGCGGAAAATGGATGGCGAGACAAAGCTATCAGTATTGGTTGTCAATTTTTTTTAAATGGTTTTGCATTTTAGGGGGAGTAATATTGTCAGAAAATACAAAAACATTTGAAAATTTTGAAAAAGTAAAAAACATGATAAAATTCAAAAATTTGAGTTTTTGCGTAAAAAGAGGAAATGATAGTACATCAGTAGACAGTTACAGCATGCTAAAGAATTGTAATGATTATATAGCGTTAAACAGTCTCACTGATGATGTGCCGATAGGTTTTTGCACATTTAGTAGGTTTGTTCGGGATATAAATCTAAATCTTTACTTACTTATTTCGTGGGGAACACTACTTTGATATATATGTAACCCCTGAAATCTTGGTTGAAAGATTCCTTTTTCTGATATACTAGGTCTTTATACTCTGTGATATCTGGGGTATTATTCCGGGACTTCTGCTGAATGGAAGTTCTGACCTAGTCCTCGAATAATACTTTCCGCAAATGCTTGAAACATAGCATCACCCTCAGCATATATGATAAGACAATAAAATTGCTTAGCAATGCTGTTGTAAAAAAGATCCTCTAAAGGGGACACACCCAAGTTGAGTCATGATCTCTCTTCTGAACGGTAGTTCTGACCTGAGCTCTCATGATTCTTCATAAATTATTAATCCCTACAGATATCCTTTGTGTTATAATTACCTGTAAGACTGAATATTGGGATCTGGATACGGGAGTATATTCAAGAGGTGGGACACACGTATAAGTTTAAGTCTCTAAAACACTTAATTCGTATCCTGGACAGATTGAAAATTGTGTGAGAATTTAAAGTGGACCAGTATATCGACAATCTAAGTGAATTGTTTAATTCTTATTGTGTAACTAAGCTCAACGGTACTTGTGATTTGTCAAAAACTGATATGATCCTCTGACGCAAACTCAAACAAAAATATTGTCTGTAAATATGTTTGTACATATTTCGTTACTGCTTTATATTTTCAGAAAATACAAAAAGATTTTTGATTCTGCTTTATTTTCGACAACCGATGTCTGAGTGCTGAGTTTCAAAATCTAAGTAAGCTGATTGTGTTTCTGAAAATAAAACAAGTTCATTAATTTGAAACTTGAATTAAAAATCAAAAATCAAAAATAGTTTGTGATATCTCCAAGGTCATTAGTTTGGACTTGGTTGATTAATTGTGAGGGATTTGGATGCTTATACTGTTATAGAGCTAGTTTCCGATTCGATTCGATGAAACTGCCAAATTCATGAAAATTGTTTGTTTAGAATGTTTGAATGAGCCAGGTTACAATTCCTGAATAGTTGAAATTTGAAATACTGTTACTTATAAATGTTTAAGTGATTGCAGATGAGATTCCAGACTACGATCCCAGAAGACTGAGTCTAAGGGGGAGTCTGAAGATGAGCTCAAAGCAAGAAAGAGCTTGTAATCGAAAAGCAAGGTGTCGATCCCAAAAGCACGGAAGCTTGACGAAAGGGGGAGCCTGATGAAGAAAAGAGTCTATAAAAAGGAGAAGCTGAAGCTGAAGACAGATCCACCGGGATTCTGTTCAAGAAGATTCAAAGAGAGAGAGAAAAAGAAGACGCTACGAGTTTGACTCAATGATCGAGATTGACTACGGCAATATCCAAGGGGGAGTCTGTTAGTGCATTTATGTCTATAGCCTTCGTCAACCCGAGCCGTAGCGAGAAACAGAAGAAAACGAGTCGTTATAATAGTGATAGCTAGATAAAAAGGCAAGGTGGCATAATTGTAATAATGAGAAATCTCATTAAAAGCCAAGGCCTATAAATAGGAGCTTTATGTTTAGATTAGAGACTTTTGTTACATTTGTCATTTGGAGCTTTCTAGATCTAGAGAGAGAATCTAGAGAGAGAAAGTGATTCAAGGTGCTGTACGATTTCAGATTTATAATAGAATCACGTTTATATTTCATCGTGTGTTTAGGTCGCGTTCGTGTACGGATTCCGCACGTTTCACGTTCGTTTCGGAGTCAAAACCGGTCCTACAGAGCCATACAAGGAAGCTTGGTGGTCTTGGATCTTGAAGGACCTCCTCCATTTGCTTTTATCCAACACATTTGTCATCTTCAACCTCTTGTGTTCTTCCCTAGCCTTGTGCTAGTAGTAAGGCCCTTATGATCTCTTGATACTTCATATATTGTTGGTTAATAGATGATGAACATTGTTAAACATGATGAACACTAAGGAACATAAACATAAATCTCTAACTTAAGCTTATAAACATATGAATACATGTTGAATGACGATGATTTGCTTCTTGATGATTGATGATTTGCGTTAGTGATGTTAAACATCATAAGAAACCTACTAGATTGTGATTAAACACATGATCTAGTAAGTTAAGGTGATGATCTTGTGAAAGACCAAGATGATCATACTTTATATACATGAACTTGAATGATGAAATTTGTTTTATGTATAGATGATTTAAACAAAATACAAATCTTGTAAATAGATGATTACAAAAATAATTTTCTCAAGAAACCAAGTTTATTTAAAAGATTTACAAAGTCATGGTTTCTAAGTAAACTAATCATATTTTTAGTGATAAATCTAGACTAGAAACATGTGTGTAACAAGAAAAATACAAAAGAAATATTTTTATAAAAATCATCTTACAAGTTGTAAATGACCAAATCTTTTAATAATGTGATTTACAAACAAATAAATATGTTTTTAAGGGTAACTAAACCTACTAAATAACATGGTAAGTTACTACAAGTTTTTACAAAAACTTCAAGCTCATGATTTAGTGTAATTTACTTGATTTTGGCACTCGGTAAGTGTTGAATGAGTTGTTGATTGTTGTTAATTAGTTTTTATGATTGAAAAGAAAATAAACACATGTTTTGAAAACATGAAAAACCTCCATTTTTAGGGGAAACTATGTCAAAATTTCTATAAAATTTTTGACACTTAGAAAAATATAAGTTTTGGTGAAACTTATTCTCTAAAAGTTTACCTAAAAATATTTACCAAGGTTTCCCTAATTTTTATGTAAACTTCAAGTTAAGAAATGATGATTTCTTCAAGATAAAAATTGATATTAAGTATGTATATTTTTGAGGAAAATATATAAATTTATTGATCACCAAATTTTGTGCTAAATATATGTAGTATGTATTATATGTAAATAGTGTATCAGGACTTGAAAATACACTAAATACTCCCAAGGAGTAGAAATACAAAATACACATACAACATGCTTAGACAAATACAAGAACATATATTTATGAAAATATATTTCTTAAAAGATTATGTAACTTGGACAAGTTACGAACTTAAAATGTATTCTTGGACGAAAATATATAACTCGGGTGAGAAAGATACAAGATACTTATATTCATTTTTGAGAAAATAATATAAGTAAGATACATAGTTAAAAATATAAAGTTTTTAACAACAAAGAACACATACATAAAAGATTGTGACTTGTACTTGTGCGATACAAGTCTAGTGACTAACGTTAATAAAACACGTATAGGTCACGACGCTATATAAGCAAACCCGGTGAAGTTTATGGCGCAGGAAACGCAAAGTTGTGAGTTCATGTCCCCACTTTTAAAATTTTACATGCTTTTTAAACTTGGGGAAAATACATGTGTTATGGTATGTTGGATACAAAAACTAAGGAATGATACTTTAGATCATGTCACAAATAGGGTGTCATAAGCACCATTAATCGTTCACATATTAAGACCGCGGAACAAAAGGTTATATCTAATGGGTTTCAGACAGCCACACTCTTGGTGATACTAGTGCCAAGCAGTGCTTTTGTGTCTCTAGTCGTGAATCGACAATGAAAAATGCCTATGGTTTGGATGCTTCCTATGTCGTGTCACATGTTAATGGCCTTGCAAACCATTAGCGATCTCGATTTCCTTATATTTACAGAAATACTTGATTTATACAAATTACATACCATGTTTTCATTCAAAGTATACAAACGTTCAATACAAAAACTACATGAATTCACACCAACATTATGTTGACGATTTTCCAAAAACTCACATGTATTTCAGGTAACTAAAGTGGATGTGCGCACGGTCATACTCTTGCTCTTGGATGTTGTTTATGTTGTTAGCTATGTTGTGTCGAGACTCCTTTGCCATTTTGCTGGGTTTGGTTGTTATGTCCCACTCCGTGTGGTGATATAAGGACCAAAACCTTTATGTTCATCTTTGAAATAAAGTTGTAAACTTTTCAGAAAATATGCTGTCTTGTGATGTAAACACTTAACCTATGTTTTCAGTTATGTAATGTTTTGGCATTTGGAGTTATTTTTACGAGCATGTAGTATGTTTACCAATCGTATGCAATGAGAACCTTTCAAGATCACACCTCGTGCTTCCACCTTAGAAAGGGGTGTGACAGATTGGTATCAGAGCTGCGATTGTAGTGAACCAGGATTCCTTCTCGAGTCTAGACTACAATCTTTAGCATCCTTTCACGAAAACAATTTTTCAAAAAGTTTTTCATTGCATAAAACTTTCCGCGACATCCACTACCTGAAACATGCTTTCAAAGAGTCAAGAAAGGACACTACGAGACTTAGGGTGCACTGGAGTATCACTTGTCTTTAACTAAGAATTACTTGCAACTATGTGTAATAATTGATATATACATATACTAGAAATAGAATATCTCAGGTACTCGTGACTTTACCTGAAAACAGTGGCCTACCTGAAGGAAGTGATCCGACGATGAAACAAACTGTGCGGACTGTGCAAGGACTTACGTAATTATGGATGCATACATAATTATGGAATTCAGTGCACAGAAACCACAACAAGTCTTGTCACGTAACAAACGGGATTCCTTCAATACAAGAAAAGGTCAAACGTGAATACCCTCACCCCTCCCCCAGCCTATTAAATACTCTGTTGGAGTAATAATTTAGGGTATAGTGACAAGAATCGCCAATGTGAAGAAAGATATTTTGTCCTTTACATATATTAAAATTGTACTATAGGGTGACGTAACCCTTATGCATTTTGTTTACTTAGCAAACAGTGATGCAACAAGTTGCCCTATATGTGTAAAGACTCGGTGTATATCTTATGACACATCAGTATTTATCTATTTATGCCTGCTTAATTACTGTATGAATTGATTTATATGTTTGGCGAATTGTTTGATGTCACTTATGTGAGTATATGTCTGTGTATATATACTACTACTGTCTCGTATGATGATATCAAACAAATGTCTAACCCTACTGTGTTGTGTTCTTTCAGAACATGGCACCTAGGAGAGCTGTGAACAATCAGGATTCCGATCAACCCCTCCTCCTCTTCTGCCGAGGACTGCTGAAGAACTGAACGCCCTACTGGAGGAAAGGATCTCTGCAGCTATCGCCCAATACGAGGTGAACCGCACCGAACAAAGTGGAGGACCAAGCAATGCTAGACGTAATGGGCAGGGAGATACATCTGGAGGAAGCACAGCTCAAGGCTGCACTTTCAAGCAGTTTCTCGACTGCAAGCCACTAAACTACTATGACACTGGAGGTGTAGTGGCTTTTGTACGCTGGACGGAGAAGACTGATTCCACTATCCGTATGAGCAAGTGTACCGTGGACCAGCAAGTTACTTTTGTTACGGGGTTGTTTGTTGATGAAGATTTGACTTGGTGGAATTTCCAAGTCCAGACTCTGGGTGATGATGCTGCGTACGGCATGACGTGGGATGAATTAAAGGAGAAAATGATAGAAAAGTATTGCTCTCGTGCAGAACTCCAAAGGTTGGAGACTGAGTTCTGGCACTTGAGCATGGAAGGTGCAGACATTATGTAACATCCCGAAAATGCGAGTTCCTAAAATTTCAATATGGTTGCGAATAAAATAGTGAAATAAACTGACTAAGAGTGGCACTAACCAAGTTAGTTGGTCACTTATAAGTATTTAGGAGCTAAAACAAATAAAGTATGAAAAGTGAGGGACTAAAAGTGTCTAAATGATAACTATTTTTAATAAAATAACTAAATTAAAACACAAACACATTTGTCTGTGTTGTGGAGATCGACCAAGAGTCAGGGGCGACCCCAAGCTCCATCAAAACCCTAGTTCATCACAAATTGAGGGTCCAAATCTGATCAAAAACAAAAATCGAGCATAGATTATTGATCCTCATCACAAGAGGATTACAAGGTATGTAAAATTTGATGAAAACTCTTAACTTGAAATTCTCATGAAATTGGGAAAATCTGAAATTTATGGTTGCATGTTGGTTTTATGATGAATTAGGAACAATATAGTGTCTAGGGACAAACCCTAGACAAATACAAGTTTAAATCATGTGAAATTTTAGTAAAATCCATGAACACCATTGTAGGTGATTAGTGGGTTATGTAGAACTTGATAAACACTAGGAAATCGGGTGTTGTTCTAGTGTAATTTGACAATTGTGAAGTGACTTCAGAATTATAGAAGCTAATAATTTTGTAAAATGGTTGATTGATGTGAAATTAGGGCTAAGTGATAAGCTAGAGACTTGATATTTAGTCATGTAAAAATCTGCCCTTAAAGTGTTTGTGAAAATGCCTCAAAGAAGGCTTAAAACTGAAATTCAAAGTTGAAACGCATAATTATGATGTTTCAGTGTATTATGCGAATTATGATTTAAAGAGAGTTCTAAACATGTCATAAATGAACTCTATAGGAAAGGACGCAGGAGCGTCAAGTGGACAAGCGGGTGGCGAATCACGTTTGAAGGGTCTACTTTGAAGGTATGTAACTTGACCGTTACTTAAGTGAAATTTTGTTAAATTACGAATAGTTGTATTGTAGAATAGAAGTTGTGTAAATTTTAAAAGCGATGGTGTTCGCTAAATTGAATAATGGGTCAAGGATGGATAAGATCTCGTTGGTAGTCATCGTATTGGAAGATTCCGTAGATGAGCCAAACGGGTTGAATAATCAAATAAAGCATAGATATTGCTTCATAATATGATTGATTGGTCTTTTATTATCGATTAATAATTGATATATCAAAATGCAAGAATTTAGTGTGTTGTTTAGTTAAAACGAAAGATCCAAGAAGTTGGATTTGGCTGAAATAAATAAAGAAGACAAGACATAACCTTTCAGGGACTACCGTAAATTACGGTGGTACCGTAATTTACGGTAGAGGCCAAAAGGTTACGGCAGGATCCTACTGATTTACGGTAGACCATTATTTCCAGGATCTACCGTAACTTACGGTGTCTACCGTAAGTTACGGTAGAGTCCTGTATCATTTGTTGAATTTGGTATATTCTCGTTAATTGAATTCGTTTTTGAGCATAATTTCGATTATGTAACATTTCTAAGAACTTTAACACTAAGATTTGTTAAAAATCTTTAGTTTTCAGGTTTTGCAAGGATGTGGACGAAAATCAAGCATGTTAAAGAACCGAACACAACTTTTGAAGCTTCCACGTTATCTAAATAGACAATGTTTTTGGAAATGTAATCTTTTTGCTAATTAACTATGAATGTTCGAATTAGTCGTTAGTTGACTAATGTTTTGCTAACTATGAACTTTATCTATGAAACTTATGATATAGTTTGGACATCTCTTACATAAAATTGTATGATTTATTACTAAATTCAAGTAGAAATTATAAGGGTGTTACAAGTTGGTAATCAGAGCTTAAGGTTGTCAACAAGTGTTCGGTTCAAGCTTGATCGATCGTCCGGTAAGAATTAACTTATTATTTTAACAGATTATATTTATGTAAGAAATAAGAAATGAATTGATGTGAATGGGAAGAGCGTGTTAACACACTCAAACCCGGAAAGTGCACCGAATGTGAACGGTTAAAGCAAGTTGGGAACTTGGCTAAACCGAAACAAATGAAGTAATGTTATAAATGAAATGTTTAACGTTTAAATGTAAACATTTCAGTTTCAAGATATCTGATGGAAACGATGATAATCCGGTGCTAACAAGCACCGAACAAATGAAAGAAATAATTGCCGAAGAAGTAGGGAAGGCAATTGAAGGTAGTCTATCCGGGTTTATAGACAAAATTCAAAACACGGTGTTGTCGCTTGTTGAAGAGAGAGTTAAAAGGTTGGAGGATAGTGTCAACCTTATGAAGGAGAAAACGGGAGATCGTAAAGGGTGCTCATATAAGGAATTTATGGCGTGCAAACCGCCAATCTATAACGGGGAAGTTGACCCGATAATCTGCCAAAGATGGATAAGTGACGTCGAAGGAGTGTTTGAACGGACCCATTGTGACGTAGGTGACTTTGTTGCTTACGGAACGGGTCAATTGAGGGGTCAAGCCAAAGATTGGTGGGACAATAAAAAGAAGGAAATATGAGCTGAAGCGACAAGGGTCATGACTTGGGATGAGTTTAAGGTGCCGTTCCTTAAACACCATAGTCCCAAAGCGGTTATCAATAGGATCAAAGAGGAATTTATCCAGTTAAGACAGAAGGGAGAATCAATTGATAAAATCACGGGTATCTTCATGGATAAGCTGAGATTCTGTGATGAGTTAGTCACCACGGAAGAGCAGAAGATATACTACTATTACAACATGTTGAGTGCTGAATACCGGGAGTTTATGACTCCCTCAAAATATGAAACTCTCACAGAAATCATCAACACCGCCTGGGAGCGGGAAGTCGAGTTAAAGAAACAAGTTGAAAGGGGTGAGCGAAGGGCACATGATGTGAATCCAAGCCCTACAAAGAAAGCTAGAACTGCTGAATCAGGGAAGAAAGTGGAGACTAAAGTCGGGTCGCCAAGTTGCAAGGTATGTGGAAAAGGGTACAAAGGTGAGTGCCGCTTCAAAGACAAGCCGTGTCCGGTATGTGGGAAGACGGGGCACACTGCATCGCTATTCCCCAGAAAAGTTTCCGTTTGTTACAAATGTTATCAACCCGGCCACAAAAAGTCTGAATGCCTCGAGTTGGTTGGAAAGAGAGACACAAAAGAGTCTTCAACGGAAGCTCCAAAGGCGAAGGCTAGGTCCTTCCAACTTACCGCGGCTGAAGCAAAGATAGAACCCGACGTGGTCTCAGGTATATTCACGATTAACTCAATTCCTGCACGTGTATTGTTTGATACGGGTGCGAATAAATCCTTCATTTCGCATGGATTTATTCGACATCCTTCATTTGTATTGACGAAGTTATCTGTGCCCTTGGAAGTAGAAATAGGGGACAACAAAAGTTTTATAGTTTGTGATGTTTGTTGAAGCTGCAAATTAAGCATAGACGATGAGGAATACTTGATAGATCTAATCCCGATGTCAATGGGGGAATTTCAAGTAGTCGTTGGAATGGATTGGCTATCTCAGCACCACGCGAAGGTCGTGTGTTTTCGTAAGGAGATAAAGCTAATATCTCCAAGCGGGAAACACGTCACTATCTATGGCGAAAAAGGAAGCAACCCCATAATATGCTCAATGTTGAAAGCTCACAAGCTTATGAAGCAAGGATGCAAGGCATTCATGATATACGCAAATGAGCCCGAAAAAGAATCACTGAAGATTGAAGATGTACCGGTAGTACGAGACTATGAAGATGTGTTTCCGGAGGATTTACCGGGGATACCGCCTGAACGGGAAGTAGAGTTCGGGATCGAATTGATTCCGGGCGCAAAACCCATAGCAAAAAGCACCGTACCGACTCGCACCGTCGGAATTACAAGAGTTGATGTCCCAAATTCAAGACCTGCTTGACAAAGGATTTATAAGGCCGCGTGTATCTCCTTGGGGTGCACCGGTACTGTTCCTGAAAAAGAAAGACGGAAGCATGCGCATGTGTATCGATTACCGGGAGTTAAACAAACTCACGGTAAAGAACCGATACCCGCTTCCGAGGATAGATGATTTATTCGACCAATTATAAGGTGTGAACTGCTTTTCGAAAATTGACCTTAGATCGGGGTATCACCAATTAAAGGTCAAGGAAGAAGATGTGCTGAAGACGGCTTTCCGCACGCGATATGGACATTACGAATTCCTCGTGATGTCATTTGGGCTGACAAATGCACCCGCGGCTTTCATGGACCTAATGAACCGGGTTTGCAAACCGATATTGGATAAATCAGTCATCGTGTTTATCGATGATATTTTGGTGTACTAAAAAAGCGAAGCTGAACATGCACACCACTTACGAGAGGTGTTAGAGACACTTAGACGAGAGAGGTTGTATGCGAAATTCTCTAAGTGTGCCTTTTGGCTATGAGAAGTGCAATTTCTCGGCCACATCATAAGTGCCGATGGAGTATTGGTAGATCCGTCAAAGATCGAGGCTGTGTCGAAATGGAATCCCCCGAGGAACCCTTCGGAAATTAGAAGCTTTTTGGGGCTTGCGGGATAATATAGGAGATTCATCCAAGATTTCTCCAAGATTTCGTCGCCGCTAACAAAGCTGACCCAGAAAGAAGAAAAGTTCATTTGGGGTGTCGATCAAGAAAGAGCGTTTCAAACGCTAAAAGAGAAATTAACTCAAGCTCCGGTACTAACCTTGCCGGACGGGGTCGAAGACTTGGTGGTTTATTCGGATGCTTCACTATCGGGGCTCGGATGCGTTTTGATGCAACGGGGCAAAGTAATAGCTTATGCCTCGAGGCAATTGAAGATACACGAGAAGAAATATTCTACACACGATCTTGAGTCAGCTGCGGTGGTATTTGCATTAAAAATATGGAGGCACTACTTATATGGGGTAAAGTACACCATATTCACCGATCACAAGAGCTTGAAATACTTCTTCGATCAGAAGGAGTTAAATATGCGACAAAGGCGATGGTTAGAAACGGTGAAAGATTTCGACTGTGAAATACATTATCACCTCGGAAGGGCAAACGTGGTGGCGGATGCCCTAAGCAGAAAGACAGATTATGTCCCGATACGAGTACGATCATTGCAACTCTTTGTGACCTCGGGCTTACTTGAACGAATCCGAGAGGCACAAGATGAAGCAGTAAAGACGGAAAACTGGAGAAAGGAAAGGATTGTTGGCCAAGTTAAAGATCTCGAAGTGGGCAACCACGGTTTGAAAACACGTTTCAACAGAATTTGGGTTCCTAACACATGTGGGGTTAAAAAGCTTCTACTCGATGAAGCTCATAAGTCCAGTTATTCCATCCATCCGGGAGCGACCAAAATGTATAACGACTTAAAGCAAAACTATTGGTGGCCCAGAATGAAAAGAGATGTGGTGAAGTACGCGGAAAAATGCTTGACATGTTTACAAGTCAAGGCGGAGCACCAAAAACCATACAGTAAACTTCAACCGTTGGAGATTCCGGTTTGGAAATGGGAACATATTACGATGGACCTATTAACCAAACTACCAAAGACAAACCGCAGTTTCGATGCCATATGGGTAGTGGTGGATAGATTGACGAAAAGTGCTCACTTTATTCCGATTCGTGAGACTTATACGTCAGAAAAGATGTCAGAAGTTTACACTAATGAGATAATAGCACGTCATGGAGTACCGGTATCCATCGTGTCTGATAGGGATACCCGGTTCACTTCAAATTTCTGGCAAGATTTCCAAGAGCAAATGGGAACCAAATTGTTCATTAGCACTGCGTACCATCCTCAAACAGATGGACAGAGTGAAAGAACAATACAAACATTGCAAGACATGCTACGGGTATGTATAATCGACTTTGGAGGAAATTGGGACGTTTACCTACCATTGGTCGAGTTTTCGTATAACAACAGCTATCATGCTAGTATTAAGATGGCACCGTACGAAATGCTCTATGGTAGGAAATGCCGAACCCCGGTATGTTGGGGTGAAGTAGGTCCACGTGAACTCGCCCACCAAGATATAGTACGAGCCACTAATGAAAAGATTGATGTGGTTCGGGCACACTTGAAAGCGGCTCAAGATAGACAAAAGGCGTATGCTGACAAAAGGAAGAGGCCAATCGAATTTCAGGTTGGCGACAAGGTCATGCTCAAAGTATCCCCATGGAAGGGGGTTATCAGGTTTAGAAAAAGAGGAAAATTAAGCCCGAGGTTTATAGGACCGTTCGCGATCATAGAACGGGTAGGAAAGGTAGCTTACCGCCTTGAACTACCGGAGGAACTAAGCAGAATTCATAGCACATTTCATGTGTCACATCTTCGGAAGTGTCTAGCGGATGAGACAACATATATTCACTACGATGATATCGAAGTGGATGATTGCTTGAATTATATCGTAAGGCCCATAGAAGTTTTAGATCGAAAGACTAAACACTTGCGAAACAAACAAATCGATCAAGTCAAGGTCAAGTGGGAGCATAGGAATGGTTCAGACACTACGTGGGAATCCGAAGAGGAGATGCGACGTCTCTACCCTACTTTATTCGGTACGTATTTTGGTTTCGGGGACGAAACCTTTTTAAGAGGGTGGACTTGTAACATCCCGAAAATGTGTGTTCTTAAAATTTCAATATGGTTGCGAATAAAATAGTGAAATAAGGTGACTAAGAGTGGCACTAACCAAGTTAGTTGGTCACTTATAAGTATTTAGGAGCTAAAACAAATAAAGTATGAAAAGTGAGGGACTAAAAGTGTCTAAATGAGAACTATTTTTAATAAAATAACTAAATTAAAACACACACACATTTGTCTGTGTTGTGGAGATCGACCAAGAGTCAGGGGCGACCCCAAGCTCCATCAAAACCCTAGTTCATCACAAATTGAGGGTCCAAATCTGATCAAAAACAAAAATCGAGCATAGATTATTGATCCTCATCACAAGAGGATTACAAGTTATGTAAAATTTGATGAAAACTCTTAACTTGAAATTCTCATGAAATTGGGAAAATCTGAAATTTATGGTTGCATGTTGGTTTTATGATGAATTAGGAACAATATAGTGTCTAGGGACAAACCCTAGACAAATACAAGTTTAAATCATGTGAAATTTTAGTAAAATCCATGAACACCATTGTAGGTGATTAGTGGGTTATGTAGAACTTGATAAACACTAGGAAATCGGGTGTTGTTCTAGTGTAATTTGACAATTGTGAAATGACTTCAGAATTATAGAAGCTAATAATTTTGTAAAATGGTTGATTGATGTGAAATTAGGGCTAAGTGATAAGCTAGAGACTTGATATTTAGTCATGTAAAAATCTGCCCTTAAAGTGTTTGTGAAAATGCCTCAAAGAAGGCTTAAAACTGAAATTCAAAGTTGAAACGCATAATTATGATGTTTCAGTGTATTATGCGAATTATGATTTAAAGAGAGTTCTAAACATGTCATAAATGAACTCTATAGGAAAGGACGCAGGAGCGTCAAGTGGACAAGCGGGTGGCGAATCACGTTTGAAGGGCCTACTTTGAAGGTATGTAACTTGACCGTTACTTAAGTGAAATTTTGTTAAATTACGAATAGTTGTATTGTAGAATAGAAGTTGCGTAAATTTTAAAAGCGATGGTGTTCGCTAAATTGAATAATGGGTCAAGGATGGATAAAATCTCGTTGGTAGTCATCGTATTGGAAGATTCCGTAGATGAGCCAAACGGGTCGAATAATCAAATAAAGCATAGATATTGCTTCATAATACGATTGATTGGTCTTTTATTATCGATTAATAATTGATATATCAAAATGCAAGAATTTAGTGTGTTGTTTAGTTAAAACGAAAGATCCAAGAAGTTGGATTTGGCTGAAATAAATAAATAAGACAAGACATAACCTTTCAGGGACTACCGTAAATTACGGTGGTACCGTAATTTACGGTAGAGGCCAAAAGGTTACGGCAGGATCCTACTGATTTACGGTAGACCATTATTTCCAGGATCTACCGTAACTTACGGTGTCTACCGTAAGTTACGGTAGAGTCCTGTATCATTTGTTGAATTTTGTATATTCTCGTTAATTGAATTCGTTTTTGAGCATAATATCGATTATGTAACATTTCTAAGAACTTTAACACTAAGATTTGTTAAAAATCTTTAGTTTTCAGGTTTTGCAAGGATGTGGACGAAAATCAAGCATGTTAAAGAACCGAACACAACTTTTGAAGCTTCCACGTTATCTAAATAGACAATGTTTTTGGAAATGTAATCTTTTTGCTAATTAACTATGAATGTTTGAATTAGTCGTTAGTTGACTAATGTTTTGCTAACTATGAACTTTATCTATGAAACTTATGATATAGTTTGGACATCTCTTACATAAAATTGTATTATTTATTACTAAATTCAAGTAGAAATTATAAGGGTGTTACACATTACTAGTTATACCCGAAGGTTCCACGATTTGTCAAGAGTGATCCCCTATATGGTGACTCCCGAATTTAAGCGTGTTAAACACTACATATAGGGTTGGCTCCAGAATTTCGCAGCATGGTAACTTCGGCCAAACCTGAAACGATCACTCAGGCTATAACTCTGGCTGTCAACCTTACTGAAGATGCTGTCCGTATGAAGAAGTTATCGCTGAACCCAACTGAAAAGACCGAGACGCATGCTGAGTCATCTGGTGACAAGAAGAGAAAGCATTCGAATCTGAATCAAGCAACCCGCAGTAACAACAAGGGTTTCAACAATAAGAAGCGTGACCCCAACCCGCCTCAGGAGGCGAAAACTCTTGCAACCATGAATGACGCTCCTGCCAGAGGATACCTGAGCACTCTGCCCATCTGCAACCAGTGCAAGCGTCATCACGAAGGAGTTTGTCGCGTTCCAAAATGCGACAAGTGTGGAAAACTGGGTCACCATACTGAGAACTGTTGGCGAAAAGGTGTTAGTACATTTATGTCTATCGCCTCCGTCAATCAATTCCGTAGCTGAAACTGAAGAAATCTAGGGTTTTATTGTAATATCTAGTTAAGAAAGGCAAGGTGACATTATTGTAAATAAGGTGAACTACCTTATAAACCTTGGCCTATAAATAGGAGATTTAGTTGTTTCATTAAATACTTTTGCTCATTTGACATTTTGGAGAGCTCTAGATCTAGAGAGAGATTCTAGAGAGAGAAAGTCCTCACATGATTCTCGGTGCATTGTACTCGTCATATTAATCAATAAGAATCACGTTATTAGTACGATCTTGTGTGTTCGGTCACGTTCGTGCACGGATTCCGCACGTCACACGTTCGTTACGCAATCGTTCGGTGTTAAAACCGATCCTACCATCCATATGGACGGTTATGAGGGTGGCCCCACCCTATGATCTTACAAGATTTCCATAATCTTCCTTTGATCTTCTCTTGATTTGCTAGAGATTATGTTGGTACTATGGGAACACAATACACAAAGGATAAAAGCTAAACATGGTTATAAAGGATCTTGAAGCTCTCATAATCACCCACACACTTCACCTTCATCTTCCTTCTCCTCTCTCCCTCATTCTCGGCTGAACTACACCCACCACACCACCACCATCATTTAATTACTATCATACATTCCAAGTTCGTCTTAAGGTGTAAGGAGCCATACAAGGAAGCTTGGTGGTCTTGGATCTTGAAGGACCTCCTCCATTTGCTTTTATCCAACACATTTGTCATCTTCAACCTCTTGTGTTCTTCCCTAGCCTTGTGCTAGTAGTAAGGCCCTTATGATCTCTTGATACTTCATATATTGTTGGTTAATAGACGATGAACGTTGTTAAACATGATGAACACTAAGGAACATAAACATAAATCTCTAACATAAGCTTATAAACATATGAATACATGTTGAATGATGATGATTTGCTTCTTGATGATTTGTGTTAGTGATTTAGACATCATAAGAAACATACTAGATTGTGATTAAATACATGATCTAGAAGTTAAGGTGATAATCTTGTGAAAGACCAAGATGATCATACTTTATATACATGAACTTGAATGATGAAATTTGTTTTATGTATAGATGATTTAAACAAAATACAAATCTTGTAAATAGATGATTACAAAAATAATTTTTTCAAGAAACCAAGTTTATTTAAAAGATTTACAAAGTCATGGTTTCTAAGTAAACTAATTATATTTTTAGTGATAAATCAAGACTAGAAACATGTGTGTAACAAGAAAAATACAAAAGAAATATTTTTAGAAAAATCATCTTACAAGTTGTAAATGACCAAATCTTTTAATAATGTGATTTACAAACAAATAAATATGTTTTTAAGGGTAACTAAACCTACTAAATAACATGGTAAGTTACTACAAGTTTTTACAAAAACTTCAAGTTCATGATGTAGTGTAATTTACTTGATTTTGGCACTCGGTAAGTGTTGAATGAGTTGTTGATTGTTGTTAATTGGTTTTTATGATTGAAAAGAAAATAAACACATGTTTTGAAAACATGGGAAACCTCCATTTTTAGGGGAAACTATGTCAAAATTTCTATAAAATTTTGACACTTAGAAAAATATAAGTTTAGGTGAAACTTATTCCCTAAAAGTTTACCTAAAAATATTTACCAAGGTTTCCCTAATTTTTATATAAACTTCAAGTTAAGAAATGATGATTTCTTCGAGATAAAAATTGATATTAAGTATGTATATTTTTTAGGAAAATATATATATTTATTGATCACCAAATTTTATGCTAAGTGTATGTAGTATGTATTATATGTAAATAGTGTATTAGGACTTGAAAATACACTAAATACTCCCAAGGAGTAGAAATACAAAATACACATACAACATGCTTAGACAAATACAAGAACATATATTTATGAAAATATATTTCTTAAAAGATTATGTAACTTGGACAAGTTACGAACTTAAAATGTCTTCTTGGACGAAAATATATAACTCGGGTGAGAAAGATACAAGATACTTATATTCATTTTTGAGAAAATAATATAAGTAAGATACATAGTTAAAAATATAAAGTATTTTTAACAACACAGAACACATACATAAAAGATGGTGACTTGTACTTGTGCGATACAAGTCTAGTGACTAACGTTAATAAAACACGTATAGGTCACGACGCTATATAAGCAAACCCGGTGAAGTTTACGGCGCAGGAAACGCAAAGTTGTGAGTTCATGTTCCCACTTTTAAACTTTTACATGCTTTTTAAACTTGGGGAAAATACATGTGTTATGGTATATTGGATACAAAAACTAAGGAATGATACTTTAGATCATGTCACGAATAGGGTGTCATAAGCACCATTAATCGTTTACATACTAAGACCGCGGAACAAAAGGTTAGATCTAATGGGTTTTAGGCAGCCACACTCTTGGTGATACTAGTGCCAAGCAGTGCTTTTGTGTCTCTAGTCGTGAATCGACAATGAAAAATGCCTATGGTTTGGATGCTTCCTATGTCGTGTCACATGTTAATGGCCTTGCAAACCATTAGCGATCTCGATTTCCTTATATTTACAGAAATACTTTATTTATACAAATTACATACCATGTTTTCATTCAAAGTATACAAACGTTCAATACAAAAACTGCATGAATTCACACCAACATCATGTTGACGATTTTCCAAAAACTCACATGTATTTCAGGTAACTAAAGTGGATGTGCGCGCGGTCATACTCTTGCTCTTGGATGTTGTTTATGTTGTTAGCTATGTTGTGTCGAGACTACTTTGCCGTTTTGCTGGGTTTGGTTGTTATGTTCCACTCCGTGTGGTGATATAAGGACCAAAACCTTTATGTTCATCTTTGAAATAAAGTTGTAAACTTTTCAGACAATATGCTGTCTTATGATGTAAACACTTAACCTATGTTTTCAGTTATGTAATGTTTTGGCATTTGGAGTTATTTTTACGAGCATGTAGTATGTTTACCAATCGTATGCAATGAGAACCTTTCAAGATCACACCTCGTGCTTCCGCCTTAGAAAGGGGTGTGACATTAAGGATTGAATATAGTGTTTTAGTAATCTTCACTTTATTATTTGTGGGTTTTAGATGTGCTTTATGGATGAAATTATAGTGTTTTATGACATTTTATACTTTTTAGGAAATTTGGACTTTGTAGTCGAATTCCACCCTATATGGAACATATATCCATATTGGTATACTAGACTATACTAATTACATTACATTCTCTTGTTGTAGGACACATACAACCTTATGATCACTTAGGTACCTACATATACACATATAATCGATTCTATACATACTAGTACTTGTAGGAACTAGGTTCACCTTTTATAAAATATAATTACAAAATATATAATAACGAGGCTCTCGTTATTCGTAGGAAATATCATAGTACAATACCGGTTGCAGTAATTAAATAAAAGGAATATAAAATATAATTATATATACCAATCTTGATTCAAGCCGCATCTCTGGTGGGTCATTCACGCGTACGTGATAGCATCTTAGACTCGAGTATTCATCATCTTGAGTCTTGAAAAATACTACTTTTCCGCAACAAATAGCACACTAAAACGTTGACGGTTTTGGTTGAGGCACGTGGTCAACACGCTTCCCTTAAAACAGATTTCATGTCTCTACCAAAGACGATGCGTCTGTCTCCCAGGGTACAACAGCCGAAGCAGTCTGTACTGCTGAAGATGGCCACGCGCTCGAGGTAACACCGAATAATTGTAGTGTTTGAACTTATGGAACAAATAAAGATGTGACGGTGGTGAAATCGAATAGAGAAAATATATCTCTCTAAGTACCCAACACATGGGTCTTCAAGTAGTTTTTTTCTTTTCATTAACTCTCCATATATTCATGTAATTTTCTTGTATCTTCTCTAGTATTTTTCTAGATGTTTTTTTCTCAAATGAGGCACATAGCCTATTATTATACAGGAGTTGGGAATGAGTGAAAAGTCTCACTTAATTAGAGACTTAATTTGAGACATAAAGACTTAATTAAAAGACATTAAAACTCTACTTAAGAGTTTAGTCTTTAATTCACCATATGAAGAGTTTATTGATAATTATAATTTCAGTAAATTATAATTCACTAAATATCCATTCACCAAATTTCCAATAGTACTTTAATGATTCTACCATTTACAACACAAATAAAGATGTGACGGTGGTGAAATCGAATAGAGAAAATATATCTCTCTAAGTACCCAACACATGGGTCTTCAAGTATTTTTTTTTCTTTCCAATAACTCTCCATATATTCATGTAATTTTCTTGTGTCTTCTCTTGTATTTTTCTAGATGTTTTATTTTCTCAAATTAGGCACATAGCCTATTATTATACAGCAGTTGAGAATGAGTGAAGAGTCTCACTTAATTAGAGACCTAATTTGAGACATAAAGACTCAATTAAAAGACATTAAAACACTACTTAAGAGTTTAGTCTTTAATTCACCATATGAAGAGTTTATTGATAACTATAATTTCAGTAAATTATAATTCACTAAATATCTATTCACCAAATTTCCAATAGTACTTTCATGATTCTACCATTTACAACACAATCCAAGGTTAGCCAATATAACATAATTCTGACATTACTTCTTGCTAGTAAGTCCACATGGTACATAATTACAGCCAATTCACTTCTTGTCAACTAAACAATTAGTTAAAATACGTGATGTGAATTGCACCATTCAAGCATAGGGTACGAGCTCCTAGTGTATGTTTCTACCACATTATGCAAACAAACTCAATTCTCACATGAACTCCGTCTAAAACACTCATCATATTAGTTTACTATCTATTACATCATTGTCACATTCCATACATATTCATCCACTACTTGTATACAATTTCACCTATTATTGTCACCTAGGCATTTCATCAAACACTTGGTGTGCATACAACCATCTAAGCATAATTTACAACACCTTTATGCTTAATTACCTAGCTCATGTTATCAAACACCTTATTCCTTTCCAATATCAGCTACTATTCATTCAATAGACCAAACATGATCATGGGTTACACCCACATTCACCATGAGCATAGGAAAAAAATCAGATTCTTTCATTCTATTTACCTAATTGACCAAACATGATCATGGGTTACACCCACATTCGACATCCACAACCAACTGGGGTAGCCTAGTTGGCCACCGACACCCACCTCTTCCCAGAGGTACCGGGTTCGAGTCTTGGGAGTGGCATATGTCGCCCAGGGTAAGAACTCGGCATGGGAAAGTTACCGCGGAGCTAGCTTGGTCGGGTAGCGGCTCCCGGAGTGAGATCACTCCGGCGGTTGGGAGGATCGTGCACTATCCCCCCCCCCCCCACATTCGACATCCACACCCAATTCAATGGAACCTCATTCAACATGTATCTAATCAAGTCTACTTTCAAAATCAAACACGAAAACACATTCCAATCTAGAAGGTGGCATGTGAACCATCTATAATTCATGAAATCATTATCAATTTCAGATTTGTGAATCAAGATTGAACACCAATAAATCTCCTCATGAAGTGAGATTGTCACACCCCAACCGATGGCGGAAACATCGGAGTGAGACGAAATACATTGCTTATTACACATAACACTAAAAGTGACAATAGAATTTAAATAAACCGATTTCATTTCATTGTATAACAATTGTCAAATTACAATACAGGGAAATTCAAATACAACATGTTTCAAATACAACAAAGCAAACGTCGTACAAAACCTGATACAACAACATAATCTAAGATTTCTAGGTGTGTATCTAAGGCATCGTCGCTACGCCCAATTTTAATATCATCATCATCCTGCAATATGTTAAAATACATGGTTCAATACAAACGTATTGGCGAGTATACAAGTTTTGATACATAGTATAGTAATAAAAGTTTAAACGAATCCACATGGCAAACTAGCTATTCAAGATTAATATTAAATTGACATGTGAACAAACAAGTCAACCTAAGGTTTAACGCAAGTAAAAGACTTAACATGACCTCACGTGCAGGGGCGGCGCGTTACTCCAATAGCGCTATACATGTTAAGGGTAGGCTCGTACGAAGTTAATGACAAACTTTATTCATGAAGATGAGAAGCCAACTCGACTTTAGAAAAGGAAGACTGTATATTAGGATTAAGAAGGTGATTGTTGAAGTTGATCCTAATTGTGGTCATACGTGAAAGTATTTGGGGTGAATAGTATAGAGTCTATAGATAGGTTATATTTTTAGAAAAAAATGTATTGTACAATATGCCTTAACGTACGTTACGTACGCGATGGCAAAATCGTACGTTATGTTTCAAAAAAACTCAAAATTGCATGTACATAAAAAGTGAAATCGCATGTAAAAAAATGAAAGTCGCGTGTTATAAACCAAATTTCGCATGTTGATACTAAATCTCTTACGCATCGTATACTAAGGCATTTTGTACAATAACCGGCCTCATATTTTTATTATATTTATTTGGTTTTTGGTAAGGTTTTATTTAGTTTCCTAATTCCAATCTAATTAGGTTTCTTGTTGATTAAGTTTGGTTTTATTTATTATAAATATAATAGGGTTTAGTTGTCATGTGTGGTTTTTTATTTTTGTTCAATTAATAATAATAATAATAACGATAATAATAATAATAAGATTCATAAAAGGAGTTTTTCCACGAAAATCACCGAGTTTTGTGCTCTGATTCTCTACATCTCGTGGCTCGAATATGCAAAACAAAATGTTCCTCATGTATGCAGAGCAAGCATTTAATAACTTGGTACTTATTTTAGATGGAAAGATTTATTGAATAATGTTCTACGACTAATGAGTTTTGGAAATATTACTTCACCACTTTTTACCACATTTTGTCATGATACTTCACGATCTGGTCGCTAATCCATCACTACAATTTCATTATTTCCCAGGTTTTGTTACGAATAGTGATCATGATTTTGTTGGTAGTTGGTGACAAATCTAGTCATAGATTTACGATCATATGATGAAGATATAATTCATGGTGAATTTTGGTGTAAAAGCGTGAAATGTACTCATGTAATAGAGACAATTTTGATGACAAATTAAATCATGAAAAATATGGCAAAAAGTGGTTAAGAATCATGAAATCGTACTGACAAAAATAACGATAAATTAACAACAAAATCATGACAAAAAGTATATAGTGAATATGTTTGAAGTCGTGAGGATTTAACTAACTTACTAGTATTTCTTTAAATCCCCACATAGAGCACTTGCTTGACTTCTCAAAAGTCAAATTAAGAGTTTTATCTCCACATGATACAAAAGTTTCTTGCTTCATTTCATATGTGGAAAGTTTGTTCAGTAGATTGAAGCAACACGTCTCTATAAGTTTCATGTGTTTGATTTAGTTATGTAACTTAGTATTCATTATAATTCTTATCTGCATTGAACTCATACGTGATTATTTAATTATACCTTTTAATCATTAGAACCATCGGATAGCATCATTTATCTTACTTTCACTTTGTCGTAAACCAAAACTACCAAAAGCATGTAAATAACTATAGAATTAGGGTTAGATAATTTATTAACTTGAACCAAACCATTAGGAATTTACAATACAATGACAGGTAAACAAGCTTCAAGGCAGTGGCGGACTTACAATGTTAGTAGAGGTAGCAAGGGCTACCCCTGAACCCCGTCTCCGTAGTGTAAAAATACCCCGCAACTTTGTCTCCGTTATACAAAGGATACCCCTGGTCTAAAAAATAAAAAAATTAGGATACCCCTAAATTTTTGGGCTAGTTCCGCCGCTGCTTCAAGGTATGCCACAACCCCCTTATAAGATTTAAACCTAACCATATATAGAATTGATCATGATTTTTATAGGGTTTTATTAATATTTTTACATCTTCTATTTCTATAGTACTAATCAGGGTCATAACCTTATGGAATTATGAAAAAATGATAGTTTAGTCGTAGTAATTGGATAGGGAGGAATGAAATACATCAGGGCTAGAATCATGCTTGGATGCAATGATTCATAAAATGTCATGCCAAAACTGTGGTCGTAGGTCATGGATTAAGTCTTGCACCATGTACTTGTGATTCTACTTGTGATTCTGGTTATAAGATTGTAGGGGGTTTAACTGGATAGAGATATTGATGAGAACTATGATGGAGGTTATTAATTGAATTTAGATAGAGGCGAAAAATGGTATAACAATAACAATAAAGAACCCAATATGAATCTAATCTTCTAATAATTTTTATAAAGGATTCCAAATAATATCACATTACATTCTCTTTTTAAACTTTACAATTTTTTATTTATATTTTTAATATATTTTTTAATATGGATATCACTTATCCTTATTATAAATATTCTCTTCTCCTATTAGTTTTTTTTTTAATAACTAAATAGATGGAATCATAGTTTCAGTAAAGATATTTTTTTTATTTGCAGATACTTTTTGGCACGCTTTTAGGCTGGGGTGTGGTATAAGCCCCTAGGGGCTTTATCATGTTACATCAGCGTCAGCCGCCATGTTACATAGGGGGCTTTAAAGCTACTCGTTTAACTTGCATGTAATGGTTTAAAACTCCATATTAAACAAAATACAAAAAAAGAGCAAAAGATTTAATTTGGTTGAAAAGAATGGGTCTCACATGCACCCCCTTTAGCGCTCGTTACTGCAATGGAGCTCTCTCCATGGCGCCCCCTTTTGGCGGCCAAGGGTGGCTATTGGGCGCTAAAAGGTGCTAAAAATGATGATCTGGCCATGGGCGCTATACCACACTCCCTGACTTTATAGAACAAAGAATGACTATAACTATAAGTTATAGCTCCAAAATTAATTTATTATTTTGGTTACTGCCGAAATATATTTAACCTTAAACATTTATAGTAATAAAAATCAAAAGAAAGAAAGAAAGAGAAAATCATTATGATTTGAATGAGGGCATGAAACTGGTAATAGAACAATATTAAAAACTACATGCTCATGAAAACATCAAGTTAAGTGGATTGAAAAATAAATCTAACTTTGTGTCAAGTTAGATTATACATGCATTATTTAGTTATTTAATACGGGTCGATATTCAATATGTGTGACACGGGTTTGTAAGCTAGTGTTTTTATACCATAAGACTAAAATCACTTACAAATGGATTTTTAAAGAAAATAAAAGATAAGCATGTTTTACATGACTAACCTATTTAATTTGTTTTCAACTAGTACCAAAACCTGCGCTTTTTGGCGGGTTCGTAAGAGAATTCTCGTGAGGATATAGTTGTTACATGATATATCAATGGATTATTATAGACCATGCAGGCTTTAATCTAAACGATGGTAAAAATAAGTAATCAACAAGGTTAAATAAACATATCTAGAGTTAAACGTTAGCCATAACTTTAATAAGGTAAATAAAAACAATTAAGTTTGTTACATGATATGTTGAAGAGTTGATATAGTCCATGTAGTCCTTAATCCAAACCACGGTAAAAATAAGCAAGCAACATGATTAAATAAATATTCTAGAGTTGACAGTTAGATTTAATTATAATAAGTTAAATAAATAATAAATAGAATAAAAAAAGAAGGAAACTAATCAAAATGACAAAAGAACATATATTTATTAAAAAAGAAAAAAAATTAACTCGTATGATGACTTTATTAAACTTTGGAGGACGAAACATAAATCTTTTATAAAAAAAGACTTATTGTGACACTTCGTTTATGATAATCTATTAAACTTCAAGTGTATAAACGTAAATCATCTATAAAAAAAGATTTATCAGAGTTCAGGGGGTCATATGCCAACTTTACAAAAGTTTAGGGTTAAAAACTTAAATTAATTAAAAAAATCCAATAATATTGGACCTTAAAAAATTTACCAATAAAGAAATAGTATTGTTAACCATTGTTTTTGTTATTGTATATAACTAGTTTAGGCCTCGCCCGCATTGCAGGGCGGTAAGCGGAATATTTCTCAATTTAATAACATGCATGCATGTGTTTCGGTTACCTGTATATACTACCAAAACACGGTCTCAATAAAATTTAGACATAAGTAAAAATATACGCGTGAAAGAATTTTTGTTTTAATAAAGTTTAGGAATTATAAAGCAACTTTATTAAAGCCCAAAAGTAGTAGCGGTTGTCCATCAATAGCTAACGCTCACTCTTCCCCCGGGTTGATTCGTTATGGTAGCAAAGGGAAAATGCTAAAAAAATAAATGAATAAAAGTAGAAGGACTAAACATGTATGCTACCAAAAGTTAAAGCATAGGGAAAACACGCATATAAACAAAGTTAACCAGTAAAAAGAAAGGTTTTTTTATAAAAACAAAGAGGCTAAACACGTATATTAGCGAAGTTGAAGGTTTAAAAGTAAATACAAAAAGCGACAATCAATTACTAAAAAGAAAAAAATAGAGGGACTAAACATGTAGAATACCAAAGTTTAAGCAGAGGAACTAAACACGCATATAAACAAAGTTAACCAATATGAAGAAAACGTTTTTTAAAACAGAGGGGCGAAACCCGTGTATTAATGAAGCTGAAGGTTTAAAACTTAAATACAAAACGAATCGACCAATGAGGGGTGCCAGGCAGCTGCCTGGCCCTATTCCCCCTCATGGTTATTGTATGTATACTAGTTTTTGACCCGCCCGCGTTGCGGGACACTAAGTCGAATATTTTGCTCTCATAACATGTACGTCTGTGTTTCAGTTGCTTATACATACTACTCATAACACGATCACAAAAAAACTACATCGAGTCAACAAATTAAAACAAAACACTACCATACTTTGCTAAAAGAAAAAAAAACTAAAAAGATAGAAAGACTATAATTTTAAACTGTAGGCAAAATTGTAGTTCTTCAGGACAAATGAGCGTGTGCCAGACAGCCGCCCGACACAAATAAAAATTACACCTAGTCAACCAATTAAAACAAAATACTACTATAGTTTTGTCAAAAAAAAAAAAATGATGGCATGACTGCAATTTTACATTGGAGGCAAAATCATAATTTGGCTAGGAGAAAAAAAAAACAAAACCAATGGTAAAATCGTAATTTGGCTGACCAAACGGGGAAACGCCAGGCAGCCACCTGACACTATTCCTCTTCATGTAGTTTAAATACGCATATAAACAAAGTTAGCGAAAAAAAATTCTTTTTTTCTAAATACATACGGGCTAAACACCTATATTAGCGATGTTGAAGGTTTGAAAGGAAAATACAAAAACCGACGATCAATTAGTAAAAACAATAAAAGTAGAGGGACTAAATATGTACAGTACTAAAGTTAAAGCAAATGGATTAAACGCACATATAAAAAAAGCTAACCAATAAAAAGATTTTTTTAAACAAAGGGACAAAACACGTATATTAGTAAATCCGAAGGTTTAAAAGTTAAATAAAAAAATAACGACCAATGACGGAGTGAGGGGGTGGCAAGCTACCTGGCACTATCCCCTCATTGTTATTGTAGTTATAGGTAATAAAATTATTTGTATATAATTTAGAAGATGTTATGATGAATATTATTCTTCTTAGCTCATTTCCAACTCCTTAAAACAAAATACAACTGAAAATAAATGTTCGTTTTAAATTGCAATTTCCATACATGCTATTAATTAGTTTTAACTACATTGCTTGAGTTAAAGATTTAAAATGTTAAATATCATGTGAAAAAAGACTGCTTTATATAGTTGGATATATTAAATATATTAAATATGTACGATGATATGACATTCAAAATACCAAATATTAAGTAAAAATGAAATCAGAAAAATTAGGTTTGGGGTGGCCGTGTTTTGGATACTCATACAATGAACACGTATGAAACGAAATGTGTGATGTCTAAGATCTGTGGTTGTGCATGTGACTAACTTTTGACAATCTACGTCTCCTCATGTTTATGTCGCTACCGACTTCCATTGTACATCATTTCATGTTTGAAGTTTATTTAATTCTACATGTCAAAGCTATGTTTGATAACTCAAACTTGATTCAGGAGTTTGAACGACTAAAAAGTACACTCACAAGAATGTGAATCAAAATCTAGCAAACTCGCATTCGAGTCATTATGCATTTCGAGCTTCTTTTGTATATGAACTCGAACTCAAATCACAAAAGAGTTTGGCAAATTAATGTTGTATAAGTTACCAGCAATCAGTGGCGGACTTACAATGTTAGTAGGGGTAGCACGGGCTACCCCTCAACCCCGTCTCCGTAGTATAAAAATACCCCTTAACTCCGTTTTTGTAGTGTAAAATACCCCGCAACTTCGTCTCCGTTATACAAAGGATACCCCTGGTCTAAAAAGTAAAAAATTGAGATACCCCTAAATTTTTGGGCTAGTTTCGCCACTTCCAGCAATAGAGTTTGGGATACAATATGTAAGAATGAATATCGGCAGGGTATACAACTTCATTATTTTCTTATAATTTACCCCTCTCTAATGTCGTCACTAAAGTAGTTCAAGCGAACGTAAAACAAAAATTATGTTGACACTCTAATTAAATTTTTCTAGTTCCACATATTTATGCAAACATACTGATAATTTCAGGGTATATTTGTATATATAGATCCGCCATGATCCACCTCAATAAATATATAGTGGTGTAATTAAATTACAAGATAATGTTTAGACATTAATATTTTATCCTAGTATAGAAACTATTACAAGATAATGTTTAGACATTAATATTTATCCTAGTTTCAAAACTAGATAAATGATATTGACTGGGGGTGAGCAAGAAAACCGAAATAACTGAACCGTAACCGAATAACCGAAATAACCGAACCGAAAAAACCGAACCGAAACAAAAACCGACGGTTCGGTTTTCGGATTTTTAATAACCGAAAACTTCGGTTCGGTTTTCGGATAAACGTTTTCAATAACCGAAAAAAACCGAACCGAACCGATAAGTTACAATCCATCTATTTTTATATTTAAGTTTAAATTGTTTAAATGTTTGACCCCAATGCTAGTAGAAAATGTTAATTTTATTCTTGAATGTAAAGTGTTTATAATAAAAACATTATAACTAAAATGATTTATTATTACCTATAAGATATAACAAAATTTAATATAAAAATTAAATTTAATAAAACTTTGAAGAAACATAAAAATATATTAGAAGGTTAGGTTTATGTAAACAATACTAATTAAATAGGTGAACTGTAATAACTTAAATATAAACATATAAAAAGATTGTTATAATATAAATTATACTTTTTATTTTTTGAATCTTACATAATTTTGTTCCAAAAACCGAAATAACCGAAAAACCGAACCGAACCGACGTAAAAACCGAAAAACCGAAACCGAACGGTTTTTAAAACCCAAAAACCGACATTTCGGTTTCGGTTTTGATTTTACCCAAAAACCGAACCGAACTGAACCGTACACACCAACAAACAAACTTAACGATAAATTGATAAATCAAATAATAATAACTGCCATCACCATTCTGGTGCGGTGATAGAGGCTTTGTACGTCTTAGGGAGAAATTAGGGTTCAATTTCTGGCATGAGGTAAACTAAGTGTAATTTGGTGTAATTTCGAGATTATATAACACTTGCCGTTCAAAAAATAATAATAATGATAATAACTATGATAGATTTCAAACTCGGCTAACACATAATGCCTGCAAACACAACTCTTTTATCGAGTTATACAAATACAATTTGTTTAAATCCGCTCATTCATCATCCATGGATTAGAACCAAAGAGACGATCGTACATTTGAGTTGTGGCTTCATAGCACTCTTTTAGACATTTATGGCAATACACTTCTATCCCTTTTTAGGTTATCTT
The DNA here is from genome assembly GCA_030545235.1 of Helianthus tuberosus. Lineage (NCBI taxonomy): Eukaryota > Viridiplantae > Streptophyta > Magnoliopsida > Asterales > Asteraceae > Helianthus > Helianthus tuberosus. The sequence continues at coordinate 50,794,351 of CM060371.1, read as the reverse complement.
CAAAAAGAAACTAGAATCCATGCCTTAAAGTTGTGAATGAAATCTATAAACAGTGTTGGTGCAACAGTCAAACCGATGGTGACTTAAGTAGCTCCCACCACGTATAAAGTGGTGGAAAATTTACAGCTCTGGTTTCAACTTTCAACTCAAATCTCCTTCGTCAGGATACTATATTGTATGGTCACTATCATAAATAAAAACATCAATGGTGATATATCATTGAACTTGATAAATATGCGTTAAATAATTTAAGGTGGATGTATGCATCATGTGCTCAAGAAAAATCATCAAAATGTGTTCATGTTTATATAGACATCTATCGAACCGTAACATCCTAAATGTGTGTATGTATGTGTGTAAGTGTATGTGTATCACGTACATGGGCGTGTATATCATGGGTGCATGCATGCATATTAAACAGTTAATGAGAGAAAACTACTCAATTATATTTCATTAAAAAAAAACTATTCAAACATTTTTATTTTATTTGTAAAAAGTATTCTCAAACTAAAACGATAGATTAAGTGTTTATAGTAATTAATCAAGTTATTTCACTTCCATTCAATACCTGGTTTATGATTTATGTCACGGACCTGTGTTGCGAGCGCCATGTGCCATCCTCGGGTCCCCAAGTAGCATCCATTATGTTACTCTTACAATCATGAATTACTAGTTTCGTCTTGTCATAAATTCATCAAGAAAGCGACCCTAACTCCCGACCAGTAGGGTGTAAGAAGTGCTACCAATTCTCACATACACATTTATATAATCATTGAGGCTTTCCCCGAAAGATATGCAATCACATTTTAAGCATTTTTCAAGTAGATATGATCTTTAAACATTTGACCTATCACATTAATCCACTCATCTACTATAGCAGCCCCAAAAATTGGTTGTCCATTGTCTAAATGGATCCTTAAAGAATACTTGATACCAATGTACAACAACCATTTTCACCCGGAACGGTTTCATCAAAACTTCCTTCGACTATCGAACTTCTATCGAACACAACTTGTGAACACAATCCCTCCATTGCGGTGGTCTAAATCCTTCACTTGCGAACCATGCAAAGTCCTCATAACGTATTAGGCCAACCATTTCATCCTGTTTATGGTTGTGAAACATTAGCTTCGTCTTATCATGAACTCATTACATGAAACCCTAACTCCCAACCCATGGGGTAGAGAATTAAAAACATGACTTCTGTCACACACGTTTAGTTAAGCATTGATCTAAGCACTCCATTTAATTAAGCATTGATCTAAGCACTCCCGAAATGATATGCATGAATGACCCATTACACTTGCCTTTTTTACCATTCAATTTGAGTCGTCCCTTTTCCAAGTGACACAAAAAAGGTTATGAGATTGAGCCTTTCATAAGATGATATTTTACATTTGAACTCGCTTAATCGACAAGTGGAATGTGAAAAGACCCTTCAGAGTTTGTTTAGTCCCTTAAAAAGGTTAACGCCCTTTGTATATGTATATACTCGTAAATATAATTTCTTATACAAGCGGAAATATAATTATACGCTTCCGAAAGACAAAAACATGTCAAGAACAAAAATAGGATAAAACCTTTGAACTATACTGGCAAAACTGCCCAAACCACAGGGATCATTTTGGCAATTTACTCTTTAAATAAACTACCCCGTAATTTTTAAGTGACCATAACGTTTTCATACATTTATATTTTTTAAAAACAATTAGAGCATAAAAACAATCATTTTATTCTCTTTAATTTGAATATGGTCTTGTTATATTTTTTTAATTTAAAAAAATTAAAAGTGTCGATGGTGTTTAGTGATTGTTCGTATTTTATACACATGTGTATAATTGTTGTTAGCTGAGTAATTTGTTTTTATTCACATGTGTATAGTGACTGTTTGTTTTTAATACACAACAACCAAGACACACGGTTATTGTACATGTATTTCTCATACTCATATGTATAATTGGAGAGAGAAAATATTTAATTCTAATTGTAGATAGAAAGTATTTAAGCTTTACTATTATATCTTTTCTGTTTATTTTTAATCTATAAAAACAAAAAGGAATGAATGGTCTGGATTGGTTCATTTTGTTCACAAAAATCACTAGGTTCACTCTTGAACCCTACTACTACTACACACACACACACACACACACACATATATATATATATAGGTACGGGATCAGGAGAAAACACACAAAATTGTGAGAACGGTGAGAACGTATCCTGGGCCAACACGTGGCGCGGGACATGATTAGGATCTGAGTGGTTTTTGTCTTTTCAATATTCTTCCTTTTTCCCGATTTTCGCGTGTGACATGCTTCTTCATTTTTGTCGTGCAAGATAATTTTGGCGTTAACTAGAATCATTGACTCCTGGGCGTTTTACTTTTTTTCCCCGATTTCTTCTCGTTGAATTAATTCTTTTTGTGTCACATAGTTAAATTTTTTGGTGTTATGGCGTTTTCCAGGTCATTTTTTTGGCCTTCTGGGTCTTTTGTTAATAATTGATTACCATAGATTAATATTTTACAAGATTTCAATAATACGAAATCAAAATAAACTAATAGTCTTCTATGGATGAGAATACATCAGAGATGTACCCATCGCTTTGTTCATCACTTTCTTCAGATTTATCATTATCAAATTTTAGATTGGCGTATAACGCCATTAGCTCGTCTCTTCTTTGCTACAGCCTATTCTTGAATATCATTGCAAACCTAGATTTTGCATCGTTCGAAGGTGCTAAATCACAAAGTTGTTCAATGAGAAATAGCCTCTTTATCTTCAACATTTCCTCCATTGGCAATGAATATTACACCCCATGTTGATAAGTCACTTCAACCGTTCGTGTTTCTTCATGCATTTCCCAACTGCTAAGTGTTGGTAGAGGAGTATCGTCAATATCATCATCATCTTCTGCTGGAAATTTTCTCTCCAGTCTTCTTATTACAGTTTGGGTTCTTTCAAAATATTTGGCTATTGGAACTCCAAGGGCTAGGATATCCCTCTGAACCCCTTCATCCATACCAAGCATTGCTTTGATTGTCCTTACCTTCACACTTCTCCTATCAGAGAACTTTATGATGAATCGTCTCTCCTTCCCTTCAAACCTCCATGCAATAACCTTAGCCATTTTTTTAAGTTTTTGGGATTTTAGACAATATGTGGCATTTTAGTTAATGTTTTTGGCGGGTTTGAGGTTGTGTTCTCATGGTCTACTTTTGTAATGACTTTTTTTTTCCCCGCGCATGACATGTAATTATGGCGTTTTGAAAAAGACAAATTATAACAACCCTTCTTAAAATAATTTGGACACCCCTAAACGCTCCTAAATATCCCCCGTACGCGAGAAACAGACCCGAATAACCTTTATATTAATAAAAATCAAGAAAAACAAATAAACTGGGTCACTCACGGGCTGCGACCCAGTTAGCCAAGGTCTTTGCGGGGCGCGACAGCCCATTACTTGCCCGTCACACAAACAGGCCACGTATCACGGCACGTGTCGAGATTCCGGTGACTCAGCAAACCCTAAACCGCCCAATGCTCCCTCGCGTGCCGCGAAAACTCTTCTTGTTTCTCTCGCGGGGCGCGAGCGAGGCCAAATCAGGCCTATAAATGAAGAGCTTCGGCTCATTTGTTCAACGTTCATTTCTCGATTCTCTCTCTAATTTCTTTATAGTAAAAACTCTGCTCAGGCATAATACCCACTAAATTAGCAAAGCTCTACCTCGTTGTAAGTATTATAACCCCAGTTACGTATTAGATACGTTGCCCGATTGATCTAGTGCTCCGTAACGCCTGTCGAGGCTCTGCCTGACGTAGTTGTTGGAGTTCTGTCTTGGGGAGGGTATAACTAATGTAAAATTGGGTTATTATACTAACGCGTGTGCATTTTTTAATTAATAGATTATAACCAGGAAGTCACAAGGAAATACCTAAAGTAGCAAAGTGAGTAATCTACTTTTTGTGAAACCTTTTTGTAAACTGTTTTTACAAAACCTTAAATGTTTTAAAATATAATTAGCAGTGATTGAGTCTTTGTAATTCTTCAATTACTACCGGTATGTTGGGGTTTTGTATACAAAATATGGAACACGTTACCATTGGACAATAAGATAGCCAATGAGTAATATGACCCACCAGTCAGGATTGACAGTACTGAATGAGTAATTGTGTAGATATAAACATTGTAATCGCTCTCAATACTGTAAAATGATAAAACCTGTCTTGATTAAACTGGGATTCACTCACCAGTATTTCTTTCTGATAAAATGTTTTAAACACGTGTTTCAGGTAACTTAGTATGAAGCCAATAAAAGTCAGCTGGAGAGCACTGAAGACTTAGATAAGTGGCTATAAAAGTTACCTAATTAAAAAGGAGAATTGTTTTCAATAGTTAGGGTTATTCCCTATAAATATATTACAAATGAAAAGTCGGATTTTGTCCCACTTGTTATTATAAATGTATTATCCGAAAAACTTGGGTTTTATCTCATTTATCTATTTTAAACATTATGGTGTTTACTCTGATAAAAATATTTCCTAACTACGGTCCTGATGAAAATTCCCGCTGCCAAAATTAATAAACACCGATACCAACGAATGTGCGAAGCTCGCGGCCGCCCGCCTCCCGGGGCAGGGGTCGGGGACTGCGACAGAAGGTGGTATCAGAGCTATGCCACTGGTTTAAGCCATTTAGGTGTTCTTCTAATACCTAAACCGTAGACATTTGCGTTAGGAAATTAATATCTTATGTGTTATCCTGTGAACATAAAATCTTAATATGTTTACTATGATTTTATGTTATTCAATAAATTGTGAATTCCTAATATGTATCTGTATCTCACAGTTATGATATGCTTAATATTACTTATATATAATTAAGATATTAATAATATTATGTCTTATTAAATTTTATGATATATTATATGTGTATCATATATTTATATGAAAATAATTTAGTATGAATTTCACCGCATTATAATAATATTACGATATTAACACTAATAACTTAATATTAAATTCAGATAACACAATTCAGGCATGATACTTCGAAAAATATCATAATCAAGATAATATGTAGTATACCTAAAATGATTTTATGTCATTTAAATTCCCAGAATGTCTAACCCCTATTTGTATCTTACAGTATATTATATAAAAGGAATATATTCATAAATATATTAAATTTTGTAATATATATAGCATGTCCATGTATTTATGTGAATACAATTTAAAGTAAATTATAATAATATTATGATAAATCAAAGATATAAGATAACACCCGTAAGTATGGTATCACTGAAATATCATAATATAAAATACTATTCAATAAAAGCAGGATATTTTATGATATAATCCAAAAGTGTTACTCGATTTAAAAATATGTATTTGTCAAGGTTTTGATAAAACATATAATTATACTAATTATCCTATATATTAAAACACAAACCTTATGAATAGTAAAACAGTTCCCTCACCTTTAAAATGTTGACACGTACACCCTGATAAAAAACAACATGGAACTTTGATCTCTACCCTCTACATCTTGGTTCTATAGCAAATACAAAACATACACACCCAAAACCCACAATCAGACCCCTCCACCCCCATCGATCGACAAAACTAACCACCACCACCAGTCCACCACTGTCCGGTGGTGATCTGGCGACGAAGATCAGAAGAGGCGAGATAGAGAGAGAGACTGGAGAGAAGGAGAGAGAGAGCGACGGAGATTTGGAGCGGCACCGCCGCTCACAACGGCGGCAGTGGAGGAGACAGCGGTGGTGCCATTTTATTCCGACGAAAGTCACCGGTAAACCCTCCTACTCTCTTTCATTTGAAATTTCTCATATGCCAAGCGTTAATCGACAGAGAATTGATTTTTTTATCTTTCCTTTCCGATGCTGAAGAAGATTATGACGATGTTGTTAGATGATGGTGGTGACAACCACCATTTCCGGCGGCTTAAGGCCGACCGGCGACGGCGACGGTGGTTGTGGTGATGTCAGTTTGAGTTGGTTCGGGTATTTCAAGTACATTTGAGTTAGATTGGTTACGGGTGCGGGTCTCGGGTCAGATATCGGATTCCGGGTGAGCAGCGGTTCGGATGTTGGTTCAGTTTAAATGCGGATTTAGTTGATGTTTTGGTGCGGTATGGTTCAAGTCAGTTAGTGATGCGGGCCTGACATGGTTCGGGTTCGGTCAAACCCAGTCAACACGTTGGGTTGACTGGTCAAACCAAGTTAACAAGTCAGCGGGTATGGGTCCAAAGCAGTGAACGGTTCGGGCAACAGAAGTCAACGAAAGACCCGGTAAAGTTGTTAGCGTAGCGAGTTAGTCTACGTTTGATTTTGATTAGTATACACGAACCGAGCTCGACCCGACTAACTAACAGTTTTACATTTAGTGATTTTGTTTCGTATTCGACGTTTTAATATATTTAACAAAAAAATTATATAATGTTTGTTAAGTGATTGCTGAATTTTGATGAATATAACGACACCTGATTGTCGGGATCGTCCAAAAACAGAGGAAACTCTGTCCATTTTTTCGTAAAAACCCGACATACAAAATGTATTTTGGTTCTAAAAACTTACACTTATTGAAATTCAAGTAGATACATGATCTAATGAGTTTGCACATTTAAGAACCTTGGTTTTCTACAAATGTTATATATATCTTTTAAGGAGTTTTACAAGAACCGACATATTCACAATCAAGAGTTTTGACCTTATGGTATGTTATTTGAAGAGTTTTATATGTATTTTCTTATTACATTCAAGTCATGAGAGCGGTGATGAGCTGGTGGCTCGAAGTCGAAACAGAGACGGAGACGGAGAGGGTAAAGACGGTGGCGGCGAGGTTGTTGAGGGCGGTCAACAACGGTGCCGAAGATTAAACGTATCCACACGACTTCAATTTCTCCCGGCCCTCTCAACATATCATGCGACGAAAATGATGAAATGGAAGCTGGAACTAAACCCCTGTCGGCGTAACAGTCTTTCTTGCGAATCTGATTTTACCCAACTTGAATAACTGTAGTTTGGTGTTTTTTGTTTAACTCAAGACTTGAATGGAAGACGAATCTGAAAAATACCAGCCTCATTTCTCTATATACTTCAAGGTAGGGATTCAACACGACATCCTAGAAGAGCTTTACAAAAAGGTCCAGGTCCATACTGCCATTCATGAACCACCCAACTAGCACAAGAGGTAGCTACAACCTTTATTTTAGATTGAAACTGCAGGCTTTGCAGGTCAAGAGTAATATCTTGCAGTCTTCCGGCTTTGTCTGGCCTGATAATGAGGTAATAATCATTTCATCTACAGTAGAATGTTGATGTTATTTTCTCAATAGCTATTTTCTTTTTAAAGTTACAAGGTATGACAGGCATGCATATGTAGAGAATAAATAAATAAATAGATATTTACACATGTAGTAATTCAGAGATCTGTATCACTATATGATTCCATTAGAAAAATATGCATGCTCTATTCTTCTAAAGCTAATTTTGATATAAATGCATGACATGTACTGGTTGTGAATTGTGATACATTTATTGCCGTTGCTATAAGTGTAAGCAGTAAATATTTATCATCATTCCAGGAAAAGCATAAATTAAGAGTTAAAGAAAAGCTTGACAAGCTTAATAAAGAGAAGCTCTCGGAGTTCTGTGATATATTTGACATCACGACAGTCAGCAGAACTAATAAGGTTTGTTTAGTCATTCTATGGTTCTTTATAAATTTAATGTGGAATATTCATCAGATAGCTGTATGTCATCATGTTTGTTTTGCTAAAACAGGAAGATATTGTGGTGACGCTGATAGATTTTTTGTTGACTCCTCATGGCACAACTAGCGAGCTGCTTGCAGAGAAAGATCAGGTTTGCATTTAAGCTTTAAAAATTGCTATTTTTCACTCTATTGACGTCCTGAATATAATATGGCATGTTATTCAGTCGACCACAGGTAAAAAGCGTAAGAGGCCAAGCAAGAAAAGTGCATCTGCCTCTGAGGCTACACCTTCTAAAACCTCATCTAAGGTACCTTCTCCCCAATCTAAGTCCACCTAGAAATGAAGCATGATAAAGATTTTAGCACAAAGATTAAACCTAGAAACCAAACATGTGATGCAAGAAATCCAAAAAAAAAAAACGTTTTAATGCTTTATAATCATATATGCTAACCACAATGTAAATCGCGCAACGCGCGTCGGGCAATGACCCTAGTTTTGTTAAAATACAATGTTTCAGCATTATTTAGATACGATAATTAAAATACTTTGTAAATAACTACATAATTCTTTATTACTTCTTATCGTATTATTAAATATGTAAATTTTTATCAAAATTTGATAAGTTATGTAATATTCAGAAATTATATATGGTCAATATTGATGATAATTAACATGCTAGAGCAATTTTTAATACACAAACGCTCTCAAAGAAAAGTCTTTAATATATACTGTTATTATTTGTCATCATTATTATTTAATATAATACACTAAACTAAAATATTATTAAATTCTGTTTTAAATTAAAACTAATAATGATAATATTTTGGGAGAATAAAATTTTTGGCTCTTGAATAAAGTTATGTTAAAAGAGTTTTATAAAACATAATTCTTAAGTTAATTTATAATGAACAAGAATTATTAAAGTTTATAATTCATAGTTTGACGATTCTAAAATTTAAGCACATATACATACACAATGGAAGATATAAAATATTTTACAAAACTGTATCTATGAAACATGAATATGTACAACAACCTAGTATTGTGTAATTAAATGATTTTAATACATAGCACCTATAAATCAAAAGGAAATAGCTTAAACTTATTTTTTAAATCATACTTAAGTCAGATGTATATATATATTTTGTATATGATTTGTATCAATATTATAAATGATATTTAATCCATAAAATAAAAATAGGTACAAAAAACATTTAGTACGGTATAGCTATATGGTTTAAAATGTATGTATATATACATATCTCAAGAAGGAACAATTTTTATCATTTGACAAGTTTAATTCATTTCATATGTATATACATTCTGATATGAGAATAATACTTAATTACTTAAAATATTAAGGATCAAATTTAGAAACGCTAGACTTTGTATTATCTATTACGAATCTTTAATAAATAGATATAATAAATTAAGAATTTAAATTAAGTTCTAAGTATGTTATAACCATAATGAGTCAACCTGTCATTTAAAGATTTCATTTGTTCTAAAATAATTTAGAAGATTTATATCTTTGTTAAAATATTCCTTTTGCTGAATTTTCTTTTTATTTCAAAATATTATGTTCAATAAATCTAAGAGAAATTTATTTGTTAATATAAAGGAATAAGTAAAGTTATGGGAATAAACAGGGTAACTAATACAATTAGTTATGTAATTGGATTCTTATGAATTGGTATTATATATATACATATTACAGGAAATTTTAAAAACTTTATATTTATATGTATATATATGCAAGACATCATTTCCTTGATAGTATGCATAAAAAAATCAAATATCTTCTGTAAATGGATAAGCTTTTATATAATTGAAGAAACAAACCTACATGTTTACTCAAAATCTATTTTGATACCCAACTTTAAATTAAAAGATACCTTAAGAATATCTGTACTAGCACCACCTCTTAAGGAATTATAAATGGGTCAATAACGGAGAATCTCAAAATTTCATATAAAGCTCTTACCTTATTTTTGAATACCTATCCAGTCATGAGTTCTGGAAATATAGTTAAATTAAGGCAATACAGAAGAAAAATTATTACAACAAAAGAAATAAACGGCACATAATATAACTTTCCTTATATTTTGATAAAATATATAATAAAAGAAATTGTTAAAATATAATATGAATGTATGTAGATATATATATATATATATATATATATATATATATCAACGCATAATACTGATAGCTATGACTATAAATCGTGCTAAATAAAATATGGGTCACAGCCCAACCGATGGCGGAAACATCGCGGCGCGGCACTGAGCGAAACAGATTGTCCAAGAGAATCCATAACAACTATTATATTACCAAATATTTAACGTTCACGTCCCATACCAAAAACATATAAGATAAAAACAGTTATTACAGATATTGTTCTCAAAGACAGATAACAGTTCCGACAACTCAGATTTATTTAATGTATTTCTGGACTCCCTAGCTTGATTCCACAAAAGCAAGGCATAGCATAGCATCCTAAACACATCTCTCATACGTTAAAATAAAAGTCAATACACATAGTGTAAAGGTGCGCATACAAGTTTAATAGTATAATAGTAGCGAAAGCGATTTACGCATAACCAGCATGTAATACGTAATAATGCGAAGCTAATAGGTTATCACAATGAAATATGCACAGACGTGACTGCGAGTTGTAGAGTGCGCAACACATATCACCACTGTGACACGTGAAGAAATACCCTTAGCAACCCCCGTCCACGACAGGTGCTGAGTCCAAACTATAGTACTATCGTTGCTAAGGTGTCAGGCAACAATAACTGTGTAAACATAACATACAAGCATTCATCGAGTAACACGTATAACATGCGAGAGCGGTTAGTGTATAAAACTGTTTGCGTTGTGTGATCGATGTGATTTGATATAAGTAACGTATGTAACACCCAAAAGTGCTTAAAGCAAAAAGGGATCGAGTATACTAACAGATCGAGTTTAACAAGTGTAACTCCCTTTAAATTAAATCAAGGTTTAACGTATAGTTTACGAAAAGGATCATGTAATTAAGTTTACATATACATCGGAAATACGGGTTTATTAAAAACTTTTACAATTTAAAAGTTTACAACGTATTGTAGTTAAGTTCGTCATTTAAAAGTAACAATGAGACGTCGTGCGGAAGCTTGTTTCTTGATCGTGTTCAGTTCTACATTGAGCTTGATTGTCCTCCGGTACTAGAAATATACCTACTACTTATAAAACATGAGTTAGATTAGTCATACATAGCTTAAAAACGTATTTAAACAGGTTCGCAATGCATATAATATTAAAATAAACATTTTTCAAAATTTTGGAACCTGTCGCGTCGCGCGACGGCTCCTTGCTTGTGCCGTCACGTGGCGCGACGCCCTGCTTTGTCCAGAATTGTTTGTTGCTGAACTGCAGATTCCCAGCTCAAAACTCAAAGTTATAATTCACAAAAACGTGCATAACTTTTGTTCTACTTATCCGATTCACGTGATTCTTTTTCTCACGCGATCGTAATTTAATTCTCCATCTTATGGAGTTAAAAATCCGTCATTCAAACTAATAAAATTCTAAAATTTTAAGCATTCGGCTTATTACCTAAAATCAACATTTTGACCCGTTTGAATTTAAGACCTCCAAACTTGTTTCTAGTTAATCATAAATCATATATCAAAGTGTTTAACTCAATTCTCTATCTCGGATTCTTAACTTTTGTGAATTACGCGGCAAACACCTAAGTTACGCGCGTAATTTATTTTGACCCAAAATCGTACATATAACTAATATCTTATTTATGCGTACCTGGCTCGGTCAACATATAGACCCGTTTCATTTTTTTTATAACTTGATTTTATTAGCTGCTAATTCAAGCGATGCAATTATTCAATTTCTGTTCAATCCTGTGAACATATTACTTGACAAACAAATGTTAGTCGATATTGCCAAATGGTGTTATCATCACCATTTGGCCCGTTTGGCCTATATGACCAAACCTTTACATACATAACAAAACATGGTTTTTAACTACCAATTCGCCCATCCGACCCATTTCGGTGTTTACCATTAGATCCTCTTTTTTTTACTAACCAAGCTTTTTCATCCTCTTATATGTTTCGTATTGTTTCATGTCGGAAACATATTTCGGGTATAGCTTTTTATTGTACTTACAATCTATGGATAAATACATGTCTAATAAAAGGGTGTAAGCTTTTACTTACCTCGCATCCAAATTACGCTTTCCTTTTCGTACTTGCTCCGTTTGACCCGCTTCATTTCCAAGCCTCCATCTAGCTTGTCAAGAGTCAAACTATCATCATAATTCACAAGGTGGTTAGATTAGTTATTATAACCATGACTATTCCACCTTACGTATTTTCTATGTCAGAACTACTATTCGACTCCGTCCATGGTTAGTTTAACTTTTCAAAAGTTAACTACCCTTAATTATATGATTGTGCATATAAGCTAAATCGACTTCATAATTAAAATTTGTATTACCCCACATCACATGTAATTAGTCGAACTAGGAAATTACGCGTTTGATTCATAATTTCAACATATGAACATTGTGGGCATGATTTATAACATCAACAATCAAGTTTCGTATCACTGAAAATAGGCTGTTTTTGGTGACTTGTTTAACCTGTTTACAAGTCTTAAAAAATTATGAGTTTTTTATGTGGCGTACCTCTCGGAGGGTTAGGCCTTGTGTTAAAATTTCAAGATCTAACTCTTTACCAAAAATTCGTAAAAATTCATTTACTAAGCTGCAATCAGATTCGTCACTTCTGACTGCAGCTTACGGAAAAATTCATTTAAAATTTCTCGTTTATCCGATTGACGAAATTCCAATTGGAGATTCTTTTAATCACTTAAAACTATCTACAGTCAAAATTTGAGGTCATAACTAAATTCCTAAATTGAGTTATGACATTCGTAATGGGCTGCAAATTCTGCCAGAAAACGCAGCTTGAAGCTTCGATACGGAAAATTCATAAAATGCTCAATTTTAGTCGAAAAAATGCGATTCCAGTGGGGTTTTAGTCGAAAACACATGTTTTTGTCAGGTTTTGTTCAGGTTACAGCCAATACAAGTCGACTGTAAATTCTGATCAGGAGTTGTTTGAATTCAACTTTCAATTTAAGCATGTTCTTGACATCATAACACTATTTTTAGCAATCAAAACCATAAAAACATCTCATACATGAATTTAGTATCAACAAAAATCTGAATCTACTTGAGCTAAGCATGATTTTAACATATACTTGTCTAGGGTTTTACTCCTAGACACTACTATGTTCCTATTTCATCCATATAATAATCATGCATCAACAATTTCTGAATTCTCTAAGTTCATCAGAATTTCAAGTAGTGTAGGATCGTTTGCACGACCAAGCGAGTCGTTCAGAAGAGATCTCGTCCAATACGAGAGGCGGAATCAAACGTATCGGATTTATTTCGGCAGAGCTTCGCTACCGGAATCGAACAAGTTACAAATGAAAACAACAAGTCCACTATTTATACTAACTCCACTTCGTTTGAACAAGCATCTCCAGTTCATACGAACTGGCCACTTCGTTTGAACTGGTCACTTCGTTTGAACTGGCCACTTCGTTTGAACTGACCACTTCGTTTGAACTGGCTTGTTCGCCTCTGTATCCTGTTAATCTTGAACTGTGTGATTTGTTTCATCTATTCTATTACATGACTCGATACAAGACGAAGTCGACAGATGTATGCACCAACAGACTCCCCCTCGGATGTTGACGAGTCTTCGGTATGCCTTCAGAACATCTTCAGTCTTGATCAGTCTTCAAGTTCTCTCCAAAGTATCTGACAATGTAAGCATCCTAAATCTCTATCTTCTTTTCTTCTCTTTCTTATCAGCAATAACAGCATCTGGCTTTAACCAATCAGAAACCTTGCTTTTTCATCTTCAGACTCCCCCTTTCAATCAACTAGGGATCGTAGTCTGGCTAACCTGCACATTCTCTACCTCAAAGTAAATTTCACAAATTTAAAATTTAACGAATTTAATCTCACTTGCAGGTATTAAACACTCAATAAATGATTTTTACAATGTTAAACTTTGATAAACCACTTGAAGAAATATCATTTTTCAACACCACACACACTCCCAAACCTGTTCGTCATGTTCAGCATTCGGAATTTTGAAAATCAGCTTTTCAACATTAGTTGTCTAAAATCTTTTTGAATTTTCAAAAATTTATGCTAAAACACACCGAAAATCTTTTTGAATTTTGAAATAAAAGACATGCAATAAAGAAATATTTACACACACTATTTTTGTGAGTTTGTGCAAGAGGATCATATTTTTGAGACAAATCACCAACACCGTTAAGCTTTAAACATTTTAAGTTCTAAACGATTCACTTAGATTGTCAGTATACTGATCCACTTAAATTTTCACACAAAGTTCAATTGTTTCGAGATATGAGATTAATGTTTTAGAGACTTAAACTTATTAGCGTGTCCCACCTCAGAATATACTCCCGTATCCAGATCCCAATATTCAGTCTTACAGGTAAGTATGACACAAATGATATCTGAAGGGGAATAAATTATGATCGAAATCGTGAGAGCTCAGGTCAGAACTACCGTTCAGCAGAGAGATCACGAATCGACTTTTGGGTGTGTCCCCTTTAGAGGATCTTTTTTTTTACAACAGCATTGCTAAGCAATTTTATTGTCTTATCATATATGCTGAGGATGATGCTATGTTTCAAGCATTGCGGAAAGTATTATTCGAGGACTAGGTCAGAACTTCCATTCAGCAGAAGTCCAGGAATAATACCCCAGATATCACTGAGTATAAAGACCTAGTATATCAGAAAAAGGAATCTTTCAAACGAGATTTCGGGGGTTACCCATATATCCGAAAGATGTTACCCACGATATAAGCAAGTTTGAATTTAGGTTTATATCTCGTCACAATCTACTAAATGTGCAAAAACCTACTTGACACATCATCAGTGAGACCGTTTATCACATTTTACTTTCCATTTCTTTAGCATGCCGTGATCGTCCACTGATGTACTATAATTTCCTCTTTTATACAACAAAACTCATTTTTGAATTTTATCATGTTTTTGACTTTTTCAAATTTATTTTATCATGTTTTTTACTTTTTCAAATTTTCAAATGTTTTTGGATTTTCTGAAAATTTTTACTCCCCCTAAAATGCAAACACATTTTAGGAAATTTGAAAACAAACTGTACAATAAAGTGACAACCGATATCAAATCGCTTCAATTCGCCATCCACTTGGCATAAACAATCAGAACTCCCCCTTACAACAAACTATTTTTCCATTGTGATTTCAAAACACTTAAGTCTGTTTTAATCAAATGGTTTTTCCGGAAAATAAGTTTTGTTGATTTTCAAACCATTTGTAGGTTAGGGGTTCATCACATTGTTTTCCCAAATATCACTTGTAAATATGGTCCAATCAAGTTCAATTTAATGACCTTGATTAACCACTTGTCAATGAAAACCTCTTTCAATCACTTACAGGTTCTCTCATCAAACACAACTTCTTGCAAAAATATAACAATTCAAAGATACCACATGTTGATTTACCACCTGTACCACTTGAATGAGCATTTACTAAGAAAGATGCCGATTCCTGCTCCACTCTTACCAACCTGGGAGATCCGGCAAGTCAGATTTTCAGTTTGAAAATAATTTCCCCCAAGGCTGACCATCCTTAGGAGATTCAGGAACACATCTGTCCCACCAGCACTTTGATTTGTAAAACTCTTTAGCACCCTTCACTTTTCCTGCAACCATCTTACCAAAAATATGTTTAACATTTCCATTAAAAGCCTTTTCAGTATCAAATTCTTTGTTACCAGCAAAAAATTGATCTGAAATCTCACCTCTACCTTTCGATTTCAAATTTTCCGCACTCAACGGTGGAAAATTTTCATCGTTCATCTCTGGAATGGAATTATCAACCTTTTTCTCAACACATGACTCCTCTGGTTTTATGGAATCAGATTCATTGTCAGAACTTCTTTCAGATTTTACAACCCATTTTTGTTTGTTTAAATCAACTCTTCTTTTGTAAAAACGTTTTGAACTTTCACCAGTTTCAAAAATTGAATTTTCAAACATGTTAGAGTTTTCAGTTAATTGTTTCTTTTTAGCCACAAATTTTTCTCTCAATGTGGAGTTAACAGAAACTCCCTGTTTTGTGTTGTTGGACTGCTGGCAGTTCCAAGCGATATGTCCAACTTGTTGACATTTGAAGTACTTCCTCCTTTCAACTCTGTGCTCAAATTTCTTCATATTCTTCTTCACTTCAGCAAGAAACTCTTGATTGGACTGTTTCCAGAATGGTTTCTTCTGCTCATCTTCAGCACTTCCTCCTGCAACAAATGTTGTTTTTGGTTTATAATTTTTCTCATTTTTATAATTTTCTGAAGAATTAAAACCAAGACCTTGCTTTTTGAAATTACCGTTGTGGTTTGGTTTCTTTCGATAACCTGAACCATAACCGTAACCCTTTTTCTTGTTTGTTGATGCACGGAACTGTTGATGCACGGAATGTCTGTTGACTGCGTCTACAAAAAGTCTGAAGTTAAGGATGGTCAACAGAGGGTCAAAAGTGTCAAATTATATGTCATTATATGAGTCTGGTTCGCTTATATGTACTTAGTCTGGTCCGCTCATAGGTTTTAGTTCTGGTCCGCTTTTGTGTCAAGGTCTGGATCGCTTATACGGCATATCGTATAAGCGGACCAGAAACATTATATATAGGGAGTTCATTTGAGCGGATCTCATAGTTGTGTATGTGCTTGGAACCGAACCTCTGTCAAAATCACTTCAGAAAAGCAATAAAAGATAGGAAATTGATAGAACAAGCTGTTGTTACATTGCATATTCTGATTCCGCCTTTATATGTAATGATGAGCTACTCGGATTGACGTTTTCGGGTCAAATAACGGTCCAACATTGTTCAATCTCTGTTGAACTCTTGAAGTGTATTTTTTAGGTTTTTCAGCAAGATTTAAATCTTTTATTTCAGAAATATTAATTTCTGTTAATTTGAAAACCTGTTTGATCATTTCAGTTTTGACACTTCTTATTGGAAATTCCTCATCAGAATATAATTTGTCTGAATCATACAAAGTATAAGCCACTTTGATTGACCCGTCATTCAAATTAGATTTTGATAACAGGAATTCTCTATTGTAAACCCTGTTAACCAGCGAACTCTGACTCTTTTCTGATGAACTCGGACTTTTAGACTCAGACTCCGGTTTTGACTCTTCATCCGTATCCAACACCTGATCGACAACTTTCTTTAATAACTCAGACTCATGATCAGTGTCAGACGCTGTGAATGTAACATCAATATTGTCTGGTAATTCATCAATGATTTCAGACTTTAACTTGATATTGACTGCCTTTTTTAGACGCTCCTCATTAGGATTCCTTGGAGAATAAGTTTCATGGATCGGGGGCGGACATCTGTTATACTTGACACTTGGTTTCTTACCAGTATCAGTATCTTCAGTCTTTTACTCCTTGAATGCCTCAAGACCTGCAACAGTAGGATAAACATGATCAATCAAATAATCACAAGTAGTGTAACTCAACAATAATCGTTTAATCCTTTCACTTTCGATCTTTTCAAGCTCCAACTCCTTCTTCAGATTAGCACAGTCTTCGATGTAATCATTTATGACACTCTGCTTTGTCATTAATGTTGCGCTCATTTTCTCCATTGCATTTTCGATTTCTGAATTCGTTCTTTTTAGACTATCAACAGTTTTGTTCAGCACATCATAAGATTCCTTCACATACTTCACATCGGACAATAAATCTTCTTTAATCTTCTCTAATTCAGCAATCTTTTTATCTTTCTCCTCACAAACTTTGCAAAATTCTGAACACTTCAAGCATGGTTTTTCAACTTCAACCATTTTTTCAACTATCTTTTCAACCTCGACGATTTTCTCCACTTCAATGATTTTCTCAACTTCGACTATTTTTTCAACCTCTGATTTTTCAGATTCTTTTTCAGCTTTCTATCCTTCAGCTTCCTTTGTCGAACTTTCTTCAACTTTTGCTTTTCCAGCTTCCGTCTTAGCCTTTTCCTCAACGAGTAACTTTGCTGCTTCCAGTTCCCTCTTTAAACGGGCAATCTTCTTCTGATTTAGCATCTCAACTTTATCTGCATAGAAAAAATTAAAACTGTCAGGATCAATGCTTTTTCTACATTTGTTAAGATACTCTTCCTCATCATCCGTATCAACATCACTTCCAAGATCTGGAAAAATCGGGATTCTTTTCTGATGAGCATTGTAGAATTCCTCAGCCATGATTCAATAATCAGGTGATACTTCGGGAAACACCTGGAGAATAAAAACAACTAATCAGTTTAAACGAACTGAGAAAATGTGAACGTGTGTAACGGTTGAGTCGATTTAAAACTCGTGTCGAAAATTCGCGAACTTTGTTCTGGCTTTTTGGTACAATAATAGTGTTGTTCGGATGGAATCTTTGTATATCAATGGGCCTGAAGATGGACTGATGTGATACACTTTTGGGCTTAGAATGATTTGGTTCTTCTTTATCACACGCTGATTGAACCTTAACTTGTATTGTGCAGAGACAAATAGTGGGTTGACAATTATCACCACATGCAATTTCTAGACAATATACTGACTTTAAAAGTGACCGACAACCATTAATACTTTTCACATGCACTAAATCATGATCCTTTATGACAACTAATATTGAATATTGTGGAATGATTGGACCGAGATATATATTCAGTCAAAAGCACATGGGTTGATGATATGGTTCACATGCAAACAACAACAATGAACTTCTCAATGGCCGACACTCTCTCATGCAACCTGTTTCGATGCACAGTTGTATGATATTAAAGATGCTGATTGGACCAATAGACTTTGTAGACAACTGAAATTCACATGATATCAGTACTTTCGATCTGAAATCAACATTAAAAGGACTGAACAACTTTCATGCGACCTTTCAAACGAACTGTCTTTCAAACAAAACTGAAATCTTCATACGAACTGAGATTCAGACGAACTAGACTCTTATGCGAACTGGATTTTGTTTAAACGGACAGAAGTTCAGACGAACTGTGATTCAAACAACCTGATTACTTTCAAACGGACTGTCAACCTTAAACGAACTGACAACCTTCGTATGAACTGAGATTCTGCTGATTTCAAACGAACTAACACATTACAAACGACCTGGAAGCACTTCGTGTGACATGGATAAACAATTCATGCGAACTGAAGTTATTTTCAAACGAACTGATGCGTTATTTGTTCAAACGATCTGATGTTTTTGTCCAATTTTATCAAGTTTTCGGTTGGATTAGAGTCTGATATGTTCAAGGATTGTTCTACTATGAATTCCGAACACAATGATATGTTTATTATTCAAAATCGTCCACTGAAACGTTCTAGATCTGAGATCGAAGTTCCGGTTTGTGTAATATGGATCTGAAACGAACTGAATATTCTTTCAAACGATCTGATGAGATTTTTTTGAAATTGATCACTTTTTAGTTTGTTATAAGATCTGAAACTTTCACAAATTGTCTAAACCACAGTTTCGCACAAAATACTTGAAAATTAACTCATTTTATCCAGAAAATCTAGGTTAATTTTGAAAAACGTGACAGAATGGAGTAGAAATCAGAATTTAACGGCGAATATCGGCTGAAATAGCAAGAGCTCCTCCTCCTGAGCTCTGATACCACTTGTAGGATCGTTTGCACGACCAAGCGAGTCGTTCAGAAGAGATCTCGTCCAATACGAGAGGCGGAATCAAACGTATCGGATTTATTTCAGCTACAAACACACGAGAATCACTTTAACTATCTCTTGTATTGATTTGATGACGATTACAGACCTGGAGATACTTCGGCAGAGCTTCGCTACCGGAATCGAACAAGTTACAAATGAAAACAACAAGTCCACTATTTATACTAACTCCACTTCGTTTGAACTGGTCACTTCGTTTGAACTGGCCTCTTCGTTTGAACTGACCACTTCGTTTGAACTGGCTTGTTCGCCTCTGTATCCTGTTAATCTTGAACTGTGTGATTTGTTTCATCTATTCTATTCCATGACTCGATACAAGACGAAGTCGACAGACGTATGCACCAACAAGTAGAGATTTTCTATCAAATTTCACATACCTTATGACCCCCTTGCAATGGAGATCACCAATCTAGGCTCGGATTTCGTTTTGGAATTGATCTTGACCTTCAATTTGTGAATTTTTTGGTGAGTTAGGGTTTTGAAGAAACCTGGTCGCCCCCTTCTGTGTTCTGGTCGATCCACACACCAGTGTGTGTGTTGGATTTTTCTTTTATTTGTTTTTAATAAAACTTGTTTCATACTTGGCACTTTTAACCCTCCTACTTTCATGAAGTTTTTATTTTGGGTGTTTCTAACACTCTAATTTATAATCACTAAACTCTTATCTAACTAGGTTACTTTTATCACTAGTTAGTTTATCTCGTTAATATCAACGTCGGATTTATAATAAAAGGATTTATATTTTAGGGGTGTTACATACACCCCGTTACCTCGGGTCTTTTATAAGCTTTATTTCCTCCAAAGCTTTGATTCACTTTTTAGTTAATATTAGGCTTACTTATTTAGATCCTAATATTTACTGGGTTTATTTTTATCACTACCGTATTTTACGCGTTTATTTTCGGTTACTTTATTATAATTAATAAACCCGTTTTTGGGGTGTTACAAGTCTACCCCCCTTAAAGAGGTTTCGTCCCCGAAACCTTATTTACGTAGTTCGTTGGTTTAATCAAACGAACCTAGTCTCGTTTTCAAGGCACCCGTTTCTTTTGGTCAAAGTTTTCATTTATATTGACGCGTATGTCTTTCATGTGTAAGGCCTCGTGGGCCATTACTTTCAGCTCGTGTCCGTTATACTTATTGATTATCTATTTTGGCTGTTAGACTTGTTAGTCGCCGTCACTTCATACCCCGTCACCCGGGTATTCTATTGCCAACCGCCCCTTTTTGCGTGTTTCCTGATTTCATATCTCGTAACTCACGTTATGACGTGGTTATATTATGTATCACCCCCCCCCCCTTTTTTGTGACCGTGACCACATCACGTCTTGTTTACGTTTATGTCGACTTGTCATTACCGTAAATCTTTCTCTCGAATGTATCGCCTTGCACCTGTCAGTGTCAAAATCTTTATTCCTTGATACTAAACATTTTCCGAATTCATCTCATAATATTCATATTTGTTAAAGCGTTGTTTCTTACTAATACTAAATTTTAGTTTAATGTTTTTCTCTTTGACTATGTCAATTACTCATGTCAAGGAAATTGACAACCCACAATTTATTCTTTTTCCGTTCTCGTTTTAGACGGGGAATCGTAATCAATTCCCTCGTTTTACGCTATTGACCCGTATGTTCTTTCACTTAGTCTCATAGGCTAATTCTTTAGATTTTCCCCCTTTTTAAGGTGAGACCCAACAGTTCGTTTCTTTCTATTTATGACCCAACGGTCTCCTTGGTCCCGTAGACCTTATCACTACGTTTAATCCCGTAGGTTATGATGATCCCATAGATCATCTTTTATTCACGTCTATATTCAAATGTATATTTATACATATATAGCTTTAAATCATTCCTTGTTATGTTTGGAATCATTTAATTTATCTTTTGAACTTTAGTTGACCTTGACCGTAGTCTAAGGTTTCATTTATTTACTTTCGGACTATCTTTCCGACTTTACGACTTCTAACGTCATTTACACGTCGGTTTATCCTACGCTTACCGTTACCCGGTTCATACTTATACTCCTTTACAACCCATTACCCGGGTCCTTTTATCTTAATGTTTTTTTTAGCTTTCCGGTTTCACCGGTTTGCGTTTTCCTACTATATTAAGCGTTATTCCTTAAGTGACTCGTTTGACTCATTTTGGGTGAATTTTCATTACTTATGAATGTCAAACTTTATTCTTTATTTGACCCGTCCAACTTTGAAATGGTTGAACGTAATTACCAAAATTTATGTTTGCGAAGATTTTTGTCATCTTTTAGTCATGACTCATATTCCGAGTCTTTTGACTTTCTATTTCGCGTTCCCGTCTCTCGGTTTACGCATTCACCCACAATCCTACCCGTCCACCGGGTATCTTTACCATAATCATTATCAAGTAACCATTCTTATATGGTTTTGGACGTCATTTTAATTTAATTGGTCGTCTTAGCGAAATCCATCGATTTTATTCAATCAAGTCCTTTATTCTTTATTTAATCCGTTTGACTTGTCCATGTGAATTTCATCACTTATGACAGTCAAACCTTTATCCCCATGCCTTAGCATTCTCATTAGTTGGTTTGTATTTTCATTTACTTCGATCTTTGTCCCTTCTCTCGGGCTCGTCATTTTAACGTAATATGCTTCCGTCACCCGACTTGCGTTTACGTTTACTATCAAACATCTTATTTATTTGATTCATTTGGGTACCATTTAAGTTAGTCCCTTTCACCCCATCCTTACTACATCGGACGTAAATGTGTCCGCTACAAAAAGTTCATGATATCATATGCCACTACTTACTTGGCCAGAGTAAGCGATCAGCACATGATACACATGACCTTTTTATGGTTTTCACATCACACCCTATGTAAGTAACGCCTCTATTTATTTCATATCTCTTATTTCAGTTAGTAAAACTTTATTTAATTGCAAAACAACAATCATTAGTTTTACTAGTATTACATTTGAACATATAAAATGTTTTTCTTTTCTATCGAACTATTATATAATCACATTCGTTAATGTGATCGCTACTTTTCTCAATAGCATTATATTGAGAGTTTTCCACTTGGATAATTACCCCCCGTCCAAGTTTCCATATGAACTAATCCTATTATTTCTTTGTTATTCATCATCGTGAATAACACATATTTCTATTAAACTTCTCTTAGAAACATCATCCAGAATAGATATCCTATTCAAGTTTTATCAGATATATGCAACCGTTATCCCCTACGTGTTTGTTGCATATTACTACTTATGCGATTAAATTTAAAAGCGTTCACCTGGTAATGCTTGCCCTAATGGGCTTCTCTTGCCGTGAACTTTGTTCGCCGCGATTTAGGTCCTCAATGAGTGTGCTCAGCTTGTCATACCTCGGACCGTTCCACTTTCATATCCACAATTCGTTCAACTCTCGTCATCTTCAGATGCGAGTGTCCTTCAACTAAACATTTACAAAAGTTAGTAATTTCGACAATTATAAACGCCCGTATTGTAATACAAGGCTTTTTACTGTACGTGTCAACGCATGTAATTTCGTTAACTGTATCAATCATTTTAATTGAGGTAGCGTGTATTACGCGATAACCCTATGTGTTGTTTACAACACTTTAACATGTTAAACCATTAACATACATGTACTTACCGGATTTGCGATCAAGCCTCGAACCGAACACACTTTATTCTTTACCATGAGCTCTGATTACCAACTTGTAACACCCTTTAAATTAAATCAAGGTTTAACATATAGTTTACGAAAAGGATCATGTAATTAAGTTTACATATACATCGGAAATACGGGTATATTAAAAACATTTACAATTTAAAAGTTTACAGCGTATTGTAATTAAGTTAGTCAATTAAAAGAAACAATGAGACGTCGTGCGGAAGCTTGTTTCTTGATCGTGTTCGGTTCTTCATTGAGCTTGATCGTCCTCCGGTACTAGAAACATACGTACAACTCATAAAACATGAGTCAGATTAGTCATACGTAGATTAAAAATGTATTTAAACGGGTTCGCAATGCATATAATATTAATATAAACATTTTTCAAATTTTTGGAACCTGTCGCGTCACACGACGGCTCCTTGCTTTTGCCGTCGCGTGGCGCGATGCCCTGCTTTGTCCAGAATTGTTTGTTGCTGAACTGCAGATTCCCAGCTCAAAACTCAAAGTTATAATTCACAAAAACGTGCATAACTTTTGTTCTACTTATCCGATTCACGTGATTCTTTTTCTCACGCGATCGTAATTTAATTCTCCATCTTATGGAGTAAAAAATCCGTCATTCAAACTAATAAAATTCTAAAATTTTAAGCATTCTGCTTATTACCCAAAATCAACATTTTGGCCCGTTTGAATTTAAGACCTCCAAACTTGTTTCTAGTTAATCATAAATCATATATCAAAGTGTTTAACTCAATTCTCTATCTCGGATTCTTAACTTTTGTGAATTACGCGGCAAACACGTAAGTTACGTGCGTAATTTATTTTGACCCAAAATCGTACATATAACTAATATCTTATTTATGCGTACCTGGCTCAGTCAACATATAGACCTGTTTCATTTTTTTTATACCTTAATTTTATTAGCCGCTAATTTAAGCGACGCAATTATTCAATTTCTGTTCAATCCTGTGAACATATAACTTGAAAAACAAATGTTAGTCGATATTGCCAAATGGTGTTATCATCACCATTTGGCCCGTTTGGCCTATATGACCAAGCCTTTACATACATAACAAAACATGGTTTTTAACTACCAATTCGCCCATCAGACCCATTTCGGTGTTTACCATTAGATCCTCTTTTTTTTTTTTTACTAACCAAGGTTTTTCATCCTCTTATATGTTTCGTATTGTTTCATATCGGAAACATATTCCGGGTATAGCTTTTTATTGTACTTACAATCTATGGATAAATACATGTCTAATAAAAGGGTGTAAGCTTTTACTTACCTCGCATCCAAATTACGCTTTCATTTTCGTACTTGCTCCGTTTGACCTGCTTCATTCCCAAGCCTCCATCTAGCTTGTCAAGAGTCAAACTATCATCATAATTCACAAAGTGGTTAGATTAGTCATTATAACCACGACTATTCCACCTTACTTATTTTCTATGTCAGAACTACTATTCGACTCCGTCCAGGGTTAGTTTAACTTTTCAAAAGTTAACTACCCTTAATTATATGATATGTGCATATAAGCTAAATCGACTTCATAATTAAAATTGGTATTACCCCACATCACACGTAATTAGTCGAACTAGGAAATTAAGCGTTTGATTCATAATTTCAACATATGAACATTGTGGGCATGATTTATAACATCAACAATCAAGTTTCGTATCACTGAAAATAGGCTGTTTTTTGTGACTTGTTTAACCTGTTTACAAGTCTTCAAAAATTATGATTTTTTATGTGGCGCACCTCTCGGAGGGTTAGGCCTTGTGTTAAAATTTCAAGATCTAACTCTTTACAAAAAATTCGTAAAAATTCATTTACTAAGCAGCAATCAGATTCGTGACTTCTGACTGCATCTTACGGAAAAAATCATTTAAAATTTCTCGTTTATCCGATTGACGAAACTCCAATTGGAGATTATTTTAATCACTTAAAACTATCTACAGTAAAAATTTGAGGTCATAACTAAATTCCTAAATTGAGTTATGACATTCGTAATGGGCTGCAAATTCTGCGAGAAAACGCAGCATGAACCTTCGATACGGAAATATTCATAAAACACTCAATTTTCGTCGAAAAAATGCGATTCCAGTGGGGTTTTAAAGATATTTCCTGGAATTACATTTTAGACTCAAGAAACACATGCTTTTGTCACGTTTTGTTCAGGTTACAGCCAATACAAGTCGGTTGTAAATTCTGATCACGAGCTGTTTGAATTCAGCTTTCAATTTAAGCATGTTCTTGACATCATAACACTATTTTTAGCAATCAAAACCCTAAAAACATCTCATACATGAATTTAGTATCAACAAAAATCTGAATCTACTTGAGCTAAGCATGATTTTAACATATACTTGTCTAGGTTTTACTCCTAGACACTACTATGTTCCTATTTCATCCATATAACAATCATGCATCAACAATTTCTGAATTCTCTAAGTTCATCAGAATTTCAAGTAGAGATTTTCTATCAAATTTCACATACCTTATGACCCCCTTGCAATGGAGATCACCAATCTAGGCTCCGATTTCGTTTTGGAATTGATCTTGACCTTCAATTTGTGAATTTTTGGGTGAGTTAGGGTTTTAAAGAAACCTGGTTGCCCCCTTCTGTATTTTGGTCGATCCACACACCAGTGTGTGTGTTGGATTTTTCTTTTATTTGTTTTTAATAAAAATTGTTTCATACTTGGCACTTTTAACCCTCCTACTTTCATGAAGTTTTTATTTTGGGTGTTTCTAACACTCTAATTTATTATCACTAAACTCTTATCTAACTAGGTTAGTTTTATCACTAGTTAGTTTATCTCGTTAATATCAACGTCGAATTTATAATAAAAGGATTTATATTTTAGGGGTGTTACATACACCCCGTTACCTCGGGTCTTTTATAAGCTTTATTTCCTCCAAAGCTTTGATTCACTTTTTAGTTAATATTAGGCTTACTTATTTAGATCCTAATATTTACTGGGTTTATTTTTATCACTACCGTATTTTACCCGTTTATTTTCGGTTACTTTATTATAATTAATAAACCCGTTTTTGGGGTGTTACAACAAGTAAACTCAGTCTTGGATTGAAGGGAGCGTTGAGAGACTAGCCTGAACACGGTACGATAGTATAAGCGATGAATGGTGCGTTAAACGGTGTCGTGTGAACTGGGTGACGAAGGGTCATTCGACCGTATGACAATCCGGACAGATGATCATTCGGTCGGATGGCCATTCGGTCGGACTGTCATTCGTTTGGGATGTATGTGTTTGTGTTTTGATTGAACTTTGAAGTTTTCGTTGTAGCATTTCATAAAACGAGAAGTGTTTCTACAAACCAGGTCATCCGGACGGATGGTCATCCGAAAGGATGGTCATCCGGACGGATGGCCGTCCGATCAGATGGCGGTTCGTTTGAAACTACCCCTTTGATGTTTTGTTGAAAAGTCTAAGTGTTGGAAAAATATCACAAGTCATTCGAGTGGATTGTAGTTCGATCGGATGGCAATCCGATCGGACGGTGGTCCGTTCAGCAACATGTTCGTCCCGAAACTTGTAAAATTCACTAAGTCTGGAAAGTTTTGCAATTGGACCGAGACGTTATGATAACGTGTTAAACAATGGTAACCTCGGCAAGCCCCAGTCATCCGATCGGATGGGAATCACCCCGTCCGGTCAGTATCTGTTCTTGACGGAGTTCATGTTCAACCCGTTAAGTCAGTCATCTCTTTGATAGGAATCAGTTCTCAGCCTGGCACTTCACTGTAGAATGAGTAGAAGGCCTGGACAAGCTCCGATTCTATCGGTTTAATGTGAAAAGTTGAAAAAGTTGAAGAAAAGTTTGAAACACTTGAAGTTTGTTTGGATTTTAGGCGAAATCAGTGTTTAAACATGTTGAAATTCCTTAGATTTGAGTTGTTCTTGGTGGGATGAGGTCACACCCTGAAGTTCATGAAAACTCCATGATGACATCACCCTTGAACAGCCCAAATCAACCGATTTCATGGTGAAAAATGAAGATTTGATGGTGAGAATGATGAAGAAGTGTGTGTAGATCATAGATGTACAAGATTTGGGTTTAAAACTTACACGAATCGGTAGAAATCGAGAGAGAAAGAAGCGGGAACGAGCTGGTCGGACGAGAGCTGTCACATCAGTGTAGAACTGATGTGACAGGTGCTATTTATAGGCAAAGGATGAAGTGAGGCGGTGTAGAAGTGGGTCGAAGGGTGGTTCAATCGGATGGCCATCCGATCGGATGGTCATCCGGACGGATGACCATTCGATCGAATGGTGATTCGATCAGATAGGTTTTGCGCGTTGGTTTCCAACCTTTCGTTTTGTGCGTTGAGCATTGCGATGGGTTGCGAGTAAGCGATGCGATAGTATTACACATTAGTTACACCAATAACATAACTACTAACTACCATAAAAGTAAAACTTGCTATTCGAGTCTATGATGTGATTGCGTTGTGATAGAGTTGCGATTGCTTTTGCGAATAATCACCTCAATCAATATAAACATGCACAAGTAATACATAAAGGCACACACACGTAAAACAATATCCATAACCTGTAATTTGAGTTGCGATGCGATAGCGATGAGCTAACTTTAAGTCGTTTAGCGATTAACTGCGATTATTGCATTGTAACCCCGCATAATACAACTAAGTTAACATAAATAACCATAACAACGTAAATTGAAGTATCGGTCGACGAAGTTCAAGAGTACAAGCAATTAAGCAAGAAAAGACATATCCAACTAGCAATCTTTTCTTCCTTTGACTTTGACTTTGACTTGTACTTTGACTTCAAAAAGTCGGGTTGTTACAATATGCCTGTATAATTGTAAATCAGATGTCAAAGGGAATAGCATGTAATTAAGAAATTCAGGCTAATAGTGAAAACTCTTTGGATAAAAATACTATAGAAAATATAATAGCTCAAGTGATATCGAATGTTATACCTTCGATCATTGAAGCTACTAGAATTTCTGTACCTATAAACAAGAATCCTACTATACACTGTAAGCATACCTATCACTTCAAACCTAACCCTAGTATCAATGGAAGTCATGATATTTGTATCAAAACTCCATCTTCCAAAGGAAAGAAAACCACAACCTATAGCTACTCTTATAAGGAATTCTGCTCTGACAAATCATGTAAGGACAAATAAACGAAACCAGCAATCACACGACCTACCTGCGACAATAACAAGAAGCACACAAGAAAACGACATTCTAAGAAGACACTTCGTTGTAATGGTGTGTGTTGGGTGTGATATGTTTTTATTAATATTTTAAACCCTTTTTAACACATTCGTCAAGTTTTAAATCTATAAAACACGATATTCTACTAACACTAAACACACACATGGGCAAGTTCACCCATCGTGAGCGTAGTATAGCGTTGGTAAGATACCGAGGTCGTCCAAGAACACGAGAGCTTTTAGTACCGGTTTATCCTCAACGTCTAATCAAATCAAAATTTTTAGAAAAGGTTTTAAACATGAAAATAAAAACTGAACTGAAAATAAAAATAAAAATAAAAATAAAACAGATAGACAATATGAATCACTTGGATCCGACTCGCCTTTAATGTATCCTTTGATGATTTCCGCACTTTTGCACTTTTTAAGATATTATCTTAGTTATAGTAGTAGGCCCCTCTTTTGAAGGTGACGTTACCCTCAACCCAGTGGTTTGAGTCAGCAAGGATACAATCCCAAAGGGTCGGAATATTGGAAGATAATTAATTAAGTTATTAATGAGAAAAGTGGTAGGCCCCTCTTTTGAAGGTGACGTTACCCTCAGCTAAGTGGTTTGAGTCAGCAGGGATACAATCCCAAGTAGCCGGTTTAATGTATTAATAGTAGTTTACATATGAGGGGATCAGGCCATTCGCACCCCCGCCATCCAACACCAATGGGTATTGAAGGAGGTCCTAGTAAGCTTGACCCAGGTCCTTGCAGGATCTATACACTGAACAAGGCAAGAACCTTACCAAACCATTCCCTTAACCCCCGACCAGGTAGCCAACATATCTCTATATAGACCGTAGAGATATGAATGGTGAAAATCTTTTACTTTATATACACAGTAAAGTAATGCCAAGACACCACGGACAAAGGATAAGGAAGTTTCACCTTCAACATAAGAAACTAGTTATTAAAGTCATTAATACAAAACCAAATAAAAAGTGTGAAAAGATTAAAAATCAAAAGTAATACATTAAATGCTTGTCTTCACCAAGTGATGTAAGAGACTTAGCCAAACATGGCCTTTGATTGACAAAAACTCTTACGATCAATCTTGAATCACGAGACTACTACACACACTCTAAGGTGGATGATGGATGATGGTGGTGGATGTGGGTGTTGTAGTGGTGGTGGAGTGGTGGTGAAGTGGGATAGAGGTGGTTTGCCAAGGGATGCCTTTGAAGTGAACTAAGCACCTCTATTTATAGCCTGAACAGAAGCCCGGCCATGGCCCTGTGTCCGCTGGACACGGCCCCGTGGCAATCCTCTTTCTCTTCCTTCATTGATTGCTCTTGTCTACATTAGGCTCCACACGGTCCCGTGTTCGCTGGGCACGACCCCGTGTGCAGAAGCGTATCTGTACTACCAAGATTTGCTAGATTTTGCGAATCTTAGCATTGACCACGCCCCGTGCTCAGTGGGCACGCCCCCGTGGTGAGCAGTAGAAGCTTCTACAGCTTTGTCTTTTCTGCAGACATCTGGCCACGCCCCCGTGCTCAGTGGGCACGGGGCCGTGGTCAGCCTTCTATTTCCTATTTTTTGCTTGAGAAGATGCTGACGAGTGCTCGGGCATGCCACATTTATTCCTTTTCTTTGTATTTATGTTAGTTTTTGCTGCATATTCGTTCCTTTTGTTCATTTAAGCTCATTTGGTCCTGAAAATACAAAAGGAAGACAAAAGCACACTTTTTCCAACATTAGTACTAAAAAGGGTTAGTTTTATGCCTCATTTGATGAAATTTATATGTTACATTTTGCACACATCAAATACCCCCACACTTGAATCTTTGTTTGTCCTCAATCAAAACTCTTTATTTTGTGGCTTACACACCCAAATGGAATGGAATGGATAGAAGAGAAGTTTTGGGCTTGTCTTAAGTGCCGGGAATCCAAGATCATTATTGGGTTTAATTTTTATATTATTTACAATCCTATTCGTTATGATTTATTTAGAACGTTTCATAAGCGAAATTACTTATTTGGGCATAACATGCCTTTTTAAAATTCCATTTATATACAAGTTCACATACCTTATGGGAGATCACTCAACACTCGGCCGAAGATGTATTTTAGTGAAACACTCGAGACCGGCATGGAACTTACTTCTACCATATGCTTGCCAAGCAACCAATCCTCCTCCTTTTTAACTATAAACCTTTGTAAATATCAAGAGGACTTTTGGAAGGGTTAGGCTTGGGCTAAAGGTAGGTGGTTTTGGGTTAGTGGTTAGTAAAAAGGGCTAAAAGCGTTAAAGGCGTCCGTCGTCATAAAACTTTTTGTTTTTGTGACTTTTATTCAAACTAAGCCTTTTCAAACAAAGTTTCTTTGAGGACTTTGTTTGTTTATTGCAAGACTTCATTTTTTATGAAACGTCACAAGAAAACCGAGCTTTTTACTAAAATAAAAGGTTGAAAAGAAAAAGGGTTTTCGTGGGTAAAGGGTGTTTGTTTTGTGGGTTTAGAAATGAAAAGGTTTAGGCTCAAAGGGGTTAACTAGGGGGATTTTGGGTAGGTGATAAAAGAAAATGAAAAACAATGGTGTTGAAAAGAAAATGGGTTAATCCTAATGCCTGCATCATTTACTTACTTGGGTTTGAGTTGGTAAGAACCGGGAATGTATCGTCGTGGCAAGCTCTAGAGTCGTAAGAACCAAGCGGCTATTCATACAAGAAATGAAAAATTAGCATTTAATTTAAAGGTGTATGCTTGTATGCTCAATAAACGCTCAAAACTCACTTGTTGTGGGAATGGGTTTATAATGTGATCAAGTATATATAATCAAATTTTAACTAGATTTGTTATGCCGTTTCATAATTTTCTTCTGTTGGTTCTTTTTATCACGACGCTATCGGTTGTAAATTTGCAAAAATATAACCTTTTGTAACTTGTTATTCTCAAATTAAACCAAGACAAGTAAAAAAATGAAAAAAATTTTGAAAAAAAAATTGGGGTGATTAGCAGTTCCAATAGAGTTTTGTGTAAAACTTGTTATTAGGACTTGCAAAATTCAAGGTTTTAGGATCCCCCCCCCCCACTTAAATTACACATTGTCCTCAATGTGTCCCAAAAATAAGTTTTTAGGTTGATTGAATGTGTAAAAAGGTGTTTAAAAACAAATTTTATGTTACTGGGCGTCTGGACACGGGCCCGTGTTGGTCCGGGGACGGCCCCGTGCTTAGATTGCTAGTAACATATTTAACAGAAGGCTGGGCACGGCGGCGTGTTCAGTGAGCACGGCCCCGTATCTAGTTACCTAATCTGGGAGTTTTCTGAAGATCCTTGGGCACGGGGGCATGTTGGGCTGAGCACGGCCAGGTGCTGAACTTGCTGTAATGAAGGAAAATTGTCAGGCGGCTATGTTTTTGTGCATGGGGTGTGGGTTCAAGGGTCCCTTAGTAACCACCACCATTTCGAGTGTATTCACCCATTACAACATTATCCAAACACCATTTAATCAATTAAAAACCACCTTTCATTAAAGAGTGAATTACATAATTCCAAGAAAATGAAAAGTACATACTAAAAACTAGATAAGTAGGTCATAAAATGCAAGAAATCTTAAACCATAAAGAAGTCCTAGCCTAGATATTTTTATGATAAGAACAAAATTTCCGAAAAGATGATTCTTTCGGTTGAGAAAGGCTTGTAGAACTTCTTCTCCGGAAAGTGCCCCTCACACGTCGTTAAGCCTTTCTTCTATCTCCCGAGGGAGAAGGAAGACGGGTTCATTGTTTTCCTCGTGATGAGGAGGTGCAACTTCCACCGGAACCTCTTGTAAGGCGTCAGTAGGAGGTTTCAGTGGAATGTCGTCCCATCCGGTGGGATTAAAAACTTCTTGTGCCAAGTTCCAATCTTCTTGGGGAAGGATCGGTTCCATAAGAGGCATTGCAAGAATATTCAACCTTTGGTGCAAAAGGTTGATTTCTTGGAAGCTATTTTCTAGCCCCACCGTTAAATAGTTGATACAGTCGATTAGGACTTCTTCTACATATGTCATTTTGTCGAGTGCTTCTCTTAGCGCCATTACGTAACGCACAAGGGTTACTTCAATCGAAGGCCTTCGTTCCCTGTGACTGTTTCTTGAGTGAGCTGAAGAGGTTCCGCTATTCTGGCTCGACATTCTAAGAAAACCAGTCGAAAACTTCAATTTAATGAAACAGTAACTCCGGCCATGGCCCCATGCTCGCTGAGCAAGGCCCCGTGGCTACCAATCTACAGGTTTTTAAAACAAGGAATCCTGAAGTTTTAAATTATTTTTCTGAATTTTGAAACATTTCTGAGCAGAAATAACTTAAAACAGTGTTGTAAAACTTATTTTTGACAAGATTCCTTGATTAAACACCTAACAAATATCACAATAAAGCTTGAAAACTTGAAGATTTCAAGCTTTAAAGGAGGTTTTGAGGAGTTAGTGAAGAAGAAGGTAATAGACAAAAGTAGTAAAGACAAGATGGTTGTTGAGAAACTTCTTTAGAATATACCTTGTAGGGTATATGTGAAGATCACACCAGATCTTTGTCTTTGGAATGAGTCCAAGTGTGCAGGAATCTTGCTGCATTTATAGAAAGCGACAGCACGCTGACCACGGCCTTGTGTCGGCTGGACACGGCCCCGTGGTCAGACAAGAGCCTGACACATTTTTTCTGTATTCTGAT
Source organism: Helianthus tuberosus (assembly GCA_030545235.1). Taxonomy (NCBI): domain Eukaryota; kingdom Viridiplantae; phylum Streptophyta; class Magnoliopsida; order Asterales; family Asteraceae; genus Helianthus; species Helianthus tuberosus. Next base: position 50,761,189 of record CM060371.1, on the reverse strand, counting down.
TTAAAATCAGATACAGATCTTCAGGTGGGCACGGGGGCATGTTTACCTGGACACGGCCCCGTGGCTGGAGGGGTTTATGAAGCTATGTCTTATTTTAAGGAATTTATCCAGATCAGGCGGTTCTTTACTGGATGGAACAACACCGAAGTGCCTGAGGTACCTTAATTGTCCTTGATTTAGACAAAAACGCAAGAGGTTATCGGAAAGGGTGAATCCTAAGCTAAATACCGGTGGGCGAGACCAACCATTATTTCCATTATCCGGGATCTCGTTAAAGAAGGTATATATCGAATCGCTCAGGTCTATGTATACATCGGTGGAGACCGATGGGGAGTCCTTCACGGCACAATCGACACAGGGACGACTATCGCTCATATCCTCACAAGAGTTAGAGGTGCTTTCGGGAGCAAGGATCTTGTTATATTCTGAATGCGGCCTCAACAACTCTCCTTGATTGTCATCTTGAGACGAATTATTTATTTCTGTCTCAAGTTCTTTTATCAATTGGAGAATTACTTCTTCCATTTGAAATATTCTTCGAGAATCATTTCATCTAGAAGAGATGGTTGAGAGCATTCAAGGGAGAGATAGGGATTGTTTTTTACTTTCGTCCATCTTAAGGCTACAGGAAAACGATGGGTCTATATAGTGGGGAGTGTAATTTAAAAAATAACATTTTAAATCTTCATGAGTTCCACCACGTATTTGACACCACGCACCATAAGAGGAGCGAAAGTAAAAATGATTAGTATCACTCATGTTTGTGTCAGAAATTACCAACCATCGGGATCTTACGGTTCTGTTTTCAATGTCTGAAACTTAGGCACGGGGGCGTGTTCGGTGGGCATGGCCCCGTGTTCAGCTACTGTTTGACTTAAAACAGGATTGCCAGTACCAAAGATTGGGCACGGGGACGTGTTCAGCGGGCACGGCCACGTGCTGAGCTCTGCAGAAGCTGGAAAAAACTACAAAAATCCTAAAAAAAAATATGAAAAACAAGAAAAACGATTAGGCCGTTGATTCCTAACTTTCTTAAAATCCTTGTGTCCCTGGCAGCGCCGCCAAAAACTTGGTGTATGTTGGGTGTGATATGTTTTTATTAATATTTTAAGCCCTTTTTTTACACATTAGTCAAGTTTTAAATTTATAAAACACGATATTCTACTAACACTAAACACACACATGGGCAAGTGCACCCATCGTGAGCGTAGTATAGCGTTGGTATGATACCGAGGTCGTCCAAGAACACAAGAGCTTTTAGTACTGGTTTATCCTCAACGTCTAATCAAAATCAAAATTTTTAGAAAATATTTTAAAGATGAAAATAAAAACTAAAAATGCTGAAAATAAAAATAAAACAGATAGACAAGATGAATCATTTGGATCCGACTCGCCTTTAATGTATCCTTTGATGATTTCCGCACTTTTGCACTTTTTAAGAGATTATCTTAGTTATGGTAGTAGGCCTCTCTTTTGAATGTAATGTTACCCTCAACCCAGAGGTTTGAGTCAGCTAGGATACAATCCCAAAGGGTCGGAATATTGGAAGATAATTAATTAAGTTATTAATGCAAAAAGTGGTAGGCCACTCTTTTGAAGGTGAAGTTACCCTCGGCTAAGTGGTTTTAGTCAGCAGGGATACAATCCCAAGTAGTCAGTTTAATGTATTAATAGTAGTTTACATATGAGGGGATCAAGCCATTTGCACCCCGGCCATCCAATAGCTGTGGGTATTGAAGGAGGTCCTAGTAAGCTTGACCCAGGTCCTTGTAGGATGTATACACTGAACAAGGCAAGAACCTTACCAAACCATTCCCTTAACCCCCAACCAGGTAGCCAACATATCTCTATATAGACCGTAGAGATGTGAATGGTGAAAATCTTTTACTTTATATAGACAGTAAAGTAATGCCAAGACACCACAGAATAAGGAAGTTTCACCTTCAACATAAGAAACTAGTTATTAAAGTCATTAATACAAAACCAAGTAAAAGTGCGAAAAGATTAAAAATCAAAAGTAATACATTAAATGCTTCTCTTCACCAAGTGATGTAAGAGACTTAGCCAAACATGGCCTTTGATTGACAAGAACTCTTACAATCAATCTTGGATCCTGAGACTACTACACACACTCTAAGGTGGATGATGGATGATGGTGGTGGATGTGGGTGTTGTAGTGGTGGTGGAGTGGTGGTGAAGTGGGAGAGAGGTGGTTTGCCAAAGGATACCTTGGAAGTGAACCAAGCACCTCTATTTATAGCCTGAACAGAAGCTCGGCCACGGCCTGTGTCCGCTGGACACGGCCCAATGGCCATCCACTTTCCCTTCCTTCATCATTTGCTCTTGTCTGCATTAGGCTCCACACGGCCCCGTGTTCGCTGGGCACGGCCCCGTGTGCAGAAGCGTATCTGTACTACCAAGATTTACTAGATTTTGCGAATCTTAGCGTTGACCATGCCCCGTGCTCACTGGGCACGCCCCCGTGGTGAGCAGTAGAAGCTTCTACAGCTTTGTCTTTTCTGCAGACATCTGGCCACGCCCCCGTGCTCAGTGGGCACGGGGCCGTGGTCAGCCTTCTGTTTCCTGTTTTTTGCTTGGGAAGATGTTGTTGAGGGTTCGGGCATGCCACGTTTATTCCTTTTCTTTGTATTTATGTTAGTTTTTGTTGCATATTTGTTCCTTTTGTTCATTTAATCTCATTTGGTCCTGAAAATACAAAAGGAAGACAAAAGCACACTTTTTCCAACATTAGTACTAAAAAAGGGTTAGTTTTATGCCTCATTTAATGAAATTTATATGTTGCATTTTGCACACATTAGTAACTTCTGCAAGAAAACTGGGCTTCCAGAGGAAGAATGTAGAAGGAGAAGGAAAACTAATGTATGTTACAAATGCAGAGAACCAGGCCACTTCCGTCTCTACTGCCCGAAACTATCTAAGGCACCCGACAACGAGGGTAGAAACCCAGATGAAGCTAAGGAAAACGCATAAATATTTACAATACCGGAGACAACAGCAAAATAAGCACCCTTATGTTTCGACTATACTTAAGCTAGTTGACTTTTGATTTCGATCAAAACTTCACCAATAAAAGATCTTTATTTTTCTTTTATAGAGCCAACTCTCATTAGTCTTATCTCTTGATAAATTCCTATGTCATACGTGCATTGCTTGTCATGCATGTGAATTCACGTCAAAAGATCATTTATTCTTGAGTTCTAATAAATATTTCGTTATACTCACTCTGATAATCTATATGATTACATAATGTTGACTTCTGATAATCGAGTCAGCAAATTTCTTGGAAAACTCATTTTTCTTTTCAAAGATACATACCGGATTTTATGGTAACCATTTCTTGTCAATACATATGTCCATTGTTGGAATATGTCCAAACCAAGCTCAATTGTTTGAACTTGTTCATAATATACAATTCAAAATCCCATATGATGAATTGAGATCATCATATTCAAGGTAATCTCATTGTTTGAATCATAGTAAACTTGTTTAAAGTCTTCAATTTCGATGTATCATTTGTTAAAACACGACACCTTGCGGTGGCGATTTCTTTGAAACTTGGACTCATTTCATTTTCACACCTGAGGTACGAATTTATCTATTTATTGATTCATTATCCTAACCCAGTCTTAATACAATTTTGTGTTAAGATAAAGGTACCTAAATTCTTATTCCAATGTACCTTCAACATTTCTTTCATCTTTGAGTTAAACCTACAATATTCATTTATTCTTTCATTCGAACGTCCTATCTTTTGAATATCCAGATTCACTTCATTGAAACTTTCAGTCAATTTCAAGAATGAATTCGTTCGGTCCGTAATCATTGAATTCCTTCAATCATTACAACACCTTGCAGATTGTAGTCTGTGCTAATAATAAACCCTGATTATATCAATCCATACGTCATTTGTTTGACTCATCATTCAAGTAGTCTTGATACAATTAGGTATTAAGACAATGATACACTAAATTCCATTGTATTGTCCAGTGTATCTCTGCCATTTGAATCAATGTCACTTATTTCTATTGTAATAGTTGACAAATCATTTTTCATACTTCTATTTTCATTTGAGATTATTGACTCATAATCTTCCTCCATTGAAAATCAAAGTAAGTTCTCTTTTGACATTTGAATCCTATTGTTTCTAAAAAGTCATTGCATTTCACATTATATGCCTATCAAATCCTCTTTTTATTTTGTGAAACTTAGTCACCTTGATGATTGTATCATTTCATCTCATGAAGTTAACATCAATTCCTGGAACTAATCGAAACATTTATGTTTCTCATTTTCTACCATGTCCTTATAAAGATCTCACTAAGGATTCGTCTGCTAAACATTTTTTAGGATTTCATACGTACATCATTCCTGGCAATTGTAACTGATAAGCTATGGGTCCTATTCGTCTAATAAATGGTCCCACATACCTGGAACTTGAATTCCCTCTTTTAACGAATCTGACTACCCTTTCCATAAAGAAACTTTTAACGAAACTACTTGAAAGGTTTTCATCTGTTATCTACATAACTCTTTTGATAATCTCGTATTGCTTTAACTTAAATTATCTTGTTCTTGCACTATCTCGAGTCCAGATAAGTTGCTTTTCTCTAAAAATTCTGCCCAACAGACAGGAGCTCAAAACTTTCGTCCAATAAATGCTTCCAAAGACGCTTTGACACTGTTTTACTAACTACAAGACTCGATATACTTCCAAGATAATATCTTAGCCCAAATCTCGAGGACGAGATTTAAAACAAGGTGGGGAGGATATAACAACCCTTCTTAAAATAATTTGGACACCCCTAAACACTCTTAAATATCCCCCGTACGCGAGAAACAGACCCGAATAACCTTTATATTAATAAAAATCAAGAAAAACAAATAAACTGGGTCACTCGCGGGCAGCGACCCAGTTAGCCAAGGTCTTCGCGGGGTGCGGCAGCCCATTACTTGCCCGACACACAAACAGGCCACGTATCAGGACACGTGTCGAGATTCCGGTGACTTAGCAAACCCTAAACCGCCCTATGCTCCCTCGCGGGCCACGAAAACTCTTCTTGTTTCTCTCGCGAGGGCGCGAGCGAGGCCAGATCAGGCCTATAAATGAAGAGCTTCGGCTCATTTGTTCAACGTTCATTTCTCGATTCTCTCTCTAATTTCTTTATAGTAAAAACTCTGCTCAGGTATAATACCTACTAAATTAGCAAAGTTCTGCCTCGTTGTAAGTATTATACCCCGGTTATGTATTAGATACGCTGCCCGATTGATCTAGTGCTCCGTAACGCCTGTCGAGGCTCTGCCCGGCGTAGTCGTTGGAGTTCTGTCTCGGGGAGGGTATAACTAATGTAAAATTGTGCTATTATACTAACACGTGTGCATTGTTTAATTAATAGATTATAACCAGGAAGTCACAAGGAAATACCTAAAGTAGCAATCTGAGTAATCTCCTTTTTGTGAAACCTTTTTGTAAACTGTTTTTACAAAATCTTAAATGTTTTAAAATATAATTAGCAGTGATTGAGTCTGTGTAATTCTTCAATTACTGCCGGTATGTTGGGGTTTTGTATACAAAATGTGGAACACGTTACCATTGGACAATAAGATAGCCAATGAGTAATATGACCCACCAGTCAGGATTGACAGTACTGAATGAGTAATTGTGTAGATATAAATATTGTAATTGCTCTCAATACTGTAAAATGATAAAAACCTATCTTGATTAAACTGGGATTCACTCACTAGTATTTCTTGCTGATAAAATGTTTTAAACACGTGTTTCAGGTAAGTTAGTATGAAGCCAATAAAAGCCAGCTAGAGAGCCTTGAAGGCTTAGAAAAGTGGCGATAAAAGTTACCTAATTAAAAAGGAGGATTGTTTTCAATAATTAGGGTAATTCCCTATAAATATATTACAAATGAAAAGTCGGATTTTGTCCCACTTGTTATTATAAATGTATTATCAGAAAAACTTGGGTTTTATCCCATTTATCTATTTTAAACATTATGGTGTTTACTCTGATAAAAATATTTCCTAACTACGGTCCTGATGAAAATTTCGGCTGCCAAAATTAATAAACACCGATACCACCGAATGTGCAAAGCTCATGGCCGCCCGCCTCCCGGGGCAAGGGTCAGGGGCTAAAGTAGCATTTACACAAGGATAGGTCTCTTCTACTCATCCAAACCTTTTTCAAGAACAAAGAAAACAAAATGACATATGGGTGTCATCAGCCCATTTTTCTTGAATTTTGTCCATCTCATGCAGCAAAATCTTAGTCCTCTCACCTAACAAATCATTCAGCGCAACTTCATGCAGAACATTACTGAGTATCAAAGAAAAGATGTTTGCCATCGTTGATTTCTCTCAACTTTTTGACGTTTTACATTGAGTTATATTTTTTAGGAACCAGTGTGTTTTTTTTTTTGGTGTGATAAACGGAAGGTAGTGAGACGTTTCTATTTATATGATTTTTTTTGCGCGTAGTTTAGGCGAGATATTATTTTATAACAAAAAATGTAATTAACATTTATCCGGATAATTAGACTTATTGAATAATTTATTATGCTTCCGCTAAACATGTTTGATTTTCAAAACTAATGTTTAAATTTCTCTATTCTCGTTTAACGGAAAGTTCTAATTTTACTTATGGTTTAATGTGATTAGTGGCTAGATCCTGGTACGTCACACGCCTCGCGGGGGTTTCCGCTTGTGGTACTTTTGGGGGTGAGACAGTTTGGTATCAGAGCCACTGGTTATAATGAACTAGGTTTTAAAACGTTTTCATAAAACCAGACTATAACCAAACAGTACCAAAAACGACCATGACACTCAGCTCCAGATTGCAAGGTTCGTCTTTTGTTTACATTATGCATTACTTACCTAGTATACACACACTCATGACATTACATGAAACTACACACTTGGCACTATGATAGGACTACATGTGCTGCTTGTTTATGTGATGCTTGATAGTGTGACACTACCCTTAGACCCTTGTGATCCCTAGTTCTGTGATATCCTTTGTTTTGTTACTCGAATGTGGGGAACATTTTAGCACAAGTTAAGAGGAACTGAGATGAACATGCAAGTTTCATTATCATTATGGGTGCACATATAATGATAATGTGGGGTGTATGAGAGTCCCAGTGAGGCTTAATAAGTGTGAAAGGGGTTTTGTTCCATTATCCGATGTGATAGTAGAGTTCCTTAATCTATAGAGGTCATAGTGATGATTGACTTCTACTCAATCGCGATCCTTATCCTTTCCACTCTTCTTGTATAGAATCATGAGCGGACGTGGCAGACGTAATGGTGGACATGGAGGTGGCTGCGGCGGTGGACGTGGCAACATTGTGATGACTCAGGCAGAATTGACAGATCTGATTAACACACGTGTGGCTGAGGCTTTGGCAGCTCAGCAAGCTGGTACAATATATACCAGACAAAGCATAATCCTTGGTCATTTTACTAGACTCTCATTCGTGCGTACTTCCTTTTTGGTTTAGGTCAACCTACGAACCAAAACCAGAACAATCCACCTGTGTGTACATTCAAAACCTTCATGGATTGCAAGCCTCAAACTTTTAGTGGAGTTGAAGGTCCTGTGGGACTGCTCCGTTGGTTCGAGAAAGCCGAATCTGTCTTTGCAATTTGTAACTGTCCAGCTAGGAGAGGGTGAAGTTTGCTTCTGGCACCTTGGAGGATGGTGCCTTGACTTGGTGGAATGCTCAGGTGCAGATGTTGGGCATCGAGATGGAAAACGCGACTACTTGGGATGATTTTAAGGAATTGATACGGGAAGAGGACTACCCTCGTGATAAAATTCAAAAGCTGGAAAACGAATATTATAACCTGAAGATGGTGGGATCGGAGATCGAGGCTTATATGAAACGGTCTCACAAGCTAGCGAACATGTATCCTAACCTATCAAGACCACCACACCATAGAATCAAACTCTACATCAAAGGATTAGCACCACAAGTCAAGGGTTTGGTCACTGTGGCAAATCTTGACAACTTACCGTGGATCATCATATTGGCTCATAAGATCACTGATCAGGAGGTGGAGTGTGGCTCGCTACCGCCACGTGTTACTGCCACTACTGCTACTACTACTACTACCCCCGCCACTGACGACAAGCGTAAATGGAATGACGCAGACAAGGCGGCCAATTCGAACCAGTCGCAAAAGAAGCCTGACAACAACAACAGTCGCAGTTTCAGTCAGTCATCTTCGGTCAACCAGAATCAGAACAACAGTCAAACTTCGGGCTTTTATGCGGGAAAACAGCCGAAGTGCAGCAAGTGTGGTTTCCACCACTATGGCCCGTGTAACCGAACATGTCAAAGGTGTGAAAAAGTGGGTCATATGGCGAAAGATTATAGAGCTCCGTATCCAAAGCAGCAACAACAACAGCCCCAACAATAGCAACAGAGGCAGTAACCCCAGCAGAATCGGGGTAATCAAAGGGGATGTTACCAATGTGGCAATGAAGGGCACTTCAAGAAGGATTGCCCACAATTGAATCAGAACGCCAACAACAACAACGGTGGGAACAATAATCGCCAGAACAACAACAACAACGCAGGGAACAACAACAATGGGAATAACAGTGGGAAAGGCACTCATGGGAGAGTGTTTACTATTGGAGCAGGTGATGCAAGGAATGATGGAAACATCGTGACTGGTACGTTCTCTGTCAACAGTATTTTCGCTTCTGTATTATTCGACTCTGGTGCCGACTGGAGTTATGTGTCTCTGGGGTTCAGCCGTCAGTTAGGATTAACCCCAACACCTCTCAAAACCAAACACATAGTGGAATTGGCTGATGGTAAGTCAATTGAAGCCTCACATGTACACTTAGGGTGTAAACTTGATCTCTTGGGTCAAGTGTTCGACATCGACCTTCTTCCCGTCACTATGGGTAGCATTGATATAGTTGTTCGTATGGATTGGTTGTCCAAACACCGAGCCGATATACTTTGTAAGGAGAAAATCATGCGTGTACCTCTCCCTAGTGGGGAACCATTATCCATTCAGGGTCATCGAAGTGGTGCAACTGTCAGCATCATTTCATCCATGAAAGCCCAAAAGTGTTTGCGGAAGGGCTACCCTGCTATTCTTGCGCTTGTTACTGACACTCAGCCCGAAGAGAAGAGAATTGAGGATCTACCAGTTGTTCGTGAGTTTCCTGACATCTTTCCCGAGGAACTTCCAGGCTTACCCCCACACCGTCAGGTCGAGTTCCAAATTGATCTTACACCAGGGGCAGCCCCGATTGCTCATGCACCTTATCGTCTTGCACCTAGAGAGTTGCAAGAACTGTCAAATCAACTCCAGGAACTGTTGGATAGAGGCTTTATCCGAACCAGTTCCTCGCCTTGGGGAGCCCCAGTTCTGTTTGTGAAGAAGAAGGACGGGTCTTTTCGTATGTGTATCGACTACCGTGAACTGAACAAGGTGACAGTCAAGAATCGTTATCCTTTACCTCGCATCGATGATTTGTTTGACCAGTTGCTAGGGTCAAGCTATTACTCGAAAATTGATCTAAGGTCGGGCTATCATCAGATGAGAGTCTGAGAGGAGGATGTTCCCAAAATGGCTTTTCGAACGTGGTACGGCCATTACGAGTTTCTAGTCATGCCATTCGGGTTAACCAATGCACCAGCGGTGTTCATGGATCTCATTAACTGTGTGCGCAAACCGTATCTTGATGATTTCATCATCGTGTTTATCGATGACATTATGGTCTACTCTAAGAGCAAGGAGGACCACGAGTGGCACTTACGTCTTATCTTGGAGCTCCTGAGGAAGGAGCAGCTTTACGCGAAATTCTCTAAGTGCGACTTCTGGATTCGAGAAGTACACTTCCTTGGTCACATAGTTAACGAACTGGGGATACATGTGGATCCCTCTAAGATCGACTTTATTAGGAATTTGACAACACCAAAGAGCCCTTCGGAAGTGCGGCAATTTCTTGGCCTCACTGGGTACTACCGTAGATTCATTGAGGGTTTTTCAAAGATCGCTCAATCTCTCACCGCTCTAACACAGAAAGGTGTCGTGTATTCGTGGGGAACAAAACAGGAAGACGCCTTCCAGCTTCTAAAGCAAAAACTCTGCAGTGCACCGATTTTGTCTTTACCTGAGGGTACCGAAGATTTCGTAGTGTACTATGATGCCTCTATTCAGGGTCTCGGTTGCGTGCTGATGCAACGCGAGAAAGTGATAGCCTACGCCTTTCGACAATTAAAGGTTCACGAGAAGAACTACGCAAATCACGACTTAGAGTTAGGAGCTGTGGTCTTTGCACTGAAAATCTGGAGGCATTACTTGTATGCTACTAAATTCACCATTTATACCGACCACAAGAGCCTTCAGCACATCTTCGACCAAAAGGAGTTGAATATGCGACAGCGTCGCTGGGTGGAACTCCTGAATGATTACGACTGTGAAATCAAGTATTGTCCAGGAAAAGCCAACATTGTAGCTGATGCCCTTAGTCGAAAGGAAACGAAACCTAAACGTGTTCGAGCTTTGCAGCTCACCGTTCACTCCAACTTTCCTGAACAGATTCGATCGGCCCAGACTGATGCATTGAAGGAAAAAAACCTTAAGGTTGAATCTTTGCGGGACATGGAAAAGCAACTAATAGAAAAATCTGATGGTATTCAATATTTCGTAGAGCGAATATGGAATCCTTCATACGGTAACCTTAGAGAGCTTGTAATGGATGAAGCGCACGAGTCTCGATATTCTATCCATCAGGGTTCTGATAAGATGTATAAGGATCTAAAGACCTTGTACTGGTGGCCGGGCATGAAAGCCCATATAGCGACGTACGTGAGCAAATGTCTGACTTGCGCGAAAGTCAAGGTGGAATATCAGAAATCATCTGGTCTGCTTCAGCAACCAGAAATACCCATGTGGAAATGGGAACAAATTGCTATGGATGTTGTCACTGGTCTACCAAGAACTCAAAACGGGAACGATACCATTTGGGTGATTGTCGACCGTCTCACAGAATCAACACACTCCCTCACGATCAAAGAAACTAACAAGTTTTCACAACTTGCTGGTATTTATATGAAGGAGGTGGTTTCTAGGCACGGGGTGCCAACCTCCATTATCTCTGATCCTGATCCGCGTTTCATATCCGATTTATGGCAAGCGATGCACAAATCATTTAGCTCATGTCTTAACATGAGTACTGCCTATCACCCTCAAACGGATGGCCAGAGTGAGCGAACCATCCAGACATTAGAAGACATGCTACGGGCATGTGTTATCAATTTTGGTAAAGGATGGGAAAGACACTTGCCCTTGGTGGAGTTTTCCTACAATAACAGTTACCATTCTACTATCCAGGCAGCTCCGTTCGAGGCTTTATACGGACAGAAATGTCGATCTCCTCTATGTTGGGCTGAAATGGGTGACAGCCAAATTACAGGTCCAGAACTTGTGCTCGAAACCTCTGAGAAGATTGTCTAGATCCGAAATCGTATGGCGGCAGCGCTTGATCGCCAGAAAAGCTACGTTGATAAGCGTAGGAAACCTTTGGAGTTCACTGTAGGTGATCGTTTCATGTTGAAAGTCTCACCCTGGAAGGGTGTGGTACGCTTTGGGAAGCGTGGCAAACTTAATCCACGTTACATAGGTCCATTCAAGATTCTGGAGTGAATCGGCAAAGTGGCGTACAAACTTGAGTTACCTGCTGAATTGGGTAACGTTCACGATGTCTTTCATGTCTCAAACCTAAAGAAGTGTTTGTCTGATGAAGCACTCGTAGTACCGTTGCAAGAACTAAAGATCGATGACAAGTTGCAGTTTGTTGAAGAACCTATTGAAATTATGGACCGGGAAGTCAAGGTCCGTAAACACAGCCGGATCCCAATCGTGAGAGTTCATTGGAACTCAAGGCATGGACCGGAGTTCACGTGGGAGCGCAAGGATCAGATGAAGCTCAAGTATCCTCAACTGTTCAAAACTACTGATTCGAATCCTAATGCAAATAGTGAATTTCGGGATGAAATTCCCTTTCAAGTTGGGGATGATGTGGCACCCGAGGAAAATCCAGAGTCATCTTGATTTATCACTTCACTCCTCTGAGATTCGCTTACTAAATTTCGGGACGAAATTTCTTTCAAGTTGGGGATGATGTGACAACTCGGAATTCCAAGGTCCTTTAGGTATGTGCTACTTCTGGTCACGTTCGGTAAAACGTTGTAATTGTGTATTAGTTATGTGAGACTCTAATAAAGGATGATTGTTTGTGTGGCAATTTTATATAGTTAAGTAATTGTATTTTTGAACCTAGTCGCTAAATCATACACCTCCTGCTTGGGCCGAGCCCCTCATTTGCATTCTTGGTTGCTCACGGCCCAATAATCACGAGCCCGAAGCGAAGCCAATAGATGGCCCGGCTTATCTATGCGCATACCCCTTAACCTTGTGAAAGGCCTCCATAATCTAACTTAATCAAAAGATTTGCAAACCCTAACACTCCTCTCCTCCTTCCTTGGCGTCAACGGTGATACCCCTCTCGAAGCTCTATCTTCCTATTCAAGCATCACCCTTCCCTCGTTCTTGTGTGCAACCCTAACGCTTCCGCTTAGTATGATTCTTCCCCAGATTGATTTATATTCTATTCTAATCTTGATTATGTGTTAACATGTTTAGTGATATTGGTACATGATTTAGGGTTGTTGTGGTTGAATGCAATATGATTGATCATTGAGATGTGTTACACGATGGGGATAGGTGATAAACAAGGGTTGTTTGGTGATTAGTGTAATGTAATGGTATGATTATGATTATGAACCTGAAATCATTTAGGATGTTAAACGATGAATTCATGTTGTATGATGATATTCGATGAACTGTTATTTTGATTTAGAGATTTCTATGCAATTTGATCTGAATGGGATTTTGATTTGATGGAGATGTTGTTTGCATAAAATAAGGGATTGGTTCCCAAAATTATGTAACTGATTGGTTTTATAGCTATAACTGAATCCATGTTTCTAGAATAAATCACACCAATCGCACACAAGTGTGCATGCAAACTAGTTGGCATGTTGCATGATAAAATAAGGGCCACATAATGTCAGTCGCACATTTTCATTGCAATCGCACACTGTGTTCGGGCCTCTGAATTAATTAGATTGCATCATTTGATTGGGCTGAACACTGGGCCACGAACAAGATATCAGTCGCACAAGTTTGAGTTCAATCGCACACTTTGATGTTGGGCTGCAGCATTTGGGCCGAACCCTTGTGTTGGATCGTACACCATCACTGGTTGCACACTTGGATACTGGCCGCACAACTGAATCTCAGTCGCACACTTCTAAGTGTTGGCCGGAGTCCAGTGGGCCACACAAGTTTGGGATCGCACACTTTTGGCCCATCGCACACACATCCTTTGGGCCTTGGATACAATTGGGCTTGACATACTTGAGCCACACACCTATATGACCTATGTGTTGAACTGATTACGTGTTGTTGTGTGGTATGATTAACTGATAAGTTGCATGAGGCCCAAGGTTTGCATGATATATGTTATGTGATGATTTCTTATATGAAAAGTTGGATGAGATCCTAACTGTTGTGAGTAACTGAAATAGGACCCGATTGATTAAGTCTAAACAAGTAACTAGTCTTACCGAGCAAACCAAGGTGAGTCACTATCCTGTTTACAAGCATGCGTCCGGTGGGGACAATCAAATAGGTAAACAAACAAACAGACTTACACAAACCCATATCCTTGTAGGGGATATAAGGCAGTTTTTCAGTAAATGTTGATGTTGAATAATACACTCACTTTCTATCACTTATGTCCCATCATACTACCGAACTAGCTGCTTGTAGGGCAACGGGGTTTTTAGTTGATAGCGCTATTAGGTTTGGCACCCTTAAGACGTACCTGGATAAGACGGGCGTGAACTAATAACTTAAAATCATGACCAATGTTTGATAGAGCATTGGGGAAGGGCAAATAGGAGCCGTCTTGCGGTATCGATTTATTATCAACATGACGTAAATCAATACTCGGTAACAAACGATTAACAAAACTGTGAACTCTCCAGCTTTTTGCTGATATACCTTTTCTGCATGCTTGCAGTCCCTTAGGTACACTGACGTGGGACTTGCTGTCTGGGAAGCTGGTGTGGTCATGGGCCGTGACAACTGGATGCACTTTTGAAGTTAAATTGTTTCCAAACATTTATGATTAGACTTATTGAATAATTTATTATGCTTCCGCTGAACATGTTTGATTTTCAAAACTAATGTTTGAATTTCTCTATTCTCGTTTAATGGAAAGTTCTATTTTTACTTATGGTTCAATGTGATTAGTGGCTAGATCCTGGTACGTCACACGCCTCGCGGGGGTTTCCTCTTGTGGTACTTTTGGGGGTGTAACAGTTTCAGCAGATGTTTTTCAAACATCTGTCGTGATCATTTACACTACACCACTAACAACCCAACCACCTCCAAAATCATAAAGATTTCCCACACATTCACCTTCACCACCAAAACATTCTCCTTCACCAGAAATCAAGTCCACATGCAAGAGAAAAACTCATGTTGTCTTAGAAGATGATGAGGAGATTAAATCACCAATCCCCGTATCATCTGCCCCCATTTAAAACATTCCATCATCGTCACTTCCATCCAGAAAACCCACTTCATTCCTTCCAAATACTACACTACCATCAATCATTCCCCTAGTAGCTAAATATCCTCTAGAGCTAGCTACTATTAAAGGTGTAATTGAGTCATTCTTCACAATAGAGGATCCATCAAAAAGATCCTTCCCATCTCTTTATGGCTATATGCAGCCTCAAAACTTAGATGAGTATCTGAAATTAAAAGCAACACAGGCTGAGGTTATAGCAAGAGAGAATAGCATAGGGATGGATGACAGGAAATACCAGAGCTTATTATCACATGAGCTTAGTAAAGTGAGAAAACTTGAAGACTTTGCTAAGGATCTGAGTAAATCCATGTCTGAGAAGCCAATAAATCCTGACCTTCAAAAGGAACTGAGGGATGATTATCTTGAACACATTATGAAGCACAGACCATATAAAGCAACCAAAGCTCAATTCAAAGACTGGTCATCAGATGCTCTTAGAGAAGCAATCCAAAGAATCATAAAAATGTGCAATGATCCTCTGGTAAAGCCAACTCCACCTAAGTGGAAGAAAGTCAAACAAGTGGATCCGGATTAGGCATTGAAGTTTAAAAGAATGAGAGCAGAGCTTATGGCTGTTGGTTATGGTTCAGCTAGATCCATTGCCAGATGGTCCAAACTCAACATAGTTGAGACCTATAAAAGGCTTGAAGAACTTAGAGCTAAAGATCCAAATGTTCCTCAAAAGCCAGTCTATCCTACAACTGCAGCTTTGCCTCAACGAACCCATACTCCCAAAAAGCTTCTCTCATCATCTACTTTATCCACAAATGCTTTAAGACAATTAAAAAGGCAAAAGCAGACTTATGGGGAAGATGAGCAGAAGTTTGAAGAACATAGAAAAGAGGTAATAAAGTAGATGATGGAGGACCACATTGACCCTGCTGCTGACTTACTTGCTACTCAACTCGGAGAAACAATTGCAAATTTTGTCAGTAGATAACAAACACCAAACGCGTCTTCAATAAGTCTTTTCCCAAGAAAACCAGTTGATCCAAAAATAGTAAAGTGGAAGTCATGCTCAGAAACCCAAGTATTGACTTTGGTCAGATCAGATGGCAGTGTTGAAGAGGTTAAAATGGATAGTGTATATAATCTGAATGCATACGATCTCCAAGATTTGTTGGACCTTCAACTTGAAAGGGATGATGAAGAAGACATGTTCTCCCTGGACTTTAAACTACTATTCAAAGAACAAATCAGGGAGATGTTTATGAGAAATAAAGATCAGTAATAAAGAAGGGTTTTGGTATCATCTGTTGTATAGGGAGATTTGTTGGATCAGTAGTTGTGACATTGTCTCCAGTAGCATATGTAGCCAAGACACAACATGTAGCAAATGAGATGTTGTTGGGTAAGAGACTCTTGATTGGCTTTGATGAAAGTTGTTGAAGCAGGTGATCGTGTGATCGTAGTTAATGTTTGTTGAAACTTAAGTTGTATTCAAATTCTATTGATTTTTTTTCAAAGTAATGATTTTAAGTTTGTTAGTATATTCGTTTGATGTTTTACAACTTCTGTATTGAAGTTTGATAAATACATTTCCAACATATATGAACATTCGACAAAGTAAAATAGTAGTTCTCGCTTTTTATGATGAAATGTATTGACTACTTTTGATTATTTGTTTAGGCTCATTATTTGTTTAGTTGTAAATCAGATTTCAAATACATCAACATGCAAGATTTGTGAGAATAACTCATGATTAATTTAATATTAGTTAATCAAAAGAAAAACTAAACTAAAAATTACAATATCTATACATCTATCTATACTTTCTATTAAAATGTGCTATGCATGGTTTTCTAAAAACCACCCGTGTTTGCACACGGGTTTTACTACTAGTACATATAAAAAGTAAATCAATGTGTGATACGTGTCATTCATTGAAGGTATTTAATTTTTTGTTTTCCCGCCTCTTTTTCATGCTAATCTTATCTTAATATTAATTAAATGATAAATTAATACTAAATCTTATCCTTAAAATTTCTCTTCTACTTATCTTAATTAAATAAATAAGAATTTAATAGTAACTATTATCCTTATATAAAATCCTTTTAAAATTAAGTTGATAAATATTAATCGTTTTTAAAATCAAGTTGATAAATATTAATCATAAGTAAAGTTAAAAGTAATATATCAAGTAGGATAAATGTATTCGTACATATTTAAAATAAGTAAAAAATTATAAAACGAAAAAAAAAAATCTCTAAATCTTATCCTTGAATAATCCTTTAAAAATTAAGTTGATAAATATTAATCATAAGTAGAGTTAAAAGTTATATATGATAAATTTATACCTATACATTTAAAATACGAAAAGAAAATTATAAAACTATAAAAAAGAAAAACTCTCTAAATATATATAAGAAAATAATTATAGATTTTTAAATATATTTAAATAGTCGAAACAATGTATAATAACATAGAAAATAACTTTTTTTATTATCACTACAAGAAAACTGGGTTTTTAATACGCGCAAAAGCGTCCTGTAATACAAATAATTTTAATATCATGGAACTTAATGCTTATACATGGATGTTTTATTTGTAGGTAGTCCATGAGGATTGAGGACGCATGATCACTCAAGATTTTATGCTTCTTATTTCTTTAATTGCTTTTAATTTCTTTGTTAAATGTTAAGACTTTATGTTAGATAAGGTTATAACTTATTTATGGTTAGTGTTTTTGTTATGAACATGATTATTTGAAATATAATGAAGTTTATTTCTTTTATTAGTTGATGTTATACAATAACTATTAGGATGTTATATGTTGATGGTCTGTTTATAAAATTGGTTTTATAATCTTATTTGGGATATTAGGACCATTTTCTTGATATTAAAGTAGCAATAACGTTATATCATAAGGGTCCTATAAATTAATTTTTAAGGACGCTTGTATGTGTATCAAAAGATTAAAAGTATGTAATCAGATATTAGAACATTGTAAAAGTGTCCTAATATGTTCTTTTTAGGACGCTATTTAAGTTGTCTATAGACATATTATATTATGCGACCATAAATTTGGTTTCACAATCTTATTTGGTATATTAGGACCCTTTTCTTGGTACTAAATTAGTTATAATGTTATATCATAAGGGTCCTATCAATTAATTTTTAAGGACGCTTGTAAGTGTATTAAAAGATTAAAAGTATGTAAGCACATGTTAGAACATCGTAAAAGTGTCCTAATATGTTTTTATTAGGACACTATTTCGGTTGTTCAAAGACATATTACGCGACCATAAAATTGGTTTCATAATCTTATTTGAGATGTTAGGACGCTTTTTTAGTTCCGGGACTTATTACGACCCATTTACATGAAACGCTTTTACCGTCGGTCCTATTAAATGAAAGGTCCTATAAAATAGCATTTCAGGACGCTTTTGCGCGTATTAAAAACCCAGTTTTCTTGTAGTGTTTGATTTTTTTTTTACCCAAACCTCTTAAAACATGTATATAACATGTGTAAATTTTTTCCAAAAAAAATCGGGAGCTTTGAGTTTCTCGGGTTTTCTCGCCACAAGTGGGTTTTCTATACATCCTTCCTATATATATATGTATATATATAGCGGAGAATTCAAATGAGAAGAAATTTTTTGTAAGAAGAAAAAAAAAGAAATTTCAACCAATAAAAATGTTTTATATATATATATATATATAGCGGAGAATTCAAATGAGAAGAAATTTTTTGTAAGAAGAAAAAAAAAGAAATTTCAACCAATAAAAATGTTTTATTTTACTTTATTTAATATAAGTATTTAATATTACTATAAGGGTACATTGGTAAATCTACATAGATCATTAATTTGTAGTCTTCCTTTTTAATAGCTAACTACATTAATTTTTTTGTAACTTATCTTCAAAATATATAATTTTTCTAAAAAATAAAATAAAATAATTTAAAGTGTAGGATAAATTACAAGGTGTATAGGATAAATTACGAGTTGTGTAGGATAAATTTCAACATGTAGGATAAATTTTGAAATATGTAGAATAACTTTTGATGTGTGTAGGAAAAGAAAGTTAGTGTGGAGAATGGTAGCGTTTATGACTAACTAATAAGTCAGAGATAATAATAAATGAGATAAGTGAAAAATTTATTTAACGTTTTACAAAATTACCTTTTGTTCTTTTTCTTCTCAATTAAATTTTCTTCTCAAATGAAGTGAAAACTCTAAAACTAACTAAAAAAACCTAAAAAATGACATTGAAATTATTTTTAAAATTTTTTTTTATAAATTTTCGCTACTTTTTATATATTAAAAAAAAATTTCAAAAAAAAAAGTAGTGCACATGTGTAGTACATATATAATGCACATGTGCAGTACAAGTTTTTTTTTTTTGAAAAAAAAAAAGTTTATATATATATATATGGAGGGTTCAGTTGAAAACCACTAATTAGAGTGAAAACTAATTAAAAATTGCCTAAAAAACATGCCATATATAGGGAGGGTTCTTTTGAGAACGCTAAATATTGCGAGAATAATGAGAGCGAATTAAAAAACCATTTTTTTCTATACAACCCTCGTTGTAATTAAAATACAACATTAAAAAAAGGAAATAACAACATCAAATAGTTTATTTCTCCTCTCAAAATCACTATTATTAGATTTTTTACGCATGTGTAAATATAACAAATTTACACATGTGTAAATGGCAAACTTACACATGTGTAAATTTTCTTTATTTACGAATTCACGTAAATTTGAATGTGTATATTTAATTTCTAATATTATATTCAAATAATAATGATAAGTGTAAAAAGAATTTTTGAATTTGAATTGTTTTTGACCAAGTTCTCGTGGTTTTTTATTCGTTCTCACGGTTCTCGCAATATTTATCGTTCTCATTTAAACCCTCCACTATATATATATATATATATATATATATATGGGAAGGCTATAGGGAAAACCCACTTGAGTTGTGTAAACTCAAGAAACCTTTGTAAAAAACCCATGTAAACTCAAAAAACCTTTCTAAAAAAATAGGAAATGTAATATACATATATTTGAACATTTTTAAAAAAGAAACACAAAAAAACACCGAGTAGTTTTTTTTTTTTAATGTTACAAATTTCAGGTTACATAATATATATGTCCAAAAAAAATGTAACATACAAATTTTCAACATTTAAAAAAAAACTAGTAAGCATTTTTTTCATTTTTTTTTTCATAAATATGTCCGTGTACATTTATATTACATTCCTTATTTTTTAGAAAAAAATAAAAATGTTACATAGGGTTTATTTGGGTTTTCTCAACTCACATGGGTTTTCGATTTATCTTTACCCTATATATATATATATATAGAGAGAGAGAGAGAGAGAGAAACGGAATCAGGAGAAAACACCCAAAAGTGTGAGAACATTGAGAACGCATCCTGGCCCAACACGTGTCACGCGACATATAGAAGGGCAGAGGGGCTTTTTTGTCATTTTATCATCCGTTTTTCCAATTTCGCTTTTCAAGATATTGATTTATTTTTTTGGGGTTTAAGATTTTTGGCGTTAATCAAATTCAATAATTATATGGCGTTTTAATGGTTTCATTGTATTAACATTTTGGCGTTTATGGCGTTTTTTTTTCAAATCTCGCTTAATGACATTTTTCAAGGCGTTTTAGACAAGAAGGCTCATTGTTCTATTATTTTTTATATACATTTTGGTGTTTGTGGTATGTTGGCCTTTTACAATTCTAAAATTATATTACAGCCACAGGGAAAAAAATAGAAACGAAAAAAAATAAATTAAAAATCCTAATCGGATCTCTCTTCACAATCTTCACTGTTATCAGTCTCTCTCTTTTTTAGTACTACAAGAACTGTCACCAAATATATGGCGTTTTATGTAAACCTTAACAAACCCATCGGTTTGATTATTTTGCCTGCTCGTCTGTTGAAGTGGCTTTTTGTGAATGTTTGGGGACATAGATCTATGACGTGTGGGTGGGGTTTTCGCTTTTTTTTTTTTTCATCTTGATATTCATCTTTATAATCATCCCACTCTTCAGTTTCATTGATCTCTTCTCCTCATCCAAGCCTTTTTCAATAACAAAGAATACAAAATGACATATGATGGTCATCAGTATCTTTTTCTTGAATATTTGTCCATCTCATGCAGCAAAATCTTACTGAGTTACTCCCCTCAGCTAACAATCCATTCAGTGAAACTTCACGAAGAACAATACTGAATATCCAAGAAAGCATATTTTTTTGGCGTTTTACAGTGAGTGGTATTTAGTAGTATTGTCGTTTGTTTGTTTTTTTTTTTTTTTTTTTGATCAAATGGAAGTTGCTGAGACATATCATTTTATAGGATGTCTTTTTGGTGTGTAAGTTAGGCGGTGCATTATTATAATAAAGTATTCGTCGTTTCAGTTACTGTTTGTAATTATTGTTTTTTATAAGCTTTATCTCTGAAGTCTGTAACACGTCCCATCTTTCAAAGTTGGCGTTTTAGATTCTAATATAATAAATTTTCCGTCTCTTCATTTTTACTGTTTTGTAGTTACTATTTCTAGTTACATATTCAAGTTTGGTTTTTATTTTTTTTATTTTTTGGGTTTTTTATAATACTTTTCCAAAGTAATTTTATTATAGTTTGGGAGTTTTTTGAGGCGTTTTACGGCATGATAGCGTTTTAACAAGCATTTGGCTCTCTGGCGTTTTATTATATATGGCGTTTTTAATATATAACAATCAACTGAAAAAGAAAATTAAAAAAAATAATATATAAATAATTGATCTTCCAAATCTTCAATGTCACCAGTCTCTTTGTTCTTTTTTGAACCATCTTAACTGGCTGGTTCGAGTTTCGTATGATTCATTTTGTTTTTTTGTTTTTCAAGTAGTTTTTTTTGTGGCCGTTTGGAAGCACAAAGTCTGATATCAGCATCTTTTTCTTGAAGATTTGTCCATCTCATGCAGCAAAATGTTATTGAGTTTACACCTTTCAGCCAACAATCTTGAATTTTCCAATGAACGATGTTTGATTTTTTAATTTTGGCGTTTTACCGATAAAAAGAACGCCACTAAATAAAAGCACCTTAAACCTCAAAATTTGATCATGCTAAAATCAATAATGTTTTGCAGTATGAGATGGACAACATTGTTAATCCTCTGTTAAGAAAGATATCTGATAATGTTGTCCACCCCATACAGCTAAACTTTATTGACAACAAACGTCAATAATGTTTTTGTATGTTTTGGCGTTATAAATTGGATGGAAGTTGAGGATAAAGTCAATAAGATTTTACTCAATGAAATGGACAATATCATCACTTAAGGATTTTTGTCCATTACATTGAGTGAAACCTTACAGACAACCAAACAACCAAACGGAATTTCAAATAAATGTTTTGGTTTAGAAGATATTTGATGTTTGGGTTTTTTGGCGTTTCTAAGACGAATGGTATATATTAAATATGGCGTTGGGAGTTTTGTGTGTTTTTTTAATTGAAAGTCTGAGATGTATATATAGGATTTTTTTGGTGGTTTTTTTAGGCGGTATTTTATTATAATTAAGTTTGGCGTTTTATATTTAATGACGTTTTTTAGTTAGAATGGTGTGTGCTATTTGTTTTGGCGTTTTATTTCATGAGATGACGTTTTGTGTGGAGAAGTCAAAATACTTTTTTACACTTAATGAAGCGCTTCCACGTAATAAAATTGATGTTATTTACGAAAAAGCCACCGCGCCAATCTAGTCCATAGATTGTTTTGATCGGACGATTCATAAGGGTTCTCATCGTTCTCATACTTTCCACTGTTTTCTCTAAATACTGATCATATATATATATATATATATATATATATTAATAAAACTATTTACAAGTTTATATTTTACAATGTTGATGTGATTTTTTTTCTGAAATAAAATAATTCGTTTCAATCAAGAAAACATTTGTTTAAATGATGTGATTATTTTAAACAATTTATTTGTGAACGAATATATCGGCACATTGTGAACAAGAAAGCATTTATTTAAGTTTATTTAGGGGATCGAATTGTGAACATATGTGGAAAGTGATACCGATCGGTTTAGAGGAAACTAAGGCAACGACATAGTCTCATGGGGTTTGTTCACCTGAACATAGACCATGCATTGGTTAGCAGACGAGACATATGCCAGAATGGATGAAAACTCACATTTAAGGTTTTCACCTACTTGTGTTTGCAATTGTTGCATCATTTGATAGGTATATGTTATTTATTAAAACATTAATTTACTATTATTTATAAATTATATGTTGAAACTATATTGTTTTTTCGAGCATGTTTATAATAAAATAGATTCAAGAACTAGTTTAACTACATATATGACAAATTTTATAATGCGTTAACAAAAAAAGTCTGATAAATACGTTAGTCGTGCTTTTAACAGTTAAAAATACTTATGATTGTAAGAACATCATCGACGGATCGCATGAGAAACTAAAAAGAATACGTTTCGTTTCCCACGACATTCACCTACGGGTTACCGAGTAACTACCGACTAAGTTCAAACTTGGTCGTTGTATGTGGGAACTAATTTCCAACAGACCGTTCATCGTTCATACCAACGATAAGTTTTTGGACCTCAAAAGACTCTTTAGACGTAAGTCGATGAGGAACCGGTTCCTGATGGACCATCCCTTGATAACTCGTCGATCATAATGAAGGAAAGATTTTGATCAGTTTAGATTTTCTCCTAGTATTTTTGTCATTTGTCCGTGAGGTCGGTTAGCGACTTGTGGTTGTATTGATAATAATTTTTATATACAACAACAAAAGCTTACTATAAATGATAGCCTATCATCATCCGGTTCGAACTTATAAACGCTAACAAAAAAAAACTATAAATCGGTCATCTTTTTCATTCGATGCCTATAACTAATCTTGGTTTTATCCCTTTCCCAAAACCTCTATTTTTCACACGTATTGTATCCTCTTTGTTAATTTAATAGGTTGGAATTGGTGGTCTCATAGTTAAAATCACGTACAATAAATTATAAATGACTAAAGTAGCCTTTCGTAAACCGTCAGTAAAATATCGTTGAACAGTTGGTAATACGTTGGAAAAGATGCCTCAACACCTATGTCGACACGGTGGTCAGTAATCCTATATGTTGGTGATCCCTCTATAAAATCCGTCAGTAGACCGTTGGGATACCCCTTAAACAAGCGATTATATGTCCTTCGTTGTTTTCTAATGTGTAAATAGTGGTTTGTGCTTGACATTGGGTCCTCTTGGTAAGTCTAAAGTATGGCTGAGATCCCCTGACACTTCTACACGAGATGACAACCATGTCTTTAACATATACACTGACCTCAAAGTTAAGTTCCGGTGTTTAACACAGACTCTATTTCCAACTATTTCTCTTTACACTTATACTTCCCATATTAATAAAATGACGAATTCTCTAGTGAGAGACCAAACTGTATTTAAAATTGAGTTTGGCTTGTACACACACAAGAATCCAAGTTTGGATTAGTTTAAGTTTTGAAAATTTTCAATTTCTACCCTCATAAATAACATGTGGTGGACTTGGAGGGGGGGGGGGGGGGGGGGGGGGGGGTAAGAATCGATTTTCATGTCTCATTGGCTTTTTTATGAGTGGATACGTGTTTGTTGTAGTACTAACACACATGGGTCCACTTTGTGTTTTTTTCTTTACACAATACCATGTGACCTCTACCTGTTTTTCTATGAACCCTAGTCTTTTATAGAATCTTCTGTTTGTAATTTTTCGTTCCGGGTTATATTAGACTTTTAAATATAGTATACATGAATTATAACTTTATGATATGTTTATGTTGGGTTTCCGTGGTGATCGGTCAAAATTTTATTTATCAAAAACCCGGTTCAATAATTAATAGTTAATTAATTAAATTAGTTAATTAATAAAACGCAACAGAAATATAAACTTATGATCAACAAAACGAAACCCGACTGGATCCGGTTACATGCAAATACGAGCACAGTAAAATATACAACTACCGATGAGAAAAATTATACCTCGGTTAATGACTAACCGGTCGAGACACCGAGGTTCAACGAACAAGTGCTAGTAAACGAACCAACGAAACGTGACGAAGGAGGCGGCGGCAAACTGCGGCGGCAGCCGGTGGCAACAGCAGCGGCAGATGGCGGCTGGCAGTGGCGGAGACGGGGCGGCGGTGGGGGGCGGCGAAGGCGGCGGCCCGCGGCTAGCTTGCTGGCCGGTTATTTTGTGGGTGTGGTTGAGAGCATTTCATCTTGTTGCAACAACTAATTTTGTTCATCTCATCTACTCCAAAATGCAAAACCCACAATTTTAAAGAATGGACCATCATGCATGATTGGCAAGTGGCACACATGCATGGTGCATGTGTTGCCATTGACCAATATGTTAGGTGCGCGACAAGTGGCGTAGGGTGAGAATACCCGTGTCACCCGGTCCATGTACCCGTCTCTCAGTTAATACCCGCTTATAATCATAAATATAATTATGATCTGTCTCGTATGTTGTTCGTAATTACCAGTTAAACAGGTTAAGTGGATTTTAGTTCGTTGCCCAATGTGTAACTCTTACGGGTCAAGACCCGGTCGGCAGCGTTGACTTATCAAACCGGACATAATATCTAACAGCTCCCACTTGGACGGTCTCTGACAAGATCTCAACGCAGACAGCCAGCGGTGTTCTAGCTACACATGGTTGCCCCCAACAGGTCATGACACTTTAAAGTCATTAACCAAGATATCTTCTTTTCAGCAACGGCTTGCTACATGAAGAAAGTAGACTTATGGCAATTCTCGTCATTTATCCTTTCTGTAAAAGACATCAATTGAACAATGAGACATGGATCAGATTCAATCTCACATGGCGTTCAATCATTATCGTTCTCGTTCGTAGAATCAAAGTGGTCCAATCAAACACACAGTAAGTTTGGGTAAGGCCTTACACTTCACCAGTTTGAATCAACGAGGGCGCCCAGATGTCTAACTAGTAAGAGTACAGAATCCCATCTTGACTACATACAACTCCCACTGAACTTCAGAACCACTCCCAACCAATGCCTTTATGACTGGCAGTTACGCGACAGCGTTGGACACTGATCAAAGAATAGTCTTTAGTAAACGAAAGTTCTAGTATGTATCTCAGGTCAGAGGATACCAAATGAGTATACCTAAATCAAATACATCTTATGACCATGATCCATGAAGATGATTTGATGCGAGTTACATCCAACGTCATTCATAATGTGGTTTGTGAGTTTGGAAGTCAACCCCTTGAGTCCAAAGTCATAATAGTCTTGATTCAGAGTCGTTCCCCACGAGTCTAACCGACTACGGATAATTTAGAATACAAGATTCATGGATTAAACGTATCAAAATCGAACATAGTTGTAAGATTCAAACTTTGCATTTAGCTAGTAAATCAAAAGTTGAATTCAAAAGGTACAACTGTTTGAATGTTCGTACATCCAAATACTAAATCAAAACAAATGGTTATCCAATCTAAGACCGATAGTTTGTCCTGAGTCATCAGTTTAGTGAACAGGTTTGCTAGGTTTTGATCTGTGTTTATTTTGCTTATTAATATGTCTCCTCGTTCCAGTATTTCCCGTATATAGTGGAACTTTCTTAGAATGTGCTTAACCATGTGATCTGCTCCTTGGTTTGAGCAATGGTTTTTGTGTTATCACACAACACCTAGATTGGTTTCTAAATACTTGAAACCACATCGAGGTCGTTGATGAACTACTTCATCCAAGCAGATTCTTCCGCAGCATCTGATGCAACTATACATTCGGATTCGGTGGCTGAATCCGCCACTATACTCTGTTTGGAGCTTTTCCGATAGACATCTCCTCCATTGAGAGTGAATACGAATCCTAATTGTGAGCGAGAATCATCTCGGTCACTTTGGAAGCCAACATCAGTGTAACACTGTTACAGTGAGCTCCCCTTCCACTCCTCCAAACACCAAGAACAAATCTTCGGTTCTTCTCAAGTACCTCAGAATGTTCTTTACTGCAGTCCAATGGGCAATGCCAAAACTGTGCTGAAAACGACTGGTCATGCTTAAAGCATACGAGACGTTAAGTCTAGTACATAGCATACATGATTGAACCCATCGCTGAAGTATTTGGAACTGCTTCCATTTGCCTAGTTTCAATGTTCGTTGAAGGAGATTGCGATTTGTTCAACATGGTTCCTTTAGTCATAGGAACACCTCCTTTCTTGGAGTTTTCCATCTTGAAGCGTGTCATCATTTTGTCTATGTACGTTCTTTGACTTAGCCCTAGAAGCCGCTTAGATCTATCCCTATAGATCTTCATTCCCAGAATGTAAGTAGCTTCTCCAAGATCTTTCATTGCGAAGCAAGATCCCAAATAGTGTTTAACTTCGTTAAGCATAGGGATGTTTATTTCCAATGATTAGTATATCATCCACATACAGGATGAGGAATGATATGGTGCTCCCACTAACCTTTCTGTAAACATAAGCCCATCTTCATTCTTGACAAAACCAAACTCTTTGATCTTCTGGTCAAAATGAAGATTGCAGCGACGAGACGCTTGCTTAAGTCCATAATTGGACTTATTAGGTTTGCACACCTTAGTTGGATATTTAGGATCGAGGAAAACCTTTAGGCCGAACCATATAGACATCTTCAGAGAGATGTCTATTAGAAAGGCGGTTTTGACATCCATTTGCCATATTTCGTAATCACAATACGCAATTATGGCAAGCAATATCCTGATTGGATTTAATCAATAGCAGCGGGCGAGAAGGTCTCATTATAGTCAATACTTTGAGTTCGAATGAAACCTTTCGCAACTAGCCGTGCTTTATAGGTGTGCACATTTCCATGCATATCGGTTTTTCCTCTTGAAATCCATTTGCTCTCTACTGCCCGAGATTCGGGGGGTAGCTCAACCAAGTCCCATACTTGCTTGTCGTGCATAGATTGCATCTCGACGTTCATGGCTTCTTGTCATTTCTCAGATTCCGAATCTACGATTGCAGATTTGTAGTTAGCTGCTTCGTCATTAGACTCAGCTACTAATAAGACTTCGGGACCTTTTAGATGCCATAGACATCTATCAGAGTCTTGCGAATTCTACTATTTCTGCAAACACTTGTGTTTTATGTCTGTTTCATTGGCAACAACTACTTGTTGATTAAGACAGTCCGACTACACTAGCGGTTGTTTATGGTTCTTTGAATTTCTTCAAGATCAACCACATTATTTCCAGTTTTCTCAATTAAGAAGTTCCTCCTTGAGAAAGTGTCCCTTCTGTTTGATGGAAATCACATTTGCATCAGGATGGTAGAAATATATCCACTTTTATAGTATCCGACGAAAACAACCTTTTCGCCTCGAGGATCGAGCTTATCATCAGAATCACTTGTGATGTATGCATCACATCCCCATACTCTAAGGTATTCCAAATCGGGTTTATGCCCATGCCATATCTCATATGGCGGTTTTGTTTACCTTTTAGTCGGAGCCAAATTGACAATGCGGGTAGCGATCATAAGAGCATGTCCCCAAAAGGAGTGAGGCAAGTTAGTTCTACACATCATCGATCGAACCATATCAAGTAGAGTTCGATTTCACCTTTCACCATGCCGTTAAGTTGGGGGTGTGCCAGGTGGAGAAGGTTGTGAAACTATTCCACACTCTTTTAGATGATTGAGAAATTCAAAGCTGAGATATTCACTACCTCGATCTGATCGAAGTACTTTTATCTTTCTATCAAGCTGGTTTTTAGTCATCGTTTTTAGTCATGGTTTCTAGTCATGGTTCTGAAAGGGCCATATACATCATGTGAATGAGTTCTAGAAAACCATTGATCCGTTCACCAACATCGGTGAAGGGGTGCTTTATGAGTTTGCCAGCTAAGCAAGATTCGCAATCATCAAAGGAGTCATGTCTAGTTGATTCAAGAATCCCCTTGGACTGGAGCCATTTTATGCGTGCCTTACTTATGTGGCCAAGTCTGCAATGCCATAAATATGTTTCATTTATGCCAGCTTTGTTACACTTAGAAAGATGATATATGTTACTACTTGTTTGAACATCAATCTCATAAATACCATTTCGAGGTTTAGCCTCAAAATAAAAGAAATCATTCAAGTAGGCTATAATAGAAGAACCATTTAAAACGTACTTGCATTGAATCCTTGTTCAAACAGTGAAGAATCTGGAATAATGTTTCTGGTCAAACCAGATGCATATAAACAGTTATTTAAAGTAACTACAAGGCCATGGGAACATGAAAAACAAAAATGTTCCAGTTGCAAGAACTGGAACTCTCTTTCTATTACCAGCTATGAGTTTCCAGGTGGCCTTGTTTCAGTTTCTTTCACTTTTCAGGCTCTTGCAAGACATTAACGATGTGGTAACCACATCCGGTATCAAATACCCATGTGTTGTTCGAAACAGTGAAAAGTTCGATAACATAAATGAGAATATCGGAAGAAGTGCCAAAGTTATTGGCCTTGTTCATATTCAGCTTGGCTAGATACTGTGGGCAGTTTCCCTTCCAGTGCCCATTGGTTGCATTCAAAGCACTGCCACTCCTAGGAGGGTGTGGTTTTGCAACATGCTTGTTGTTGGTGGCATTTCTGGCAGTAACAACAACTTTTCTCTTGCCTTTGCCCTTATGTTTCCTTTTCTTGTTAGTGGGCTTCTTAACACCACCATACATGACCATTAGAACTTGGTTGGTTTTTGTGGAATAACCAAGTTTGTTCATTTGGTCAATTTATCCTTTCATCTTTAGCACATGAGTACTGATACATGATCCTTCTAGCATTTTACAGCTTATGAGCTGTTTCATGGTGTCATATCGCTCATGTCAGGCTTGTTTCTGAAACATGCCTTTCAGTTGCATGATCATGTCATAAGCATCATTATCTTCCATGTTCTTCTGATGTTCAGAAGACATGGTGGCTTTCATAAGGCAGGCTACCTCAACTGCATCCTCGTTATGTTTCTCCAGTGCTTTGCGAGCAGTAATAGAATTACTTTCAGGCTCGGTAGGGACTGGGCCATCTAAGATATACAGCTTTTCCTCCACCTTGAGAACTATTCTCAGATTGCGGTGCCATTCGAGAAGGTTGGTGTTATTCAAATTTTTATTTCCTTTCAAGTATAGACTTGAGAATGAAGGAGTTGTTTTCATTAGACATTTGTTATATATAAGCAAGGTGATATTAATTAGTATTTTCGATGTTTATCTCCTTATTTCGTGAGGTGAGACGATAAGGAATGAGAATCCGGTTAGAAGCTCTTTCTAAAGGCAGCTAGGGCATGCAACATTAGCAAGAGGTTCAAGCGGACTGACAACGATTGTCAATTGTGAGAAAAGCACAACTCCCGAGGTTTATGAGGCTGCGAGGATAACCTATTGTCCTTGCATTGATACGTTTGGCCTCATCTATGCCACTTTTGTTCTCAAGACAGCTGGGGCACGTAACACAAGAAGAAAAGTAATAGTCGTCCTTTAACGGTCACATGTGGAAGGGTCGGATGTGTCGACGAAGCCCTTGCACCTTGGAAGGATAAACTAGACACCAAGTGCTGTGCTGTGGCTCCAACACTGATGGTTCGCATTATGCCCCAAGTGTTACTAGTAGTAGGATGGCATAGACTATTGATTTTAATTTTTACCAAATAGGGTCGTTATAGTCGGTTTTAATTTAGATATTAAATTTGCGACAACCAAAAACCCTTTCACCTCTCGGGACAATTAGTTTTAGATAACCTATAAAGCTAAGTTTGTCGCGACTTGGAATAACCAATTTTAAGTTAATAGAAAACTATTAAGTTAATAGTTTTGGAAAATAAAAACTAGTTTAATTTGCAAAACTTAATTGGTTATTATTTGTTTCAAAACAACCTTTGTTTTATAACAAAAACTTTAACAAGTTATAAAAACAATTTAGAACTTGTTTTAATGTGATTGTTTTTAATATTTTAAAACTCCTTTTAAAATCATATTGGTATTTAGGTTGGTTACGTTATAACAATTTATAAGATAAAAGCAACCACAATAGCAAGATAAATATGTAAATCCATAAGGCCAAAATTGTTCGATCTTGCTAGAGCCTAATAGCAAGATCAAACGGGTCACGGGGTCACAACAAACAAACAACCACAAGGATGGACTTGAGTGTATCTTGTTGTCTTGAGCAACTCCCACTAACTCCAAGACTCCTCTTGGCATTCGGTTTTGCTTCGGGTATTCGTATCAACAATATTTAACAAGTAAATACAACAAAGACAAAAGGCCTATCTATTACAACTTTGAACCCTCTCGGTGGCCAAAAATAATAATTACAAAACCGAATAAAATATAAACTACAAAACAAGGTCGAGCCGTATTTACATATCACACAACAATCACAAAATAAACCGGGCAATATTTTGGTCAAGCAAAACAAATAAAATATTGACCAAAAATAAAGTGTCCTTAAAAATACTTAGATAAAAAACTTTAAATAAATAAAGTTTGTGTTCTAATTCTGGTTAAAAGGACCGGTACCGACTCGTATGTTGTAACCAAGGCTCTGATACCACTATTGGGTTTCCGTGGTGATCGGTCAAAATTTTATTTATCAAAAACCCGGTTCAATAAATAATAGTTAATTAATTAAATGAGTTAATTAATAAAACGCAAAGGAAATATAAACTAATGATCAACAAAACGAAACCCGACAGGATCCGGTTACATGCAAATACGAGCACAGTAAAATATATAACTACCGATGAGAAAAATTATACCTCGGTTAATGACTAACCGGTCGAGACACCGAGGTTCAACAAACAAGTGCTAGTAAACGAACCAACGAAACGTGACGAAGGAGGCGGCGGCAAACTGCGGCGGCAGCCGGCGGCAACAGCGGCAGATGGCGGCTGGCAGTATGTTAGGTGCATGTGTTGCCATTGGCCAATATGTTAGGTGCGCGACAAGTGGCGTAGGGTGAGAATACCCGTGTCACCCGGTCCATGTACCCGTCTCTCAGTTAATACCCGCTTATAATCATAAATATAATTATAATCAGTCTCGAATGTTGTTCGTAATTACTAGTTAAACAGGTTAAGTGGATTTTAGTTCGTTGCCCAAGGTGTAACTCTTACGGGTCAAGACCCGGTCGGCAGCGTTGACTTATCGAACCGGACATAATATCTAACAGTTTATAGTTAGAAAAGTAAAAAGTTCATGAATAGAAGCTGTTATTAAAATGTTATGCACTAACCTTGCCTGACCGAAAAAGCATTTTGATCGATTTCTTCACAAACAACTTGTATTGATAACCCTATCTTCCACAACTAGTGGATTGTTGCACATAAAGGCTAAGCAACAATTCTATGCGTGCTTTTCAAGCACTTGGCTTCCGCTAGAAAAAGGCGGCAAGGCCATAAAGTAAGTGAACTTTGCGACCCTAATCCAAGAAAGTACAAACGAAGTTTTAGGCCCTTTTGGAGATAAGGGTGGCTTCAATTCTTATGGTAGTCATTGCAAACATCTCTCTTCTCTTGGTGTGCACTTACACCTTAGGCACATGAGCACATCTATATTTTTTTAGTTTCATGTTGGCCTCATGAATTGAATATGAATAAAAGTCAGATACATCAAATGTAATGCATAGATATCGAATTTCATCTACTTGAATAACAACTCATAAAATCCATTTAGTTGTATAAATTTGAAGCATTTTGATCAAATTATGTCCAATGAACTTGATTCATCATATTCACTTTTATTCTATTTTCTTTAAGAGAATCTCGATGGAGATGACACAATTATGTATCATATAGTTTAAAACAATAATATATATACATGATATGAGAAGCATTGTGAAACTTAAAGGACGTAAAATACAATTTACCCTTTTTTGTCGTTTCTATCTTTATATCTTATGATCTAATGGAGCATAGCAATTACTAGCTTTTACTAGCATGACTACATCTACGTGCATTGCCAAGACAAAGATCATCACTATAACAATGACCTCAATGATGGTTTATACCAAAATGGCCCAATTTTTTATATATGAATGCTTGAATGTTATTTTTCATCGAAATTAAGCACATTATTGTTGAATTAGAGTAATGTGTGATATATGAATGATTGAACACTGAAGTATGTTTTCTGCAAAGTATAGTATATAGCACATAACATATATATAAAATGTCCTAAATAAGGTTAAAATGTAATCATATATACTTTCTCAAAATAATTTTTGAAATCCTAAAGATCTTCATTCGTCAGTAACAAATAGATGAATATAGAACTCTTTCCTTTAATAAGTTTCAATAGTGGAAGTTAAATGTTATTCAATCAAGAGCAATGTTTGAACCAAAAGCAAAAATATACGCACAGAATTCAGAATCGCAATTCAATTTAACTGATAATGATTATGTTTATAACTAGCAAAAGGACTCTAAAGCTACAGGGTGTGGTCATGACCCCCATGGTCACCATGACCCTCTACATCAGCGTCATGTCACTCACTTCTAATCCATCATTCAAAACTGTTACCCTAAGGGTGTGGTCATGACCCAAACCACTATTTTTCTTATTTTAATTTATTTTCATTTGGTTCCACAACAATGGTGTGATTAGTGATGGCAGTGGGGCGTCGTTTATTGCTCTTATTCCCAAAGTTACCGATCCGGTGTCGCTTAACAATTATAGGCCTATTAACTTGGTCTGGGTTAATAGTAAGGCAATTTCTAAAGTTATGGCTAACCCGATGAGACAGGTTTTGGATGGGATAATTTCGGATTCTCAATCTGCGTTTTTAAAAGGTAGATACATCTTGGACGGCCCCCTCATAATTAATGAGCTTATCTCATGGATAAAAAAGAGGAATTCGGAAGCTTTTTTCCTTAAAATCGATTTCGAAAAGGCGTATGACAACGTCAATTAGAGGTTCGTGATAAATACGCTTCTTCAAATGGGCTTTCTGAACTTGTGGTGTAATTGGATATTGGGTATTCTCAAATCGGCTTCTTCGTCGGTTCTGGTGAACGGGGCTCCGACTTTCTTATTTAGATGTGAGAAAGGCATGAGACAAGGGGATCCTTTATCTCCGTTTCTTTTTTTGGTTGTTATGGAAGCCTTATCGTGTATGTTCAATAGTGCGAGAGAGGCGGGGGTGATTAAAGGGATTGCAACCCCTAATAATGGGCCGGTTATCACTCACCTTTTATACGCAGACGATGCCTTAGTTGTGGGAGAGTGGTCTAAAACCGAAGTGGTTAATATCGTGAAAATTCTTCGGTGTTTTTTTGTTTGTTCGGGTCTCAAAATAAACTTAGAAAAATCCAACTTATATGGGATTGGGGTGGGGTTGGAAGAAACCGGCGTCATGGCTAACGAGGTTGGTTGTAAACCGGATTCTCTTCCGTTCAAGTACCTCGGTCTTAAAGCGGAGGCTAACATGAACAGGATAAATAATTGGCAGCTGGTGTATGATATTTTCCGTTCTCGTCTTGCTAAATGGAAATCGCACTTGTTGTCGATTGGAGGAAGGGTAGTCATTATCAAATCGGTAATGGAAAGCCTTCCTAAAAATTATTTTTCATTATATAACGCTCCTAAGAAAGTGATATCGGATTTGGAAGCCATGATTAAAAAGTTCTTATGGGGAGGTGTTACCGTGGAAAGGAAGATGCACTGGGTGGCTTGGGATCGGGTTTCATGTCATAAGAAAGAAGGGGTTTAGGTTTGAATAAACTTAAGGAGATTAACACGTCTCTTTTATCTAAATGGGGATGGCGGTACAAAACGGAGAATAATAAATTTTGGAAAAGAATTATCGATGCTTTACACTATAGTCGGGTTGGGTGGGTATGCATTCCGTTTAAGAAAACACTTAATGGTGTTTGGAACAATATTGCGAAGGTTTTTATAAACATAAAAGCTGGTGGATTACCTCTTCGGAATTACCTGAAAGGCGAAGTTGGTAACGGAAACAATATTTCTTTTTTGCTCGATACTTGGGTTAGTGATGGGCCTCTTAAGCTGATCTATCTGGACCAATTTCGGATGGAATTGGTTAAAAAATGTAAGGTAGCGGACCGTATTAAAAGACAAGATGCAGATTTGTCTTTCGTTTGGAACTGCAAGGCGCCTTTGAGTGATCAGGTTGCCATCACGAATTTTCAGCAGCTTCGGCAGTCATTGGTTTCGGTTCAACTTTCAAGTGATGAAGATAAGTGGAAATAGGCTTCAGATCCGGACGGTGTTTTTTCAGTTAAAGCTTTTAAGAAGCTTTTGTATTCGGACAGGGAGAATAGTAACAGATTCATTATGGTCTGGTGTAAATGGGTTCCTGAAAAATGCAACATCCACGCTTGGAGAATGGAGATGGATAGGATCCCTACGGGTGAAGCTTTAAGGAAGAGAAACGTTCTTCATGGTGAGTCTACGTGTCCGGTTTGCAACTTAGCTGAGGAATCTACTGATCATTTGTTCATTGCTTGTTTTGTTGCGTCTAACGTTTGGAACAGTGTGAGCTCGTGGTGCAAAATCCCCAACATATTTGCTTTCTTGATCAAAGACTTTCTTGGAATTCACAAGGTTATTTCAGCATTGGGTAAGAAGAAGGAAGCTATTCACGGTATTATCATTTTTGTGTGTTGGAGTTTGTGGCGTGCGAGGAATAATTGGATTTTCTCTAGCATTCCT
Source organism: Helianthus tuberosus (assembly GCA_030545235.1). Taxonomy (NCBI): domain Eukaryota; kingdom Viridiplantae; phylum Streptophyta; class Magnoliopsida; order Asterales; family Asteraceae; genus Helianthus; species Helianthus tuberosus. Next base: position 50,725,794 of record CM060371.1, on the reverse strand, counting down.
GTTAAGATTGATAAGATTCTAAGTGAGGTTAAGTCTTTAGGTTTCTTTGGTTTTCGAATAGATCGAAACATAAAGGGATAGAATGGGGAGAGTGGTGCTCTTTTGATAATATGTAATTGTCTGTTGCAGTTGTTATAACAACCCTCCTAAAATATTTCCGACACTCCTAGAATATTTAGAATACCCCTATACGTCCTAAAATACATCCCGTATACGAAAACCGGTCCTGAATACCTTTAATTTTATAAAAATAAAATCAAAATTTTTGTGGCGCTCGCGGGCCGCGAAGACTTAGTCTTCGGCTTACGCGGGCCGCAAAGACTTAGTCTTCGGCTTACGCGGGCCACGACAGATAGTCCATCAGGCGAGCCCCTGGGCTACCACGTGTCCCCACTCGTGTCGCAGCTAGTTGATGACCAGACCAAGCTAGGCCCTACACACCCTATGTCGCGGGCCTCGAAGACCCTTAAGGTCTCTTACGCGGGGCGCGAGAAACCATCGATTAGCTCCTATAAATTGGGAGCATCGGCAGTTCATTTCCGATGTTCAAAACACGAAATTCTCTCTCAATTTTTGTAGTGTAGAAATTATACCCGGGCATTATACCCACTAAATTAGCGAAGCTCTGCCTCGTTGTAAGTATTTTAACCCCCGGTTACGTATTAGATACGCTGCTCGATTGATCTAGTACTCCTTAACGGCTGTCGAGGTTCTGCCCGATGTAGTCGTTGGAGTCCTGTCTCAGGGAGGGTATAACTAATGTAAATATTGGGTTATTATACTAACGCGTGTGCATTGTTTAATTTATTAGATTATAACCAGGAAATCACAAGATAACGTCTAAATTAGCAATGTGAGTAATCTCCTTTTTGTAAACCTTTTTGCAAACTGTTTTTACAAAACCTCATTGTTTTAAATTATATTTCACAGGGATTGAGTATTTGTAATTCTACAATTATCATCGGTATGTTGGGGTTTTGTATAAAAAATTTGTTACTACACTGTGAGTAGTAACATGACCACAAGTCGGGTCGACAGTACCGTGGGTGGTAATTAAGGTAGAATAATAAACAAATGTAGTTGTTGATTGCCCTCAATACTGTACAAGGATAAAAGCTGTTTTGATTAAATTGGGATTCACTCACCAGTATTTCCCACTGACAAATGTTTTTAAAACGAGTTTCAGGTAACAAAATGTGAAAGCCCAAAATAGAAGCTAGCTGGAGAGCACTGAAGGCTTGAAAAATTTGGCTATAAAAGTTACCTAAATAAAGAAAGATGTTTTATTCAATAAATTAGGGTTTATCCCTATAAATATGTCGTAATGAAAACTTGGGTTTTATCCCAATATGTTTATTATTATAAAATATGGTGTTTTACTCTGATAAAATATTTCCTAACTACGGTCCTGATGTAAATTCCGCTGCCAAATAATGATAAACACCGATACCACCATCTCGGATTAGGCCGCGGCCGCCCGCCTCCCGAGGCAGGGGTCGGGGGTTGCGACAAAAGGTGGTATCAGAGCTACAACCACTAATTTCAGCCAAAGAAGTGTTATGCTGACATTGAAATTATTAATTTTGTTAGGAAATAATCAATGAGACTATGTGCATACGTGTAGATTATTATGTTGTGTTATTTGACAATTTGTTAGTTTACAGTATGAGTGATCAAGGACCTTCGGACGCTTACCGTCAACTATCTAGTTCACCTAAGGACGATGGAACTTCTTCTCAGCCTACCCCCTCGGGGTATTCGGCTGACACCGAAGAAGGGATTTTTGTATTCAAATCACAATCTGAAGAACCGTTCCCTCCCAATAAGAGAGGATGGTTCAGCAGAGGAGCTCATGAGCGTAGAAAAAGGATGAGAAAATTACAGCAGCAGCGGGCCTTAGCATCGGCCAATAGAGAAATGAATGCTCAAACTCAGGATATACTCAATAGGAGATTAGCAAATTTTCATATCTTAGCTACCACAGCTGCCGAACCAAATCTGGAACAACTCATAGCACCCCAGCCATTACCACTATTTCCCACACAACCTATGGAAATTGAACCAAACCCAGTAGACCAGCCGCCAGTACCTGCTTTTGACCCAGCCGAGATTCCTAGAGTCCCAGCACCCCATCCTCCAGATTATGACCCATGGTTTGACGACTATAGGGATTATCAATAACTTTACCCAATACAGGAACCCATGCAAAACCCAGTAGCACCTTACCCAAACGTGGATCCTCTAGACCCATATTTTGATAATGACCAATATATCAGGGAGATCCTAGAGAACCCATACCCACGAGAGGGACCGATGCCCCAATACCTTGAACCGATACCAGCACCCGCACCACCCATGAGTACTGAGAACATACAGGAACTCCGAATGTTTGGTGAGGAGTTGTTAGATGAAAGTGAAAGGATAAGACAGATAGGTGAGAGGCTCGTTTGGAAGTATGACGAGCGTAACATGCCTAAAGTGTGAGAAGTGTATTATAACACTATATATAATACTATATAACACCATATAAACACCGTATAACAATATGTAACACCATATAATACCATATAATACCATATAACACTATGTAACACTATATAACATTATATAACAAATATAACACTATACATCTATCATAGACATGCTATCAGACAACCTATAGTGTTATATTTGTTATATAATGATATATAGTGTTACATAGTGTTATATGGTATTATATGGTCTTACATATTGTTATACGGTGTTTATATGGTGTTATATAGTATTATATATAGTGTTATAATACACTTCTCACACTTTGAGCACTTTTTACAGGATCCTCTACCAATAATAATAATAATATAAATATCTATATATATGTGTGTGTGTGTGTGAGACTAGAAAAAAAAATAATATAGATAATCTTATAGCTAGTGATGCCTACTAGTATTGTATTTTAATTTCCAGTTAGGGTTTGTACTAGACGCATATATATAAAATAGAGTAAAAGTCGCATTGTACGACGATTTTGACCAATCTGTTTGTGTTGTGAGATTGTTTGCATTTAATATTGTTTTGCGATATTAATACTTGGTAAATGTTTATAATCCAGATGGAAAACGCAGCAAATCAGGAAAACCAGAATAATGATAATTAAATAAATAACAGTGCAATTCGACACATTGTAACCCAAGGAATTAGAGGTGCTATGCCATATATTATCCAAAATGTTAAAGAAGCGAAAAATAATAACAGTAATAGTGGAAGTAAGCGAACCCGTACTGAACTTAGTCACATCGTGAACAATGGACCATTTCTTCAAATGCCAATTCCAAAAAGAAGAAGAACCATGTCTTATGGTTGTTCTTACAAAGAATTCTGGTCGTGCAAAACCAATAGAATTCTCTGGCAATGAAGGGGCCATTGCAGCTCTACGCTGGATAGAAAAGACTGAGGCAATCTTAAAAATAAGCAAGTGCGCAGAAGAAGATAAGATCATGTTTGCTTCCAATTTATTTAAGAATGCAGCTCTAGAATGGTGGAACACTATTCTCCAGTCTAGGGGAAGTGACAGGGTCTATAATATGGAATGGAATGAGTTTAAGAACATGGTAAAAAGAAAATTATGTCCTCCCAATGAAAAGGAACAGATAGCTAATAAATTCTTAAGCCTTAGAATGACTGGAGTAAACAGAAAAGGTTACACTACTACATTCTTTGAATATGCTAGAATAGTGCCAACCCTAGCATCACCAGAACCGGTATTAATCTCCCATTACATCTGGGGATTAATCAGTGAAATTAGACATGTAGTCAAGGCAGCTAGACCACAAACAATAGAAGAAGCTGTAGAACTAGTAAATACCTTGACCGATGAATTAGTACGTACCCAAGAAGAAAACCAAAGAAAGAACCTACCTCAAAAGCTTACCCAGGAATTTCGCTACGGTAATTCCAACCGTGAGAAAAATATAGGCGCTACCTCTACACCTTACTGTAAAGCCTGTAACAAGAAGCATTCAGGAAGATGCTCCACCTACTACAATTACTGCAAGATACCAGGACATAAAGAAGAAGATTGTAGAAAGAAACCCAGTAATGGAGTATGCTTCAACTGTGGAGAAAAAGGACACATTAAGCCAAATTGTCTGAAGCTAGCTCCAGCCATGAACAACAAGACTACTAAGAATGCTAGAGTATTTGTTCTGACAGCCGAAAAAGCAAAGATGATTCCGGACATGATCGCCGGTACGTTTTTAGTTAATGATGTTTTTGCCAAAGTATTATTTGACTCTGGTGCGAACCAAAGGTTTATTAATACTTCATTTTGCAAACTTCTCAATCAACCATTAACTAAACTCCAACAGGAATGTCTAGTAGAAACAGCAAATGGAGAATCCATTAAGATTACTGAAATATTGCAGGAAGCAAGAATAGAATTTTTAAATCAAAAATTTATTGCAAATCTTTACCCAATGAATCTGGCAGGATTTGATATTGTATTAGGAATGGATTAGTTAATAGCCAATAAAGCCAGTATTCTATGTGATCAAAAGTCAATACAAGTAAATTCACCAAAAGGTGAAAAGATCACAATTAAAGGAGATAAGCCATCTAGACCCACGAAATTCATCTCTGTGATGAAAACTGCAAGCTGTGCAAGAAAAGGGTCATTAGTGTATATGATTTCCATAATCATTCACACTAAAGGAAAGGAATTAAAAGATATCCCTATAGTATCTCAATTTTCAGACGTATTTCTAGAATAACTACCAGGACTACCGCCAGACAGAGAAGTCGAATTCAGAATTCACTTGCTACCAAGAACAGCACCAATTGCCAAGTCACCCTACCGTTTGGCACCCGCAGAAATGCAAGAACTAAAGAAAAAACTAGACGAACTTTTGGAGAAAGGATTCATACAGCCAACTTCATCGCCTTGGGGAGCACCGATCTTGTTTGTCAAGAAGAAAGACGGGTCAATGCGTATGTGCATTGATTACCAAGAATTGAACAAGGTCACGATTAAAAATCGGTACCCATTACCGAGGATCGATGATCTGTTTGATCAATTGCAAGGAGCTCGATTCTTTTCAAAGATCGACTTACGCTCAGGATATCATCAATTAAATGTACAAGAAGAGGACATTCCTAAGACCGCTTTCAGAACAAGGTATGGCCATGATGAATTTATTGTCATGCCATTTGGTTTAACCAATGCCCCAGCCGCATTTATGGACATGATGAACCGAATATGTAAGCAATATTTGGATAAATTCATACTTGTCTTTATAGATGATATTCTCATTTACTCTAAAAGTAAAAAGGAACATGCAGCGCATCTGCATGCACTCCTAAATTTGCTAAGAAAAGAAAAGCTTTACGCTAAATTTTTGAACTGCGAATTTTGGTTAAAAGAAGTGCAATTTCTTGGACATTTAGTTAATCATGAAGGAATTCATATTGATCCCACAAAGATTGAGGCAATTACTAAATGGAAAGTCCCCGAATCACCAACAGAGGTTACAAGTTTTCTAGGACTGGCCGGTTATTATAGAAGATTTATCCGAGATTTTTCTAGAATAGCCATTCCCTTAACAAAACTAACCTGTAAGTCTGTTAAGTTTGAATGGGGACCAAAACAAGAAGAAGCCTTTAGAATTCTTAAGCAAATATTAACCAACGCACCCATACTAGCATTACCAGAAGGAACTGAAGACTTTGTAGTTTATTGTAACGCTTCTAAGTTAGGTTATGGATGTGTGTTAATGCAACGTCAAAAGGTTATACCCTATGCCTCTAGACAACTTAAGAATCATGAAGAGAATTAGACAACCCATGATTTAGAATTAGGAGCCATAATTTTTGCCCTGAAAATTTGGAGACATTACCTTTACGGTAGTAAGTTTACTATTTTCACCGATTATAAGAGTTTAAGATATGTCTTTGGGTAAAAAGAGTTAAATATGAGACAGAGACGCTGGATGGAAATTCTTAGTGATTATGATTGTAGTATCCAGTATCAAGCAGGAAAAGCTAATGTAGTAGCCGATGCTTTAAGTCGAAAGTATCACAAAAAGCCAAAAAGAGTACGCTCTCTAAAATTAAATTTGCAGATAGATTTAAACGAGCAAATTAGGGAAGTACAAGAATCAGTAATCAAAGACGATACTGAAAAATTGAAAGGAATGATTAAAGAATTAGAACAAGGAACAGATGGAATTTGGAGATTCCATAAGAAAATAATTTGGATACCTAAACTAGGAAATCTACGTCACCGAATATTAGAAGAAGCCCATAAGTCTAAGTATACGATAGATCCTGGAAGTGATAAAATGTATCAAGACTTAAGAAACAATTTCTGGTGGATAGGAATGAAAAAGGATATAGCAGCTTATGTAGCCAAGTGTCTAACTTGTTCACAACCAGAAACCCTCGGGTTTGTTACAACAATTGGAATTGCCTGTATGAAAATGGGAATTGATAACAATGGATTTTGTTACCAAATTACCCAAGACACGAAAAGTAATGATACAATCTGGGTGATTGTAGACAGATTAACTAAATCTGCTCATTTCTTACCAATGAAGGAAACTTTCAGTATGGAACAACTAGCCAAGTTGTATGTAAATGAAATAGTTTCATTACATGGAATTCCTTTATCTATTGTTTATGATAGAGATAGCCGTTTTAAATCTCATTTTTGGACAAGTTTCCAAAACGCAATGGGAACCAAGTGATACGTGGTCGAATAATGGTGTTCGTTTATGTTTAAGTTTGGGATTTTACTCAACTCTTAATCTTGAAAAGCCTACTTTTGATTAAATTTGTGTTTTGCAGAGTTTAAGGAGCTTTTCGGGAGCTTTACGGGTCACCGGGACGAACACCGAACCACGGGGATGCGCAACGGGTCAACCGGGAGTAAGGAACGCAAAAAAAATGGAAATTGAGAAAACCAAGCATCGTCGCCGACGCCCAAGAGAGCCATCGGCGACGCCCCGTACAATTCACCATCGTCCAAAAGTGCCGTAGACAGGGGAATTGGCCGTCAGCCGTTTTGGGATTTTGCACACACCGTCGGCGACGGGCCTACTGGCTGTCGGCGACGGCTCACCGATATTAAATCGCGGATTTTTGGTTTCTTTGTTGTTGACTCGAATCAAAACACTTTGGGGGGCCATTAATTCGGGGGTTACACATTCTTGAGAGTTTGAATTGAGTTCTTGGGGCCAAGATACACAACCACTTCATTCCGAATCATTATTATTATAACCATCATCCAAATCAAGAATCATTTATCACCAATTTCACCATCATCTCCATTCAAAACCCTAACCATTCAACCCATCCATTCATTCTCATCACCATCACTCACCACAAACCCTAATCACCATTTATTTCCATCATCAAGCTTCAAGATGTCGGGATTCAAGCTTTCGTCATCCGATGATCAAGTTCTTTCAACCATGAGCGGCTAATCACCTTGGTTTCACCCCGGTGTAGGTAGTTGTGTTATCTAGTGTTTCGATTTGTGTTTAGTTTTGACTTGTGTGACAAATTGTGTTTTGATTTTGAACACCTTTGATAATTGTCGTGTATTTGAATTGGATTTGCAAATTGTCGAACGATGATAAAGTTATGACTTTGTGAAATGAATTTGTGCACCTATGCGTTATCTTGGTTAGGATTTACTTATGTTGATTACAAAGTGCATCCTTGTCTGTTCTTAGGAATGATGATAGTTATTGGCACCTAAGTCACGGTACACTAAATCCGTTAATCATTTATCCAATTAGGTCAATTCTAAAACTTGTAGGAACCTAGGTATGCAATTACTGAAACCGGGTGTAAACCCTTTCTCTCATTATTGTTTTCTTAATCTTGTTTACACAATCAATTATAATTCTTGCAATTGTTAATCTTTGGTTAGTAATCCATCCAATCACTTTAGTGTTTTTATTCAACATCTCTTTAATAAAAAAATCATAAAACAAGTTAGCAAGCTTCATAAAAGTGACAACTACTACAATTCATTCAAAGTCCATTCGCAAACCACATACTCTTCGTGGTTCGACCCCTTGCTACCACTAGCTATCGTTAAGGGTAATTAGGGATTATAAATATTATCTTTGACCGGAGGGCGACACTCTGATCACCAAGCTAAATCTAAGCACCGCTTATCATCCTCAAACGGATGGAAAAAGCGAAAGGATGATCCAGACAATGGAAGATATGCTTAGAGCTTGTGTAATTGATTTCGGAGGAAATTGGGACGATCATCTACCATTAATAGAATTTTCTTATAATAACAGCTATCACACCAGAATCAATGCTGCACCATTCGAATCACTTTGTGGACAAAAGTGTCGAACGCCAGACTGTTGGGCAGAAATTGGAGAAAAGCAATTATATGGACCAGAGATAGTACAAGAAACAATGATGCGTGTTGTGTGTTATAAGTATTTAAGTATATTTTAAGCCCTTTTTGACACTTTAGTCAAGTTTTAAATTTATAAAACACGGTATTACTAACACTAAACACACATATGGGCAAGTGGACCCATCGTGAGCATATTATAGCGTTGGTAAGATACCGAGGTCGTCTAAGGACACAAAAGCTTTTAGTACCGGTTTATCCTCAACGTCTAATCAAATCAAAATTTAGAAAAATATTTTTAAACAAGAAAATAAAACTAACCAAAAATGTTGAAAATAAAAATAAAAATAAAAATAAAACAAATAGACAAGATGAATCACTTGGATCCGACTCGCCTTTAGTGTAACCTTTGATTATTTCCGCACTTTTGCACTTTTTAAGAGATTATCTTAGTTATAGTAGTAGGCCCCTCTTTTGAAGGTGACGTTACCCTCAACCCAGTAGTTTGAGTCAGCAAGGATACAATCCTAAAGGGTTGGATTATTGAAAGATAATTAATTAAGTTATTAATGAGTAATGTGGTAGGCCCCTCTTTTGAAGGTGAAGTTACCCTCGGCTAAGTAGTTTGAGTCAGCAGGGATACAATCCTAAGTAGCCGGGTTAATATTTTAATAGTAGTTTACATATGAGGGGATCAAGAAATTCGAACCCCCGCCATCCAATACCAGTGGGTATTGAAGGAGGTCCTACTAAGCTTGACCCAGGTCCTCGCAGGATCTATACACTGAACAAGGCATGACGCTTACCAAGCCATTCCCTTAACCCCCGACCAGGTAGCCAACATATCTCCATATAGACCGTGGAGATATGAATGGTGTAAATCTTTTATTTTATATAGATAGTAAAATAACGACAAGACACCACGGACAAATGATAAGGAAGTTTCACCTTCAACATAAGAAACTAGCTATTAAAGTCACCAATACATAACCAAATAAAAAGTGCGAAAAGATTAAAAATAAAAAGTATTACACTAAATGCTTGTCTTCACCAAGTGATGTAAGAGACTTAGGCAAACATGGCCTTTGATTGTCAAGAACTCTTACGATCAATCTTGGATCCCGAGACTACTACACACACTCTATGATGGATGATGGTGGTGGATGTGGGTTGTGATGGTGGTGGTGGGTGGGTGAAGTGTAAGAGAGGTGGTTTGTCAAGGGATGATTTGCAAGTGAGCCAAGCACCCCTATTTATAGTCTGCACAGAAGCCCGGACACGGCCCCGTGTCCACCCATCTTCTCTTTCTTCATTAATTGCAGTTTGTCTGCATTAGTTGACCACGCCCCCGTGTCCGCTGGGCACGGCCCCGTATGCAGAAACGTATCTGTACTATCAAGATTTTCCTAGATTCTGTGAATCTTAGCGTTGAGCACGGCCCCGTGTCCGCTGGCCACGCCCACGTGTTAGGAAATAGAAGCTTCTACAACTTTGTCTTTTCTGCAGACACTTGGGCACGCCCCCGTGTTCAATGAGCACAGGGCATGTTCAGCCTTCTGATGTCTTGTTTTTGCTTGGGAAGATGCTGTCGAGGGGTCAGGCATGCCATGTTTATTCCTTTTCTTGTATTATTGTTAGAATTGGCTGCATTTTTGCTTCTTTTGTTCATTTAAGCTCATTTAACCCTGAAAAGAAAAAAGGAAGACAAAAGCACACTTTTTCCAACATTAGTACTAAAAATGGTTAGTTTTATGCCTTATTTGATGTAATTTATATGTTGCATTTTACACACATCAAATACCCCCACACTTGAATCTTTGCTTGTCCTCAAGCAAAACTCTTTATAATGTGGCTTACACACCCAAATGGAATGGGTAGAAGAGAAGGTTTTAGGCTTGTCTAGAGTGTCGGGATTCCAAGATCTTTATTAGGTTTTGTTTTTATTTTATTTACAATCCTATTCGTTATGATTTATTTAGAACATTACATAAGAGAAATTACTTATTTGGGCATAACATGCCTCTTTAAAATTCCATTTATATACAAGTTCACATACCTCACGGGAGATCACTCAACACTCGGCCGAAGATGTATTTTTGTGAAACACTCGGGACCGGCATGGAACTTACTTCTACCATATACTTGTCAAGCAATCAATCCTCCTCCTTTTTAACTATACACCTTTGTAAATATCAAGAGGACTTTGGGGAAGGGTTAGGCTTGGGTTAAAGGTAGGTGGTTTTGGTTAGTGGTTAGTAGAAAAGGGCGAAAGGCGTATAAAGCGTCAGTTTTCGTAAAACATTTTGTTTTTGTGACTTTTTATTTTAATGAAGCATTTTTTCAAACAAAGGTTCTTTTGATGAACTTGTTTGTTTATTGCTAAACTTCATCATTTTTTTTTATTGATAAGGATGTCACAAGAAAACTGAGCTTTGTACTAAAACAAAGGGTTTAAAATGAAAAAGGATTTTGGTGGGTAAAGGGTGTTTGTTTTGTGGGGTTTTGAAATGAAAAAGGTTTAGGCTCAATGGGGTTAACTTGGGGGATTTTGGGTAGGTGGTAAAAAAAATAATGATGTTGAAAGAAAAAGGGTTAGTCCTAATGCCTCCATCATTTACTTACTTGGGTTTAAGTTGGTAAGGACCGGGAATGTATCGTCATGGCAAGTTCTAGAGTCGTAAGAAACCAAGCGGCTATTCACACAAGAAACAAAAAATGAGCATTTAGTTTAAAGATGTGTATTTGTATGCTCAATAAAGGCTCAAAACTCACTTTTTGTGGGAATGGGTTTTTATGTGATCAAGTATATATAATCAAATTTTAACTAGATTTGTCATGCCGTTTCATAATTTTCTTATGTTGGTCCTTTTTATCATGACTCTATCGGTTGTAAATTTGTAAAAATATAACCTTTTTAGAACTTGTTATTCCCAAATAAAACCAAGACAAGTAAAAAAATTGAAAAGTTTTTGAAAAAATTTTGGGGTGTTTAGCGGTTCCAATAGAGTTTTGTGTATGGCTTGTAATTAGGATTTGCAAAATTAAAGGTTTTAGCATCCTCCCCACACTTAAATTACACATTGTCCTCAATGTGTCCCAAAAATATGTTTTTAGGTTGATTGAATGTGTAAAAGGTGTGTTTAAAATTTTTATGTTACTGTGCATCTGGACACGGGCCGTGGTGTCCGGGCACAGCCCCGTGCTCAGATTTCCAGTAACAGAATTCAACAAAAAGAAACAGAAGGCTGGGTACGGGGGCATGTTCAGCGAACACGCCCCGTGTCCAGTTACCTGAACTGGGCATTTTTCTGCAGATCTTTCAGCACGGGGCTGTGTTGGCTGGGCACGGCCCGTGCTGAACTTGTTGTAATGAAGAAAAATTGTCGGGAGGCTCTGTTTTTGTGCATGGGGTGTTGGTTCAAGTGTCCCTTAGTATCCTTCACCATACCGAGTGTGTTTTATTCCTGAAAATTAAAACTAAACTAGAAAGCATAAAAAATTATTCTAAACTAAACTAAGGATAGTTCCGCGGAATGCCTCCGTGGTGCGCCACGCTTATAAGGGTCCTTGGCTAGACCCAAAGCCAGTCATATGTTACCCAAGTGGGATGTTTTGCATCCCATGTTGCACCGTCGGAGAGCATCATCCAAACTTGAGTCTATGACTTTCATGTAATTGACCGGGTCATCGTCTTCTACTCTCTTACCAACTCCGAACTTCATTTCCTTGTCCCCAACCCTCAATGTTAGTGTCCCACCATTCATGTCTACCACTGCGTGGGCCGTAGCTAGGAAGGGCCTCCCTAGGATGAGTGGTACTTCGGTATCTTCCTCCATATCTAGTATGACAAAGTCGGCTGGGAAGACAAAGTCTCCGACTTTAACTAGTAGATTTTCAGCGACACCTTGTGGGTATTTAACTGACCTATCGGCGAGTTGTATGCTCATTTTTGTAGGGCTTGTTTTCCCTAGGCCGAATTGGTCGAACATTGATGCGGGCATGAGGTTAACACTAGCCCCGAGGTCGGATAGTGCGTTACGAATGGGTGATTCCCCGATCGAACAAGGGATGGTGAAGCTTCCAGGATCGATCTTCTTTTGCGGGAGTTTGTTGAGTAGCAAGGCTGAGCATTCTTCGCTTAAATTAATTAATTGCAATGATTCAATTTTCCTTTTGTGAGTGAGGAAGACCCTCATAAATTTTGAATATTTAGGCATTTGGGTTAGAACTTCTACAAATGGAATATTAACATGCAATTGTTTTAGTAAATTTACGAACTTTGAGAATTGCTCATCGGTCTTTTGGCGAATTAACCGCTCGGGGTACGGTACCGGAGGATTCTTGGTGGGTTCTTGATTTGGTGAAGGAGCCGTCACTTGTTGGGGTGTCGGTGGAGTTTCGGTTTAGCTAGATAGGCTTTTTTCAGCTGGAGGTAACGGAGCCTCCTCGGGACCCACGGTACAGTTTCTCAATGTGATGAGATGCACTTGTGCCTTTGGGTTGGTTTCGGTATTGCTTGGTAACGCGCCTTGTGGTCTATCGGAGAAATTTTGAGCTAGTTGATTTATTTGTTTTTCAATGTTTTGAATACTAGCTTGTTGATTTCTAAAGTTCGATTCCAGTTGTTGAAATAGATCCGAGTTTTTCTTTTCGGTGTCGGAGATAAAGCGAGATACGGTATCTTCAAGCCTCTCTTGTCCCCCTTGTTGTTGTTGAGAGAAATTTTATGACTCGTTTCTTGGTTGTTGAAAGTTTGTTTGTTGGTTTAAATTTTGTTGGTTATTACTATTGCCGGGTTCTCTCCAACCAAGGTTAGGGTGGTTACGCCATCCTTGGTTGTAGGTACCCGTTGGAGGACCCGACGGCTTAGGTCTATTATCAATGTAGTTTACCGATTCTGTTTGATTATCCATTTCTTTCATACAACTCCAATTTTCATGTGGCCCACCACACCCTTCACAAGCCATAACCGAGGCCGTTTTTGCCATTTCCAACTTTTTAATTTTTGAAGAAAGGGCCTCGATTTGGGCTTGCAAGGAGGTGCTCTCATCAACCTTATGTGCGCCCGGGGCAATAGATTTTGTGCCTCGGGGAGTGTGCCACTGAAAATTGGTTTGAGCAATTTACTCAATTTGATTATAAAATTCATTTGGGCGACGATTACCTAAAAGTCCCCCGGAGCTAGAGTCAAGTGTTTATCTTGTGTGTGGCAACAACCCATTATAGAAAGTGGATACTTGTTGCCATACCGCAAGACCATGATGAGGACACTTTCTTAGTAGCTCCTTAAACCTTTCCCAAGTTTCATATAAGGATTCCTCGTACTCTTGTGAATATGTGTTAATTTCAGTCATTAATTTAGCAGTTTTAGCAGGAGGGAAATACTTATATAAAAACTTTTGGGCTAGTTCATTCCAGGTGTTTACTGAGCCAACTGGGAGGGCATTAAGCCAAGCCTTAGCTCGATCTTTTAGTGAAAATGGAAACATTCGAAGGCGGATGGCGTCGTTTGATGCTCCATTGATCCGAAAAGTATCACATATTTCTAAGAAGTTAGTGATATGTAAATGGGGATCTTCGTCCGCAAGCCCATGGAAGGTTGCGGAGTTTTGGGGCATTTTATCAAATGCGGCCGAAGTTTGAAGTTGTTGGCCTCGACATTTGGTGCATTGATAGCGGCGCCGAGATTACCTACGGTGGGTCGTAGGTAGTCCATGATTGATCCGCTATTGGAAGTGGGTCCCCTGAAACTTTCTCTTGGTTTTTTGCTTTAAGTCTTTTTCTTAGAAAGTGTTTGGGTTCGTCTAGAGGTTCTTTTATGTCTCTACTAGAACTGGAGCTCATACACTGCGTAGGAAGTTCAGATGTGGTGCCTGGGTTCCAAGTTCTGCAATAAAAACAAAAAAAGAACGTGGTCAGAAGTTTCACCACGGCCCCGTGCTCAGGTGAACACGGCCCGTGGTCGGAGATACACTAATTGTTTTCCAGATCCCTGTTACTGGGGAGCTGGACACGGCCCCGTGTTGCACCGACACGGCCCCGTGCTCAACTCTCTGTAACTCAGAAAATAAAAACTGCCAGTAACAATGCTGGGCACGGCCCGTGTCCGACCAGGCACGGCCCGTGCTGAGCTCTGCAGAAGCTGAAAATTTAAGAAAAATCCTAAAAAAACAGAAAAATAAGAAAACCGATTAGGCCGTTGATTCCTAACTTTCTTAAAATCCTTGTGTCCCTGGCAACGGCGCCAAAAACTTGATGCGTGTTGTGTGTTATAAGTATTTAAGTATATTTTAAGCCCTTTTTAACACTTTAGTCAAGATTTAAATTTATAAAACACGATATTTACTAACACTAAACACACATATGGGCAAGTACACCCATCGTGAGCGTAGTATAGTGTTGGTAAGATACCGAGGTCGTCCAAGGACACAAGAGCTTTTAGTACCGGTTTATCCTCAACTTCTAATCAAATCAAAATTTAGAAAAAGATTTTTATACAAGAAAATAAAACTAACTAAAAATGCTGAAAATAAAAATAAAAATAAAACAGATAGACAAGATGAATCACTTGGATCCGACTCGCCTTTAGTGTAACCTTTTATTATTTCCGCACTTTTGCACTTTTTAAGAGATTATCTTAGTAAAAGTAGTAGGCCCCTCTTTTGAAGGTGACGTTACCCTCAACCCAGTAGTTTGAGTCAGCAAGGATACAATCCTAAAGGGTTGGATTATTGAAAGATAATTAATTAAGTTATTAATGCTTAATGTGGTAGGCCCCTCTTTTGAAGGTGACGTTACCCTCGGCTAAGTAGTTTGAGTCAGCAGGGATACAATCCTAAGTAGCCGGGTTAATGTTTTAATAGTAGTTTACATATGAGGGGATCAATAAATTTGAACCCCCGCCATCCAATACCATTGGGTATTGAAGGAGGTCCTACTAAGCTTGACCCAGGTCCTTGCAGGATCTATACACTGAACAAGGCATGACGCTTACCAAGCCATTCCCTTAACCCCCGACCAGGTAGCCAACATATCTCCATATAGACCGTGGAGATATGAATGACGTAAATCTTTTATTTTATATAGACAGTAAAATAACGCCAAGACACCACGGACAAATGATAAGGAAGTTTCACCCTCAACATAAGAAACTAGTTATTAAAGTCATTAATACATAACCAAATAAAAAGTGCGAAAAGATTAAAAATAAAAAGTATTACACTAAATGCTTATCTTCACCAAGTGATGTAAGAGACTTAGGCAAACATGGCCTTTGATTGTCAAGAACTCTTACGATCAATCTTGGATCCCGAGACTACTACACACACTCTATGATGGATGATGGATGATGGTGGTGGATGTGGGTTGTGATGGTGGTGGTGGGTGGGTGAAGTGTGAGAGAGGTGGTTTGTCAAGGGATGATTTGCAAGTGAGCCAAGCACCCCTATTTATAGTCTGCACAGAAGCCCGGACACGGCCCCGTGTCCACCCATCTTCTCTTTCTTCATTAATTGCAGTTTGTCTACATTAGTTGACCACGCCCCCGTGTCCGCTGGGCACGGCCCCGTGTGCAGATGCGTATCTGTACTATCAACATTTTCCTAGATTTTGCGAATCTTAGCGTTGACCAGGGCCCCGTGTCCGCTGGCCACGCCACCGTGTTGGGAAATAGAAGCTTCTACAGCTTTGTCTTTTCTGTAGACACTTGGACACGCCCCCGTGTTCAATGAGCACGGGGCGTATTCAGCCTTTTGATGTCTTGTTTTTGCTTGGGAAGATGCTGTCGAGGGGTCGGGCATGTCATGTTTATTCCTTTTCTTGTATTTGTTAGAATTGGCTGCATTTTTGCTTCTTTTGTTCATTTAAGCTCATTTAACCCTGAAAATACAAAAGGAAGACAAAAGCACACTTTTTCCAACATTAGTACTAAAAAATGGTTAGTTTTATGCCTCATTTGATGTAATTTATATGTTGCATTTTACACACATCAGACAACATACAAGATTATTCAAGTCAAGGAACGACTAAAAGCAGCACACGATCGGCAAAAGAGTTATGCTGATAATAGGCGAAAGCCATAGGAATTTCAAGTAGGAGACAAAGTATTATTAAAGGTTTCTCCTTGGAAAGGAGTGGCAAAAGAGGAAAACTAAGCCCCAGGTATGTTGGACCTTTTGAGATTATTAAAAGAGTAGGACCAGTAGCTTATCAGCTACAACTGCCAGAAGAAATGGCAGGGATACATGATGTATTTCATGTATGTAATCTCAAAAAGTGTTTAGCCGATGAATCGTTAGTAGTGCCTCTTAAAGATATAGAGGTAAATGAAAAGCTTAAGTTCGTAGAGAAGCCTCTACAAATTGAAGACAGAAAAGTCAAGAATCTTAAACACAAGAGATTAGTTCTAGTTAAAGTAAAATGGGATTCCAAGAGAGGACCAGAGTACACATGGGAGCTTGAATCAAAGATGCAGAGAAAATATCCACACCTATTCCAGTAGACCTCGAGGACGAGTTCTAAAACAAGGTGGGGAGGATAAAACAACCCTCCTAAAATATTTTTTACACTCCTAGAATATTTAGAACACCCCTATACGTCCTAAAATACATCCCGTCTTTGAAAATCGGTCCTAAATACCTTTAATTTTATAAAAATAAAATAAAATCAAAATTGTTGTGGCGCTCGTGGGCCGCGAAGACTTAGTCTTCGGCTTACGCGGGCCGCGACAGATAGTCCATCAGGCAAGCCCCTGGGCTGCCACGTGTCCCCACTCGTGTCGCAGCTAGTTGATGACCGGACCAAGCTAGGCCCTACACACCCTCTGTCGCGGGCCGCGAAAACCGGGGCGCGAGAAACCATCGATCAGCTCCTATAAATTGGGAGCATCGGCAGTTCATATCCGATGTTCAAAACACGAAATTCTCTCTCAATTTCTGTAGTGTAGAAATTATACCCGGGCATTATACCCACTAAATTAGCGAAGCTCTGCCTCTTTGTAAGTATTGTAACCCCCGGTTACGTATTAGATACGCTGCCCGATTGATCTAGTGCTCCGTAACGGTTGTCGAGGTTCTGCCCGACGTAATCGTTGGAGTCCGGTCTCGGGGAGAGTATAACTAATGTAAATATTGGGTTATTATACTAACGCGTGTGCATTGTTTAATTTATTAGATTATAACCAGGAAACCACAAGATAAAGTCTAAATTAGCAATGTGAGTAATCTCCTTTTTGTAAACCTTTTTGCAAACTGTTTTTACAAAACCTCAATGTTTTAAATTATATTTCAAGTGATTGAGTATTTGTAATTCTACAATTATCATCGGTATTGGGGTTTTGTATACAAAATTTGTTACTACACTGTGAGTAGTAACATGACCACAAGTCGGGTCGAAAGTACCGTGGGTGGTAATTAAGGTAGAATAATAAACAAATGTAATTGCTGATTGCCCTCAATACTGTACAAGGATAAAAGCTATTTTGATTAAATTGGGATTCACTCACCTGTATTTCTCACTGACAAATGTTTTTAAAACGCGTTTCAGGTAACAAAATGTGAAAGCCCAAAATAGAAGCCAGCTGGAGAGCACTGAAGACTTGGAAAATGTGGCTATGAAAGTTACCTAAATAAAGAAAGATGTTTTATTCAATAAATTATGGTTTATCTCTATAAACATGTTGTAATGAAAACTTGGGTTTTGTCCCAATATGTTTATTATTATAAAATATGGTGTTTTACTCTGATAAAATATTTCCTAACTATGGTCCTGATGTAAATTCCGCTGCCAAATAATGATAAACACCAATACCACCATATTTGAGTAGGCCGCGTGTCACACCCCAACCGATGGCGGAAATCATCGGGGCATGGCACTGAGCGAAACAGATTGTCCAGAAGTTTCCATAACAACTATCATTACCATTTAATTTAAGTTAACATGTCCCATACCACGTCATAAATAGTAAACAAATTATTACAGATAAACATCAAGACAAATATCCTGTTCCGACAACTCAGATTCAAATAAAAGTAAAGATAGTTTATTTATTGGTTTCTAGGACCCCATTTCCTAGCTTCGATTTCATCACAGCGCAGAGAGCATCCTAGACCTTTCCTAGCCTCAAGTTCACAGCATGCTAAGCATGTAAACTTCCTAAGCACCTGTCACATACATTGAAATACAGTCAATACATAAAATGTAAAGGTGAGCACACAAGTTTGATAATAGCATATAGAGTTCGAATTCGTTTACGCATAACCAGCACGTACACATAGTGAAATGATGCACGTTAGTTATCGACATAGACCCATCGATACCAATGACTGCGGGTTGACTGCCTGAGGCAGTTCGCAATACATGATTACCACCGTAATCCATGCAAGTAAAAGATCCTTAACAACCCCCAGGTAAACGGGTGCTGAGTCCAAACTATAGTACTATCGTTGCTAAGGCAGGTAGACAGCATTCCATGTGTAAGCATAACAAACAAGCATTCATGAGCCACGTATAACATGCATTAACGGTTAGCGTTCAAATAGTTTGAGTAGTGTGATAATTGTAGTTTGAATATTCGTAACGTATGTAACACCCAAAAGTGCTTAAAGCAAAAGGGATCGAGTATACTCACAGTGATTTATGGATTGAAGGGAGCGCTTAGCGAATACGGTTAGCCTGGATAGATTCGATAGTATAACGGTAAGGGAAACGTAAAACAGGAAATAAGTATGGAGAAGTCGGAAAGCTGGTCGATCGGACGGCAGTCCGATCGGACGGCTGACCGTTCGGCTGACAGTCCGTATGGTCTGCTGTTCGGTCGGTCGGTAGGCCGATCGGATGGCTGTACGAGTGGATTGTTTCTTCCTTAGAGAAGGATGTGTTTGTGTATGATGGCTTGACCTTGGTTGTTCTGTTTGTTTGTCGTTTTATCGAGGTACTCTGACAGCGAGTAAAACCATAGATGCCTCGTTCTTACTTGGTCTCCCGGGTCGGACAGGAATCACCCAAATCCGGTCGGTGGTCTGTTCGGAACAACGTTTAACACTTAACCCGAAGTCGGTTAACCTCGTTGATAGAATCTAGATCTTGAGCCGTATAACCACTGAAGTGCTTTGTAAACCGGCTCAGGTTCCATTTACACTGGTTCGAGTGAAAAGAGTTGAAGAAAGTTTGGGGAAATCCATCCTTCAATTCTTTTCATCAAGTATATGTTCAGATCTATAAAAGATCCTTGTTGATTTATGTGGAAATCGGCTAGATCCAAGTCATTCTTGGTGGATTGAGGCCAAAACATGAAGTTCTTCAAGAACTCATGATGACATCATCCTAGAACACTTGATTCTTGGTGATTTCACGGTTAAAAGTTTAGATTTGAAAGATAGAAAGGTGTAGGAGTGTGTATAGATCAAGAAAGTACAAGATTTAGGACGAAAACTTACCGGAATCGAGAGAAATCTGAGAAAAGGCGAGTTGAGCATGCTGGTCTAATAGAGGTTTCCAAAAGTGGTAAAGGATGACAATGACAGGGGTATTTATAGGATGACAACAGAGGAAAGGGCTAGCCGATCGGCTGGCAGCTCGATCGGACAGCCTGTCCGATCGGACAGCAGTCTGTTCGGCTGGCTGTTCGATCGGCTGGGAAGCCTGATCGATCGGTTGCACCTTTCGAGTGTTTCGCGTGATGATTTTAGATATTTCTATTTCGATTGCGAGTGGTTCGATACGATAGGGTTTCCTAGTCAAATTACTTTCAGTCTCAACTACTTCGATTGTGATTTGGGTTCAAGTTCGATAGCATTCGAGTTAGATTTTGAGTTCGATTGAGTTCGCTTGATTACCACAACATAACACAAATAAACATGCACAGGTAACACGTAAGGCACACACACACGTATAAACTATAAGTAAAATTACGTAGTTCGGGTTACGATTCGATGTCGATTTAATTAGCATAGCTTGATTAACTTTATCGCATTGTTACTTCCTATAGTTCACAGTCGTAGGTCGATTGAAATACGATTAATACTCATCGATTATTGTAATGAACGACACTTACTCCACATAATTCAAATCAAATAAAGACATTTCTACAAGTCAAGTTGCGCGAATCGGTCGTTGACTTTGACCTTGGCTTTGACTTTCACTTACGAAAACACGGGGTGTTACACCGCGGCCGCCCGCCTTCCGAGACAGGGGTCGGGGGTTGCGACAGTTGTTTGTCGGCCCGGCTTGGGTTGACTGGTTGTTAATGAAGTTTACTTTTCAAAAAAAAAAATATTTTTGTAAAAAGGTAAAGTAAATATTGAAAAAAGGAAAGGAGTTCTATGTTGTCATGGTTTAATCCATGCTAACCATGAAGGATAAGACAAGGGGATGGTATAACAATTCATTAATAGTCCTATGTGCCATTAATGACACAACTCATTCCCCCACACGCTTTAGCCTAATCAACATCTAAAGAGATGTACAATAGTTTAAAAAAGAGTGTATATTAATTGAATCTTTATTTGATCATCATCAAAGTATGTATTTCATTGGTAGTAAGATACCATCATTGGTGGCTTGGTCTTTAACATCTAGCTTCAGGGCTCTCTTCGAAAATCATATTGAAGGGGTAAGGTCCCAAAAATCCCATAATAAGGGCTTAGGACCATATCACAACCTCATCTTTAAAGTTCTCCTTACCCTGCGCGGCCGCGCACTGGTTTTACAAAATGAAGACTTATAGAACAATCAACCGTCAATACTTGCGCGCCAAAGGGAAATCATAAGTCCTTGCGCTTCTTCCCACAAAGCAAAGGGTAAAAAACCCACATTAGACATCTCCGCCCAATATCCAGACTTGGATATTGTTTACCCAGACTTGGATATTGTTTAGTGGTCTCCACACGATAAGGTGCCACACCAGATTACAGCAGTAATCTTCCAGAAAAAATACAATCGTGCACCACTAAGACAGTTATAACCGTCTGGACACGTGTCACTATCTCAGTCATCACTGAATTCACAACGAAAGCATGTAAGTGGAGAGTAATCTCCACTTGATCACTATACACGTGGCTAATCCCCAGCCTTTGATCTAAACCACGATCCGTGTGCTATCACGACGGATCAAGAAGCTTGACGGAAGGAAATGTAACCGCTTACGGGGTTAGCATCTTCCGTCAACTTTTCACCAACGGGTTTTCCCGCCTAAACGACTCCCGGCTATAAATATGAGAAACAACTCAGGTATGAATTCAAGTTACACACACTTCTCAAATACATCTTCTTCTTCATTACCCATACTTATTCTCACACCGGAGTCGGGTCAAGGAGAGAACCCTCTTCTCCCCTTGGCGAGGCTAACGGTGCTCTTTTTTGCAGAATTATAGGAGAAGAAGGTCAGTTGTACCTGAATCAATCGAGAGGAAACTAACCTTTTTATGCGGATTCAAACCCCCTAGATATCTCGGTTCCGACCATTTATCTAGTGTTTCTTCACATATAAAAAAGGTTTTTTTATGCGAGATTAAAAAATTGGGCCATATTCGAAAATCTTCATTTAATATAAATTCATCAATAACTAAAATTTTTGTGGAAGTAATTTAAATAGTTAGAGTTAATTGCCATTTTCGTCCCTGATGTTTGGACACATTTGCCATTTTCATCCAAAATGACACTTTGGTACCATTTTGCCCTCCACGTTTGGCCATTTTTGCCATTTTCATCCAAATCTCTAACCTAGTTACTTTATAACGTCAAATTGGGGTATTTTTGAAATTTGTTAATAATAAGGGGGTAACTTGTAATATATCACAACACATACATACACACAACACATACATACATACATACATACTGCACTCTCTAATCTCTCATCTCTCATTATACAAACACATTATCAGTAGACGAATCAGAAACTAAAAGAACAGGGCAACATCATCAGCAGACGAAGAACAGGGCAACACCCCCAAATCCGTCAGCCACTGCATCCCTCGAAGCTCCCAAAACCCTCGATTCCCACCTAAATCACCTCTCTCCGGCGATGATTCCGTCGATAACTTTTCAACATCATCTCCAACTAATCAAATTCAATCAAAATCCAATAAAACCCAAATCCCTTTACATCAGCTCCGCCACCTCCACCATCACCCCAAGAACCATCACCCCAACAACCACCATCTCTAACTTCACCCCAACAGCCACCACCGCTGCCACAACAACTATAGGCACCACCATCACCCCACCTCCACCATCGCCTCCGCCATTACCCAAACAACAACAACTGCTGCACAACAACCATTGGCACCACCATCACCCCACCTCTACTATCACCCCAACCAACACCGCTACCCAGATTAGAGAGAAAGAGATACAGATCTAGAGACCGTCATTGATATTTGGTTGTTTTTTGTTTAAAGATTGTTGTTTGTTGAAGAATCACATTACCTGAGATTCAGATCTGATGGTGGTGGTGGTGGTCTCCGTATGCGATTTGATGGTGGTGGTGGGGTGGGGTGATAGTGGTGGTGGTGGTGGTCTCCGTATTGTTTGACCAGCGATTTGATGGTGGTGGTGGTGGTGGTCTCCGTATGCGATTTGATGGTGGTGGTGGTGGGGGTAATGTTGAAGATGAAGTGGGTAACGGTGGGGAATGGTGGTGGAGGTGGTGGGGAACGGTGGTGGCGGTGATAGGAGATGAGAGAGAAGAGAGAGAAGAGAGAGAGATGGAGATGGTGATCTGTGTGTATTTTTATATATATACATATATTTTATTTATTTATTTAAAAAGAACATAATTGTTTATTATATTTTATAGAGTAAATATAAAAAATTAAATTAAAAAAATTCTCATTTAACAGAACTTTTTAACTAGGTTAGAGATTTGGATGAAAATGGCAAAAATGGCCAAACGTGAGGGGCAAAATGGTACCAAAGTGTCATTTTGGACGAAAATGGCAAATGTGCCCAAACCTCAGGGACGAAAATGGCAATTAACTCATAGTTATTTTTAGCTAAGTTAGGAAGTAATTTATTAATTAAAGGGAAAGTTGCGGTTGACAAAATTAAGAATTAAATGTCATTAACAAAAAAAACCAAAAAATAAGCTTAAATAAAGAATTTGGATACTCCGATATTAGAACTCGTGTCTCCTTGTTATTTAAACAAGTCAGTAACCACTAGTACAAGAGTTCATTTATATTATTTATCGATTTAGTGCATGTCTACTTGAGTTTTACGAGCATATTATTTGTACGTGTCGTTATAAATTCAAGTTGGATTATATTTTGACGTAATTTATTTTGAAAATAAGTCATGTCAAAGATAATGCATTTGCATGCTTATTTTATGGACGTTTTCTGTTGATCAACTTTTTGATGTAAATTTTGTTCAGAAAAGAGTCGGGTTAAATATAATACGTTTTCTTTGGACGATATAAATTCGAGTTACTTTACGCTTCATGACTCGTATCATATATAATACGTTTTCATGCTTATTTTTGGGACGTTTTCAGATGGTCTATGTTTTGACGTTTATGTACGTGTCGGTATAAATTCAAGTTAGTTTACGTTTCGATGTAACTTTTTCTGGAAAAAAAAATCATGTCAAATATAATACGTTTTCGTGCTTATTTTTATGGATGTTTTTTACTTGGTATACATTTTGACGTAAATTTTGTTTGGAAATGAATCGGGTCGAATATAATATGTTTTCGTGTAAATTTGAATAACTATACGTTTCATGCGTCATATCAAATATAACATGATTTTGTGCTTATTTTTATAGACACTTTCAGTTGGTCTACGTTTTGATTGATAAGCCATTGCAAAAAAAAAAAAAAAAAAGTTCAATACGCTCAAATCACGTTAAAAAACGACCCCACAACGCAGGGATCAATTCTAGTTGACATAAACAATCCTTTGTGTTTCATTTATTTTTGTTTTTTATGTTAAAGGGTATTTTGGTCATTTTATTTGGATTTAACATAAAAGATAGTGCATGTTAGTCTTAGTACTTGGGAAGTGTTACATAATTGAAACCATATAACCTAAACTTGTTACTCGAAAACTTAGTACTAAAAGGTGTTATTTTTAGTAAACCACATAGATTGTTTGTGTAATTAAATCATGAATATATTTAAAAAGAAAGACGATAGCCTTTGCTTTGTCTTTCAAGGCACTATGATCATCCTTTGTCATGTCTAATAAAGGATCCATAGATTCAGGATACATTTTTACGTCTAGAATATATGACATGTAATTCTTTTTAAAGACGTCACTTATCACAAACTTAAATTTGAAATGTCTTGTCGAGTTTTCTTGATTAAAGTAGATTTATTGTGTGCTCGTTTAATCTTATTATCTTGTTATAAGTTAATTGTAATTAAGATTAGATAATCACTATCAATTAACTACTTTTAGGAATGATGTGAAGAATCTAACATTTATATTTTACATGTCTACATTAGAGAGCATTTACTAAAGAGGCCCGCTATACATTTGTCATGTATGAATCATGATTGCGTAGTAGATGAGAGGTTGGTTAGGATTTGATATATGTAGGTGGTAAAAGTTTCATCCATTTGTCTTGTCAGTTATTTAAAAAACTGTTGACATCATAGGTAAAAGTTATATTATTCTGTATTTAATCTAAGTGGTTTACAACCTTAAAGAAAGCGAATTTATTATCTTTAGAACGTTAAATATTACAAAAATCGTGAGAAGTAATGAAAAAATAAATTAAAATTAGAGTAAATTACAAGTTTTGTCCTTTATGTTTACATCAAATTTCAGGCGCTGTCCTTTAGCGCAAAAATTGACAGGCGGTGTCCTTTATGTTGCCAAATCTTGCAAGTTTTGTCCTTTTAGCCAAACCAGGTTAGATTTTTTGGTTAAATCTAGTCATGTGCAAGGCACATGAGGGTACTATTGTAATTTTACCATTCAAGGGGCTATTGTGTAAGTATTATATAGATTGGAGTAAATTGCCATTTTAGTCCCTGAGTTTTGTCCAAATTTGCCATTTTGATCCAAATAGTTTTTTTTTTGCATCTGGGTCCCTGACTTTTCACTTTACTGCCATTTTAGTCCCTGAGTTTTGTCCAAATTGCCATTTTAGTCCCTGAGTTTTGTCCAAATTTGCCATTTTGATCCAAACATTTTTAGTGGTTTGGATCAAAATGGCAATAAAAGTGAAAAGTCAGGGACCCAGATGCAAAAAAAAAACTATTTGGATCAAAATGGCAAATTTGGACAAAACTCAGGGACTAAAATGGCAATTTACTCTATAGATTGGGACTATTTTGTAAAATTAGAAAATATATTAACTTACTCTCTCTCTCTTAACTTCTGCACACTCACTCTCTCTCTTAACTTTTCTTCTCTCTCTCTCTAACACAAGCTCTCGCACTCACTCTCTCTCTCTCTCTAAAAAACTACTGCACTCACTCTCCCTCTCTCTCTAAAAATCTCTGTACGGTGGTGGATTGTGGTGGGGTGTGACGGTGATGGTGGGTTTAGCGGTGGTGGGTGCGATGGTGATGATGGGTGGCGGTGGTGGGAGGTGTACGGTGGCGGGTTTTGGATGGTGAAGATGGATGTGATGGTGGGTTGTGGTCTGTGGATGCTGAAGTTGGGTTGTGGTGAAGGTGCGTTTGCGGTGGTGGAGGTGGTTTTAGGGGCGGTTGCAGGTGGTGGAATCCTAATTGTTTGATTGTTTGATTTGCAGCCGTCACCCCTGCTCTCTTCACTCTCTCTCTCTATGTTCTCACTCCAAACCCCAAAATCCCCAAACTAACAGAAGCAATCAAACCCCAAAATCCCCAAACTAACAGAAGCAATCAAAGCTAACAGAGCATGGTTAGACTCTCTGCTCCATCAATCCGGTGCAATTCTTTTCAGAGGGTTCCGTTGAATCTTCGATCTGGGTTTGCCATCGTCGATCGGAGTTCGCCGGAAGTAGGCCGACAACCCCTTTCTCTTTCGATCTGAGATAAATTTTTTACAGGAAATGACACTATTGGTTCCTTTGGAGCATTACAAGATGTCATTGATGAGTTATCTTCTGTTGAAGATCGATCCCGATGTTACACTACTGATGTTCTACAGTTTCTCCATTCAAAGAGGAATCTTAAAGAAAATCATGTTCCTGTTGAATCTTCAACAGTCACCTTCACAGAAATTCGATTTTCTATCCAATCTGTGTCGGTAAATATTTACCCTCCGCAGACAGAATTGGTTTCTCACGAACTTCTTGCCAAAATCGACATAAATAACTTCAGTTAAATGTTCTAGTGTCGGATGCGGGTGAAAATCAGCTTAATATTACTCTTCCTTGTGTTAACATTTGGTTATTTTTATCCGAATGGGGTAAAGTCGTTGACTTATTTAATGAGGAATTAAAGATATCCAGTTTGGATCGGGGTTACCATGTTGATACTCCGGAAAATGCATCTCCATTTGCCACTGTGTCAAGTTATTTATCTTCAGAAGACGTACTTCAACATCCGTTTTGATTTATATGTGTAATTAAAATCCAGGCCTCTGTTTTGATTTATCATATGATTTTTGAAATATATTTTGTTTTGTTTTGTTTTGGGGTTTTGATCTGCACAAGTTTATGGGCTGAATCTGGTACTTGTTTTATGGGCAAATTTGGTCTGATTGTATGGTGGTTGTAGATGATGAAAGGTGGTAGTGGTGGCGGTGAAGGGTGGTGGTGGTGGAGGATGGTGGTGATAAGTGGTTCCTAATTTTAGAAATATATAGATATATATATATATATGGTTATAAAAATAATATCTTAAATTATTTTGTTTTATTTTTACATAATAGCCCCTCGATATAATTTATTTTACACAATAACCCCTTGAATGCTGAAATTACAATAGTACCCTCATGTGCCTTGCACATGATTAGATTTAACCAAAAAATCTAGCTGGGTTTGGCCTAAAGGACAAAACTTGCAAGATTTGGCAACATAAAGGACACCGCCTGTCAATTTTTGCGCTAAAGGACAGCGCCTGAAATTTGATGTAAACATAAAGGACAAAACTTGTAATTTACTCTTAAAATTAATTTTCTTTTAATACAACCTTTATTATAATTAAAATACTTCATTAAAAAAATAATTTAATTTTTACCTAATTCACTTCTTCTCTCAAAATCACTCTTAATTTTTTTTACACATGTATCAATTTATTTATTTACAAATACATGTAAATTTAAATGTGTAAACTAATTTTCTAATATTGTACTCAAGTAATAATGATAAATGTAAAAAATAAAAATTAAATTTGAATACTTTTTGACCAAGTTCTCAGGCAATATATACATTCTCATTTTAACTTTACCTTTTATATATACACACATATAGGAGGAATCTTTTTAAGAAGACTATTTAAATAATTTAATTATTTTTAACTTTGTTTTTAATATCAAAAGGGCATTTTGGTTATTTTGGTGTAACGGTTAGTTATTTTCTAAATAACATAACAATTGTTTATTCTCTTTCGAATTAATTAGTTAAGAATGTTTGATTTTACATATATCAAAACATTAGTCATCTCTTATCTCTCTATAGAATTTGTTGAATTTAATCATATATGCATTTAAATTCATATATCCTCCACAAATAACCAATTATCATACACGTATCAAGCTTATTCTATACATATTGAAACACACATTAATCCTCTACCGTATCTCTAAGTTTGAAGAAATGTATCCTACAATTAATTGTCTAATTTATTTAGCGAAATTATAGGATACCCTTAGAGTAACATTAAATTATATTCAACAATAAAGTAGAGCATTCTTAGATTTTTTATCTTTTTATTTGAATTCTCCTGAATATATATATATATATATATATATATATATATATATATATATATATATATATATAGGGGACCGCTAGAATGAGAACCACCCCGAGTTATGAGAACCGCGAGAACCACATCATCCGGGGCGCCGTTGACCAAATTTTTTTTTACAACTAGATGTGTGTATTATAAACACATTCGTAAAAAAAAAAATTAAAAAAAAAGGCCGAGGGGGTAGTTTTTTACACCACAAGTTTGGTGTAAAAAAAAACAAAAAAAATAAAAACACCAAACTTGGGGTGTAAAAAACTACCCCCTCGGCCTTTTTTTTTTAATTTTTTTTTACGAATTTGTTTATAATACACACATCTAGTTGTAAAAAAAAAAATTTGGTCAACGACGCCCCGGATAGTGTGGTTCTCGCGGTTCTCATAACTCGGGGTGGTTCTCATTCTAGCTGCCCCATATATATATATATAGAAAAAGTATATTGTACATTACGGCTTAACGTACTTCATGTACGACAACGTGCTTGATTTGTTCTATAACATGCGTGATTAATGTTTTCAATATGCGTGATTATTGTGTTCAACATGCGTGATTTTGGATTTCTGAGTTATAACGTGCGTGATTTTAAAATGAACGTGCGTAATTACCTATCGTACGTGATGTACGTTAAACCGTAAATTATATTAACCTTCCTCTATTTATATATATATATATATACATATATATACATATATATATATATATATATATATATATAGGGATAGGATCATGAGAAAACTAGATATAAATGAGAAAACCAAAAAACTAGTAAACATAGGGGTATTTTTGTCAACAAACACAATTTCACGTTTCGCCCAATTCATAACCCACACATTCGTGATTCTGTTCTCTGGAGGTTTCGTGTTCAACAATTATCGAATATTATATCAATCAATTCCATAATTGTATCAATTACTCATACATATAACGAATTTCATACCGAATTCAAGCTGTTTCGCATCCAATTTGTGTTTAACAATCGTAGGTAATCGGATTTCATGTTTATTTTATCACACATTGTGCATAATCGGAATTCAGACGTGTTTGATTGTTGTTTAATCGATATTGTTGTTAAATCGTTTAGGTATGGCTTCATCTAGCAGTTCTACAAACACTGGTGCCATTATTGCTGACGCATTAATCGATTCTAGGTCAGGTGATAACGATGACGACGGACACGAACGTATCGAATCAACTGATGTTAACAATTCAAGTTCTGGCAGTCACAATGTCCGTCCATTACGTTTGTATGACGTCGGTCAATTAGGTAAATTATTTATTTATTAAAAAATGTGTATTACACATGTGTACACGTGTTTGTATTAAGATGTTAACTGCATATATCATAAATTGTTAACATGTGTGTATTTTTTTAATATAATATGCCCTGTTGTTTTATTGTATGTATGTATGTTTACATGTTTTGTGTGTGTTGTCTGTATGTATATGTTCGTATTTTAAATATATTGATATAATGCATACGTGCAATGTTTTTTCTTTATTTTGACTGTAATTTTCGTGTCCATATTGAAGGAGACATAACCAGCCATGTATATATAACAACTGATGGGACAAAGTACTGGAAACCTTTGGTGTCTCCTGAATATACACCGACTATCGGAGTGGTTTTTTGACACATGGAGCGACGTTGAGAATATGTACAAGTATTATGCTGAGAGGTCTGGGTTTTCTGTACGTTTGGGTGCCATGAAGAAATATGGAACTGTTGTTACACATAGGTATATGCAATGTACCAGATCCAGTAAACCTAAGCAAACACACTTTGAATCGATGGACCCTAGTGCTTTTAAAGTGTCTCGAAGTAGCAGCTACAAAGTTACTGACTGTAGGGCGCGGATAAAGCTTAAAGCTATCCCAGGCACTACAAAATTTGTCAATTATGGTTTTATTGAAGCTCATAATCATGGATTGGTTGACAAGGACAATCTAGACTTTACCAGAAAAAAGAGGAAACTTAGTTATGACGACCAGAGGTTCATCCACAAACTAAGCTTGAACAAGATTGGCCCTAATGTCGCGCATAAGATTCGAGCTTCGTTAAAGGGTGGGCACCATAACGTACAAGGAACTGTATTAGAATTCAAAAATTTCACTAGAGATATACGGTCTTTTATCGGCAAGAAGGATGCACAAATGGTGGTTGATACGTTAAAAGCCCGTGTGATAAATCGGCCAAATTTCTTTTTTGAATGTGTGGTGGTTGACGGTGAGTTAAGATCATTGTTCTGGGCTGATGACGTATCCAAATGCAATTACGAAGCCTTCGGAGATGTGTTAGGTTTTGATGTGACGTATCATACGAATCAGTAAGTTTTTTTCTCTTTATTTCGTTGTAATGCATTAGTGTAATACCGAATCAGTTGTGGTGTGTAAATGTATTACTTATGTTATTACATGTGAATAATAACTGATACGGATAAATGTCATATGATAATGTGGGTATATGTATTTCAATATACAAGTGTTATATTTGTGTATTATATTCATTATTTGTGTATCATATACATACGTGTATTATAAATGTCAAATAAGGTGTTACATGTAATTTAATACATAAATGATACGAAAACTGTGGTTACAATCAGTTACATTGTTATGTTGTATTACATCTATGTAATAACAATTTTTCATTTTACTAATGAATGTATTACTGATGTTATGTTTGTCATATTACACTAAATTCAGTGATTTATGTTGTTTTGAAGGTATAACATGATATTTGTTCCGTTTACCGGTGTTGATCACCATAAAAAGTGTGTCACCTTTGGTGCTGGGCTATTATACGATGAAACAATTGGTTCTTACACATGGTTGCTTACCACATTCCTTAAAGCTCATAACAATAAGCAACCAACGTTGGTGTTGACCGATCAGGATGCTGCGATGAAACAAGCAGTTTCTGGTGTATTCAATCAGTCTATTCACAGGCTGTGTATGTGGCATATTGTTAGGAAAATTCCTGCAAAGGTATGATATTATTTTTACACACATTCAGCTACATACGTGTAATAGTTGTATACTTTCATGTCATTCATTTATGTTTGTGATTTTTTTTATATTCAGATTGCAGGTGATGTATTGGAAAATATAGACTTGAGAGCTGTTATACATAAGCTGGTGTGGAATTTGTTTATCACACCTGAAGAATTTGAAGAACGATGGAATTTGTTTATGGAAGGGTTACACTTGAAAGAAAATAATTGGCTGAACGAGATGTATGAGATTAGGGATCAATGGGTTCCGTGCTATTTTAGGGATGTGCACATGTGTTGTCTAATGAAAACCACCTCGAGGTGTGAGAGTTCGAATTCCCTTTTTAAAACCAATTCTAGTGGAACAAACACACTCGTGCAATTCTTGATATGTTTCGACACAACAATTGATGGGCAATGGTACATTCAACGCAGACTGGAGTTCGAAAGTAACACAATAGCACCATCAATGCCGAAGAACGTGCCTATCGAAAGACATGCCTCAGAGCTATATACACATACGCTGTTTTTGGAGGTGCAAAAAGAGATATATAGAGGCATGACATTCTGCTATATTGCTTCAAAAACACCAGAACTTGATGGGGTAAAAATTTATACCATTGTGCATACTAACAGACAGTACAAAGATACTAATGAATTCGAGGTAATTTGGCTTATTATATGGTTGCACTACATATGTTCATTATAATTATCAACGTTATGTTTTTTAACATTTGTAACATATACACATGTGATGCAGGTCAGTTTTGATACACGTGATAGATCGGTTTCATGTTCGTGTATGGGTTATACACGTCTTGGCTATTTGTGTAGGCATGCTTTTTGCGTGTATAGATACAACCAGGTTGATGAAATTCCTGTTCAGTATCAACTTGGTAGATGGAAACGAGACATATTTCCAAGGAGGGTTTTTAGCATAGCGAACAGGTATTCTGCTGATACAGACGAAGAATCTGTAATCCGAAATGAGATTTTTGAGTTGGTTATTGAGTGCACCGATCGTTTAAGGCGAAATATTGGTAAACTTACTGAGTTTTCTGGGGAGATTAAAGAAATTAGGAATCGTGTGTTTCGTGAATTCCCGACCGAACCGGCGTGTAACAAGACATCAGCTGTGATCAGTGTAACACCCTTGCTATTATTTTAGGGTTTTCATATAATTTACGTAAGTAAACATGTAATTAAAATTACATATACATTGAAAAATACGGTTAAATTAAAACATTTTCAGATTTAAAACAATACAATACAATATGTACAAAATCGTCGTTTTTAAATGACGACGAAACCATGTGCGGAAGCTTGTATCTTGATCGTGTTCAGTTCTTCAATGAGCTTGATCTTTATCCGGGGCATCTTGGCATTCACCTATGATCAAAACCAACATAAAAGTTAGTTTCGATAACTTAAATATAAGTCTAAACAAGTTCTAAGCAACAAATAATCGAACAAAATAATTATTTCCAACTTTGATGTCTCCCGCGTGTCGCGTGTCGCGTGTCGCGGCGATCGTCGCGTGTCGCGCCCCAAGCTGAGTCCTTCATCGCGTGTCGCGGGGAAACCCAATTTCCAGCGGGTTCATTACTGTAACCTGCATTTTCTGCCCAGCTATAATTTTCAACAAAAATCAAACTTGAGATTGTCTTAACTTTTTATCTACAAGTCCGTTTTACGCGATTCCTTTTCCTACGCGTTCGTAATTTAATTCTCCATCATATGGAGTTAAAATTCAACATACAAACTAATAAAATTCCAAATTTTTAAGCAATCGGCTTATTATTCAAAATCAACATTTTGACCCGTTGTATTTAAAACCACCAACTTGATTCTTAAACAACCAAAATACATACGCTAGTGTATTTTAACCCAAAATCTTTAGCTCGGGTTCGTAATAATAATAATTTTTTTTAAATTGCGCGACTAGTTCGTAGGCTATGTGCATAAACTATTTTTGACCCGTTTAGGGAATTTAAGCAATTTAGTCTAAAACTTGCCCTTTTCTAATGTTTTTGACCAACATTGTCCTTTTAACTATAAATCTATATATACGCGTACCTGGCTCGAGTCAATACATAGACCTGTTTTATACCTTGCTTTATCTAACTGATATTCTATGGCGTCGCAATCTACCAAATTGCTAATTGCTCCTGTTAACATATGACTTGACAACAATCATTAGCCGATATTGTCAAATGGTGTTTTCACCACCATTTGACCCGTTTGAACTGTATGACCAACATTTGCATAGGTTAATAAAACATGGTTTTCAATTTCTCACTTTCACATCCGACCCATTTCGGATTTTAACTCAAGCTCCTTTTTAAACTAAATTTACATTAGTCGACGCTTAATTATATTTCCATTTTTTTACCCTCTTTCTCATAAACCATGGTTTCTATCATTTATATTTGTTCCGACCCGTATCATTACGCGTCGGAACCCGTATTTCGAATATTAATCTTCTCGCATTCATAACTTATAGAATTTATACGTATTCTACCAAGAAGTGTAAGTTTCACTTACCTTGCATCCGGTTATGTCCTTTTTCCGCGTACTCGATCCGTTTGACCCGCTTCTTTTCCCAAGTCTTCATCTAGCTTGTCTAGAGTCAAACTATCATCATCACAATTCGTTAGACGGTTAGATTAGTCATAATCGTTTACGACTATTCCATCCTACGGGTTTTATGTCGAATTTATCATTCGACCATATCAAAATTATCATTCGATCTAATCATTGGTCGGTTTGACTTATTAAAAGTCAATTGACTTATCAACATATACAAATGCACATTTGGTTCATTGAACTCACTTAGGCATATCTCATCCGAACTCTTAATGAAATCAAATTTTACACACAACCAATTAGACCGCGATTTCATTTAGTCATTTCATATCACTGAAAATGGGCTGTTTTTTGTGACTTGTTTAACCTGTTTACAAGCCTTCAAAAATTATGATTTTTTTGTGTGGCGTACCTATCGGAGGGTTAGACCTTGTGTGAAAATTTCAAGATCTAACTCTTTACCAAAAATTCGTAAAAATTCATTTACTAAGCTGCAATCAGATTCGTCACTTCTGACTGCAGCTTACGGAAAAATTCATTTAAAATTCCTCGTTTATCCGATCGACGAAATTCCAATTGTCAATTCTTTTAATCACTTAACGCTATCTACAGTAAGCATTTGAGATCATAACTCAATTCCTAAGTTGAGTTATGACATTCGTAATGGGCTGCAAATTCTGCCAGAAAATGCAGCTTGAACCTTTGATACGGAAAAATTCATAAAACGCTCAATTTTGGTCGAAAAAATGCGATTCCAGTGGGGTTTTAAAGATATTTCCTGGAATTACGTTTTAGACTCAAGAAACACATGTTTTTGTCATGTTTTGTTCAGGTTACAGCCAATACAAGTCGGCTGTAAATTCTGATCAGGGGCTGTTTGAATTCAGCTTTCAATTTAAGCATGTTCTTGACATCATAACACTATTTTTTTTCAATCAAAACCCTAAAAACATCTCATACACGAATTTAGTCAAAACCCACTTATCACCTTCAATGGTGATCATGAAATTCTCAAGCATTGAGCACAATTTCAACAATCTAATAACCAGGGTTTGTTCCTAGACACTATTTCATTCTAATTTCACCCAAACAACATTCATGCAATACTAATTTCGGATTATAATTGTTCATCCAGAATTTTGAATGGAATCAAACAACGAATTTTGACATACCTTGTGATCCCCTAGGCTTGGTGATCACTAATTTCAGCTTGGTTTTCCATTTAGACTTGATTTGCCCCGTGAATTTGGTTGATTTTGAGTGACCTAGGGTTAACTTGAAGGAGCCCCTTTTGCTCCTGCGCTTCTCACGACCAGAACACACATTAGAGTGTGTGTTTTGGTGTTTTTGTTTATTAATTAAAAACCATATTAGTTTTATATCAACTTTGGTCCCTCAACTTATTCAAGTTTTATAAAGGGTTTCTTAACTAAGTTTCCTTATTATTTCAAGAATTCATGACTAACTAGGTTAATTATTCCTAGTTAACTTAGCGGGTTCCGGGAGTTAAATCCCGTTTTATTTTAAGTCCCGTTAACTCGGGCCTCTTATAAACTTTATTTCCTCTAAAGCTTTTATTCCCTTTTTAATTTAATATTAGGTTTATTTATTTAAATCCTAATATTTACCGGGTTAATTTCACCACTAACGGTATTTTACCCGTTCATAAATATTAACGTGGTTTGATTACCAAACCTGTTTTCGGGGTGTTACAATCATTGACCTTCTCAAACAGCCTGAAGATATGGATGTCTCGATAAATCCGCCACAAGGCATCCGAAACAAAGGGTGCGGTACCAACCATCGACTCATTGGTCCCGGGGAAAAGGTTGTTGCTAATAGTGCTAAAACTACTAGGCTGTGTGGAAAATGCAAGAAATATGTTAATGATCATGACTCGCGTAATTGTGAAAAAGTTAGGGCTGCCAAAGAAGCCACGGCTGCTACTGCAAAAGCTGCTAAAGCTGGTAATGTTGCTGTTCCAGAAGATTCATGTCATGTTGGTGCCGTTGATTCGTCTAACTGTGATACTTCTGCTGGAACGTCGTCTTGCAATTGTACTCGGGCCACTAGAAGATCCACTAGAAGATCCACCATACGTTAGTCCGACTCGCTTGATGAGTGATTTGGTTTATACAATATGAATATTGAGGCTTATTTTACATAATAAGCAATGTGACTCGTATATATCACATGTGCATCGAATAAATTTCGTGGGATTATGGATTTTTTTTTTTAGTATTCCACATGCATCATGTTTGTGATGACATGTCTTATGGATTCTGTTACATGTTTAAAATTGACTTGATGTTACATAAGCAAACAAGGTGTTATATATTTCGACGTTATATTCAATATGATATTATACTACATGTATGCAATACTTGTTTTATGTTAAAATCAACTGTGGCTTTATATTACACGTCTGATGGATTTGTTCACAATAATTTTATATGGATATTTCATATGATCTTGCTATTATATTACAAATAAAATTATTCAGAATAATCCAAGTCATGATACATTCGGGTTTTTTTTTTAGTTATGTAGTTGTATTTCACGTGTGACAATCCTAAAAATTACAGGTATCCGTACAATTAATTTATATTTAATTTGTGCTTAATGACTGTGCTGATTACAACTGTTGAATTAACTGCTTACTGATTTCTGTTACATACATACACATGCATCACCTTCATACTGTCACTCCATTTATTATACACAAACATTAGTGACAACCTTGATGCACAAAAGCGCAGTTAGCACACTAAACGGATAACCCAGAAAACATGCTGACATTGCCAGCACCTAGTCAGACACTATATTGAGGCCAGTATGAGCCGGGAATAAAGTACTACACTGGTAGGGAGTGTAGGGATGTGAGGATCATTAAACTGCGTCACTAGGTGATAGTTATAGTGCCGGGAAGTGCCTAAAACATACTTTAACTGCAAAATTCTGCACTTTTAAATAAAAATTCAGCATTTAATATGCTAGTAATATGCTAAAAATATGGCAGAATGTTCCTGTATGTTTTTCTAAATATTGGGAATTAAAAATGTTACACAAAGATACGACACTAAACGGAATAATTAAGCGCTTTAACGCAACGGTATCAAACCGAACAACCGGACATTACCCAGAACACTAAAATTTTACTAGAGACATTGTTTTATTATTTCTAAGCTAGTTACGATCCCCAAACATCATAACACCCCATACAATATACCTAATAACTAAAACACCAAACTTACACTTGGTTTTGAACTAGATTACAACTAATTGGTTGAAACATATACTAGACCCCCCCCCACCTACCTTACGGCCAACATGGCCTATTTTAGAGATCTCCCTTGATCATACTTGATCTTGTAGGATTTGCTAAGATATATGCTAAGTACTTATGAGACATAATATCCCATGGACTAATCCCTAAAGTTGGATATAAGAGTTACATGTAAGTAGGAGAGCTTATTCCAATCAACACCTTCTTCCTCACTCTCTCCCTCCATGCTCTCGGCTGAACATAGCTCCAACACCACCACCATTTTCGATTCTTGTTCAAGCCTTCCAAGTGTAACAACAAGGTGCTACAAGGTTTATCATGAAGTGTGGAGCTCACGGATTGTCAAGGACCTTCTCTATTCGCTATTAACCACCACTTTTCCCCTCTTGATCTTCCCTAGCCTTGTGCTAGTAGTAAGTGTTTCAAATCTTCATCTTGTTCTTATTTTTTAGTGGTTAATGATGTTTAAAGATAAAAAACATAAGAACTCTAAAGAACCTTAAACAAGATCATGAACATAAAAGCTTTACACAAAGGTCATGATATGAAGGGTGATAATACATGGTAAATCTGAATTAAAAGAACAAAAACCTGCTGTAAACAACTTATGGTCCGATGTTAAACGTATTAGAAAGTATGACGATCGTATGTACACTTTTTAATGGCCCTTATACTACAAAAAGCATGCTGATTTGCATTTTCAGCCGACTTTAACTGGCTGTAACAGGACCTTAATAAAACGAAAAATGTATTTTCTGTGGTCTAGGTTTATGTATTATGAAATACGGTTCTAATGGCACTGGAATCATAATATTTAGACTTCGTTTACTATTTTTAAAGTGTCGTTTTGTAACAGCAGCTAAAACTTCATTTTTACAGCAGTAAATGAGAGTCATATTTTTAATCATAACTTGAAACCTGAGTAAAGTTAGATCCTGAAATTTGTACTGTAGATGACCACCGATGTATTTTTAATTCTCTCACTGGAATTTCGTAAATCGGACTCTCGATGAATTTTAAATAAATTATTCCGCGGACTACAGTCGGAAAAAGATAAATCTGATTTCAGTCCGGGTGTAGGATCGCGATCTGACCCGAATGAGTCGTTCAGAGGAGTTTTACTTCGTTTCAGGTGCGGAATAACAAGAAACGGAGGTAGAAACAGCTGATTCTTCACTTTTAACACTGATTGTATTGATTAGAACTCGAATACAAGCAGTCTTCACACCGGCAGCACCTCGGCATGAAATACAAGGACTGGATGCTGATTTCGCCTATGAGACCCCTATATATACTATTCTGATTTCGCCCATCTGTACATATGTCCTTATAAGCGAAATCATCAATGTTCATTGGGGCGAAACCCCTACCAAACACCCTATGAGCGAAATCAACTCTCTAAACCCTAACATCTTCCTATTTTCTCATAAATCGTGCCCTAATCTATACAATACAATCTAAGACTTGATCCAAGACGAAGTCGACAGATGTAGTGCACCAACACCGGGAAATGATTTTCTATAAAATATTGGTGATGATTTGGACCACGATATTTTTGCACAATAATATTTCGATCGTATAAGACATTCGGTAAAAATTTGGGAATTTTCGGAATAAGATAACTATTTTAATAAAATACCCGAAAACAGCCCAGTTTCGTATATTAAAACTGAAAGGATATAAGTAGTATTTTGCATGCCTAAATGTCGGGTTGGTTATTTGAAAGCGATCTAACGTGTTATACGTTAAAGAAAATGATACGCTAGTAAGTGTGGACGCCTCCATTTACAAAGGAAACTCTGGCGAATTTTTCTAAAATTCCAATACTTAGAAAATATTTTTCTAAACAAGTGTTACTAGAATGTCTTATAACTTGTGTCTCGAATACAAACTTCGCCATAAATTTTGTTACGAAATACAAAGTATCGGAGGTTGGTTTTCGCAAATAAAAATGGGTAAACATATATTTAGAATATATATTTTATGCTGAGATACTTGTGTGATTGTTTGTTATTTTGTGTACTAGATATATTATTTTTAGGGTAAAAATAATATAACTTGAAAATACCATGAAAGTACGATTCCAAAATAATGCCAACGCTCTCACAAAAATTATTATTTAAGTTACACAAGTAATGTCATATTACGAAACGTTGGAACGTAACTTACGAAATTTTTCAGAAAGTCCCTTTACACATATGTTTTTGGTGGAATGTTATTTTGGAAATCAAGGAAGTAAAAATATATTATTTTTGGGAAAAATACATATATTTTGGAAATAAGTTATTTTGGACAAATAAGTTAAGTATATTTTCTAAGTGGGACTTAAAATATATTTTCGGAATTATAAAGCATACATGTATTAAAAACCCATCCTTGGGAAGGGAACACGAATACGAATACTCGAGAAGTACTAATACAGTAATATTGTATGAACAATTATTCCAAAACTAAATACAATTATTATAACTTGGAATAATACCATAATCGTAACTCAAAAACATACATACTAAGACAAGGCACGACCCGTTCGTCTAATAGACGTTAGACCATTGTAGGTAGTCGTGTCTGCCACGGAGATTTGGGTTACAAGTACGAAGACGCAATACAGTGAGTTCATGTCCCCCTTTTCTCTTAACCATTTTCAGTTTTTATACTTCGGGGGTGAAATACATGTTACAATGATTACGGATACTTTTATACATGGTATGGTTA
Source organism: Helianthus tuberosus (assembly GCA_030545235.1). Classification (NCBI taxonomy): domain Eukaryota; kingdom Viridiplantae; phylum Streptophyta; class Magnoliopsida; order Asterales; family Asteraceae; genus Helianthus; species Helianthus tuberosus. The sequence goes on along the minus strand of CM060371.1, from coordinate 50,686,009 downwards.
GCTTAAGAAGGGTTACTACTTAGATCATGTGAGTGGGTAGGCGGAAACTAGAAGCCATTAATCCTCGTCGTAGGACCGAGGGACATTAGTGATAGATCTATTTGGGTGTAGCGAGCCCCACTCCTGAGTCCGCTGAGTGAACCAGGTGGTGACTAAGTGCCCGACGCACAAATCCGCTAGGTTTGAGTCTTCCTGCATCACTTCACACATATCATTGGCTTTGCAACCCAATGGTGATCTCTTTTTCCTTAATTGCTACATACCAGGGATTTTCATACATACAGACAATTTTTCAAAGGTTTATACATACTCATTTACACATGAACTCGCTCAACTTTATGTTGACTTTTCAAACTACATGTATTTCAGGGAACTAATGGATCTGGCACGGTATGCACATATTTTCAAGCCGCGTTTGAATAAAGAAGTCATCTAGGGTTTAGAAGGTGTAACCTCTTCCTGGACGGGTTACATATCTCTAAACCTAGTATTGTTTAAAGTCTTTTGCTAAGTTTTTACGAACCCATTAAATCAAGTCAAGGTTTGTAACTTATTTTGTGATTGATGTTTTAAGACAAGTATAATATGGTATTTTTCTAAACTCTATTAACGGGTGATTATCTCATGTTTTTAATCATATAGCAATGTTTTGATTGTTGCTATGGTATTAAGAAGTCACACCAAATAAACCCACGCTTTCGCAAAGCCAGGGTGTGACAGCTTGGTATCAGAGCCTTGATCATAGTGAACTAGGATTCTTTCTCGAGTCTAGACGATGATCATCAGGGCTCTCACGAAAACATTTTCAAACATTTTACATTGCATACACTAAACATCCAGATCCAGGGCACAAACATTTTTGCAAACAAAAAGCACAAATACACATTTCAAAATTTATATTTCGGCCGGGGAGACTGAGGGAATTCAGCCCTAAAGGCTGGGGAGGTTCAGTCGGGGAGACTGAGGGAATTCAGCCCTAAAGGCTGGGGAGGTTCAGTAGGGGAGACTGAGGGAATTCAGCCCTAAAGGCTGGGGAGGTTCAGTCGGGGAGACTGAGGGAGTTCAGTCGGGGAGACTGAGGGAGTTCAGTCGGGGAGACTGAGGGAGTTCAGTCAGGGAGACTGAGGGAGTCCAATCAGAGAGACTGGGGGAGTTGGTCTTAGAGACCAGGGAGTTAGTCTGAGAGACTAGGGAGTTTAGTCTGAGAGACTGGGAGGATAGTCTGGGGAAGACTAGGATGATTACATGCTTACATTGTTATTACTTACACGCTTAATTGCTGATTATTGATATACGTGCATATGTGATGAATATTTGCATACACTAATTGTTAATAATTACTATGGGTATACATGCTATGACTATTATGAACCGGCGCACACGTCACACTATTTAGAAGGCGAGTTATCAGGCATTGATAACCCCACGACCGTTGTCACAAATGATGAGACTGCATCTGCGCCAGAGACATTTACGTCAGACCATGAGAGTGACCAAGATATGCTGACCAAGGACGAGGACGACCTCCAACAGACCGCGCCACCAGATTTTGGTGATACTTTACCATTGCGGGTGGTTTCTCTGACAAGAATCCTTCTGTCACTCTTATTTCAGTACATGACCCCTTCGTCACTGGACATCCCGATGATGAGCACACCATGGCTCCGATCCTCGACAATGCCCCTCTTGTGGACATTCCTTCCGAAGGTTGATTACTCGGCGAACAATTGATAACGATATCAACGTGATATTGACGGTCCTTCCAATAACGCCCATGATGATGGAAAGTTAGACGAGAACGCGTTACTAATTTCATTTCTCGAGACCCCTATTAACAAGCTATCTTCTGATTCGAGCGTGCATTCGATTCCAGGCTCCTTTGAGTCGGTGACACCTGCAGCCTTACAGACAGCCGGATTACAGCTTTCTACTACTGACGCAGACAACGATGACATGACTGCTGCGCTATCACCTGCTCGAGGAACCACACCGTTAGACGCCCCAGAGCCTGCTCTTGAGCTAGCTTCTACACCTTTTGGGTCAGCTTGATGTTGCGCCAGCTGAACCTACACCTTTACGTGATCACGATCCTGTTTCTTTTTGGTCTGCCAGGCATTGCACCCTTTATATCTACCTGCATCGGGCAATCTCCTCATTTGTTGAGATGTTTGTTTTTTTTACACCCGCAACCACTGACATTGTTCCTTTTCCCTTATGAAGACCGACGTCCATTGCGCCAACGAGCCTGTCGCTTCCTTTCAAAACATACTCGCACCCCAGGAAGGTACTCCAGGTCAGCACCCGCGTGACGATTCCTTTTGCCACCACAACATTTTCTACGACCTCACAGGCTGCACCGTCTGATGCATTCATCTCTACATCGCTGGACAAACCGTTTCGATGGTTCCTATAATGCACTATGCTAAATTTTAGACCCCTACCATCCCACGCTTTATGGAGGCCACACACGGGATGAGTACACCTGTCACATCAGCTGTAGTTTGAGGATATAAGTCGCAGAATGTTAGGGCTTGAGCTGACACCACAATTGGTAACTTCAAATACAAAACATTACATAACCAAAAACATGATTTAAGTGTCTACATCACAAGACAGCATTTTGTCAAGAAAATTTTATGTAAGACACCACGTCCTCCACCCTGTCTATTGCCAGTATACTTTGATTCACCACATACATCAAGGTTCCTTTTGCGCTCTCGACCGTTGCTATTACACCGTTCCCAGGATTCTGATACTTATTTCTTTACTATCGGGCGGCAGATTAGTTAACTACTTCGATATGTATATACAAGCTCGAGGAGGAGTTTACGCATGCTAGCAGTCACTTTTCTTTCCTCCTCCACCTCAGTCACCAGTATAGTTGGTTTCTGGATTATGCGAATTGCATTACACTTGGGTAAAGACACTAATGATAAGCCGAGATTGTGGAGAATTTTGAGGACCACTTCTGATTACGAAATTTTGATGCACTAATATACTTGTTGGACAAGGGTAGGGTGACCCTGTGTCCCTTTCGATGTGATACATTCTGTTAGACACAGTGATTGTGGCCGAAGGATAATGAAAGCCCAATCATCTTTAAACATGCCACAATATTTGTGACTAATAACTAATGAAAAACTTAGTCGCTATGTCCTCACTAAGCACGCTGTTAATTTACATATTTGTGCTACAACTATAATGCTACATGCTTACTTGCTACATTCCTATTTACAAATTGTGCAATAATTGTGATAATATGTGATTGAATGTTATAACGACTGCGTATATACGTATATGTAATACACTTCTGAGGTCTTATTCGTTAAAAAGAGACTTGTGTGCTCGTGTCCTTAACAAGACCTGACCTAACCGACCTTCTTCTAGGAAGATGTCGACTCAAGGGAACACCGATATCAACAACCCTCTACCGACAACAGAGGCAGAAATGCAAGAGCGCCTCTTACAGGCCATCGCACGGTATGAGGCCCGTCGCTCCGATTGCAGCAGAGGTACCTCGGGAAATAACCCCCCCAACTGTAATGTCTAGTCCTTTAAGACACATTACAAAACGTTTGGACATTTCCATGAGTGCCTTGCTAAGGCCTTACGCGAATAATGTTGCTTACATCGCAGGCTGCACCTACAAGCAGTTCTTGGACCACAAACCTCGGGAGTTCGACGGCACTGGGGGTGCCTTAGCCTTCGTGCGCTGGGTTGAAAAGACGGATTCTGTTTTATGATTGAGCAAATGTGACCCCGAACATCAGGTCACGTATATAGCTGGAGTATTGGTAGATGAGGCTCTGTCATGGTGGAATCTTCAAGTTCAGACAATGGGCGAGACCGCTGCGAATGCTTTGACGTGGGATGAGCTGAAAGATCTGATGCGTAAGAGATATTGCTCGAAGGCAGAAGTCCAGAAGTTGGAAACGGAACTGTGGAACTTGAAGATGGAAGGACCAAAGATAACTGAGTATGTGCGGAAATTTAACGATTTATCACAAGTTGCTACGCTCCTGGTGGGACCAGAGTTTAGGAGAATTGAACGCTTCATAGGGGGATTGGCACCTCAGATTCTAAGCCTGGTAACAACGTCTGAACCTTCAACGATCACCGAGGCTATCGATATAAGCGTGGCGCTCACTGAAGAAGCGATTAGACAAGGAAAATTTTCCACTTCGGAAGAGAAAAATGAGACTCCTGTAGAGCCATCTGGAGATAACAAGAGAAAGCTTGCGAATTTCAAGAAGGTTACTCGGGCAAATAACAAAAAGAAGGCCAAAAAGGGAAAGGATTACAAGGGTATCCTACCAAAGTGCGACAACTGTTTACGTTATCATGTCGGGCGATGTAGATATGGAAAATGTGCTAACTGTGGAAAGAGGGGGCATCCTAAAGAAACTTGTTGGCAAGATACTGAACGTGGTAATGGGGGCCAAGACGGTAGCGAGAATCACGAAGGGGACAACGACAATGACAATTGTCGAGGCAGAATGAGTGATAAGCAGAATCGTGCTCGAGGTTGTTTTAACTGTGGAAGCAAAAAGCATTTCAGAAAATATTGCCCTAAAAACAATCAGGCACAAGGATGAAAGCTCCCCACCGTAGCTAGGGAGACACGCCAGGGATTCAAGCATGGATATCGGTACGTCCCGAATTACTCAATGTTATGCATTTGTATTGCCAAATACTGTTGCAAATTTTACAATTCGCATCTTTAGAGTTCGAGAGCATAATTGGTTTAAGTAGCGAGTAAGTAGATAATCCGTGCTCGAGAGAACTAGCTAATGGCAAGCTAGTGGAAGCCAACGCAGTAACTAGAGAAGTCAAGATAGAAACCGGAAAGCGTAAGTTTCCGCATGATCTACTGCCAGTGAATTGGGAGACTTCAACAAGGTAGTTGGAGAAATTGGATGCCGAATGATCAATAGGGGATTGATGTCCGCACCGCGATGGCGAACGAAGAAGCGATCTTGACTCATGAAGCGGGATACGCCTCTGCAAATTACAAAATTGCTTGAAGGCACGAAGAATATTGCATAAGGGATGTGTTGCATTCTTGGCTCATGTCGGGGACAGGAGGAGCCGAAGAATCAAAGTGTGAAGATATTCCTATGATAAGGAAATATCCAAAGGTCTTCCTCAAAGACTTGCCAGAATTATCTCCTCAACGATTAGTCGAATTGCGCGTCTATTTGATTCCAGGCGTCGCGCCTATAGTCGATGCATCTTAGCGACTTACATCTTCGGAGATGCAAGGATTGACAGTGTAGTTTCAATAGTAGATAGAGAAGGAAGATAACAGACCAAAACTTCTGTTTTGGATAACCTCGGTTCTGCTTGTCAAAAGAAAGGACGATGACTTTCAAATGACCGGGAGTCGGACGAGCTAGCCAACCAGAGTCGGTGGCTCTTGCTAAGAACTGACGACTTACTTATTTGATTAACTGTGAGGATCCAACAAGTATTTCCCGACTTATCGATGGTCGAGTAGCTGTGAATTCGGGGAGAAAGTATACCAGGAAAATTGTGGAACAATGACTTGATCTTAGACATACACAAAGGTGGCGTTTCCTACATAATGCACAAACCAGATCTACCGGGGATACGAAATCTGGAGGATCTAGGAAACATATATTAGGAACCTTTGGGAACCCAGGACCAAAACTCGTAAGGGTTTTTACTTAGGAACCATATCTGTCAACTCAATCAAACATCATTAACCTGACAAACATGTCATTTCGGTTAACAAAACAGGAAATACTTAAATTTTCTTTCATTGAAGACTTCACTTTTACTTCTAGCGAGTAGATATTTGCATCTCTACTCCCCTCAAAGTAGTTGCATCACGTTGATTTCTTTCGCTGAGAGCGAACACACGTTTGCTTCGTATACTTGGTCACTTCTCCATTTTGGCAGATACGCATTGCTTCATTTCTTGAAAACTTATATATATAACCCATGCACCCTTTGCTACGCATGCGGTTTCATTTCGAATAAACGCTTCATTAAAGTTCAAATATTACGTTGCTAAATCTAATTACTGGTTTGTGATTCGAATGACCTACATTATTGAAATTGTTGGCTCTTTTGCTATCAAGTCAACACACTCTCTTGAAACTTCTTTTATTACAAATTACATTCATGATTTATTTTGTTATCATGCTGATATTCCCTTTGTTGATAGATACGTTTATTGCCGGGCTACGCTGAAATTAAGTTCAATTACTTAAACTTATCCACTTCGCATATTCAGTTTCAGACGTCATATGATGTATTGGGAGCATCATATTCAAACATTTTTGCAAGGATTCTTTCATTTCAAGTCACATCAGGATCGGTTGGTCCACAACTCCACTAGATCGTTTGATATGTTTCGACACCTTGCGGTGATATTTTCACAAAAATTGAAGCTTGTGCTAATTGGGTTACTCACTTCATACACAGATTTAATTGCCTATTTATTTGTTAACAATCCATTTTGATATTCACGATCAAAGCAGTCTCAGCACAATTGTGTGTTAAGGCAATGGTACATATATTCATTTCGTAAGCCCAATGTACCTCCTAACAATTCTTTCATTACCAATCGAATGCCTTACGGTACTTAATACTTTTTCATCCTTTGATCAAAAACAGCGACTCATTGATGTTCCGCGTTCAATTAAAAACTTTGTAACATGGTGTAAATCAAATCTTCAGGCTTATTTCGGTACACTTTCGGTTGGTTTAAAACACGGTGAACTTGTTCAGTCACCACCATTATTGAATTATGTCTTTGCGACACCCTGTGGCGTCATTACAAACTTATAGCTTGTGCTAACCATGGTCAACCGTTTCACGCAAAACTACACATATTTTTGTTGGCTTGTCATTTAAACATTTCTGATGCAACTACAAATCAAGGCAAGAATACACCAGACTCGCTTGTATTTACTCGGCGTATTCTCGAAATTCAAAATTTTCAACACGCTAAATCTTACCATTCGTCTACTCGGGAGTTGACAGATCATTTTACTATTTCATTTGAGTTGTTGATTTTGAATTCATACAACGGATGCTAGGGTTCGTGAAAAACTCGTTTGCATATTGCAATCGATCGTATGAGAATCTTATTTGTCAAAACCTCTCTTTTGTGGAACCCCCCTGCTAGCGGGATTACACTAGACTATACGTCAAGTACGTCTTGTACCTTTGACAACAAATGCTAAAGGCACATACCTTTTAACCATAGGGTTCGAGTTGTTACATGTACTGGGACTCACCAAATGTGAGTAATGTTTGTTTCGGTTTGATGATTATCTACTTCGATATTATTCATATACATTCATGAGTGACTTAACCATAAGGAGTTAAGGTAGTACAAATTTCGAGGACGAAATTTATTTAACGGGGGGAGAATGTGACAACCCTAAAATTACAGGTATCCATACAATTAATTTATATTTAATTTGTGCTTAATGACTGTGCTGATTACAACTGTTGAATTAACTGCTTACTGATTTCTGTTACATACATACACATGCATCACCTTCATACTATCACTCCATTTATTATACACAAACATTAGTGACAACCTTAATGCACAAAAGCACAGTTAGCACACTAAACGGATAACCCAGAAAACATGCTGACATTGCCAGCACCTATTCAGACACTATATTGAGGCCAGTATGAGCCGGGAATAAATTACTACACTGGTAGGGAGTGTAGGGATGTGAAGATCATTAAACTGCGTCACTAGGTGATAGTTATAGTGCCGGGAAGTGCCTAAAACATACTTTAACTGCAAAATTCTGCACTTTTAAATAAGAATTCAGCATTTAATATGCTAGTAATATGCTAAAAATATGGCAGAATGTTCCTGTATGTTTTTCTAAATATTGGGAATTAAAAATGTTACACAAAGATATATATAGGACACTAAACGGAATAATTAAGCGCTTTAACGCAACGGTATCAAACCGAACAACCGGACATTACCCGGAACACTAAAATTTTACTAGAGACATTGTTTTATTATTTCTAAGCTAGTTACGATCCCCAAACATCATAACACCCCATACAATATACCTAATAACTAAAACACCTAACTTACACTTGGTTTTGAACTAGATTACAACTAATTGGTTGAAACCTATACTAGACCCCCCCCCCCACCTAACTTACGGCCCACATGGCCTATTTTAGAGATCTCCCTTGATCATACTTGATCTTGTAGGATTTGCTAAGATATATGCTAAGTACTTATGAGACATAATATCCCATGGACTAATCCTTAAAGTTGGATATAAGAGTTACATGTAAGTAGGAGAGCTCATTCCAATCAACACCTTCTTCCTCACTCTCTCCCTCCATGCTCTCGGCTGAACATAGCTCCAACACCACCACCATTTTTTATTCTTGTTCAAGCCTTCCAAGTGTAACAACAAGGTGCTACAAGGTGAATCACGAAGTGTGGAGCTCACGGATTGTCAAGGACCTTCTTTATTCGCTATTAACCACCACTTTTCTCCTCTTGATCTTCCCTAGCCTTGTGCTAGTAGTAAGTGTTTCAAATCTTCATCTTGTTCTTATTTTTTAGTGGTTAATGATGTTTAAAGATCAAAAACATAAGAACTCTAAAGAACCTTAAACAAGATCATGAACATAAAAGCTTTACACAAAGGTCATGAGATGAAGGGTGATAATACATGGTAAATCTGAATTAAAAGAACAAAAACCTGCTGTAAACAACTTATGGTCTGATGTTAAATGTATTAGAAAGTATGACGATCGTATGTATACTTTTTAATGGCCCTTATACTACAAAAAGCATGCTGATTTGCATTTTCAGCCAATTTTAACTGGCTGTAACAGGACCTTAATAAAACGAAAAATGTATTTTCTGAAGTCTAGGTTTATGTATTATGAAATACGGTTCTAATGGCACCGGAATCATAATATTTGGACTTCGTTTACTATTTTTAAAGTGTCGTTTTGTAACAGCAGCTAAAGCTGCATTTTTACAGCAGTAAATGAGAGTCATATTTTTTGTCATAACTTGAAACCTGAGTAAAGTTAGATCCTGAAATTTTTACTATCGATGACCACCGTTGTATTTTTAATTCTCTCACTGGAATTTCATAAAACGGACTCTCGATGAATTTTAAATAAATTATTCCGCGGACTACAGTCGGAAAAAGATAAATCTGATTTCAGTCCGGGAAATGATTTTCTATAAAATATTGGTGATGATTTGGACCACGATATTTTTACACAATAATATTTCGATCGTATAAGACATTCTGTAAAAATTTAGGAATTTTCGGAATAAGATAACTATTTTAATAAAATACCCGAAAACAGCCCAGTTTCGTATATTAAAACTGAAAGGATATAAGTAGTATTTTGCATGCCTAAATGTCGGGTTGGTTATTTGAAAGCGATCTAACGTGTTATATGTTAAAGAAAATGATACGCTAGTAAGTGTGGACGCCTCCATTTACAAAGGAAACTCTGGCGAATTTTTCTAAAATTCCAATACTTAGAAAATATTTTTCTAAACAAGTGTTACTAGAATGTCTTATAACTTGTGTCTCGAATACAAACTTCGCCATAAATTTTGTTACGAAATACAAAGTATCGGAGGTTGGTTTTCGCAAATAAAAATGGGTTAACATATATTTAGAATATATATTTTATGCTGAGACACTTGTGTGATTGTTTGTTATTTTGTGTACTAGATATATTATTTTTAGGGTAAAAATAATATAACTTGAAAATACCATGAAAGTACGATTCCAAAATAATGCCAACGCTCTCACAAAAATGATTATTTAAGTTACACAAGTAATGTCATATTACGAAACGTTGGAACGTAACTTATGAAATTTTTCAGAAAGTCCCTTTACACATATGTTTTTGGTGGAATGTTATTTTGGAAATCAAGGAAGTAAAAATATATTATTTTTGGGAAAAATACATATATTTTGGAAATAAGTTATTTTGGACAAATAAGTTAAGTATATTTTCTAAGTGGGACTTAAAATATATTTTCGGAATTATAAAGCATACATGTATTAAAAACCCATCCTTGGGAAGGGAACACGAATACGAATACTCGAGAAGTACTAATACAGAAATATTGTATGAACAATTATTCCAAAACTAAATACAATTATTATAACTTGGAATAATACCAGAATCGTAACTCAAAAACATACATACTAAGACAAGGCACGACCCGTTCGTCTAATAGACGTTAGACCATTGTAGGTAGTCGTGTTTGCCGCGGAGATTTGGGTTACAAGTACGAAGACGCAATACAGTGAGTTCATGTCCCCCTTTTCTCTTAACTGTTTTCAGTTTTTATACTTCGGGGGTGAAATACATGTTACAATGATTACGGATACTTTTATACATGGTATGGTTAGCTTAAGGAGGGTTACTACTTAGATCATGTGAGTGGGTAGGCGGAAACTAGAGGCCATTAATCCTCGTCGTAGGACCGAGGGACATTAGTGATAGATCTATTTGGGTGTAGCGAGCCCCACTCCTGAGTCTGCTGAGTGAACCAGGTGGTGACTAAGTGCCCGACGCACAAATCCGCTAGGTTTGAGTCTTCCTGCATCACTTCACACATATCATTGGCTTTGCAACCCAATGGTGATCTCTTTTTCCTTAATTGCTACATACCAGGGATTTTCATACATACAGACAACTTTTCAAAGGTTTATACATACTCACTTACACATGAACTCGCTCAACTTTATGTTGACTTTTCAAACTACATGTATTTCAGGGAACTAATGGATCTGGCACGGTATGCACATATTTTCAAGCTGCGTTTGAATAAAGAAGTCATCCAGGGTTTAGAAGGTGTAACCTCTTCCTGGACGGGTTACATATCTCTAAACCTAGTATTGTTTAAAGTCTTTTGCTAAGTTTTTACGAACTCATTAAATCAAGTCAAGGTTTGTAACTTATTTTGTGATTGATGTTTTAAGACAAGTATAATATGGTATTTTTCTAAACTCTATTAACGGGTGATTATCTCATGTTTTTAATCATATAGCAATGTTATGATTGTTGCTATGGTATTAAGAAGTCACACCAAATAAACCCACGCTTCCGCAAAGCCAGGGTGTGACATCACGTGTGCTGTATAACGTTACCGTAAAATTATGATATGTTACATTAAAGTTGTGATACATTTTTCTTTTGTATGATACTGTTTGCTAAAACATTACACACGTGAAATGCATACAACTGTCAACACCGATAAACATCCGTATCCAGTACAGATGCTAGAATTCAAACGTGCATAAAGCATAATATGTCTTACACAATCATGTTATACTAATAATATTGTATCAATCATAACATCTAAAGATTGTATCAATACGAGATAATAGTCAAAAGCAATATCGAAATGATAGTGTTTCACATGTGTGTTCGATTTTCCATCTATCCTTTATCTGTTGCACCGTCCAATTCATTCTGTTTGGCCGTGTTCGCTTCATTCTTTGCATCCGCTATAACATTTTCTTTGAACACGTTTGCATCAGAAAGCAGGATTCTTTCACAATATTTCATCCTGAGGTTGTTTATCTGACTTTGTTGCATTGATTCCCTGTTGTTGAATCCGCATTCAAACGGTTTGTTCTTTCCATAGTACAACCCCATATGCCGCATGGCGAAAATCCCCCAGTCAGTGAAGTTGTCTCTTGTTGCCCAGCCAATCTCTTTCTTTGATAGTGTTACACTTGATAATGCTTGTGCACTCGGGTGTTGGACACTATGCATGTAAGCACATACGATATGTTTCTGCCAATAATAAACTATATGTTAGGTGATATCAACATCCACATTGAAATGGTGCATATGTGTATCGCTATTTAATGCCATTGTCATTATAGTTAATAACTTACAATCTTGTTTGGTGTGCCCTTTGACGTGAAGCTGTTACCGTCTTTCATCGATACCCAAGCAAATTTTGGATGCATATTGTCTATCACTTCAATTGAAGGCTCCCGCAAGTCAAAGCATACTAGGTAATAGTGGCGACTTTCCAGTACAGGAATCACAACTACATCATATGATTTCAGATCAAGTCTGTCGGCGTTACGTTCAAGCACTATTAACAGGTTCTTTTTGAATGCTACTGTCCTTACCTCCACAGTATGCTTTCTGTTTAGCATCCATCCATTCTGTTTTGTTATTAAAAAAAAACACGTTTGAGTATATTTAATAGTAATGGTAAAAATTTGTTTATCATATAATACTTACAATTGTCAACGTGTAACAAAACAAACGTTTAGGTCCATCCTTATTTTTCAAACCTTCTTGATGATTCAAAACACCCGCCCAACAATCTATAGCAGATGTGTACAGCTGTTTTCCTGGAATAAGGTGTGCTAACAGAAACGCTCTTATTTCTAGTCCGTATGTAGTTGCAAAAATATCTTTCCTGTATACATATGTTCACATCAGTTACACATGTGAATCATAATAATAGTTTGCAAATTTCATAATGCATAAATGTAATAAAACTTACAAGAACAATCTTTCGACTTCTTTCTTTTCTGCTTCTATTTTTGTTGCCTTCAGTTCCTTTTCCATTTGTTTTTGTTCTGCTTTTGCATCTTCTTCTGACATTGCTCTCGTTTTCTTTTTCGTTGCATTCTTTTCTTGAGTTGTTTGTCGTTTTTCTCCATCATTTTTGTCATGGGCGATTGCCAACATATACGACCATATCAGTTGTTCGTCGTCATTCAGTTTTTCATTGATGTCTACCGGCTGATTAATAAACGCGCTTTGTTGATGCTCAGCAGATTTTAAGTTTATTTCACCCGATATGCTCCCAGACTCTTGTGAACTAATGCCGAGATCAAAGTTTGGCATTGAGCTGTCACGATCTTTCTTCTTTTGCACATGTTCAACTTTGTTCATTTTTGCAATGATTTCTCCAATATTTTCTTCAAAAAACTGTGTCCAACCAGTTTGCGTTACATGTTCATGATATCAATCACTTCTTTGTATATTGTTCTGTATTTTTGTATGCAGTTTTGTATCTCAGGTACGTCCGGGAAATCCAAACATGCATCACACAACGCTTTTTCTAATATTTTTTGTCCCTCGTGATGCGATCGAACAGAGCGTCCAGTTTTGTAACATGTCCCTGTTGATATTACATGATAAGTATGTAGCACACGTGTGGAGTATATACATATATATATATATATATATATAATACATGTTTGGATAAATGTATACAATAACGTACCGTCAAATCAGCTGGATTACTCGTATCATCATAAAGCATTATCTCGTTCAATTTGTTTTCTGTGACATGTTCAGATGTGTCGTTTTTTGGATAAACGTATTGATCTCTTAACTCGCCCATGCCAAAACCTCCTTTTTTCAATTCGATTCTCTCCCTCTTTCGCAACTTTTCGATTGTCCAGAATTCACGCGGGCTCATATGTCAATCAACATTTATTGGAGGGACATTCGTTCGATCAACGTACAACAGTTGTTCACATGTGTGACATAAAACAGTTAGAACATATTTATCAGTTGATACATATGTGAATCACACGTGTGAATTACAAATGCACATACATTACAAGCACATTTTTTTATATTACATGTTAATTATAAACACAATACATATCACATGTGTAATACATGTCATATTTCACGTGAAATCTGATTAACATGCACATGTGATCATTATAGTAATAACAAACGTAATTTGTGAATTACAGTTACACACATACACACACGTGTGCGTATATAAAACATGTAATACATACCGTTAGGATTGTTAACGCGCCCGTGAAGAAACAATTGTTGTCACACCTTCTCCATGTTTTTTTGCATTTCTTGATCGAATTGACGATGTACGCGCACCAATCAACATGTTGTGGGTTTATTTCATCCGTCATATGGTGTAGGAAATTAAGATCACACTTTCCTTGGTCTTGAATTTCAACAAATGTGCTCATGAATAATGTCAAAAAATTCAGTTTGAACATTATTCCATCATCATCGCTGTTCTCCTCTATGTTTTTTGATATGGCTGAAGGTGTAACGTAAGTTCCCTTGTACATGTTTCTCCGTTCCTTTGTAATCCCAACAAAATTTTTCTTGTATTCGAATGTTTCCAGATATATACCATGGTTTCTTATCCCCAGAAGGTTGTGGATTGCATCCCCATCAATCTTAATCTTAACACATCCTGCATTGATCTCCATATTGTCCGTGTCAAGATTGTCAACTACGTAATGGCCCAACCTCCCAGGTATGCCGTCGTTTTGGATTGATAGAAGTTTACCAAAACCTAGGCTTCTAACAGCTTCTTTCTGTTTCTCTGTCATACCCTTTATTGCTATACACAGTTGTCTCGGAGATACACGTGTTCGTATCGAACACCAATTACTATCGTTTGTAACCTTCATTTTTTTACCCTTGGGTGTGTTTTTTGCGTCTTTGTGTTCATCGTCAGCTGTTTTCGAGCGTATCGACTTCCTCGACCTCAGTTTTACGGTAACAGATCTTTCGTTTAATGGGTTGTCATTGTTAGCATCAGGTGCATTTGAGCGTTTCCTTGTTTTTCTGGCTTTAATATGCACACCTGCAAAACATCAGACGTTATGATGTTACATTAATGGTTCACGTGTGCATTGGATGCACATTCAATCACATGTGTAATATAACACATACAACATATAATCACACGGTAACAGATAGAACATATATATAGAGAGAAACACAAAAGTTAGGGATGAATCCATTGTAGTTTGTTATTCACTGTTAACAGTTTTTGGCAGTAATTCGTGACCAACTAACTGACTAACTATTAAATACAATTACAACTTTAGTCTAGGCGTTTCACAAAATATCCATTTAAGTCCATGTTTTTTTATTGTTTTAACCCTTTGACCGTATCAATGTGTTTAACAGATATGAGTTCATTCACGCATATATACATTTCAGTACAGTTATAGGTTATATTATTGGTGTTCACTTGCATTGCACATATCACATTACATTTATGATGCACATGTGCATTACATTCATATTCAATAGCATACGTGTAATACAATATGTAGAACACATAATCACATGTTAACGCTTAACAACCATAATTGTGGTGCATGTGTTCACTAAAAAATGCATTTAACTCACACGTAAATACAGTACAATATAGTTACATAACAGTTTGGTACATATATCATTATCATATATCATACCCGTGGTGCACGTGTGCAATACATATACACTTAATGACGTGTATTTGCGTATTAATTACATACCTGTAACAGTATCGTCCGTGTCAGATACTTTCGGCCTTTTCCTTTTATTTGCCAATGACTGATTCGTGTTGTTGGCTGTTTTATAAAAAATAACTAAATAAATAAATAAAATACATGTGTGCATTGGATGCACATTCAATCACATGTGTAATATAACACATACAACATATAATCACACCACAGATAGAACAGATATATATAGGGGAACACAAAAGTTAAGGATGAATCCACTGTAGTTTGTTATTCACTGTTAACAGTTTTTTGGCAGTAATTCGTGACCAACTAACTGACTAACTATTAACTACAATTACAACTTTAGTCCAGGCGTTTCACAAAATATCCATTTAAGTCCATGTTTTTTTTATTGTTTTAACCCTTTGACCTTGTCAATGTGTTTAACAGATATGAGTTTATTCGCGCATATATACATTTCAGTACAGTTATATGTTATATTATTGGTGTTCACTTGCATCGCACATATCACATTACATTTATGATGCACATGTGCATTACATTCATATTCAATAGCATACGTGTAATACAATACGTAGAACACATAATCACATGTTAACGCTTAACAACCATAATTGTGGTGCATGTGTTCACTAAAAAATGCATTTAACTAACACGTAAATACAGTACAATACAGTTACATAACAGTTTGGTACATATATCATTATCATATATCATACCCGTGGTGCACGTGTGCAATACATATACACTTAATGACGTGTATTTGCGTATTAATTACATACCTGTAACAGTATCGGCCGTGTCAAATGCTTTCGGCCTTTTCCTTTTATTTGCCAATGACTGATTCGTGTTGTTGGCTATTTTATAAATAAATAAATAAATAAAATAAACGATGTATATGTGTATATGAATGTGTGTGTGCGTTAGAACGGTATGTAATGCTTCCAAGTGAACATATGTATTTCTTTTTATTGTTATGTATCATAACTTACCAAATTCTTCTTCGTTCACAACGTTACTTTTGGTGTCCCGAGCTTTATCGTTGTTGTTGTTGTTTACAGCTTCGTTTTCTTTGTTATAGCCTTCATCATTGATATTGTTGTGCATGTCCTTAATTTCGCTGTTTTGAACATCCTTTTTTTTCTTGTTGTTCGATTTAAACACGAATCTAACTTTCTTGCGAACTGTGATGTTGTTTGTAATATTAAAAAAAAATTTAAACATAAAGAGTAACCATAATTATTGAGTAAACGGATGAACAAATAAATAAATGAATATTAATGGCAGTAATGTTAAGAATAGAATATTAATGTTTTTATTTAGTAATACCTGGTTTTGCTTGGTTGGTTTCGATATTATCGGTACTTTCACCCTTGTTGAGGTTCGCCATTATTTTTTTTTCTCTTATCGCCTTAGCTGCTAAATGGAACATATCATGAATATAACATATGTGTAATATAATACAATTATATGTGTGACCATAATACACAAGTGGTGGATACGATTCACAATTACAACTCATATAATCATCGTATATCAATAATATATTTATCATTTACATTACACATGGCCATTGTATCATACGAATATATATGTATATACATTTCATTTGTATAGCACACGTGAACCGTATACACAAGTATAACACATGTAAAACACATTACACATATCCGAAATATCATTTAACATTGTATTGCACATGTGAAACGTATAAATGAGTATCGCACATGTGATACATATGACACACATCCGAAATTTAATTTAACATTGTACTGCACATGTGAACCGTATACACGAGTATCACACATGTGAGACACATTACACATTTACACGCATCCTAACTATCATTCAATATTGTATTACACATGTGAACCGTATACACGAGTACCACACATGTGTTACACATTACACGCATCCTAAATATAATTTAACATTATATTGCATGTGTGAACCATATACACGAGTATAATACATGTGTTACACATTACACGCATCCTAACTATCATTCAACATTATATTGCACATGTGAACTGTATACACGAGTATCACATATGTGATACACATTACACGTATCCTAAATATCATTCAACAGTGTACTACACATGTGAACCGTATACACGAGTATTACACATGCGAGACACATTACATGCATCATAACTATCATTTAACATTATATTTGCACATGTGAACCATATACATGAGTATCATACATGTGTGACACGTTACGCACATCCTAACTATCAGTCAACATTATATTGCACATGTGAAGTGTATACACGAGTATCACATATGTGATACACATTACACGCATCCTAAATATCATTCAACAGTGTACTACACATGTGAACTGTATACACGAGTATCACACATGTGAGACACATTTCACTCATCCTAACTATCATTCAACATTGTAGTCATGAATCTCACACATATATCACATATTTCGGCGATTATATGTGTCTAAATTAATATCAGTATATTACAGATGGCAAACGTCAATTATCATCCACAATTAACGACTTAAACATGAAATGTGTGACGATTTTATCAATTTTGTATATACTAACAGTGATCGGTGCGAACATAGTTATAATCGATGTGTTGTGTGAGTGATACATCAAAATGTGTGATGATTTTTAGGCAAATTAACGTGACACGAGTTCGTACCTGGTAGATCTTCGATATTTTTGCTGATTTGATGGATCGATTGTGCAGCGATCTCCGTTTGTATGAAACCATAGGATGTCGCCGAGAGAGATGGATAGTTCCTTTTTTTCTCAGGTCTGAACGAATGTTGGTGAGGATAGGCGGTCTAATTTTTTACTTGTATATTTCCCAAACTACCCTCCCGTGTATAAATTAAACTAAATGTCCGTGATTTATATACTGAATTATATCAGCCGTTGATCTTGTTTGATCAATGGTTGTTTTTTAGTTTTTTAGTTTTCTTATTAAAACTAGTTTTCTCATGATCCATCACCTATATATATATATATATATATATATATATGTAATATCATATATTACATATATGCAACATATATTGGGTATTGCATATATACAACATATATTGGGTATATATATAGTATAAAGTTTTCTAGTTCTTCCATGAAGAATAAGTTTTCGATCTCTTGATTATGAATACAAAATGAAAAGAGCGTGTGAATGATAGAAAAGAATATGGAGTCTTGATCTAGCAATCCAACGATGGAGATTAAGTGATCCCAAAATCTTGCCATCATGTAATAAAAACTAGTCCTTAAGTGAAAAAAAAAAAATAAACACAATTGTTGGCTTTTAAATCAACTTCCCTCACTTTCTTTAATTTTCATAACTTTTTCTTATATTAATATTTTTAATTTTTAAATAAAATTACATAAAATGAGCATTTTATAATCTTTAATTTAAGTATTGTATGGATATAGTTTTTTTATTTAAAAAATATTTTAATATGTTATGCGATTACATACTATTACATGATTGTTTTTTCACTTTTGTATTTGAATGATTTTTTACCAAGTTCTCGCAGTTCTCACACGATATATACATTCTTATCGTAACTTTACCCTGGATATATATACACACACATATAAGAGGAATCTTTTAAGAAGACTATTTAAGTAATGTAATTATTTTAACTTTGTTTTTAATATCAAAAGGAGATTTTTGTGTAACGAATAATTATTTTCTAAATAATGTAATCATTGTTTATTCTCTTTCTAATTAATTAGTCAAAAACATTTTATTTTACAGTGGGTATTAAGTTTGGTATCAAAAAGTAGGCTCAACTAGGCTATACGCTAATTACGCCGTTTTATTAACATAAAGCTTTCATTTTACGATAACGAGCATAACTCTTAACCTACACCTCAAACTGATGTCAAATTTTGTATGCAAGTTTAAATATCAGTAAGTAAGGATTCTACTCTTTTACATTTCCAAAAATCACGTTTTAAAGTGAAAAGGGCATAATGGTCAACATATGAGCAATTAACGGAATCATGCATATTAATTGGATAACTAATGATCCGAGGTGTATAATCACAGAGGGTTATACTAGCATGTAACCTGGTCCAAATAGAGCTCTAAGGCATTTCTAAAACATACCATAACGGGTCAGAACTGAAAGTCAAAGCGAAAGTCAAACTATGCGACTTTCGGTCCCGAACCGGGTCTCTACTGAAAATTGTCGGGTTGAACATGTTTAGACATGTTCTTACATTCATTACCAAGTTATGTCAATGATCAAACAGGTTATAACTGTTCTACATTGCTAATTATGCATAAATTGTAAATTAAGTATCCTGTTGACTTTTTAATAATAAGTTTGACCCGACATTTGACCTAGTTAGAGTGGGAATCAGGGGGAACCCTTTTAAGGGTTTATTACCCACATAATTACCAACTTATAACTACTTTTGATTCGACTAATCACTGGACCATTAGTGATTAATCTTAAAGTCAACCGTTAATTACGACGGTTTGACTTTTAAGCTAAAACTAAGCTAAAACTTAACTAGGGAGGGATTAGCAAACTTACTGAAGTCCTATGCACGAAATGTGAAGCTTAGAGAGAAGTCTTTGGCTCCAGAAGTGCTCCAATATGCAGATGGAAGGTGTGAGGGACTTGTTGCAACTCATGGCCTTTATATAGTGATTTAGACACCACAAATTATTGACACACAAGTCTACAAGTGCCCACAAATCATCCACAGGTGTCCCTAAGTGTTTAGGACTGTTTAGGGGTCGCCCACATTGCAAAAATATCTCTTAAGGGTCAGTTAAACGCGAATGTATGAGGCTGTCTGATGTTTCTGTTACTGTACGTCTGACGCGGCCCGCGTAAGGTTTCATTAACCTTTACGCGGCCCGCCTTAGCCTTCTGATCAGATTTTTACATTTTCAAGTTTCCGCATATTCGTCCCTTGGCTCTTCGAAAGGTCAACTAGCTTAATATTTGCAATTTGAGCCCTCTTTATTTACCTACAAGGGCTTTAGGACTTATACCCACTTTGCCAAGTCCCTGGACACTTCCGGTTAACCCGAAAAGTCATAACTTTCATTGTTAACGCTTTAACCCCTCGCACACAAATTTGATCATAAATTTCTCATACGATAACGAAACTTTATGAAATTTATATCGCGTATTCTAGTGAGCATAATTAATCGTTACAAAGCTTCAGGTTTGCTAAAAGGTCACTCAGAGGTATAACTTACATATGTTGACACATTTAACCCCTGTAGTTTGTAATTCCTCACTTTTAGCTTCGTATGATCCATGATTTATTCGTTTGATGCTATAAACATCGTGTAGGGTTAATGTACAATATATTTATTCACTGTTGACATTTAGAACTCGTATATTCACATACCTTCCATGATTGTCAACTTTAGTCCTTCTATAATATTCTTTCACACGTTCAAACATATGACACGTGTCTACACATTATAGGACGTGAATTTTCGAGGTGTTACATCACCTGTCACACCCCGATATCCACGTGTCACCGGTGGGCCCGGTGGGGAGTATCGTGACGTGGTTGGCAACATAATAGTCAAACAACACAATATTTAATTATGCACAGCGGAAGCAATTTAAAAGATATAATACAACCGAATTTAATACTGTAATATCAAATGTCACAATATTCGGAAGTTTATCCACAGATGGATCGGAAACAAAATGGAAACAATAGTTCAACAGACTTTAGGCATCTTAAGCTTGCGAGACTTCTAGTAATGCTAAGGAGAAATCCCAGCCAATTACGCTTAGTACCTGCATTTAATCTTTTTGGAAAAATACGTCAGTTTACACTGGTAAATACTATCAACTGACTCATTTTAGAAAATGATTGAAAGTTGATTTGGATGCACGTGGCATAAACATTTTATTTAACTTGGGAGAATTATTTAAATATATAATCTTGTGAACGAATTACATGTTCTTTGTGCGTTCAGTAGCCCGGATCTTGTCCGGGTTAAAGATCAATAGACACACCACATTATTCTTTTATGCACTGACGGGTGTACGCCTACACCCCGCGCTTAAGTCGTGGACATTTCGTAAAATGATGCCAAGGATATCCGGGACATGGTCATTAACCCCCCAAAGGCTTTAAGTAACAAGACTGTTTAAACGAGCAGATCAAATTATTCAATTAACCACCCAACGATGGAAGATTTGATGCCCAATCAAGCGGTATTCTATATACCGTAACCCAAGCCCGTATAGGGAAAATAAGTTAAAAGTATTTACCTGAGCAAAGTATAATTCACAATAAGCAAATTGCAAGTAGCTTTTACTGGTACTCCTAATCTGGAATGAAGGTTTATAATAACCTATTAGAATCCTAATGGGTCTTTAATTAAGCTTAAGCTTAGACCGGTTAGTTTCAAAGACACGGTTCGTACGCACGATTAAGCGAAGACCGGATAGAATGTGATTTAGAACCGACAAGTTCAGAGACTTGTTTAATATGGGTATTCCATACACATTCTAGATTTTGAGATAAGACCGATAAGGTTTGACCCGTTTAGGCTAGTTTATGTAAACTAGTTACATAAACCGAACCGAACGCGTAATAAGCGTAACGGGTAATAATGAGAGCCATTTACAGGTTTCCTAAGTTAATATGCTCCAAATATGTTGTGACATAAGTAAGATATCATTTATTATGCCCGAAATGAATTTAAACACAAACTATGCCCCGCAGGGGTAATTTGGTCATTTAAAAGGGTTATAAAAGAGTTTAAGTATTTACCTGAGTTACAGGTCTGATGTAATCAGAAAAAATACTTATTTTACCACGTCGTAACAGTAGGGTAAAGTATATACGTGAAATTTATCAATTATAACCAAACTATGCCCCGTAGGGGTATTTTGGTAATTTCACATAAGCCGAAAAGCTCAAAACTGAAGTCTGAGTTTAAGGACTTTTGCTTACTGTTAAAATATTATAATTTGCCTCAAATATCAGTAGGTATCACCCTTTGTATGTTTAAAATAGTTTTAGTACATACTATGCGTTAAAACGCTTAAAAAGGCGATTAGAAGCCGTTCTGGGTTCTATATAGAAATCTGATATTTTTATTATTCCAGAGGGTTTAAAATAATTTATTTATCATTTAGAATCAGTAGCAAAAGGTTTGGAGTCGTTTAGATATGTAAAACTCATTTTATGGCCGGTAAGGGCAAAACCGACAATTACCGGATTAAGCCTACGACTATGAGTTATGCTCAGCCTAAAATTAATTAAAAATCTTCAAAAATCCCAAAATAATATATTACATCAGTGGGTATTAATTTTGGTATCAAAAAGTAGGCTCAACTAAGCTATACGCTAATTACGCCGTTTTATTAACATAAAGCTTTCATTTTACGATAACGAACATAACTCTTAACCTACACCTCAAACTGATGTCAAATTTTGTATGCAAGTTTAAATATCAGTAAGTAAGGATTCTACTCTTTTACACTTCCAAACATCACGTTTTAAAGTGAAAAGGGCATAATGGTCAACATATGAGCAATTAACGGAATCATGCATATTAATTGGATAACTAATGATCCGAGGTGTATAATCACAGAGGGTTATACTAGCATGTAAACTGGTCCAAATAGAGCTCTAAGGCATTTCTAAAACATACCATAACGGGTCAGAACTGAAAGTCAAAGCGAAAGTCAAACTATGCGACTTTCGGTCCCGAACCGGGTCTCTACTGAAAATTGTCGGGTTGAACATGTTTAGACATGTTCTTACATTCATTACCAAGTTATGTCAATGATCAAACAGGTTATAACTGTTCTACATTGCTAATTATGCATAAATTGTAAATTAAGTATCCTGTTGACTTTTTAATAATAAGTTTGACCCGACATTTGACCTAGTTAGAGTGGGAATCAGGGGGAACCCTTTTAAGGGTTTATTACCCACATAATTACCAACTTATAACTACTGTTGATTCGACTAATCACTGGACCATTAGTGATTAATCTTAAAGTCAACCGTTAATTACGACGGTTTGACTTTTAAGCTAAAACTTAACTAGGGAGGGATTAGCAAACTTACTGAAGTCCTATGCTCGAAATGTGAAGCTTAGAGAGAAGTCTTTGGCTCCAGAAGTGCTCCAATATGTAGATGGAAGGTGTGAGGGACTTGTTGTAACTCATGGCCTTTATATAGTGATTTAGACACCACAAATTATTGACACACAAGTCTACAAGTGCCCACAAATCATCCACAGGTGTCCCTAAGTGTTTAGGACTGTTTAGGGGTCGCCCACAATGCAAAAATATCTCTTAAGGGTCGGTTAAACGCGAATGTAGGAGGCTGTCTGATGTTTCTGTTACTGTACGTCTGACGCGGCCCGCGTAAGGTTTCATTAACCTTTACGCGGCCCGCCTTAGCCTTCTGATCAGATTTTTACATTTTCAAGTTTCCGCATATTCGTCCCTTGGCTCTTCGAAAGGTCAACTAGCTTAATATTTGCAATTTGAGCCCTCTTTATTTACCTACAAGGGCTTTAGGACTTATACCCACTTTGCCAAGTCCCTGGACACTTCCGGTTAACCCGAAAAGTCATAACTTTCATTGTTAACGCTTTAACCCCTCGCACACGAATTTGATCATAACTTTCTCATACGATAACAAAACTTTATGAAATTTATATCGCGCATTCTAGTGAGCATAATTAATCATTACAAAGCTTCGGGTTTGCTAAAAGGTCACTCAGAGGTATAACTTACACATGTTGACACATTTAACCCCTGTAGTTTGTAATTCCTCACTTTTAGCTTCGTATGATCCATGATTTATTCGTTTGATGCTATAAACATCGTGTAGGGTTAATGTACAATATATTTATTCACTGTTGACATTTAGAACTCGTATATTCACATACCTTCCATGATTGTCAACTTTAGTCCTTCTATAACATTCTTTCACACGTTCAAACATATGACACGTGTCTACACATTATAGGACGTGAATTTTCGAGGAGTTACAATTTACGACTTAAACATGAAATGTGTGACGATTTTATCAATTTTGTATATACTAACAGTGATCGGTGCGAACATAGTTATAATCGATGTGTTGTGTGAGTGATACATCAAAATGTGTGATGATTTTTAGGCAAATTAACGTGATACGAGTTCGTACCTGGTAGATCTTCGATATTTTTGCTGATTTGATGGATCGATTGTGCAGCGATCTCCGTTTGTATGAAACCCTAGGATCTCGCCGAGAGAGATGGAGAGTTCCTTTTTTTCTCAGGTCTGAATGAATGTTGGTGAGGATAGGCGGTCTAATTTTTTACTTGTATATTTCCCAAACTACCCTCCCGTGTATAAATTAAACTAAATGTCCGTGATTTATATACTGAATTATATCAGCCGTTGATCTTGTTTGATCAATGGTTGTTTTTTAGTTTTTTAGTTTTCTTATTAAAACTAGTTTTCTCATGATCCATCACCTATATATATATATATATATATATATATATATATAGGGAAAGGTTAACATACAAAAGTCCTTATCCTACTTCACGTACGTGACGCGCTCAACCATCAGATCTGGGCAATAATCACGCATGGGAGCCCTAATAACGCATGGGAGCAGTTTTTGGGTGATAATCACGCATGGGAGGTGATAATCACGCATGGAGGTGATAATTACGCACGTTATAATGGTGAAAAAAATAATTACGCACATTATAAATTCTGTCGCGTATGTTAATGTAGGTTAAGCCATTTTGTACATTATACTTTCTATCTATATATATATATATATATATGTAATATCATATATTGCATATATGCAACATATATTTGGTATATATATAGTATAAAGTTTTCTAGTTCTTCCATGAAGAATAAGCTTTCGATCTCTTGATTCTGAATACAAAATGAAAAGAGCGTGTGAATGATACAAAAGAATATGGAGTCTTGATCTAGCAATCCAACGATGGAGATTAAGTGATCCCAAAATCTTGCCATCATGTAATAAAAACTAGTCCTTAAGTAAAAAAAAAAAAATAAACACAATTGTTGGCTTTTAAATCAACTTCCCTCACTTTCTTTAATTTTTATAACTTTTTCATATATTAATATTTTTAATTTTTAAATAAAATTACATAAAATGAGCATTTTATAATCTTTAATTTAAGTATTGTATGGATATAGTTTTTATTTTAAAAAAATATTTTAATATGTTATGCGATTACATACTATTACATGATTGTTTTTTCACTTTTGTATTTGAATGATTTTTTACCAAGTTCTCGCAGTTCTCACACGATATATACATTCTTATCGTAACTTTACCCTGGATATATATACACACACATATAAGAGGAGTCTTTTAAGAAGACTATTTAAGTAATGTAATTATTTTAACTTTGTTTTTAATATCAAAAGGAGATTTTTGTGTAACGAATAATTATTTTCTAAATAATGTAATCATTATTTATTCTCTTTCTAATTAATTAGTCAAAAACATTTTATTTTACATGTATCAAAATTTATCCTATATAGGCAAATCCCGTACAAAAAGAAAAAAAATATTCGAAGGTATGAAGCCACCGAAATGTAACACATGTACTTAATTATACCATATATTAAAATTAGAAGGTAATGAATAGTAATTTTAATATTATAATAATGTATACTTTTTTTATTTTAATTTTATAATAATAGTTATTTTCTTTACTTTTTAACTTTTATCATTTTTTTAATATCACTGGTTGGGATAAGCATTGTGTCAACCGGTATCGAGCCAGTACTGGTATCGAAAATATCGGTACGGTCCTTTTCAGTATCGGTACATGAAGGTAAATGATATGTTAATTTAAATTAAAGATTTCTTCTATTTTTCTTCTTAGTTCGAATCTCCATCAACATCACCAAAATATAAAGATTTGGCTTTAGGGAATCTATGTGTATAGAAATTCAGAATTTACATCTCCAAAGTTAAAGATTTTGCTATGTGGGAGGTTGAACAAAATTTAGAGAAAGTTGATTTTCTATTGATAGAGATAGAAATTCTAATAGAAATGCTATTTAGCATTCATATTAGACTTTTTATCCATATCCATATAATTACACTAAAAATTACTATTTTTTCTCTTTCCTCTTTAATTAAATAATATTTTTTATACCTCTGTCATTACATTTTCTCTCTTCTCCAATC
This sequence comes from Helianthus tuberosus, assembly GCA_030545235.1. Taxonomy (NCBI): domain Eukaryota; kingdom Viridiplantae; phylum Streptophyta; class Magnoliopsida; order Asterales; family Asteraceae; genus Helianthus; species Helianthus tuberosus. The sequence goes on along the minus strand of CM060371.1, from coordinate 50,659,542 downwards.
ATAACAACCTTTAAAAATATTTAAAAAATTATAAGGGATAACAGTGTTTCTCAAATATTTACAGATGAATAGTAACATTCACATATATTTAATCTCTTCTCCACTCACAACTATTCCTTATAATATATGTAACTCACTCACATAAATATAAAGGATCCACTCTGAATGCTCTTAAACCAATAAATTTCCATCAATTGTTAGATTCAGTTTTACCATTACACTATCTATAATATGGATTTGTTGGCTCATTTAGATTTTGGAAGAGAGATTAAGAGAACAAAACGTTAATTGAGAACCATGTGAACTAGTGGCGGACCTGGCTAGTAACGAGCCGTAGCACGGGCTACAGCTCAACTTTGTACCGGCAGTGTAAAATTTTTTTTCGGTTCTTATACAAAGGACACCTCTAAACAACTACGAGGACACCCCTAAATAATTGTAAGCCCAAATTGCAGTTTATATAGCCCAACCCAAATCAATTTACAAGATTGTTACAAGTTACAAACCAATTGTTATTAAAGCCCAAATCAATTGTTAATGAAGATTGTAGATAATAAGCCCAAATCAATTGTTATTAAAGATTGTAAATAATAAGCCCAAATCAGTTTATATAGCCCAACCCTTTGAAGTTTGAATGCGCGGCACAAGGAGGATACCAAACGTCAACTAAGGAGTAGGAGGGGAAGTCGCTGAACTGCTGCTGTTGTGCTGAGCCGACGCAGAAGTGGGCTGAAATCGCTAATGATCATTGATCAGATCAACCAAACAATAACAGGCAACAATCAACATCGATTAGTTGATCATCCGCAAATTGTCTGTGAATTGTGACTTGTGAGTATTCTTTATTTCTTTTCTTCTTAAGTTCTTGAATTGTTTGATTGTTTGTGTCACACCCTGACTTTTGCGGAAGCGTGATTATGTGTGACTTGCTTAATATCATAACAAAAACTATATGATAAAACTAAAGATGTTCATCCATTAAATAAGTTTCAAACATCACGAACAACATTGTTTAGAAATCCCAACACAGACCTTGAATCCATATTACAACCATGCAAATAGTTTTAGAGTTCCGTAAGGACTCGACGAAAGACTTTAAATAAAACCAGGTTTAGAAAGATGTGTCTCATCTAGGATAAGGCACACTATCCAAATCCTAAGACACCGGATGACATCTTTTATTCTCAACATAACTTGAAACATCCAAACGCCCGCCAGATCCATATTTAATTCCCTGAAATACATGTAGTTTGAAAACATCTACAGAAGTTGAGCGAGTTCATGTGTTTAGTGTGTGAGCTCGAATAAACCTTTGAAATCATTGAAAGTATGTATGTATGTTTGTAAACCCCTGGTATGAAAGCAACAAGGAAAACAGATCATTAATGGTTTGCAAGGCCATTAATATGTGTGACGTGATGCAGGAAGACTCAAACCTAGCAAATTTGTCTCCGGGAATAAGACATAGTCACCTCATGGGCCAAACCCCGGTCCACATGGGTGTGGGCTCGCTACACCCAAATAGATCTATCACTCATGTCCCTCGGTCCTATAACGAGGATTAATGGTCTTAAGCGTTATACTCATCACTCTCATGATCAAGTAGTACCCTTCCTTAGCTAACCATACCACATATAATCGTTTGTAAACAGTATGTAACATGTACTTCACCCCCAAAGTTATAAAACTGAAAACAATTAAAAGAAAAAAAAGGGACATGAACTCACGGTTTTGCGTTCTTCAACGGTAACTCAAAGCTCCTTCGGATATACACGACTACCAACAACGTACTAAGGTCTATTAGACGAGGGGGTCGTGCCTTGACTTAGTATTAGTTAGTGCCTTTGAGTTACATTTCATTGTGTCTTCAATATTATTCCAAGTTATATAATTATTTGTTAAAATAATAAATATTTTAACTTAAATTATATTTTTTAAATTTTGGAATAATTGTTAAAACAATATATATTAACTTGATACTTTTCAAGTATTTATACATGCATTTCCTTCCCAAGGATGGGTGTATTTATATTCATATTCTTATACTTGTGTATTTTTGCCATGTATTGATGTCGTATTCCGGAGTGTATTTATACGTACGAGAATACGTATTTTCTTGTAATTGTTAAGTATTCTTATACTTAATTTTTCCGGAATAATATCTCTAGTAAAAAAAATACGTTAATATATATTTCCAAAATATATATTTTAAGAAATATTACTTAGAAAAATTATTTACAACTTTTCCCTTGGCAAAAATATTTGTATTTTCATATAAGTCCCAAAATAATACATTTTCAAGTCTAACTTGGAAAATATATATAAACTTATCTTTCTCCCAAAAATAATATATTTGATGTTTATTTGAGAAAATATATATTTCTTCCCAAAATAATATATCTTTTATTAATTCCAAGAAAATATATATTTTTAGAGTAAATTGCCATTTTAGTCCCTGAGTTTTGTCCAAATTTGCCATTTTGATCCAAATAGTTTTATTTTCCCCCCTGGGTCCCTGACTTTTACATTTTGTTGCCATTTTGATCACTTTGCCCAACTCCATCCAAAAACCCAGTTTGTAACAAGGGTATTTTGGGGATTTCCTTAAAAAATGTTTTCAGTTGCCATTTTGATCCAATTCCAAAAATTCCAAAAAATTCCAAAAAATCAAAAAAATTCTAAAAAATTCTAAAAAATCTAAAAAATTCAAAAAAATCATAAAAATTCTAAAAAATATAAAAAATTCTAAAAAATCATAAAAATTCAAAAAAATCAAAAAAATTCTAAAAAATCCAAAAATCATTAAATGTTTCGGCACGAACCGTTTCGACCCGTACCGTTTCGAACCGAACCGTTTCGACCCGTACCGTATCGAACCGAACCGTTTCGACGCGAACCGTTTCGAACCCGTACCGTATCGAACCGTACCGTTTCGACGCGAACCGTTTCGAACCGTACCGTTTCGACCCGTACCGTATCGAACCGAACCGTTTCGACGCGAACCGTTTCGAGCCGAACCGTTTCGACCCGTACCGTTTCGAACCCGAACCGTTTCGAGCCGAACCGTTTCGACCCGAACCGTTTCGACCCGAACCGTTTCGACCCGAACCGTTTCGACCCGTACCGTTTCGAACCCGAACCGTTTCGAGCCGAACCGTTTCGACGCGAAGCGTTTCGACCCGTACCGTTTCGAACCGTACCGTTTCGACGCGAACCGTTTCGAACCGAACCGTTTCGACGCGAACCGTTTCGACCCGAACCGTTTCGACCCGTACCGTATCGAACCGAACCGTTTCGACGCGAACCGTTTCGACGCGAACCGTTTCGAACCGTACCGTTTCGACCCGTACCGTATCGAACCGAACCGTTTCGACGCGAACCGTTTCGAACCCGAACCGTTTCGAACCGTACCGTTTCGAACCCGAACCGTTTCGAGCCGAACCGTTTCGAACCGTACCGTTTCGACGCGAACCGTTTCGAACCGAACCGTTTCGACCCGTACCGTATCGAACCGAACCGTTTCGACGCGAACCGTTTCGAACCCGAACCGTTTCGAACCGTACCGTTTCAAACCCGAACCGTTTCAAGCCGAACCGTTTCGAACCGTACCGTTTCGACGCGAACCGTTTCGAACCGAACCGTTTCGACGCGAACCGTTTCGAACCGAACCGTTTCGACCCGTACCGTATCGAACCGAACCGTTTCGACCAGTACCGTATCGACGCGAACCGTTTAGAATTATTTGGATTTTTTAGAATTTTTATGCTTTTTTAGAATTTTTTTGATTTTTATATTTTTTTGAATTTTTTAGAATTTTTATGATTTTTTAGAATTTTTATGATTTTTTAGAATTTTTTAGATTTTTTTGAATTTTTTAGATTTTTTTGAATTTTTTAGAATTTTTTTGATTTTTTGGAATTTTTTTGATTTTTTGGAATTGGATCAAAATGGCAACTGAAAAGGTTTAAATTGAAAAGAGTAACTGGGTTTTTTGATGGAGTTAGGCAAAGTGATCAAAATGGCAACAAAATGTAAAAGTCAGGGACCCAGGGGGGAAAATAAAACTATTTGGATCAAAATGGCAAATCTGGACAAAACTCAGGGACTAAAATGGCAATTTACTCTATATTTTTACTTGCCAAAAATAACATATTTTCTCCTTGTCAAAAATATGATATATATTGTAATAATTGTAAAATCATATTTTTGTTCTCTTGGTGTCCAAAATATTATTTACCAAAAATATACTTGTGAATAAATTTTCGGAATATTTTGTAGGTTATATTCCTTTGTTCGGTTTCACCAATATTTTGGGTATTCTTTGTATACTTATTCCTTGGAATTTTGGTAATATCTTGGATTGTAATTTTTGGTATTTTGATGAGTTATATTATTTCAAGTCCTAAAATAATATAACTAATACACATAATATACAAATAATCAAACACTTGGTGACATCTAAATATATATTTTCCTAAATACATATTTAGTCACTTTTATTTATAAAAACCAACCTCCGATATTTATAATTTTTGTAACAAAATTTATGGCAAACTTTATGTGAAAATCCATGGTTTAAAATACACTTGTAAATATTTGTTTAAAAATATTTTTCTAAGTGTTTAATTTTTAGAAAAATTTTGCCATAGTTGTCACACCCCGACCACGTGAGACAACGTAACGTGGCGGAAACGTCGGGGAGTGTTGTAACAGAATTAATCGTTTCAAATCCATGGTAATTAAAGTTTCGTTTTATTAATCAAACATGAGAGTTTACATTGTTTTAAACAAGTAACAAAGCGTACATAACATAAATTAACTAGTTCTTGTCTCGTTTTAAGTCACTAAGGCACAGGTCCGCCTAAGTATGTCTCGATAAGTCCTATGCATCAACTCCTGAAAACACATGTGAAAATAGGTACGTCAGCATAAAAATGCCTGTGAGATACATAGGTTTTATGAAACTAGGTTTCATGACTTGTAAGTTTAGAAAGAGTTGTTTAATAAAGTTTAGTCATGAACCTTGTAAATTGATTTGTTTTGTAAATCATTTGAAAAACAATAAGTTCAGATGATGTGTATAAATAAGAGAATAATGTATGGTTAAATGAATAACCAAGTAAAATGAGTTTGTATAAGATAAGTTGTTTTGTAAAACAATGTCTTGTGAAAAGTATGTTATTTGTATAAAATGTTATATGTCTCAAATTGAAATGATTCAAATAACGCTACGATATGTAATACCATACAAACACTTATATATAGGAAGTACCAGCGGCGTATCCACCGTGCTTGTATCATATTACACACGCCTCGTTACTTAAATCATTTACTCAAACCAAACCATCAAGATGTAATGTTTAACATTTGTAGAAATGTTTAGGTATGGTCAAATGTCTATTGTCAAATGGTTCACATAATGTAATATAATGTGTTCATATGCTGGATGAGCATATGCAACAAATTGTAATGTAAAACAATGTACTAAGTACGCACACAATGGGCATACATAGCATAAAATGTAATGAAATCATGTACTATAAATGTACTAATGAACATAGCAAGTATATGATGTGAAAACAGGAAAGCGTGAAAGTAACAAGTAGGCACATGTGTTTCACCCCAAAATGTTTGGAAAACAGTAAAAGAGGGGTCTATGTACTCACTTGAGATTGCTTAGTAATCCTTGAGTAACAACCAAACAATGCTAGAGATCACGGATATCAAACGACACCTAATATAGGTAACTATGTTAATATACCTGACCTAAATCGGAGGATTGGATAGAATGGGGGTTCGTAAACCAAACGAGTATGGAGACTCGTGTAATATGGTTTAGCAAAGCCCACATACTAAAATGAAACCTAACCTAAGTGCTTACGACCCATTACGACCCGTTTAGGTAGCTTATGCTACTTTAACGTGTCGTTCGCGTGAAACGCGTTCGGAGCGCCTAACTAGTCCTATGACAAGTAAAATATGCCTTAACATGTCTAATATTGTTACTAAATCAGTTTAGATACCAAAAGTTATGTTACATATGCTTAAAATGAATTTTGGCGTAAAAAGGGCATTTTGGTAATTTACCTAAGGCATATAAACTACCTATCATACAACTACTTAAACGAAGCGACCATAAGGTATAACCTCGGAAGGTTATTCCCTATATACTATGGTCACCTAATGTCTTTGGTCGGATCCTAATGATCGACCAAACGGGTCAGGTTCGAAAGTATAAGCGATTGTTTAGATCGCTTACCTTACGACCCTATATAAGCACTAAACTAAAAGTGACGAGCTAAGCATGTTAAAACATGCTTAACTAAGTTTAGAAAACAAACGGTTTTGATACCTAAGAGTAGTTTGGTTACAAAATACGCAAGAATACGCATTCTGGCCGAAACTACGACTCGTCACTGAGCCTTGATAACGTGGTAATCAGTAGGTATAGTCACTAAGGACTATAACCATCGTGATCACGCTCACGTTATGAAGTTCAAACGAACTTCGCATCGACCATAAACTGGTCAATGCAGAAAGTCAAACATAGTTCGACTTTCGGACTAGAAAAGCGATAAAAGAACGAAGGAACACTTACAAAGGGTCCCCGCAAGATTGATTTCCAAGTAATCTCAGGTAGGAAGTGTATAAACACAACCACTTAGAGAAAAACTCAGATTTCAAGTGGGTTTTGCTATGGGGATGGATGGGTATTTATAGTAAATGGACCACCGTTAGGATCGTTCCTCGAATAACGTGCCTTGATCTCACTCGTACACTTGTCGGAATGTTATGGTAGCTCATTTTGCCCCCACCACCAGTTATTGACAAGTGGCATTGGCCTTTGGGGTGTTTAAGGGCTGTAAACAGGCTGTTAAAAACAAGTTGCTGCATCTGGCCCCTGCTTACGGACCTCAACACTAATAATGTTGAGGTCCGTAAGGACCTTGCAGGTCTGTAACTTTCAAAAATGGCAGAACAGGCCCCTGAAGCTCCAAACTTGCTATTTGATGCATTTTTGACACGTTTAAGCCCCGTTAACCTCATTTCAAAGCTCTAAAATGAAGTTAAAGTATAGGGAACTTAAAATGTGCTCAAAAATATCTCGGATGTCGGTTCGTTTGGCCGTACGATTGCGTTGTTCGGTTAATTACGACGGAATGCGCATAAGCGCGAAAAACGATCCAAATAGCGTGACGAATGGATTTTTCTTATGCCAAACACTAAAATAAAATATTTTAGTGCTTACATAAATTTTTGGATGTCCGAATGTATTCAGAACGTAAGTTATGCGCGAAAGAGCAAACTTATGCACTTTTTGACGCTTTTAGTCCCTGAATGACCCAAAAGTTTATTTTAGCACACCGAACCCCTCATAGCCTATTTCTAAGCTATGTAAAGGATATTTATGGTATTTTTAACTTATGGTCATGTTCCGGAATGTCTGTTACAGTTCAAATTGGCATACTTTCGCAGTTTGTCAAATTTAGTCCCTGTAAGCGAATTAACTTGATTTCGGCATACCAAACCATCCAAAACTCATTTCTAAGTTATGTAAAGGTTATTTAAGGTATGTTAAGCCTATTTCACTATTCCGGAGTGTTCGTTGCATTAAACTGGTTATATCTACGCATCAGAGCGCGTATAACCCTCCAGAAAGCGATTTAAAGCTTGAAATCGAACAAGAGTTGATATGTGCAAACAATACACATATTTTTACAAATCCCGAGTATGAAATACAATATTTCATTGGTTTGGCATTTGTTTGATGGTTGAAGTGACACAGGTGTCACAGTCTCCCCTACTTTAGGAAATTTCGTCCCGAAATTTATTCGTAGGAGTCTATCTGTGACTTTGTGTCAAATAACCACCAGAGATACGAAAGGCATAATCCTGTCATTTCCTCTTTACGGACATTTTCAGAAACGGCAATGAATGGAATGAGTCATTTTCCATAATTCCTTCAGAAACGACAATGAATGGAATGAGTCATTTTTCACAATTTCTTCAGAAACGAAAATGAACAGAATGAGTCCTTTTCCACAACTTCTTCAGAAACGAAAATGAACGGAATGAGTCATTTTCCACAACTTCTTCAGAAACAAAAATGAACGGGATGAGTCATTTTCCACAATTTCTTCAGAAACGAAAATGAACGGGATGAGTCATTTTCCACAAGTTCTTCAGGAATGAAAATGAACGGAATGAGTCATTTTCCACAACTTCTTCAGAAACGAAAATGAACGGAATGAGTCATTTTCCACAACTTCTTCAGAAACGAAAATGAACGGAATGAGTCATTTTCCACAACTTCTTCAGAAACGAAAATGAACGGAATGAGTCATTTTCCACAATTTTTTCAGAAACGAAAATGAACGGAATGAGTCATTTTCCAAAATTTCTTCAGAAACGAAAATGAACGGAATGAGTCATTTTCCACAACTTCTTCAGAAACGAAAATGAACGGAATGAGTCATTTTCCACAACTTCTTCAGAAACGAAAATGAACGGGATGAGTCATTTTCCACAAGTTCTTCAGAAACGAAAATGAACGGGATGAGTCATTTTCCACAATTTCTTCAGAAACGAAAATGAACGGGATGAGTCATTTTCCACAATTTCTTCAGGAACGAAAATGAACGGAATGAGTCATTTTCCACAATTTCTTCAGAAACGAAAATGAACGGAATGAGTCATTTTCCACAATTTCTTCAGAAACGAAAATGAACGGAATGAGTCATTTTCCACAATTTCTTCAGAAATGAAAATGAACGGAATGATTCATTTTCCACAATTTCTTCAGATACGAAAATGAGCGGAATGAGTCATCTCTAGACACATGACAAAACTTGCTGTGGTTTCTGTGCACTAAATTCCATAATTATGTATGCATCCATAATTACGTAATTCCTTGCATAGTCCGCACAGTTTGTCTTGTAATGTTTAGGGGAGGAAAATCAAACCTGTGATGAGGGTGACTAGACTACCATAGGGTCCTTTTAATTAGATCGACAGATGATCTTTTTAATTAGGCCACCAAGGAGTCCTTTCAGCTATATCATCACATGATGTTCCTAACCAGATTTTTGGATCGATCTGTTTAACTAGACCACTCACGGGGTCTAAGTATGGAGTAGTACTTTATAATCCAAGGGACTTACTACAACGTAGAAGTCCGTTAAGGATTTTAGGTAGTACCTTTGGGTATCCTACTATGAATCCCATATACGAAGATATGGAAGATTCTACGAGGATTTGGATAACAATATTTGGATCACAAAAAAAAAACATAAAAAGGAACACAAAAGCACATAATCACATAATTGTTTAACTTGATCTTTACTTTGCTATCTTTGGACACGGATATTTAAAGCATGCCAGGAATCCAATCCGTGGATTCCATTTGGCACTTTAATCATTAGAATCTAACTATGAAGATAGGAAGATCTTAATAAGAATTCGGCTTTATCCTTATTGAATCGTAATGTACGTATTAAGGCATACGAATAATTCAATTAAGGGCTCTGATTTGAGTGATATTCATCCACAAGGATCTAATTATGAGGATAGAAAGATCCTACATGGATTTTGGAATTTATGTAACGAGAGGTGCTTCGACACCTTGCACTAGGCGTGCTTAAGTCGATACACAAGGTAGAAAGTTCATGAGGTTGAGGCGCTAGATATGCCAAGGCGACATATGAAGCAAAACTTGAAGGTTAAGCAGCAACAGGGTTTGCAACTGTTTTGCTTTGAACAGCAAAGCGACACATGTTAACCAAATGTCTCCATCGTCCACCGTGGGTACATTTGTAACAGGGTATTTAATTTGGATGATGACGGTTGCATTGATTGCTCCAAGGAGTGGTTCCCTTGCACGGCTTCATCCCTGAGACGAGTCATGGTGATAGCTAAATCAACGGTCTTCTGGAGTACGACGCCTATTTGTTGGGCAATTGTAGCACCTGGTCCGGACACTCGAGTCTTGTTGCGATGAAGAGGCATTATGAAAAAAATGGAAGACATGGGAGGAAACAAGGGAAATGAAAATAGAACGCATAAAAATTTCGATCATTTGTTTGTTACCTAAGGCAAACAAATGAGACGTTGACTAATCAAAGTAAATGGGTCAATATAATGTATCGCGAAGATATGCTCGCCTATAAGTGGACACTCACCCCAAGAGTTCCCAGGTAAGAGTGACTGGTCCGATATTGCGGATTTGTACAAACACTCTAGCCTTAGACAGAAAACCCAGGGTACAGGCATTCACTCTTCCGGTTTGCACGTGTTCATACTATTTAGGACCCAAAACTTTGACGAGAGTTTTGAAAATTCAAAGGGGTTCAAAACCTTATAACCGAGGGTTCAAAACCTAGTAATCAATCATCCTAGAATAGATGATTAGTTTTCAAAGCGGTTATGAAATTTATGTTCTTGTTGTGGTCGTCGCCTAAGGATAGGTGACGGTATTGTTTTATGACTAAACGCAAGTAAACTCGTGTTAGGGTCCTAGGAAGGTTATAGACTAGGTCAAAGCATTACTAATAACCTAATTCCCTATAACCATGGGCTCTGATACCAACTTTTCTGTCACACCCCGACCACGTGAGACAACGTAACGTGGCGGAAAGGTCGGGGAGTGTTGTAACAGAATTAATCGTTTCAAATCCATGGTAATTAAAGTTTCGTTTTATTAATCAAACATGAGAGTTTACATTGTTTTAAACAAGTAACAAAGAGTACATAACATAAATTAACTAGTTCTTGTCTCGTTTTAAGTCACTAAGGCACAGGTCCGCCTAAGTATGTCTCGATAAGTCCTATGCATCAACTCCTGAAAACACATGTGAAAATAGGTACGTCAGCATAAAAATGCCTGTGAGATACATAGGTTTTGTGAAAATAGGTTTCATGACTTGTAAGTTTAGAAAGAGTTGTTTAATAAAGTTTAGTCATGAACCTTGTAAATTGATTTGTTTTGTAAATCATTTGAAAAACAATAAGTTCAGATGATGTGTATAAATAAGAGAATAATGTATGGTTAAATGAATAACCAAGTAAAATGAGTTTGTATAAGATAAGTTGTTTTGTAAAACAATGTCTTGTGAAAAGTATGTTATTTGTATAAAATGTTATATGTCTCAAATTGAAATGATTCAAATAACGCTACGATATGTAATACCATACAAACACTTATATATAGGAAGTACCAGCGGAGTATCCACCGTGCTTGTATCATATTACACACGCCTCATTACTTAAATCATTTACTCAAACCAAACCATCAAGATGTAATGTTTAACAATTATAGAAATGTTTAGGTATGGTCAAATGTCTATTGTCAAATGGTTCACATGGTTCAATAGATACAAATGGTTCACATAATGTAATATAATGTGTTCATATGCTGGATGAGCATATGCAACAAATTGTATTGTAAAACAATGTACTAAGTACGCACACAATGGGCATACATAGCATAAAATGTAATGAAATCATGTACTATAAATGTACTAATGAACATAGCAAGTATATGATGTGAAAACAGGAAAGCGTGAAAGTAACAAGTAGGCACATGTGTTTCACCCCAAAATGTTTGGAAAACAGTAAAAGAGGGGTCTATGTACTCACTTGAGATTGCTTAGTAATCCTTGAGTAACAACCAAACAATGCTAGAGATCACGGATATCAAACGACACCTAATATAGGTAACTATGTTAATATACCTGACCTAAATCGGAGGATTGGATAGAATGAGGGTTCGTAAACCAAACGAGTATGGAGACTCGTGTAATATGGTTTAACAAAGCCCACATACTAAAATGAAACCTAACCTAAGTGCTTACGACCCATTACGACCCGTTTAGGTAGCTTATGCTACTTTAACGCGTCGTTCGCGTGAAACGCGTTCGGAGCACCTAACTAGTCCTATGACAAGTAAAATATGCCTTAACATGTCTAATATTGTTACTAAATCAGTTTAGATACCAAAAGTTATGTTACATATGCTTAAAATGAATTTTGGCGTAAAAAGGGCATTTTGGTAATTTACCTAAGGCATATAAACTACCTATCATACAACTACTTAAACGAAGCGACCATAAGGTATAACCTCGGAAGGTTATTCCCTATATACTATGGTCACCTAATGTGTTTGGTCGGATCCTAATGATCGACCAAACGGGTCGGGTTCGAAAGTATAAGCGATTGTTTAGATCGCTTACCTTACGACCCTATATAAGCACTAAACTAAAAGTGACGAGCTAAGCATGTTAAAACATGCTTAACTAAGTTTAGAAAACAGGTTTGGTATCAAAACAAACGGTTTTGATACCTAAGAGTAGTTTGGTTACAAAATACGCAAGAATACGCATTCTGGCCGAAACTACGACTCGTCACTGAGCCTTGATAACGTGGTAATCAGTAGGTATAGTCACTAAGGACTATAACCATCGTGATCACGCTCACGTTATGAATTTCAAACGAACTTCGCATCGACCATAAACTGGTCAATGCAGAAAGTCAAACATAGTTCGACTTTCGGACTAGAAAAGCGATAAAAGAACGAAGGAACACTTACAAAGGGTCCCCGCAAGATTGATTTCCAAGTAATCTCAGGTAGGAAGTGTATAAACACAACCACTTAGAGAAAAACTCAGATTTCAAGTGGGTTTTGCTATGGGGATGGATGGGTATTTATAGTAAATGGACCACCGTTAGGATCGTTCCTCGAATAACATGCCTTGATCTCACCCGTACGCTTGTCGGAATGTTATGGTAGCTCATTTTGCCCCTACCACCAGTTATTGACAAGTGGCATTGGCCTTTAGGGTGTTTAAGGGCTGGAAACAGGCTGTTAAAAACAAGTTGCAGCATCTGGCCCCTGCTTATGAACCTCAAAACTAATAATGTTGAGGTCCGTAAGGACCTTGCAGGTCTGAAACTTTCAAAAATGGCAGAACAGGCCCCTGAAGCTCCAAACTTGCTATTTGATGCATTTTTGACACGTTTAAGCCCCGTTAACCCCATTTCAAAGCTCTAAAATGAAGTTAAAGTATAGGGAACTTAAAATGTGCTCAAAAATATCTCGGATTTCGGTTCGTTTGGCCGTACGATTGCGTTGTTCGGTTAATTACGACGGAATGCGCATAAGCGCGAAAAACGATCCAAATGGCGTGACGAATGGATTTTTCTTATGCCAAACACTAAAATAAAATATTTTAGTGCTTACATAAATTTTTGGATGTCCGGATGTATTCAGAACGTAAGTTATGCGCGAAAGAGCAAACTTATGCACTTTTTGACGCTTTTAGTCCCTGAATGACCCAAAAGTTTATTTTAGCACACCGAACACTTCATAGCCTATTTATAAGCTATGTAAAGGATATTTATGGTATGTTTAACTTATGGTCATGTTCCGGAATGTCTGTTACAGTTCAAATTGGCATACTTTCACAGTTTGTCAAATTTAGTCCCTGTAATCGAATTAACTTGATTTCGGCATACCAAACCATCCAAAACTTATTTCTAAGTTATGTAAAGGTTATTTAAGGTATGTTAAGCCTATTTCACTATTCCGGAGTGTTTGTTGCATTAAACTGGTTATATCTACGCATCAGAGCGCGTATAACCCTCCAGAAAGCGATTTAAAGCTTGAAATCGAACAAGAGTTGATATGTGCAAACGATACACATATTTTTACAAATCCCGAGTATGAAATACAATATTTCATTGGTTTGGCATTTGTTTGATGGTTGAAGTGACATAGGTGTCACAATAGTTTCCTCTTAAAATGGAGGTTTCCTTGCCTTCATGGCATATCATTTTCTTTTGTAAATCAACACAATCAATCAACAAATCAATTTATACTTACCAATTTTGCCAAAAACAAGCATAAACTACCACTTCATGAACTTGAAAATTTACAAAAATTTGTAGTAACTTACTAGTGTATTTAGTAAGTCTTGTTACCCTTTAAAGCGTGGTTGATTCTTTAAAAACATCATTTTATAGAAGTTAGTTCTTCACAACTTAAAATCATATTTTCCAAAAATGTTTCTTCATGGATTTTTCTTGTCACATATGTGCTTCTACACTTTATTAACCACCAAAAATGAGGTTTATTTATTTAAGAACCAAGATTTAGTAAAACTTGTATTTTTAACTTGGTTTCTTGACAAATCATCTTTGAAACTTTAGATCTACAAGACTTACATCTCATTTTAATCATCATCTTACAAGAAAACAATATAATCTTTCAAGTTCATGTCTTTCATGAGGATCTATTAACCTTTAACATGTTCATTCTCTCATCTTGCTAGATTATGTTTTTAATCATGATCTAGCAAGATCATATGATGATCTACATCATTTACATAAGAAATCAACAATCAACAAGTAAATCATCACATAAACAACATGGTTTCTTCATGATTTAAGCTTATGTTCAAGTTTCATTCTCTTGATTCTTAGTGTTCTTCAAGTTTATCATCATGTATGATTCTTTAACCCCTTAAATAAGATGTAAAATGGAAAGATTAGTGTTCTTACCACTAGCTCAAGGCTAGGGATGATCAAGAGAAGAAAAGAAGAGGATAAAGAAAATAGAGAAGGTCCTTGAACTTCCGAAAGCTCCTAGCTTCCTTATGCACCTTCTAACACCTTTGAGTATGCTTGGAATTGGATGAAGTTGATGGAATGATGGTGATGATGTGGTTGTTGCTTACGGCCGTGAACAAGCAAGAGGAGAGGGAGAGAAGTGTGTGTGTTGGTGTGTGAAAGTTATGAGGGGTTATGTGCTTAAGGTTAACTTATAAATCCATTTCATGAGTGTTACCATTGGTTTTTATGTTCACTACAAGGAAACAAGATCCATTATTTAATCAAGATAAAATCTTGATGGTGGGGGCCATGTTGGCCGTTCCATAGGTGGGGGGGGGGGGGGTTCTAGGTGTAGGTTGAAACTAAGTTAGATTGTTATGGTTGAAATTCAAGTGTATAGTTAGGTGTTTAGTTACTAGATATTTATATAGTGTGTTATGATGTTTGGGGATCATAACTAGCTTGTTAATGTTAAAACAATGCTTCTAGTGAAAATTTGGTGTTTCGGGTAGTGTCCGCTTGTTCGGTTGGTTACCGGTTCGTTAAGGTGCTAAACTATGCAGTTTAGTATGCTTTATGTACCCTTTTATGACAGTTTTGATTCCCGACACTTAGGAAAACATTCAGTACCATTTAACCATATTTCTACATGATATTTGTGTGTTTAAATGCTGATTTTGCTGATTTTCTACAGAATTCTGCAGTTTATGTGAGTTTTAGGCACTTTCCGGCACTTAAAATATCACTAGGAAGACAGTTTTGTGATCCTTACTTTCCTACACACTATACTAGTGTAATACTTGGTTTCTGGCTCATTCTGTACCTTAATACCATATCTGTCTATTTACTGCACTTCGTCAGCTTTTTTCTGATTTGTCTGATAACTGTGTTGCCGGTGTTTCGTGCATCATTTGAATCAACAAAGTTCCCATGCAATAATGTTATATCATTTGCAATATATGATGCACATGTATGTATATGTCAATAATCAGAAAGCAGTTCAAGTAATTAATTGAAATTCAGCACAGTCATTAAGCATTAATCATTGTCTAATAATTGTACGGATGCATGCAAATTTGACAGTTGTCACAGTTTGATTAGTTATATTCTTGGTAATTTTGTATGTTTGTACTTTTCTAATTTTCATTGTTAAACTAGGGATTGTTATTCAATCTTGAATTCTTTGAAGTGATGACGAAACCACAATCTAAAAAACAATCTTTAATTGGGAACTTTTTCAAAAGAAAATACGAAGAAATTAATGAAAATCGGGTTGTCACTACGGTTTCAGCTTCTTGCAAACGAAAAGATATGTTTAGGGAGAAAAAAAAGGCGAGAGTGGAAAAATAAATACTTGAAGGTGAAATTGAAACGGGTAAAGGATTAAACCAAGAGGTTTCCCTAGCACGAGTCGGTTATAAACAATGTGGTTCACATCATAGAACCATCATCAGTTTGCTTAGATTGTTTTCCGAAGTTGTTACCGTACTTCAATATGTTAAAAAAGATGGAGAATGCAGTCAATAACGAACAAATGCAAAAGGTATTCTATCGTATTTTAAAAAACTTGAGTTTGTTTTTTATATGCATTTGATGGGAGATATTTTAAGCTACACAAATGCTCTTTCAAAACAACTTCAACAAAAAGGTAAAGATTTATTAGAATGGGCCAACTTGATAAATGGTACAAAATGAGCATTAAATGCTTTAAGAAAAAATGGGTTTGAGCCCATGTTGGAAAAAGTGACTTCCTTTTATAAAAAATACAACATTACAATGTTGGACATGACAGAAAGTTATGGTAATCCAAGAAACCGTGAGAATGTCATTACAAATCGACATCATTTTGAACTTGACATTTTTAATGAGCTTTTGGACATGCAAATTCAAGAATTAGGAAATCGATTTAGTGAGGTAACAACTAGTTTGATAAAAAAAATATGTCGGGTTTAAATCCTTGTAATGGTTTTTCTAAGTTTGACCCATCGAAGATATTGGCGTTTGCTGAGATGTACTTAGATGATTTTACTACACAAGAAATAGGGACTCTTTTGGGTGATATCGAGTCATTTCGTCACACTATAAGCGATGATGATAAATTTGCAAACTTGAATGGAATAAGTGATCTTGCGCGTGTTATAGTTGAAATGGGAACGCATAGTTCTTGTCCTTTAGTTTATCGGGTAGTGAAGCTAGCTTTGCTTTTACCGGTTGCGGTTGCAACCGGTTGAAAGATGTTTTTTCGAAATTGAAGCTTGTCAAGAAGGACTTACGCAATCGAATGGGCCAGAAGTTTTGAACAATGTTATGGTTTGTGCGGTCGAAAGCGATTTTTTACATGAAGTAAAAGACGACGATGTGATGGAACGATTTCAAGCTATGAAAAATAAGAGGATAAATCTATTAGGTATTTGTTTTACTTTATTTATTTATTGTCCTTTTTAATATTGTATGATTGCATGGTGATTTTTTTTTTTGGATACCCTTAAGTTAATGTTCTAGTTCCGCCACTGATGTGAACAATGTTTTAAAAACCGGTGTTTGAACCATACCGGGTTGGGCTCTGAAATGGTTTAACCAGTTCAACTGGGTTGTACCGGAAGGTTCAACTGGGTTACCAATTAACCATATGATTCCATAAAATATAAATTCATCTAAAAAAATAGCCCGATCTCAATTAGAAGTTATGTAACTGATCATGGTTATATCTAAAAAATGAACTATTTTCTTGTAAAATATTAAGCATTTTTATTACTTATAAACAATATTACATTAGATGATGTGGATAACATATTCAAACAATAATGGAATATTAAAATGGAAGGCACTAGGTTAATTACCGAAAATATGGAAGGTCAGTATTAGTATTTACTAAAATTAAAAAAAAATCAATTTTTAAGATAATGCAAACTGGTTGAATGGTTTGAACTGGTAGAATCTGGATTTACCGTCGATACATAAGACATACCGTATCGGGTTTTACCGACCTTTATCATAACGGACATGTATCTGATTTTAACCGGTATAACCGGCCAGTTCATACCAGTATTTAAAACATTACATGTGAACGATTCTGTACCACACATTTTATCTAGGCCAAAAATAATAAAATAAAAAAATTACTTCAAGTCACACGTTTTTAAGAGTTTTTTTTATATACAATTTTTAATTATACACATTGTATATTGTCAATTTTTAAACTATAAATATGTGGATATTATAAAACATACATATATACGATACTTCTTTTTCAAATTTTAACACGTATTTACACATATGTACAATACTAGAATAAACATGTTTAAAACCATAGTCTTCATTTATATACATATATGTACAATCATTTATACACATTTGTACATATATCTACATTATCAAATATAGATGTACGTACAATACTTGTGTTTCAATTCTAAACACGTATATACATAAATGCATAGTTAAAGATTCAAAATATACACATGTGTATATATCTAAAAAACTATATTCTTTTGTATTTTTGCTTAGGAAAAATGTATGGTACAGAATTGTTCTGAAGGTTCTCAATTCACATGATACAAACCCTATATATATGTTTGTGTACGTATGCGTGGTGTGAATAAGGGTCACCAAATTGGGGAAAGAATCAAGGAAGCCACCAAGATTGTGGTCCAAAATATTGTGGTCAATTTAGACGGAGCGATGTTAAGATTGGGGCCTCCCGTCCCATTTTTCTCCGAAACACTATATTGTGTTCTCTAATGGAGTCTTTGACCCTTCGATTAACCAAAACTCGTAGTTTCCTTCTTAAATTATCATCATAGACAATAGAATAGTGAAATGAATAAAAAAATACTGGACTCACAAGTTAGAAAAGATTGATTTTTATCTCTACAAATAATATAACACTAGTGAAAATACTAATTAGTTAAAAACTAGTGTTATTCCCTCACTACAAGAAACAGGCACCTTTAGCGACGACACGTGTCGTCGCTAAAAGTCCTTTTCGTCGTCGCTATTGCCTTTTAGCGGCGACAAGTCGTCGCTAAAGGGTCGCCGCTATAGATCGGCCACTATTGGTCACCTGTCGTCGCTAAAAAGGGTTTGTCGTCGCTATTGTGAATGACTTTTAGCGGCGACATTTGTGACTTTTAGGGACGACATATGTCGCCACTAAAACGCCCCGCTTGCGGTCTGCTCATATAATGTAATATATGTGTGGGCGCTCGGGGGGGGGGGGGGCAAAAGCAAAAGTGCACTAATTTTTAACGTTATTTTACTAATTTCGTGAAAATAACGTTAAAAAGAGGGGATCGTTAATCAGGCATCATGTGGTGGCGTTGATAGCCGAAAGACAAGGGGGTACATGCACCAATTGGCGTTTGTCTCAATTGCTGAGTGTTATGTGCCTTATGTCCAAGGCTTGATGCAAAACCACAATCGAGCCGGGGGTCTCATTGGAAGCAGCCTCTCTATTCCTACGGGGTAGAGGTAAGGCTGTCTACATCCCACCCTCCTCAGACCCTACCTTAGCTTTGCTATAGGTGGGATATACTGAGTACGATGATGATGATGATGATGATGATATGTCGCCACTAAAAGTAAAAAAAAGGAAAAAAAAATAATTTACTGCTATTTACATTGTTACCCACATACAATTACATGCACATTTTTTAAGTTTTTCCTAAACATACATGGACCAAAACGTTCATAAGTATACATAGAATTAAATAGTAATTCACATTCAAACAACCAAAAATTACATAGCAGTTTGTTTATATCACACATGCACGCACCTTGTAGCGGCTCCTTCACACACCGGAACACCTACATTTGTTCCTTGAACTTTTGCACCAAGCGCAGCAAAAGCTAAGGTATCTTTCAAATCAATGCCTTTAGGCCGTATCAGGGTCATCCTGGGTTGACCTTCGTTTTATGCCACCACTTCCTGCAGTAGCTGGTGCACCACAATAGAACGGGCCTCTCGAACCACCAGCCACTGAGCCGGTACGGAGCAGCCACATAGAACACATTTTGGTCCAAGGAAAGTAGAAGGCGGAGGGCAAACGTTAGACAGAAAAATGAGGCAAACCATCTTCACCCCAAACACCCTAAGACCCACCAATATGTTTAGCTTAAATTCAGGTGGCAAATTGAATAAAAATAATCGAACCGAGTAACAACACCAGTATACTAACCTCCTGCTGTGGTTATCCCAAAATGCAAATCTTTTTAGTAATCAAGAAACTTAAATTCGTGTTCTTGAGAAAATGGGTTACAACAAAGTTCTGCAAGATTTTGATCGCACCATTCGTTAGTAGACAGCTTAAAATAAAACATTAATACATAAACCTCATTATAGCAGCGTGAACAACCCGAATCAGATACATGAGTGATTAAAGTTAATCATTTTACCCTTAACAATCAGAAAATGGTGTACAATTCAGTGTAAATCCAGGTCCACACACACTCAACAGTTATTTACCGTGTTGTTCACAATGAAATTTGGACCGGTGTTGTGGGTGCCATGTAGGTCAGGTTTTGGCGGCATCTAATCCACTGGTTACACAATCATCTTCTTCATTACAAAGTTGCAACAGCCTACTTATGTTTGGGAAAAAAAAGACCATAAGCTTCCACCCTGCATCAGGTAAATGAAAATGCACATCCAAACTGCAAACTAAATCCAACATCCAAATCTTCATAAATACATGAATTCGAGTGAAGACACCATTGTAATTAATCTGTAAAAATGAAAAAATAGTGTCGATTAAGATATCTGTTTAATTTTATAGGAAATTAAAACAACTTACATATGCTATAAATAACACAACACATATCGGTTCGAAATACTGTATTTCTTCTACATTGCTCCGAATTCAAAAACCAAAATCAACCACTGGAGAGGAATGTAACTAAAAAGTAAAAGTCCAATACAGAAAATGAGATAGCACTAATATTTTCATGATATAGCTATATTATACAAAAATCACAAACTCTTTATTCCAAACGAGCACCACACCTACCAAAAAACACTAAATCACAACCTATTTGCACAGTCCATTCATATGCAATTTCCAAACAAACTCAACAAAATCTTCATCCAACTTCTATCTACGCTTACGAGTTCAACAACAAACTGAACAACAAGAAATAATGGTGCTCAATCACATTCACACAAGCTCGTAAAAGTACTATTAACTTTAAACCACAAGCCATAACATACTTCCCTGGTTATAATTAAGCCCTAAACCTAAAGATTTATGTTTACGAACTATCTAAACAAATGCCACTTTCAATAAATAAGCCAAACTCACCAATTATATATAGAAACAAAACAAAAATAATCTTCACTGGTACAAAACTACTCTCTTTATGCAAAACAATAGCAAAATTCCAACCAAAAAATTGGGCAAAACAATATATTACCTACAGAGACTCTCCTATCAGTGTCTGCAACTTGTTGAAGGAAGATGATAGTAGAATTGCAATCGGTTATGACAAAATAAGAACACAACCCTTAACTTTTGAAATAAATACGGAATGATGAGATACGGTGGTGATTGGGAATCTTAGGTGGCGGCGGCCTAGTGCTCCGGCGGTGGTGGTCGTCTCACGTGGTGGTTGTCGTCTCAGCCGTAGCAGGGTGGTGGTCGTCTCACTCTCAGGGTTAGGGTTGTGCAATTTGGGGGGAAAGAGAGGTCAGATGGGGGGAACAAAGTCCGCCCAAGGGTTTTATGGCCACAAATCAAGAAATAACATAAACCCTTGGATCGTTTTTTATCAACGGCCAGAATCTCATGTGTGATGTCAAAACACGGATCATACTTTTAGGGGCGACTTTTTTTGTGTCGCCGCTAAAGGTGTCGCCCCTAAAGCTCATATTTCTTCTAGTGATGATAACTTATATGCTGTTCTATATCTCCATGAATCTAGGAACTTTTGCTTGCATTGTCATATTTGGTCTACGTACCGGAACTGAGAACATTCGAGATTATGCAGGATTATACACGAAAGATCCTTTTTTGGCTCTCTCTTTAGCCCTATGTCTCTTATCGCTAGGAGGTCTTCCTCCACTAGCAGGTTTTTTCGGAAAACTCTATTTATTCTGGTGTGGATGGCAGGCAGGCCTATATTTATTGGTTTTAATAGGACTCCTTACAAGTGTTGTTTCTATCTACTATTATCTAAAAATAATCAAGTTATTAATGACTGGACGAAACCAAGAAATAACCCCTCACGTGCGAAATTATAGAAGATCCCCTTTAAGATCAAATAATTCCATCGAATTGAGTATGATTGTATGTGTGATAGCATCTACTATACCAGGAATATCAATGAATCCGATTATTGCAATTGCTCATGATACCCTTTTTTAGTTTCTAGGGTCTATTTCTTAGTTCAAGATCCCTCTTACTAACTGGAATCAAAGAATTAGTAGATCTGTTCCGCCCAAAATGGTAATGGGCTTGGGTTATGAACTTATAATCTATAATCTGATGATCAAGTCGATTCTATGATTATAAGTTCATTTCATACCGGACCAGACCGGAATAGGGTTATGTACATTCTCATTGTGAGAAGGGGTTATTTGAGCGTATCTAAATAGATACTATGTGGATCCCTACGTCGTTACATTCTATTTAGGATTAGGAATAGGCGTAATCAGACCTGCTTTTTACATATCTCTCGTTATTTGGGACCGATCACGTGGTATGGCGGGCATTCTATATATACACAAAATAGAGAATAATGTTTAGAGTAGCAACAAAGTTAGTTACATAAAAATTATGCAAGCACAAATATAAAGTTCTGAGTTACAAAATAACATTACTGTGCAGATGAGTGTTGAACTTTAGACAAGAGATTTTGGAGATTTTCTTTTTCTTTTGTGTAGTATTCATCGTTACCAAGACGAACATAAGAGCATTTGTTGGTAAAATTTGTTGTGTATTTGTTAGAAAGCATTTTTAGGTAGGCGTTGAATATGTATCTGGCGAACCCGATGAGCGTTGACATAACTCAATTTTGAATGAATATCATAAACACGTCATAATGGTATATTCGGAGTTGTTTTTAAAAATTAAAAAGTATATATTGTATTTTACTTGAATGGCTTTTTACTCACAAAGATATTCTCAAATAAATAAAATATGTAAAATATAAAATAACATATTTAAAAATTATTAGAGAAAAAAATATATTTAAATATAATTATACAGATGTAAATCATACTGTTTACTGTCCTTGGATTTTAATGTGTGTAGAGTAAAATAAAATTAAAACACTATAAACAATTAGAAATAAAATACAACAAAGACTAGAATTGGAAACCGAGTATAAAAGGAAATTTGTATTTATTTAATAATTGTTTGTTTAAAGGCAACAATATCCTGTTAAGATTTGAAAACATGTTCCCCATAGTCATTGCCGACCAATTCTGGTCTAATCAAATGTATCACGTGACATACATATGGTTTAGTTCGTTTGCTGTAGTTGAAATATATCAAAAGTTACCCTGAAGTATTGTTTGGATTTTTTATTTAGATTCTAACAACTGATAAGAAAATGTATGAACGCCTGGAGACGAAGGAAGGGGAAAATGCCATGTTCAAGATTGCCAAAGCTAGGGAGCGTAGAAAGCAAGATTTAGGGGTAGTGAAATTTATAAAGGGAGAGGATGGGCACGTCCTAGTAAAGGAACCAGACATTAAGTTAAGATGGCAAACCTACTTTTCTAATCTTTTTAATGGGGGGAGGGAAGCCCAACAAGAAAGCGACAACAACACTCAAGGACGACAACGAAATAACTGCTATTGTCGGAGTATTACAATGGGAGAAGTAAGGATAGCACTCAAGAAGATGGGCAGGGCTAAGGCAGTTGGTCCTGACAACATACCGATAGAAGTGTGGAAGTGTTTGGGAGAGGATGGAGTTCGATGGCTAGCTACTTTGTTTAATCTTATTTTCAGATCTGGAAAAATCCCGGATCAGTGGAGGAGTAGTGACGTAGTGCCCTTGTATAAGAATAAAGGAGATGCCCAGTGTTGTGGGAACTACAGAGGGATTAAGCTATTAAGCCACACTATGAAACTTTGGGAACGGGTAATTGACACTAGGATCAGAAAAGAAACTCTGGTTACGGTAAACCAGTTTGGTTTCATGCCAGGGCGGTCAACTACGGAGGCGATTCATATTCTACGGAGACTAATGGAAAAATATAGGGAGAAAAAGAGAGATCTACATATGGTTTTCATTGACCTTGAAAAGGCATATGACAGTGTGCCACGTGGACTGATTTGGGAAAGCTTGGAGGGTAGGGGAGTTCCTGGGAAGTATATAGACTTAATTAGGGATATGTATGATAGGACGGTGACTAGGGTTCGTGCGCCTGTAGGAGATACAGAGGCTTTCCCCGTGGAAGTAGGACTCCACCAGGGGTCCGCGTTGAGTCCGTTTCTTTTTGCGGTGGTCTTGGATGAGCTGTCCAAGTCCATTCAAGGGACAGTTCCGTGGTGCATGCTTTTTGCGGATGATATAGTGTTAGTGGCTGAAACTAGACAAGCCCTAAATGCCAGGTTAGAGGAATGGAGAGCAGCCTTAGAAGGCAATGGTTTAAGGATTAGTCGTTCTAAGACTGAATACCTTTATTGTAATTTCAGCGGTGCAGGTGGCAACGAAGACACTCAGGTTACCATTGAAGGTCAAGTGGTCCCACAAACGACTAACTTCAAGTACTTAGGATCGTTTGTGCAAGGGGACGGGGAAATAGATAGTGACGTATCTCACCGCATCCAAGTTGGCTGGTGTAGGTGGAGAGCAGCCACTGGAATTTTGTGTGACAGGAAATTCCCAACAAAATTAAAGGGAAAATTTTATAGGGTAGCAGTTAGACCAGCTATGTTATACGGGACAGATTGTTGGGCCACCAAGAAAACACAAGCGCGCAAGATGGAGGTAGCGGAGATGAGGATGTTTAGGTGGATGTGTGGCCACACGATGTTAGACCGAATAAGAAGTGAGGTTTTTAGGGATTGGTTAGGAGTAGCTAGTATATCGGACAAGTTAAAAGAGGGGAGGTTGAGATGGTTTGGGCATGTGAAGAGGAGGCAGTTGACAGAACCAGTTAGAGCAGTGGAAACCATGACAGTGGAAGGAAAGAAGAGTAGAGGCAGGCCCAAGTTGACTTGGGATGAAAGACTTAGACAAGATTTGTTAGAATTGCACCTCTCTGAGGACATGGTTCATGATAGGAGTTCGTGGAGACGTAGGATTAAGGTTAAGGACTAGTAGGTGAGGGTATAGACGTGTCCTATCTGTGCGGAGGGGGGGGGGGGTTAGATTTCGTTACGATTTAGGTAGACCAACATATGATGATTTTCTTGTATATTTGCATATATGTTGCTTACTGATGACTTATCTGCCTATTGCTACGTGATTTACTTACCCGTTTCTCGTCTATCTGTCGGTTGGTTGTTTTGGAGCCGGGGGTCTCTCAGGAAGCAGCCTCTCTATTCTTGAATAGAGGAAAGGTTTGCCTACATCCCACCTCCCCCAGACCCTACCAATAGTCTGCTATTTGTGGGATATACTGGGTATGGTTGTTGTATTCTAACAACTGATAACCAAATGAAGTTCAGGCAGATTTCATGTGTTTTGAAATCTCGTACCTAGTTTTGATGTTTTTCACGTTTCATAGTATTTGTTAGAGAAACATGTGTGTGTCACACCAAAATTATATGTTAAAATAATGTTCAACTTATGATAAATGTTAAATTAATGATTTTTTAGTTATACGTTTTCTTATGTGTGATATTAACAACTCACAAGTCACAACCCAAGTCACAACCCAAGTCACAACCAAACCCTTCATTTCCGATTAACAAAAATCAAGTCGTTCGGAGCATCGTTTCGAGATAAGTTTTACATCAATCGACTCGTATCGTCGTTCTGATCAAAAGCCCTAAAACATATGTTTGTAATTCGGAAAAAAACTTAACTTCGTTAAATTTTTTTCAACGGAGGACCAATGGAGAAAAAATAGGTGAAAAGTTAGACTAGCATGAGGAATATTCAAAGTGGGATTTCCAATGGCTAAAAACATCTACTAGAAATTATTAGACGTCAATTTTTCATTCTTTTATGAGTAAATTACGTTTTTGGCCCTGTGGTTATATCATTTTTACTATATTAGCCAAAAATATGATTTTTTAACATATGTGCCCTATGGTCTCCATAACTAACTATTTTGGCCCCTGAGTCTAACTCAACCTCAAACTCTGGTTAATTATTTGTCACATGGCAGGCACATGATGGGTATAATGGTAATTTCTCCTCCCCTTTTATTGACTGTATAAAGAAAACCCTAACTATTTCTTTCCCAGGCCATTAACCAGACCTAACCACCAATCTTTCTACAAATTTCTTCCCAAAGATCAAAATCGAAACCGAAAATCGGATCTTTGTTATTTACCTCCTTCCATGAATTCAATTCTGTTGAGCAACAAGATGATCAAGCTGCATTTGCTTATCGATTTGGTCAATTCTGCTACTGCCGCCTTCACCAAACACCCCGCCACCACTAGAACCACTGCCATAAGCAGCCATCTTTTCCAGGGGTGTTTCTTTAACAAGAGACTGAACCCATGACAGATCAGGTTTCTCCCCGTTATTCCCACCGTTTTCAAAAGACGGTGATCTTCGAAGCTTACCGAATCCGAACTAACATTAACCCCCCACTCAGCTTTCTCATTACCCGAACCCCAATTCGACCACGGGTCAATACCTGAGCCCTGGAATTATTCTCTCTTAGCCGATGAGATCTGGAATTCCTACTTAATTTGTTGTTTATGAAGAGGATATTAATTTGTTGTTCTTGAAGAGGATATTAATTTTGTTGATTGTATGTTGGAATTTTGCAGATCTAGAATTCGTATTAATTAGTTGAAGATCTGGAAATTTAGTTTGTGAAGAAAAGTTGTTTTTGAATTTGGGTTTTGTTTTTTATTTGTTCTTGTTTATGAAGATCTGAAATTGAAATGTGGGTTTTGGTTAGGGGATGATGATGATGATGGTTAAAGGTGGTCATGTTCATGAAGATCTGAGTTTGAAGATGATGTGTTCTTGAAGATGATGATGCGTTCTAGAAGATCTGGGTTAGAAGATGATGATATTCTTGAAGATCTGGGTTAGATTTAAAGGGGAGGAGAAATTACAAAAAATACTCATCATGTGTCTGCCATGTGACAAATAATTAACTAAGGTAAGAGATAGAGTTAGACTCAGAGGCCAAAATAGTTAGTTATAGAGACCATGGGGGCACATATATTAAAAAAAAAAATCATATTTTGGGCTAATATAGTAAAAGTGATATAACCACAGAGGCCAAAAACGTAATTTACTCTTCTTTTATTTACAATTCATGTATAGATTTCATGTTTTGTACAAAGGCTTGAACCCATGAGTCCAGAACCATGTTTCCAGTTTTCTTAAACTTATTTATATTCAAGTCATTTATCTTTTAACTTGTTTAATATATCACTTTAAATTTTTATAAATTTTTTTTTTTTGAACGGTGACTTTCTTATGAGTGACCCATTGTCACTGAACCCCGTCGAAGACGGTATTCCCCAGCCAAGATCTGCCGACGATGTTCTATCGGGCCCTGTACGGTATCAGACTTGGATGGCGTTCCCCCGGAAACCGTACTGCCTCCACACGAGTTGCCTCGCTGGAGTAACAGCCGGGTGAAAACCGGGGTGACGCTCAGGATCAAACCCCCCTCGGTGGGTTAGTCACCATCATTGCGCACGGGTGTCCTACCCCCTTTCGCCACAAGCGGGAATCGAACCGGCGACCTCTAGGAGACCAAACCGGCCCTCAACCAACTGGGCTATGAAGGCAGGACTTAAATTTTAGCTTATAAATAATTGAAAAATAAATGGCCATCTTAAATAAATAACAAAACTGAAATTGTTTGAAACTATTGCATTAATTCGGTCAATAGAGGAGCCAATGGCCAGGTAACAGGTCTGATTGCTATGTCCTACAATATCTCGTAATTAATACAAGTGTTTTATAAAAAATTATAAATCTTAAATCACATTATTATTGTTGCTACTAAATGAAAACTTAAAATCAAATTATCAATATCATTCCTTAAATATTTTCTTATGACACAAATGCCCATAACCCTAAGCGCTAAAACCATGCATAGCGGAAGGAGGGACTGGCATGTCGGTACCGCTTATTAAACTGACATTCTCTCTCATCCTTTTTCTCTGCTCCCCTCTCACATCCTCCGCCTGGGCCCGCTTGTCCAAAAGGATTTTTCGTTGTCTCTCTTTCACAACGGAAAGAGCCTCAACGGATGTACGGAACTGGGGGCGGGGGAAAAATCTCCGTGATGGAACATGTATAACGCGTGATGGGCCAAGAATTTCCACAGACACCATGTTATTCCACGCGTGATGAACAATTTACGTTAAAAATATCACGCGTTATGGGATTTTAGTGATGGAACATGTGAGGGGGTGTGAGGGTTTATTGTGGGTGTTGTGAGTGATGACCAATGCCACTAAAAAAGGTTGTGAGTGATGGAAAAATGGTTGATGACATGGCGGAACTTGATTGGGTGCTTGTGAGTGATGAAATTCTATCACTAGTGATCACCCCACCCGATTATATGATAATGATGTGAGATTAAATATATTATTGTTATAATATTTAATCTTGTAGCCATTATAATCATTTATATTATATAGATCAAAATATATTAATAACCTATTAATAATTAGTTGGTAATTGTTGATGGACCATATTACCCTTATTAACTAATTAGGTTTTCTCTTGGGTGTATATATAAGGAGATTATTAGAGAGTTTAAGGGTTAGACGATTAGACATTTACACAACCCTCATAACATCATTCTCGGCTCTCTCTCCTAACCGAAACCAACCCTTGTTTCGGTTCATCACCATCATAATCTTACACCCTAAGGAGGAACCAGATCATCCTGACAAGTATGTCGAACTCAATGGCTGCGTCTCTGACTGGATTCTCTGCTGGCCTGTATGCTGTAACAGGTATGTTATTCATGTTTTCCATTATGTTTAAACAGAACTGATCAACATGTGGTATCAGAGCATATGTTGATAAATCAGTTCTGTTTTCGTATCCATTATTCTGGGATTAAAATATGGAAAACAGAAATCTTTAAAGCCTTATAAAATCACGGCTGATTTCGAGTACCATTGTGCCGAAATCACTGTTTTTGGAAGATGATGCTTAATAAATTGACTCGAAATCATAATGGGTAAATTAATGTCCGAAATCTGTTAACCAAAGTCTGAAAATTCAGGTTTCGGATCCCAGAATTATGTTTTAATTTTCTAGGGTTCATCATATGTTCTAAGGAAAACTCGAAAATTCCTTAAGTTTTGGAATATAATTTGGATTAGTGGATGTTTTTACTGGTTTTGATCTGAATTTTATCTATTAAAATTCTCGAAAACTGTTAATAGATAATCAGCTATAATTTTTGAAATCTTTGATAAGTTTAGATTAACAATAAAACAGGAAACACTATCCCACAATCCCTAAAATTTCGAGTTTTCAGTTATTTTCACAACAACAGCTGTTAACAGTGGACTCGAGACCATCAGATTGCGACTCGAGATCACAAGGTCTCGACTCGAGACCACAAGGTCTCGACTCGAAATCATAAGGGTTCTCAAAACTTTACAACTCGAGACAACAGTCTCGACTCGAGACCACTGAGTTTTCGAATAAAGGCTTCAATCTTCATGACTCGAGACCGTGGTTGCGACTCGAGATCTCATTATAGAATCGAGATCTCATAAAATACAGCAATCGAGACCATGATTGCGACTCGAGACCAAGGTTGCGACTCGAGACCTCATAAATGACTCGAGATCTCATAACTCAGTCGAGACCTGACTCGAGACCTCACTCGAAACCTCATTATTTTAGGCTGTTTAATGTGAACTAATCAGAATCA
Source organism: Helianthus tuberosus (assembly GCA_030545235.1). Classification (NCBI taxonomy): domain Eukaryota; kingdom Viridiplantae; phylum Streptophyta; class Magnoliopsida; order Asterales; family Asteraceae; genus Helianthus; species Helianthus tuberosus. The sequence continues at coordinate 50,629,940 of CM060371.1, read as the reverse complement.
GATACCTTTTACAAAACCAAAATAGCTTAACTTGAATGAGCTTCTGATGTATCATTTCTGGTCAAAGCTGATTTAATACATCTATTTATTATTCAAGTATTATAAAAGCTATGTTGAGTATGCATTACAAACGTGAAATGTCTTAATTTCTGGCCAAAGCTGATTTTAATTCATTTATGTCTAGCATACTTGACAAGTGCATAACTAAAGTGATTGTCTTATTTCTGGCCAAAGCTGATTTGTCACGATTACTTTGCACACATACTTAAATTATTACACTTCTGGCCAAAGCTGATTTGTCTTCGTTTAAGTAGAATTTTAACTAAGTCTATTATTTTGATGTTAGTAATAGACACTATCACAGCTTCATAATTAAAATGGTCATTATTTATGCCTGTCTTAGTATAACATGCCCTTAGATCACATTAGGACTTTTTTCTTAGTATCATAAATTGCTCATCTTATTTCCATTATCAGTGCCAAATTGCGGGATTCCACCTTTGACTGGTGGTAACTTTGCTGAATGGAAGGATGCCATCATGCTTACACTTGGATTGCTAGACTTCGATTATGCTCTAAGAGATAATAAGCCAGCGGACCTTACCACTCAAAGTACTGCTGCTGAGCAGATAGTTCATGAAAAATGGACTAGGTGTAACCGCATGTCTTTCATGTTCATGAAGCAGTCCATTCATAATGAAATTAGAGGAGCTATTCCCGATTCTGAGGATGCTAAAACCTATCTGGCTTCTGTGGAGGCACAATTCAAAGGGACATCAAAAGCACACGCTAGCACTCTTATCCTCAAGCTGGTGACGACTAAGTATAATAGGAGGAGCGGCATTCGCGAGCACATCATGATGATGCATGACATGGCCAATAAGCTGAAGGGGCTAGAGATGGAAATCAGTGATGGTTTTCTTGTTCACTTCATCATCACTTCGCTTCCTTCGTCCTATGAAGCATTCAAGATCAATTACAACACTCAGAAGGATAAATGGACGATGAGTGAGCTGGTCGCTATGTGCGTACAGGAGGAAGAGCGTATGAAGTTGGATCGCACTACTGATGTTGCTAACTTCACCACCTCCAACTCTAAGAAGAGGAAGAACAATAATCAAAGAAAGGATTCTTCCAAAGTCCAAAAGCCAAATCCTAATACAAGTACACCTTCCAGCTCTAAGAGCTCCTTAGGCAAACCCTATTACAAGTTCTGTAAGAAAACAGGACATAAGCAAAAAAAATGCCCTGACTTCAAGGAGTGGCTGGCTAAGAAAGGTAACGATTTTTTCATGATACTTGAGTCCTTTAATTTAAATGTTCCTGCTAATTCTTGGTGGTTTGATTCTGGTTCTATGGTTCATGTAACCAACTCTACTCAGGGATTCCTTTCAATCCGGAGGCTGGGAAGAAATCAAAGAACACTTAAAGTTGGGGATGATCAGGAATTAGAAGTGAAGGCCATAGGAACATTACAATTATTTTTGAAAACTGGTTTATGTATTAAACTTTATGATACCTTATATGTTCCTGAGGTAACTCAGAACCTTGTATCAGGACCAAAGTTAGACATGGACGGTTTTGTTGTTTCCCATGGTCATCGCAAACTCTCTATTCTCTATGATTCCGTTGTTTATGGTACTGGCATTCTAGATGGTGGTCTCTATAGATTAGAACTAGATGATAATTTTTCCAAATCTTTGTTGTCTTATAATATTAATGAATCACTCACAAAGATGAAACAGATTCGAGACTTAGAGACTTCATCTATGTTGTGGCATCAACGTTTAGGCCACATCTCAAGAGAACGATTAAATCGTCTCGTAAAGGATGAAGTCTTACCTCGATTTCACTGATTTTGGAACATGTGTCAAATGTCTTAAAGGCAAAATGACATTAGCGAATAAGAAAGGTGTCACTAGGAGCTCTAATTTATTAGAACTCATTCATACTGACATTAGTGGTCCTTACCAAATCGCTGGCATAACAAGACATACTTCATTTATCACTTTCATTGATGATTATTCTCGTTACATGTACTTGTATCTCATTAAGGAAAAATCTGAATCTCTAACAACTTTTAAAGATTATAAAGCTGAAGTTGAAAAGCAATTAGATCGTCAGATTAAAGTTGTGAGATCAGATAGAGGCGGTGAATATTATGGAAGACATACTGATGTGGGTCAATCTCCTGGTCCATTTTATGAGTTTTGTAAGGGCCAGGGGATTGTGAACCAATACACCATGCCTGGTACACCTCAGCAGAATGGTGTCGCTGAACGAAGAAATCGTACCCTTATGAACATGGTGCGCAGTATGTTAGCCAACACTAATTTACCATTATTCCTCTGGACTGAAGCGTTAAAAGCAGCTATTCATATACTCAATAGAGTTCCTTCTAAGTCTGTCCCTAAAACTCCTTATGAACTTTGGACAGGAAGGAAACTGAGTCTTAAATATATGAAAGTATGGGGCTGCATTGCTGAAGCAAAACTCTATAATCCTTTCCTAAGGAAACTTGACCCTAAAACAGTTACCTGTTTCTTTATCAGGTATCCTGATCATTCGAAGGGTTATCGTTTCTATTGTCCTTCCCATGTCACACGTATTGTTGAAACCAAGCGTGCTACGTTCCTGGAGGATTTCAAGGTCAGTGGGAGCAGTACCAACCCTTATGAAGAATTGCAAGAAGTACAAGACGCGGGGGGGAGAGACTCGTCGCTTACCATTACTCCGTTTACTCCTCTTGTACCCAATGCAACAACTGCACCTGAAGCTACTACACAAACTCCATCTCCACAATCAAAACCCATTATACTTGTCCTTTACGTAGATGATATTCTATTGGAAAGTAATAGTTTAGACATGTTGCATGAGTCGAAGCGGTTACTCTCGCATAACTTCGACATGAAGGATCTCGGAGATGCTTCTTACGTCATTGCCATCGAAATTCACCGAGATAGACACAAAGGGATCTTAGGATTGTCTCAGAAGACTTACATAGATCGTGTCCTTACACGTTACAACATGCAACAGTGCAAACCCTCAGTCACTCCAGTAGTTAAGGGAGATGTTTTCGGTTCATTCCAGTGTCCGACAACAGAGGTTGAAAAGGAGCAAATGAGCCAGATACATTACGCGTCAGTAGTCGGGAGCCTGATGTATGCTCAAGTCTGTACTTGTAAGACCCTAATTCGTATTTGACAAAAAGTCGCAGCGGAAGTTCATGCCATAAAATTTCTTTCATTATAAATACCTTAACTTACTTAAAATTTAACCTTAACATAACTCTTTCACATAAATCCATTAATCGACTTATTTACTAAGTAAAAACATAGCTTATGTTTAAAACATTATATACATCAACGTTCCCGTACAATCTCACTAGTGACTTGATCCTCGATCTCTATTCCTTGATGATCCTCATGACTCGTACTACCTGCGCTCACCACATACAATTCATAACATTAGTACGCATTATAAACATACAAGATTTATTCACGTTTACTTTTCGTTCCGTTAACTCTTTACATCCCAACATTCCATCTGATCATACAATCCGTGGTGAGACTTTCTCGTTGTACCTGCGTTACACTTCGTTCACAAGGCACGCTATTATTATCGTCAATACTCAATTTCATTGAATACATGCGTATATACTTTCATACATACTTACATATATGCATCCGTTCACACATAACTACTTACATACATACATACCTACATTCATACGTACGTGCCTACATACGTGCATACCTACATACATACATGCATACATACCTACATACATACCTTTTATATGCATACATACATACATACATACTTACATACCTTCATACGTATCTACTTTCCCTAAAACAAAGAATAAACTAATCATTCTTAGCTTATACGCGTTTAAAAACGGTCCAGACGGGTTCGCAATGCATCAACAGTTAAGATAAACAATTTCGCGAAACTGACCCCCGTCGCGTAGCGCCACGGCCTGGGGCCTTCCCCGTCGCGCTATGCCACGGCCTGATTTCATCAGACTGTTGCAGCTGGTGCTGTATAATTCCCAGCACGACTCGATTTCACGGAAACGAGCATAACTTCCTCGTTTTTGATCCGTTTTACCCGATTCTTTTTCCTACGCGTCCGTAATTTAATTCTCCATCACATGGAGTGAAAATACAATATTTGGACTACCGAAATTTTAGACTTTTAGCTTTCGACTCGTTACCCTTTTTACAAGTTTTGACCCGTTCATGCTTTTATCAAAGTAACTTGTTTATTTGACTTCAATTTCTTATAAACCTCATAATTCTTAACATTTGTCTATTATATAAGGTTCCAATCACGGGTTTCTTACAACATCCCAACTCATTTCCACTTAAATGTTATTTTGACCCGTTAAGGGTATTTACGCATTTTTAAGAACTTTGACTCGCAAAGATCATACTTTTAACTTTCATACATGTCCAAAGTAATCATTTAATTTAATGGATTATTTCTAAACACCCTTTTAAAGTCGTTTGCCCGATATACCTATCAAGGGCATTTTTGTCAACTTCGCTCCATCCTTTACAACAAAGGACTTCATTGCACATTCAAACAACCCTATCACTTGACTACAACTCTAAACGCACATACCTTGTTCGGATCAAAGCTAAGATCCTTTTCATACTTCATCCACCCAAATTGTTAGATGATAACAACGAGATCCTTTCGCTATTCAATCTACGAATTCATTATACTTGACAAAAACCATTCATTAGTCGATAATGCCAAATGGTGACATCTCCACCATTTGACCCGTTAGTTCCAAATGACCAATTTACCCTTTTTAAACATCAACTTTAATTTCTTATCATACCCACATATTCCGACCCGTATCAAATACTTGTCGGAACGTCATACTTCACATATTTACTTACCATGTTCGCAATCAATACAACGAATAGATATTCGACAAAAAGGGGTGTAAGCTTACTTACCTCTCATCCAAGTATGCTTCCCGTGCACATAAGTCCCGTTTGACCCACTTCTTTGCCAAGCTTCCATGTCGCTTATCAAGCATCAACTATCATATATCATTCTTAAGATAGTTAGCTTGTTCATCATTCATCACACGGATCTTGTTTCAGAAATTATCATTCAAACTCAAAACATACTAATCTATCAAATCCTAGCTGAAACCCTTTAAACATATACACATGTATGTGATTTCAAACATCATTAACAATAACATATCATCATATTATACAAAACCCACTTCATAACTACATTGGTAATCACTTACTAGTGATCTAATCTTAAGTTCTTCATAATTTCATCATACTTTTTATGTGTGTACTACCTCCTAAGCATATGGTACAACTAGTTCATGCATATCCTTCTAATCTTATTCATAATTCATCAAATTCCTCATTCTAATCAACATGAATCATTCATGCATAAATCTCAAACATCTTAGCAACACATTTCTTTCAATTCCTCTAACAAGAATACATTATACATATCAAAATTCATCTATATTACGTAAGAGTTGGACATAGGTGATCATTCAAGCCCTCATTCTCATCATAATAAATGGGTTTCACCTATAAACATCAAATTAACCCAAACCATGCATAACCCATGTTCCAAATGATGATTTTAACACATACTCATACTCAATTTCATACAAATTCCTGATTTACAACATAACCCACTTCGTGCATAATCACCAATCTAACTTTTAAAACATACCTTGCGATCCCCTTGTGAAGGTGATCATTAATCTATGTTTCTTCTTGAATTTGAGCTACAATTAACCCTTCAATTTGGTGATCTTCATGGTTAGGGTTTGTGAGCTTCCATGGAGCTCCTGGCTCTTCTCGAACACACCATCGTGTGTGTGTGTATGAGTGTATTTTTTTTTATAAATTCAACTTCCATTTATCCCATTTTAGTCCCTCAAGTTTGCCACTAAATAAAATTGACACAACTTTCATCCCTTATTTGTTTCCATCATACTTTTAACTAGGATAAATAACCTAGTTATTTATTTCTTGATGTACCATATTAGAACATTTAACGAATATAAACATTCAGGTTTTGGGGTGTTACAGTACTCGCCCAGATATCGCTTATATTGCTGGAATGCTAGGCCGTTATCAGACTAATCCTGGCCTAGATCACTAGAAAGCAGCTAAGAAGGTCCTTAGATATCTGCAAGGGACGAAAGACTATAAACTGACTTATAGAAGAAGTGATCACTTAGAAATGGTAGGTTATTCTGATTCTGACTTTGCCAAATGCAAAGATGACAAGAAATCCACTTCGGGCTACATATTTATGTTAGCAGGCGGACCTATCTCATGGAAGAGTCATAAACAACAGTTAACCACAACTTCCACAATGATGGCATAATACATTGCAGTTTACAACGCAACCTGTCATGGAATGATGCTTAGAAATCTGATCATTGGACTCAAAATCGTTAATTACATTTATAGACCATTGAAGCTTTATTGTGATAACTCAGCTGCCGTTAGTTTCTCGAACAGTAACAGTTCGACTGGAGCTGGTTTATATCTCGATACAAAATATTTGTTCGTACGTGAACGAGTTGAGGAAAATAATCTTTGTATTGAGTATATTAGTACTAAAAATACGCTTGCGGATCCGATGACTAAAGGTCTCCCACCTAAAGTTTTCGAAGAACATGTATCGAATATGGGACTTACTAAAGACCTTATTTAATGGCATATTGTACTAGCTTATATTTTAATTAATAAAATTTCCTCAGTTTGATTTTGTATGTCTCTAACATATGTTCTGCCGGAGTAATGACATATAGACAAATATAAATACAAATCAGACGCTAAAGGGCTTATGCGTATTTTGATTGTAACTGTTAGGTTTTAAATTGAGGCTATAGTATGACTAATGGGTGTCCTAAGTCGAATGATGATTCAACGGCTGTATTTCTCTGCTATAGTTCTTGGTTTAAGGCTAAAATGAGTGTTAACTCCTGGCCAGGCTCATCTAATACTCATGATAAATGATTACTCGGCTAAGTGGGAGAATGTGAGATTAAATATATTATTGTTATAATATTTAATCTTGTAGCCATTATAATCATTTATATTATATAGATCAAAATATATTAATAACCTATTAATAATTAGTTGGTAATTGTTGATGGACCATATTACCCTTATTAACTAATTAGGTTTCCTCTTGGGTGTATATATATAAGGAGATTATTAGAGAGTTTAAGGGTTAGACGATTAGACATTTACACAACCCTCATAACATCATTCTCGGCTCTCTCTCCTAACCGAAACCAACCCTTGTTTCGGTTCATCACCATCATAATCTTACACCCTAAGGAGGAATCAGATCATCCTGACAAGTATGTCGAACTCAATGGTTGCGTCTCTGACTGGATTCTCTGCTGGTCTGTATGCTGTAACAGGTATGTTATTCATGTTTTCCATTATGTTTAAACAGAACTGATCAACAAATGACTGATAATAGAAATAACAACACATATATAAAAATGCAAATGGAATGAAAAAACGGTCCATAAATCCTAAAAGAATCATAATCATTTTTTTAGTTACTTTTATTCTATATTTTTAATAATTATGTTAGTTAGGTGAAAAGTATTAGTTACTACGACCAAAAGTAATATTTAAATTATGTTCTTAATTCATTTAAGTCTCTAGTAACTACAATACAACACTTATCTTGGCCAAACTTAATACTTTATTACTAAAAATCTATAAAATCTCATGGATTGAAACATATTTGTAATGTTATATATATATGTGTGTGTGATATAAACTTGAGTTTATCCAAAGTTGAGCTAAATACATGTACATTTCCATCTTGCATATATATACACGACAGTATATCCCACCAATTGCCGAGTGTTATGTGCCTTATGTCCAAGGCTTGATGCAAAACTACAATCGAGCCGGGGGTCTCATTGGAAGCAGCCTCTCTATTCCTATGGGGTAGAGGTAAGGCTGTCTACATCTCACCCTCCTCAGACCCTACCTTAGCTTTGCTATTGGTGGGATATACTGAGTATGATGATGATGATGATGATATATATACACGACAGATAGCAATTTGGTGTTAATGAGTCATGAACACATGACATGTAACCGGGATTAATCAAATCCAAGGAAATTAGACCAAAAAGTTAATATGATACAACAGATGGCTTGTTAAATATGGTTGAACCAGGACCATGTTTACCCAAAACCATAGTGGGGCTAACCATGTACCCTACATGGTTCCACCTCTGCACACACATAGCCGAAACATGATCGGCCGGGATGTTTTCTCTTATATGTATCTATCAATACACCACCCAATATTACATATCTACCACCCCTTCATCCTTAATTCCAACCATATATATAACCTCCCATTATATGCATTCTAACTCACTTACCTTCCATACTCAACTGCTTAATTATTTTCTTACATCTTTCACTTCGTAATGTCGAGAAGATCCGGAGGAAGTACTCCAAGAATCAGCGACGACCAGATCATCGAACTCGTCTCCAAGTTGCAACAACTTCTTCCCGAGCTTCGAAACCGCCGTTCCAACAAGGTATTTTATGTTTATGTTTATGACATATGGTTTGTTAAAAGACTGTTGGACTAGGGTTTTTTATTCTTAATCCTATCAAAATCCACTCAATAATGTTCTTTTAAAAGTATTTGTCATGTCCCTACACCTAATTATTGGTTATACATAGATACACAGTACAACAAACTTTTTTTGTACATATATATTTTTCTAACCGAAAAAACTACTCAACCCTATAACATAACTACCGTTCATGATGATGAATCCATCTTAATTCGTTTGTTCGGATTGATGGTCGGGTTTCATTTATAATACCCTAGACTTGAAGATCACAAACTTGCTCGGACATATGACATTTTTTTTAAAACAGCTAACTCACACATACACATCTAATCTACTCCTAGTTTTACTGATCCACAGTCCACAACGGACTAGAACCCTTGACCTCTAGCACATATGACAAATGTTTATACACAAATGATTCGATATATATATAATAAAAATATGATTTTTGTGTAGGCATCAGCTTCGAAGGTGTTGCAGGAAACTTGTAACTACGTGAGAAGCTTGCACAAGGAGGTTGATGACCTTAGTGATCGTCTCTCCCGCTTGTTGTCCACCATTGATGATGACAGTCCTCAAGCTTCCATTATTAGGAGTTTAATTAATAACAATTAAGTACAAAGATATATATATAAGTATTTCAGCATTTTCCTAATTAATCATATCTGTTTGTAGTGGTTTGCAGGTTATGCCTATCTTGTATTTGATCACTCAAATTATAGTTGGATAATGATATTAATCATGCTTTTGTTTATAATCGTGTTAATTTCGTTTCTTGATGCTTGTGTTAATCGACGATTTGATATAATTTCTTTGAAAGAAAGACTTGAAGAGTAAACTGATTATCATGCATGGCTATAAACTAGCAATAAGATCTTCATCTTCACAACTATGGCTTGCATGGCTTAAAGTCTTGATCTAGACTTAGACACAACTCGGAATGTAACCACTCCAAACAATTAAAAACGCTTCGAAAATATATGAAAATATTCATTTTGGTTCAAGTACACCAATATACTTAATCATAGGTCATGATTTTAAATCTTGTTATTGTTATCGATATGCTAAGTTGACCACCAACAATGTTGTGTCATTAGAAGTTTAATTATCGTAAGCTGAGAGTCAGAAGTCGTTTATGTTAACGTTAAATCTCTTATTTATAAAACGTCTTAATAAACATATATATAGGTAATATGCTCGTTTAAACTTCTATAATATAGTTTTAGGGTAATGATTAAAAAGTATTTTGAATGAAAAGAGTAGAAGTTATTTCTGAGATAAAATGGGACCAAATGTATAAAGAAATGGGACCATGGATTTTGTTGGACAATCAAATGTCACAATCCAACTTCAACATGTAGATATTAGAGATGAGGTGGTCATTCAATACTCTTAATAGGACAGTGTACCCACGAAAATGATGTATGTCAACTCACCCTTCCCACCACACAATTATTTAATTTAAATAATTATTGTGTTAATTGTTAATTTGGTTAACCTTTTTTATTACAAACATACAAGTAGACATAAATAATCCAATTAATAAACACCCAAAAGGCCAAAAAGTGGAAACTTAGGTCACCTTTTATGAGTCAGTCGTCTCTGAAGTCTGAACTCTTGTACCATGAGCCCATGAGGCCATGACCAAACTTGGGCTTGAATCAGTATTTTAGACTGATTTGGGCCACTAGCAAACTCCAACCAATATGTGGCATGGTTTTTAGTAACTAACTAGTATTTAGGACTCACGTCACACGTGTATTAAGACAAAGGCAAGATCTTTAAACCGAACAAAAAATAGGCATAAAAGTGTTGAACCATGTATGTGTATTGTAGCATGTTATGGTAGAAATGAACAATTAAACTAAGTCGAAAGGGTAACAAAACCCACGTAAAAAACTGAAAAAGCTTTTATAATAATAAATTATAAAGTATAGGATTTCTTAATATTCAAACTAAACCATAAGGGTTATTAGCTTTTACAATAATAAATTATAAAGTATAGGATTTATTAATATTCAAACTAAACATAAGGGTTATTTTGTATTTTTACTAATGCTTTAGTGAAAGAAAAGTAAAACATATCATATACAATCAAGTTTGTACACAAAGCTTTTGAAGTTGTACCAAAATAATAATAGTGCATGCCACGTGACATCCACCTATTGAACCAAAAAAATTGAATAGTGTTTATATGAGGAGAATGGTTTTTTTTACGAACGGGGATGATACTTTTGAATGAATTATACGGTTGGTCCTATGGTATACCGTATACCCATGTTACGGTTTTAATATATAAAAAAAAAATAGAGAATTAGATTTGAGTAATCCAACTATTACATATTGGCCGGCAACAGTCTCAAGTAACGAAATGCTTTGCGATAGTCCCAATTTTTAATATTTTTTTTTCTTTCAACAAGTTTTTTCTATCTAAGGTCTAACCCAATTAGTTTTTTTTTTTGTTGACATTGACTGCTTATGTGGCAAAAAATATCAAAGGTTTGATGACGTGAACTACTTATATGGTGAAAAATCAAACTTCTGATGACATGAACTACTTATGTGGCCAAGTTTTGAGGAGGTGGACTGCTGGTGTAGCAGTCCACATCAACAAAAACTAAGTGGGTTAATTCTTAGTTAGAAAAAAACTCGTTGGAAAAAAATTAGTTTAAAAGTTGAGAGTGTCACAAAATATTCGTTCGCTAGGACTATTTCTAGCTAAAGGTAACAGTAAGATGATTTAAATCTAATTATTCAAAAAAAAAAATACAAGTTTGGTCAAGTGATTATCATAAATGTAAGGGTGTCCGGGGCGTACAGCGGGGACCAGTTCGGTGACCACCTTCCCCGATCGGGAACACCGCCGCCATCACCGCGGGGACCCGATTCGGGGGGTAGTTTCGGCACTTGTTCACCGCATTGAAATGGCACGCATATTGAGGAACGGTCGTTTAAACGGTCGAATTTAAAAAAAAAAAAAATTCACTTTTTAAACAAATATAAATAACCACACCCACTTCACTATTTTTTATACTCTCAAACCACACCCACTTCTTATTTTTTATACTCTCAAACAACACCCACTTCACTAAATGGATCCCAAGTTCCCGTTTTTTCCTCCCCTACCCGACTTTCCCGACGATGAAGGTTCTCCGTCAAACGATAGTAGCTTAATTTTCTTAATTTTCTTCCAAAATCTCATCCAACAAGCGGAGATACTAGACACGGCATCGTCTAGTAAAAAAAAAGTTGTCCCTCGAGATCGTGAGGGTGGCCACGAAACACTAATGGCCGATTATTTTGTAGAAAATCCAAAATTTAATGCCGATATTTTTCGTCAGAGGTTTCGTATGTCCAAGTCTTTGTTCCTAAAAATTGTTAGTGACGTCGAAGCGAACGACGAGTGGTTTCAAGAGGGCTTGGACGGGAGAATGAAGAAAAGTTTCACGCCGTTGCAAAAGGTTACTTCTGCGATTAAACAACTTGCAACCGGTAACCCACCAGACAAAAACGACGAGTATTTAAAGATGTCTGAAAGGACCTCTCGTGAGTGCCTTGAATATTTCTGCCAGACGGTCTGTGCAATGTATGCAGGTGAATTCTTACGTAGACCAACGAGCCACGACGTTGCGCTATTGTATCAGGCTCATGAGGAGAGACATCATCTACCTGGTATGTTGGGTAGTCTGGATTGTACACACTTCGTCTGGAGAATGTGCCCCACAGAATTGCGTGGACAATATATGAGAGGCGATCATCAATACCCGACGGTTATGTTAGAGGCGGTGGCGTCTCAAGATTTGTGGATTTGACATGCTTTTTGTGGCCCGGCGGGTTCACAAAACGACATCAACGTGCTCCAACAATCTCCGTTATTTCTTGCTCAACGAAACGGAACAGCGCCATATTGTCCATTTCAGGTGAACGACCACTTATACAAACGCGGGTATTATCTTACTGATGGGATCTACCCTAGCTGGTCCGTGTTTGTGAAGTCTTTTCCATATCCTCACATCCCGAATGAAAAAAAGTTCAAGAGGCAACACGAGGCCGCAAGAAAAGATGTGGAACGGGCGTTTGGTGTGTTAAAGGCGAAGTGGGGAATACTAAATCGTCCAATGCGTTCGAAAACGGTGAAAAAGATAAGGTTACTCGTGTATACGTGCATTATTTTACATAACATGATTATAAAAGACGACGAAAGGGCGATAGCACCGGTACACATTCAAGATCCTCCAGTCGAACCCGTCTTCGCTGAAACAGCTTATAGCGAGCTCATTGACGAAGACACGCATTGGAGACTAAAACACGATCTCGTTGAGCATCTCGGACGTTTAGATCTACCTCACCTTGAAGTGAATTCCGACGACGAGTAGTTTGTTTTTATATTTTTCTAGTTTGAATGTAATTTTTATTTTTCTAGTTTGAATGTAATTTTTATTTTTCTAGGTTGTTTTTTTTTAATTTAATGAAATGTCTTTTATTTAATTTTTATTTTTATTAATATTTTTTTAATTTATAAACATGCATAATTTTACAACAAATAAAAAAAAAAAAAAAAAAACCCAAGTCCCCTAAGAGGGGAGTGCCGCCATCAAAATGGGGTGTTATGGGAGTTTAAGAGGGGAGTTGACGTGGCACTAGCTGATTGGTGGTGCGTAAGAGAGGGGACTCCCCTCTTAGGGGAGTGCCCCCCTCACCCTAAGATATTTAGTCCCTGACCTTGAATGAATGTTTAGTCTCTCTCTATGGGCGTAACTTTGTTTGGGCCTGGGGTCCCCAGCCGCCTCTACTTTTTCTTCGTAGCAAATTTTATCAAAAAATTTTAAAAAAATATATGTATCGACAAACACCCCCCCCCCCCCCCCCCCTTATCTTTTCCCTTTAAAACTTTTGGCCCCTTATTCAAACTCCATTTCTCCCTCCCTCCGTGACGAAGAGGGTAAGACCGAAAGATATATAATATTAATTTTTATTCTTTTATATTTAACTAGCGGTAAGACCCGTGTGCAAACACAGGTAGTTTCTTAGAAAACTATACATAACACATATTAATAGAAAGTATAGATACGTGTATAGATATTGTAGCAAAACTTGTTATCTATTATAAATAATAGACAACTATAAACATACATCATCAGTTAATATATAAGATACATATGAGTAGTTTCATTGTCCTATCCAAAAAAAGGAGTACCCACCCATTGACAATGAAACTTGTTTATAGTCATAACTACATATAGAACATGTCTAAGAAGCAAAATTAGTACCATAGACGAACCAAATGTACAAACACAAGCAATCATCACATGAAACAATGTCTATAAATCTTCAATCAACGCAACATAAACTAAGAGGACTTTATCTTTGTCACGAAATGCACAACTTTTGTTAACTTCAGCAATTGAGTAGACTTGTGAAATTCAAACGAAAGTTCATCACCAAAAACAATATTGCAAGATCTCAGATAACCAGACAATCCAACAATAGCATAGTTGAATCCAGTATTGGTTTTTTGAGATCTTGTAAGCAGTTCCTGGACTTCACATTTGAGATTTTGGATCTTGACAGGCTTAGGATTGTCAGTATGTAGATCCAACGCAGAAGATACATATGATGGCAGATACTAAAAAACAGAAAATTGAATAATGAATTTTATAAAATATTGATATATAACTGAAATTGTTGAAATAACGAAACAAAGGACTGCAAAAACTTACAAGCCTGTCTTCAGTATGTGTGGTGAAGTGTAAGACTGGCTCTGAAGTGGATGATACTAAATGAATCTTTTGAACTTTACACGGTATATCAACAGCTTGGTTATCCTCTACAATTGTCTTGCCACGAAGATTGCGCATCTTTTCAACCTAAGTAAATTAATTTAGACTATAACAACTCTGAATTCTTGAAATTTTGTAACTTTCTTTATTAACACAAACTATCTTCTCAACTCAGATTTGAAGTTTAAGACTCAATCATACAGAAGAATATCAATATATTGAGACAATAATAAAATAGACAGTGTAAAACTAATAAACGCTTACATTAGATACAACACTTGAAGAGGCAGGAATGTCATGAACAGAAAAATCTTTAGACTGAAGTTGAGGATCGTTAACATTGTAACACCCCGTGTTTCGAAAGTCAAAGTCAAGATTGAAGTCAAAGGAAGAAAAGATTGCTAATTGCGATCTGTCACTCCTTGCTCAACTCCTATTTTGACTTCTTTGACTTATAGTTAATCTATTTTATCGCTTTAGTTGTATTATGTGGAGTATCTATTAATAATCGATGTTTAATCGCATATTAATCGCATGTTTAATCTATTTATCGCTTATCGCTATCGCACCCGCAACTCGAATTGTGTGTTCTGGATATTGCTTTACGTGTGTGTGCTATTTATGTGTTACTTGTGCATGTTATGTTTATGTTGAGGTGTTAATCGCAATCGCAAACCAATCGCATCGCAATCGAATCGAAAACGCTTAACGCAAGCTATTTATAGTGATTGTATGTTAGATATAGTAGTTATGTTAACTAATGAGTAATACTATCGCATCGCTCTCTCGAATCGCATCGCAACGCTCAACGCCCGAATCGAAACGACTAAACTCGTCACGTCGAACTCACGGATCGAGTGGCCAACCGATCGAGTGGCCATCCGATCGGGTTGCCATTCGATCGGGTGGCGATCGGGTTGCCACCCGATAGGACTGCCACCCGATCGACCAGCTTTTTCCTCACTTTCCTTTTTAGGAAACCCTATAAATACCCCCACATGTCACATCACTTGATGTGACAGCTCTCTACTCGACCCAGCCGCACTCAAGCTCTATTTCTCTCAATTTCTCTCAATTCTTGTAAGTTTCCAACCTAAATCTTGTACTTTTGTGATCTACACGCACTTCTTCATCATTCTATCTTTCGAATCTTAACTTTTAACCGTGAAATCAACGGATTTGAGGTGTTCTAGGGTGATGTCATCATGGAGTTCTTATAAACTTCATGTTTTGGCTTCAATCCACCAAGAACAACTTGGATCTGGACGATTTCCACATGAATGAACAAAGATCTTGCATAGATCTGAACATATTCATGGTGAAAAGGATTGAAAGATGGTTTTCTAACTTTCTTTCAACTCTTTTACACTCAATGCATTCAAACCCGATAGAATCGGAGCTCGTTCTGATCTTCTACCCATTCTTGGTGATGTATTAGTCCCAGATCTGAATTCTATCCGAGAGATATTGATTTCGGGTTTGAACATGAACTATCGACTCGAACCGTGAACCGGTCGGACTAGGATGATTCCTGTTCGGTCGGGTCACTTGGGCCGAGATAAGGGTTCTGTTGTTCAAGCAAGTCATCAAAACGTCTCATTCAAAATCAAGTGACAAGACGATCAGACCGCTGGGACGGATTGCCGTCCGATCGGATTGCCATCCGATCGGGTTGCACTTGATTCCATACTTAAACTCTTTATTCAAAATAATCAAGGATCTGAACGTTGAACGGATTGCCACCCGATTGGATAGCCATCCGATCGAGTGACCGTCCGATCGTGTGACGTTTGGGACTTGGATACTTAAATAATTTTCAACATGTTCAGTACGTACGGATTGCCACCAAATTGGATAGCCATCCGATCGAGTTACCGTCCTGCTGTGAACTTGTTCTCAAACTGAGAAGCCTCGCCAATCGGATTGCTGTCCGATCGAACGACCGTTCGATCGACCGACCTGAAAGGTAGAGATACTTCTCTATTCTTAAAATGCTACAACGAAAACTTCAAAGTACAAACCATCATACACAAACACATCACTCACCAAACGAGTTGTCAATCCAATCGAATGGCCATCCGATCCTTGGTACACCTACACCGTTTTACGCGCTGACTTTTGCTTATGCTATCATTAACTGTTCAGGCTAATTCCGCTCTGGCGCTCCCTTCAATCCATTAACTCTACCGATGTGAGTATACTCGAACCTTTTTTGCATTCTGCACTTTTGGGTGTTACATACGTTACTTATTCTAAATCACATCGAACACACTACGCAATACTTTAACGCTAACCGCTACCGCATGTTATACGTGACTCGATGAATGCTTGTTTGTTATGTTTACACATAGATTGCTGTCTACCTGCCTTAGCAACGATAGTACTATAGTTTAGACTCAGCACCTGTTCACTCAGGGGTTGTTAAGGACTATTAATCACATGATTCGCAGTGGTGAATATGTGTTACGAACTGCCTTACGCAGTCAACCCGCAGTCATTGGTATTGATAGGATCATGTCGATAACTAACGTGCTTCACATCACACGTTGTACGTGCTGGTTATGCGTAAGCGATTTAGAACTCTATTATGCTATTATCAAACTTGTATACTCACCTTTACACTATGTGTATTGACTTTTACTTTAACGTATGTGGCAGGTGCTTAAGATGCTAGGATGCCTTGTTTGCTGTGTGATGAAATCGAGGCTAGGAAAGAGTCTAGAAACCAACAAACTATCTTAGTTATAATTTGAGTTGTCTGATCAGTATTTGTTTATGAGACAATTATTTGTAATAACTGTTTTATTTAGATATGTTATGGTATGGGACATGACGTTTTAAATATCTGGTAATTAATAGTTGTTATGGATACTCATGGACAATCTGTTTCGCTCATTGTCTCGCCCCGATGTTTCCGCCATTGGTTGGGGTGTAACAGATTGGTATCAGAGTCATAACTATATGGAATTAGGCAAGACTCGACCTACTCCGGGTCGATGTCTTAGAAACGACCTAGTCTATAGTTAAGTACCACGGACCGACTTGTGTATGCCCTGTAGGGGTTTTGTAGGAGCTTACTTGCTACATCTCGCTATTCTCGCTTACACTACACTACACTATCACTACGCTCTAATTTTCGGAAAAAAATGAACGAGTGACCAGGTCGAGATTAGGTGTGAAAACCGCAAACTCTCGACCAAACCACTTGTTCGACCCGCATTTTTTTCTATAAATAGGAGAATTTGCGTTGAATCAGGAGTGAAATCCATACTTTGACGCAAATTTCCTTTCCTATTTTATCAAAACAGGGACAAAGTTGTTAAGTCAGAGGTGAAACCCGAACCTTGATGACTTGTTCCGTACTCTACTCTGTTTTAACAAGACTCTCACCAAAGTCTTGACGGACTCCAACGACTTGAAGTCACACTGTAACGTAAAGGATGCGTGCCGATAGCTCAAATCGAAGCGAGAGCACAGCCCAGAAAGTCAAAAGTGTGCACTTACAAGTCCTTGTGAATAGTCGAATCACTTTGGATAGTCAACGTCTACCAGCCGCAGACAATCTAATCTCGATTTCTATGTGTTTCGATTCTGAGCCCGCAACTGCTGACTCTGATATTTGTCAATTTTATGTGGATTTTATGTGTTTTATGTGATTACATGTTTCGATTTTGGTGATCTATTCGCTTTTCGCTCTTCGCTCTCGATCAACACGCACAACTCACACTACACATCTATCTCAATACGCCAACAAATCGCTGGTCATCATTCGCAATCGCTGCTCGATACTCGCAATCGCTATTATTAATCGCTATACGTGCTATGAAGGATAAGGAATACGTGCAACATATAGTTAGGTTTCTATATTCTGACTGCCTCAAGTGCTTCTGTGCCTTACGTGCTTATGTGTTTCTGTGCTCTACGTGCCTATGTGCTTAGGTGTTTATGTGCCTGTGTGATTCTGTGTTTATGCGGACACGTATTCCTGAGCTTTATGGTAATCGCTAGACTATACTAGGAATAATCGAAATTTGTGTTGAGTCCTGTGGCGATGTCTGTTGCAGACAATGTCGTCATCTGGATCTCGCGCTACTCAAGCTGCTCACCGAAAGTAGGCTGATAAACGCCTCGCCGCTATGATCACTAAGCAAATGGCAAAAGTTGTTCCTCAGATCGTCAGTGAACTGTACAAAAATGTGAGCAAATCTTCTGAAGAGTCCAGGACTGAAACCCCTAAGGCTGCTTTTAGCTTCAAGCAGTTCAAAGCTTGCGGACCGAAAGAATTTACTAGCGAATATGGTCCTACGGCCTTATTCCAATGGTTTGATTCGATCGAGGTCACCCTGCGCCAGAGTGGCTATCCTGACGACCTCCACACTCTGAATGCTACCGGCGTCTTCCAATCCTGAGCGCTAGATTGGTGGACGGCCGAGAGAAACAAACGCGGAAACGATGCAGCTTATGGTTTGACGTGGGATGAGTTGAAGGACATCATGTTGGAAGAGTTCTGCCCTCCCCACGAGCGCCAAAAGTTGGAGGACGAATTCTGGCATATCAAGCAGAAGGATGGTGACAATGCTGCTTTAACTGCTCGCTTCAAGCAACTTAGCATAATCTGTCCTGATCAAGTTAAGACTCCTGATGTAGCGATCAAGAAGTATATTCGAGCTCTGCCAGATTGTGTCGCAGATTTTGTGCAAGCTTCAAAACCAGCAACAATCGAGGAAACTTACTTGCTTGCTGCTGAAATAAACGACAAACGAGTCAAGTCTGGCTACTGGGATAAAGCCGCCAAGAATCTGCATCAAGCTACCACCGCACCAACCGCCGCCACTCCTCAGTCTTTAAAGGCCTCTCATCGCAAGAGGAAGAACAACAGCAACTCCAGCAACAAGAACTGTGCTGTAACCACTGCTGCCCCACTCCAAGCTGTACCAGCTCAGCAGCAAACTCAACACCGCCAGGTCGCGGCACCGGTAACCCAAGCACCGTCGGCAAAGCGTGCTTATACTGGTCCTCACCCTGCCTGCCCGACTTGCACCTATCACCACCCAGTGGGAATCGCCTGCAGATTTTGTGTACACTGCAACATGTACGGCCATTTCACTGCCAATTTCCGTACAGGTCTTTGTCAAGCTCCAGCTCCAGCTACTGCTCATCAAGCTCTACTTTCTGCTCCTCAAGGCCAACAAGCGGCTCCGGCACCTGCGGTCAATGCTAGAGTCTGCTTTGCGTGTGGTGATCCCAACCACTTCGCAAATATGTGCCCGAATCGAGTGGTAAAGCAAGAGCCGCAACAGCAGCAGCCTCAGCAACAACAGCAACAAGCAGATCGCGCTAGAACTTTCAACATTAATGTGCGCCAGGCTCAGGCTGAAAACAACGTGGTCAATGGTACGTTCCTTGTGAATGGTATTTATGCTTCTTGTTTGTTTGATACTGGAGCCGATAACTGTTTTGTATCGTTTGAGTTCGAAAAGCTTCTTAATCGTAAGCGCGCCCATCTCCCCTCGACGTTCGATGTTGAAGTTGCCACCGGAAGAACCGTCGCCGTCAACTCTGTTCTTCGTGATTGTACTCTCGAACTCAACAATCACATATTTCCTATCGACCTTATTCCAATGCAGCTCGGTAGTTTTGATGTCATAATAGGCATGGACTTTCTTCGCGAAAACCATGCCGAAGTTGTTTGCTTCGATAAGATGATTCGATTCTCGCTCGCTAATGGTGATCAATTGTGTGTGTATGGTGAAAATCTCTCGAAAGACCTCAAGCTCATGTCATGTATCCAAGCTAGCAAGTATCTCCACAAGGAATAGAGAGCTTTCTTGGCTAACATTGTAGTAGCGGAGAAGGAAAAGAAAAGAAAGACTGAAGTGAAAGACGTTCCTGTTGTTTGTGAATTCCCTAATGTTTTTCCTGAAGATCTTCCAGGTTTACCTCCGAGTCGTGATATAGACTTTTGCATCGACCTCATTCCTGGAGCAAATCCTGTTGCTAGAGCTCCTTATCGACTAGCTCCGTCCGAAATGCGCGAACTCTCGAGTCAGCTCCTGGAATTGCTTGACAAAGGCTTTATTCGCTCTAGCACCTCTCCTTGGGGCGCACCAGTCCTCTTTGTCAAAAAGAAGGATTGGTCGTTCCGGATGTGCATCGACTATCGGGAATTGAATAAGCTGACGATCAAGAATCGTTACCCTCTGCCTCTCATCGATGATTTGTTGACCAGTTACAAGGTGCTACGTGTTTTTCCAAGATTGATCTACGCTCAGGCTACCACCAGTTATGCATACAAGAGGAGGATATTCCCAAAACCGCTTTTCGCACTCGATACGGCCACTACGAGTTCGTTGTTATGCCTTTTGGTTTAACCAACGCACCCGTGGTTTTTATGGATCTGATGAATCGCATGTGTAAACCTTTTCTCGACCGCTTCCTCATCGTGTTCATCGATGATATCCTGATCTATTCCAAGTCGAAAGCCGAACACGCGCAACATCTACGTTTGGTTCTCGAGCTACTCCGGGGGAATATACTCTATGCCAAGTTCTCCAAGTGTGAATTCTGGCTAGAGAAGGTTCAATTCCTCGGTCACATTGTCAATATTCAAGGTATTCACGTCGACCCCGCGAAGATCGAAGCTGTCAAGAGTTGGGTCACACCCAAGAACCCGTCTGAAGTCCGTTCTTTTCTCGGAATAGCAGGCTATTATCGCCGATTTATCGAAGGTTTCTCTAAAATCGCTGTGCCGCTCACCTCTCTCACGTAAAAAGACAAGCCTTTTGTTTGGGGAACTGGACAAGAGACTGCCTTTCAAACCCTCAAGTACATGCTTTGTAATGCTCCTGTTCTCACTTTACCCAACGGAAACGATGACTTTATTGTCTATTGTGATGCCTCGAACCTTGGCCTTGGTTGTGTTCTCATGCAACGAGACTAGGTTATTGCTTACGCATCTCGTCAGCTCAAGATTCACGAGAAGAACTATACAACCCAGGACCTCGAGCTAGGCGTAGTTGTTTTTGCGTTAAAGATCTGGCGACACTACCTTTATGGTACCAAGTGTACGATCTTCACCGATCATAGGAGCCTACAACATATCTTTGACCAGAAAGAATTAAATATGCGTCAACGCCGGTGGGTGGAACTTCTCAATGATTATGACTGTGAGATTCGTTATCATCCTGGCAAAGCAAATGTCATTGCCGACGCTCTCAGCAGATGGAGTTATTTGCACAGTGCCCATAATATTCAAGCCCAATATGATCTTGAAACCCTCATCCGCGAAGCTCAACATGCCTGCTTTAATGAACGCACTTTGAAGAAGGAAAGGATTCTCAACGATGGAGCCCAGCTATAGAATAAGTCGAATGGGATATTCCATTATCTGGACTGAATCTGGATCATTAAACAGACCAATTTATGACAGATTTTGATGGACGAGGCCCACAAATCCCGATATTCTATTCATCCCGGTTCCGACAAGATGTACCAGGACCTGCGCTACAAGTACTGGTGGCCGGGCATGAAGAGAGACATCGCCCTCTATGTTTCGAAATGCCTGACTTGCTCGAAAGTCAAGGCTGAGCACCAAAGACCCTCTGGCTTACTCGTTCAACCTGAGATCCCCATGTGGAAGTGGGAGAGTATAGCTATGGACTTCATAACGAAACTTCCGCGCACGCCCACAGGTCACGACAGCATCTGGGTTGTCGTTGATCGTTTGACTAAATCTGCTCACTTTCTGCTGATATGGGAAGACTACAAGGTAGAAAAATTAGCCCGAATCTACACCAAAGAGATCATTTGTCGACATGGGACGCCTCGCGACATCATTTCTGACCGCGATGCTCAGTTTACCTCGCGTCTTTGAGAGACATTTCAATCTGCTCTCGGTACTGTGCTTAATCTAAGTACTGCATTCCATCCCCAAACCGACGGTCAGACTAAAAGAACGATTCATACCCTTGAAGACATGCTCCGTTCGTGTGTCAATGATTTCGGTGGTAATTGGGACGCATACTTACCTTTAGTCGAATTCTCATACAATAACAGTTATCATTCCAGCATTCAAATGGCACCATCTGAGGCATTGTATGGAAGAAGATGTCGATCGCCTATTGTATGGCACGAGATCGGGCACTCGCAATTAACCAGTCCTGAGCTATTGCAAGAAACGACTGAAAAAATCCTCCAAATTCGAGACAATCTACTGAAAGCTCGGAGTCATCAGAAAAGTTACGCCGATAGACGACGCAAGACCCTCGAATTTGACGTTGGCGACCATGCACTCCTAAAGGTGTCACCCTGGAAGGGTGTGGTCAGATTCGGCAAGAGAGGAAAGCTCGTGCCTCGATATGAAGGACCCTTTAAGATTCTGGAAAGGATCGGAAAAGTGGCTTACTGACTCGAACTACCGGAGGAACTTAACAACATCCACCCGACTTTCCACGTTTCGAACCTCAGAAAGTGCCTGGCTTAGCATGATTTACATGTACCACTCGAGGATCATCAAGTAAACGAAACATTACACTTCGTGGAAAAGCTTTTGAAATCATGGACCGACAAACCAAGCAGCTCAGGCGCTCACGCATTCCCATTGTGAATGTTCGCTGGGAAGGCAAACGAGGCGCAGAGTTCACTTGGGAACTCGAAAGCGACATGAAGGCGAAGCACCCGCAGTTGTTTGTTACGGCTCCAGCCTAATTTCGAGATGAAATTCCCTTAAGAGGGGGAGGTTGTAACACCCCGTGTTAAAAAAGTCAAAGTCAAAGTCAAGATTGAAGTCAAAGGAAGAAAAGATTGCTAATTGCGATCTGTCACTCCTTGCTCAACTCCTGTTTTGACTTCTTTGACTTATAGTTAATCTATTTTATCGCTTTAGGTGTATTATATGGAGTATCTATTAATAATCGAGGTTTAATCGCATATTAATCGCATGTTTAATCGATTTAACGCTTATCGCTATCGCACCCACAACTCGAATTGTGTGTTCTGGATATTGCTTTATGTGTGTGTGCTATTTATGTGTTACTTGTGCATGTTATGTTTATGTTGAGGTGTTAATCGCAATCCCAAACCAATCGCATCGCAATCGAATCGAAAACGCTAAACGCAAGTTATTTATAGTGATTGTATGTTAGATATAGTAGTTATGTTAACTAATGAGTAATACTATCGCATCGCTCTCTCGAATCGCATCGCAACACTCGACGCCCGAATCGAAACGACTAAACTCGTCATGTCGAACTCACGGATCGAGTGGCCAACTAATCGAGTGGCCATCCGATTGGATTGCCATCCGATCGGGTTGCCATCCGATCGAGTTGCCACCCGATCGGGTTGCCACGTGGTCGGACTGCCACCCGATCGACCACCTTTTTCCTCACTTTCCTTTTTAGGAAACCCTATAAATACCCCCACATGTCACATCACATGATGTGACAGCTCTCTACTCGACCCAGCCGCACTCAAGCTCTATTTCTCTCGATTTCTCTCAATTCTTGTAAGTTTCCAACCTAAATCTTGTACTTTTGTGATCTACACGCACTTCTTCATCATTCTATCTTTCGAATCTTAACTTTTAACCGTGAAATCAACGGATTTCAGGTGTTCTAGGGTGATGTTATCATGGAGTTCTTATGAACTTCATGTTTTGGCTTCAATCCACCAAGAACAACTTGGATTTGGACGATTTCCACATGAATGAACAAAGATCTTGCATAGATCTGAACATATTCATGGTGAAAAGGATTGAAAGATGGTTTTCTAACTTTCTTTCAACTCTTTTACACTCAATGCATTCAAACCCGATAGAATCGGAGCTCGTTCTGATCTTCTACCCATTCTTGGTGATGTATTAGTCCCAGATCTGAATTCTATCCGAGAGATATTGATTTCGGGTTTGAACATGAACTATCGACTCGAACCGTGAATCGGTCGGACTAGGGTGATTCTTGTTCGGCCGGGTCACTTGGGCCAAGATAAGGGTTCTGTTGTTCAAGCAAGTCATCAAAACGTCTCGTTCAAAATCACAAAACTTCAAACGAAATCAAGTGACAAGACGATCAGACAACTGGGACGGATTGCCGTCCGATCGGATTGCCATCCGATCGGATTGCTATCCGATCGACCGGCCATCTGATCAGGTTGCACTTGATTCCATACTTAAACTCTTTATTCAAAATAATCAAGGATCTGAACGTTGAACGGATTACCACCCGATCGGATAGCCATCTGATCGAGTGACCGTCCGATTGTGTGATGTTTGGGACTTGGATACTTAAACAATTTTCAACATGTTCAGTACTTACGGATTGCCACCCAATCGGATAGCCATCCGATCGAGTGACCGTCCTGCTGTGAACTTGTTCTCAAACTGAGAAGCCTCGCCACTCGGATTGCTGTCCGATCGAACGACCTGAAAGGTAGAGATACTTCTCTATTCTTAAAATGCTACAACAAAAACTTCAAAGTACAAACCATCATACACAAACACATCACTCACCAAACGAGTTGTCGATCCAATCGAATGGCCATCCGATCGGATGACCATCCGAACGGATTGCCACCCGATCGACTTGCCATCCGATCGGATTGCCATCCGATCCTTGGTACACCTACACCGTTTTACACGCCGACTTTCGCTTATGTTATCGTTAACTATTCAGGTTAATTCCGCTCTAGCGCTCCCTTCAATCCATTAACTCTACCGCTGTGAGTATACTCGAACCCTTTTTGCTTTCTGCACTTTTGGGTGTTACATACGTTACTTATTCTAAATCACATCGAACACACTACGCAATACTTTAACGCTAACCGCTACCGCATGTTATACGTGACTTGATGAATGCTTGTTTGTTATGTTTACACATAGATTGCTGTCTACCTGCCTTAGCAACGATAGTACTATAGTTTGGACTCAGCACCTGTTCACTCAGGGGTTGTTAAGGACTATTAATCACATGATTCGCAGTGGTGAATATGTGTTACGAACTGCCTTTGTTAGGCCTTTGGATCAGGATCTGTTCGTACGGAACGTGGATGAATCGACCTCGATCAATGTGCGGAATCCATGGATCAAGTCACAGAATCACAACAACGTATTCAATGATAAAATCCGTTTGATCTTTCTATTAGAAAGATGTGAAAATACACAAGAACCGGTAGAGAATCAGACTTAACAGAGTCTCCTTACAGAATGAGCAAAAGTCTTAAATGACATACCCAAGCCGGGTATTTATAGATAAACTTTGGGAAGTGATAGGTGCTGTCCGATCGGGTGACACATACCATCCATCGGACTTCACTTTTACAGTACAACGCCATTCCCTGAGCTGTCGTTCTACACACATACATACATACAAGTACACAAAAGACATATACAATAAAAAATAAGACTCAATGCTGACGGAAGCTAAAGACATATGAACTAACAGACCCCCCCCCCCCTTGGATGTAGTTGTAGTTCCTTTCAGCATAGTCTTCATTCCTTTCTCTTGCGTCTTCGTTCCTTGGCCCTCTGTCTCCTCTGTTCGGCTTTTTCTTCTAACATTTTACGCCTCAGTAGCCTACCTTCTTCAATCCACCATTTCCTGTACACCGGATCACCATCACACTTTCTGTCCCACTTGGGAATCTTGTTCTATTCTTTTTCAATCGGTGTTTGATGCGTTGGCGGCGGTCTCATCAGTTTAAACTTCCCAAGCTTTGCTGCTTTCTCAGAAATAGCCTTGAATCTCTGCTCACGTTTGTATTTCTTCAGAAATTCATCAATCTCCAAGTCTCTCCATTTGGACTTCCAGTTTCTTCCTTAGTTGATGTCTTTCGCAAAGCACACATCTACGATCTTCTGATATTGCATTTCTTGCTCTTTGTCAAGTTTCTCGTATACTATCTTGTTGTAAAACAAGCAATCAATGTCTTTCTTTGACCAGTTGACTAGCCACATTGGGTCTAGTACGCAGATCCTTCTTGATTCACCTTTTGACTTATCGAATAAGGATATCACCGCTTCTGCTGTGGTTTCATTATATAGCCAACCTTCGAAGTCCTCATAAAAATCTTGTTGCATGGCTCGAAGTGGCATGTTCTTCAAACACCTTGGAGGCTTGACATCCAGAGTAATATCTTTCTCACCATTCTCCAGCATTGTAATAATCTGCTTAGGAAATTGAGGCTTCCAATCAGGATATCTAGCTTTAGCCTGCTGCTTCACATAATCCCACAGATGTTGGTCGTGCTGCTTCACCTCCAAACCATAATAATATTGCTTGATATTTTTAATTTGCACCAACTCATCAACTTCCCACCACGGGAGGGTCTTTATATCTGACAGAAATTCAAAATATTGTACACCCTGCTCCCGTCTAATGGCATAAACCTGCAAATCTTCCAGATAACCCCATGACAGAATGTCTCCCCATGAAATATCTTTGTCATGTGTAAAGAACTATAGTGGCCTTATGTACTTTCTTTCCTTTGGCATAACTTTAAACCAATTATATCCTCTCCTCTGCAAGATTTTCTCTTGGAATGGTCTTTGGCACACCTTCAGTTGTTATCTTCTCAACAATCTTTCTTCTGACTTCATCAACACCAGAGTAATGAAAATCTGTTTCTTCATCAGATGAGTCAGACGCATCTTCCACAATCACATCATTGTATTTGTCTGCTTCTTGGGCATATACGAACTCATATTCTTTCTCTGGAGATGCAGGAATTTCATCCTCTATATCGAATTTGAATTTTCCATCATCTAAGCCCAACTCCTCCAACATTTCTGCCCTAGACCGAGGTACCGCAAGCTCCCCCTCATACTGAGCATGTAAATAAATGACAGTTGGTTGTGTGAGGTATACCTGGTCAGCCTTTTGTTTCCCAGATGAAGAAGACTCGTGTTGTTGATCATCATTCTGTTCATTGATCTCGTTGTTCATCATATCATCAATCTTCTCTTGAACATTAGGATTCACAATAAGTAGACCAGTAGAACCTTGATCTTTGTCTTCATCTTCATCTATGAACTGATCCCATGATGGATCGTAGTTCTCAACAGCATCTAGAATCTCTTCCAACTCTTCATCTTCTTCCTCTACTTCTTCAACGGCAACCTCTACTTCTTCTTTCCATTTTAACAAGAGCTTCTCTGGTTCTCTTGCCTTTCGCCTTCTTTGTTCTATTTACACTCGGGGAATAATATCGTCAAGATTGTGAAAGAGAGGAGAAGACTCACCCAGAACGAAGCTTTGATCAGGATCAGCTTCTGTATCAACTATCTCTTCATCAGCATGGCTAGAAGATCCTCCTGCTTCTTGAATCTCTTCTATAACACTTTTCTTCTTTTGAGTTGCTTCTTCAGCCAATCGTCTTTCTCTTTCAATTCTACGTTCTTCAGCTCTTTTGACTTCAATATTGTTGAAGGCAGCATGAACATCAATATTCAGATGACTTTCCAGCACAGTATAAAGCATGTTGAGCTGATCATCTTTCATCACTTTGTCAGCCTTCATCGCTTCCATCTCCAACTTCATCACTTTGAATTCATTCACTGATGCTTCATGTAGTTCACTTATCAACTGGCTTTGTGACTGGTTAATAGCATTCATTTTCACCAGCTTCTCATTCATTTCATAGATTTCATGTTGCATAACGTCGAAGAGCTTTGCATTATCTTCCAACTTCTTTATCTTCTTGTGTTGCTTTATCATGACGGTCTTGACTTCTTCGTTAACTTTTGTTAACTCCTCAACCTGCTTCTTTAACACATCACGCTCAGCTTCAGCTTTTGCCTTTTCTTTTTCAAGGACATCAACTTTCTTCTGTAATTCTTTCACAGCTTCATTGTTGAACATATCATAATCATCATCTGGAATATCATCTTTGTATACCCCAGTAGCATGAGGAAGCTCTCCAAACAAATCAGGAAAAGATGAATTCTTTGGCATAGAGGATTCAGGAATATCTGGATTCACTGGATGTGGTGGAGGTGGTGGAGGTGTAGCTGCTCTAAACCCAGTGATTTCAACATAATCATCACCACCAACCTTTTTCTGAACCTCAACCTCAAGCACTTCAACACTTTCAACTTCAGGTTCTTTTGGAACTTCAACACTTTGTATTTTTTCTGCTTCATGAACCTTTGAAGATGTAACATGTTTTTCACTCTTGCCTCCTTGATCTTTATGCATAGAAGCACCACCTTTCTTTGCTCTGACATTTCTAGGAATAACTCTTGTCTGAACTGCCTTTCGTTTTATTCTCAGCTTCTTTTGTTTTTAGCAACTGATGGAGTATAGGTAGTGTCTTCTTCATCAGATCCTTTCCTTTTCACTGTCGGTTTCTTTTTCAACTGAGTTTTCCCACGACCAAGAGTTGACAAATCAAGCTCTGTTTCAGTCTCAGTAAACTCATCATCAACATCCTCGCTTGAATCATCACGAGCAACTCCTTCTGGCTCTGTAGCTTTGACACCTTCAGCTTGAACACTTGAACTTTGATCTTTCTGAGTTGTCGCTGCTGTGTGCTGAAGATATTGCTCAAACGTTACTTTAGCCAAATCAACACCTTCTTGTGATATGCTTGATGGATCTAACACTGGCTCGTTCACCAACCTTTTTTGTGGTTCTTTTGAAGACCCTGCAAAACAAGCATTGACAAGTTCATTAGAAACATATAACAATTTAAAATTCTAACTATCTTATGACTCCCCCTTTCACTATACCCTTAACAACTATCTTCGAAACTGGCTCCTTTGGAATAGAAACTACTGGGGATGTCTTCGGAGTTCTTTTCCTCGTTCCATCTGTCACAAACCACCAATGGGTTTTCTTCTCAACCAATACACTCATCTTTTCATCTTCATTATCAGAATTACTGTTTTCATGTCTCCACGCATAGTTCTTTGGGGCAAGATATGCTGGATTATTAATTCTGGATATCATTCTTTTCACTCTTGGTTCAGGACCCATTGTAAGTCTGCTAATTGTTTCTGTCGTCATGTGCCTTAGACCTAGAATATCATCATCATCCTTCTCAAGGTCCTTGAACTTGTCATCAATCATCATTTGTATGAAACGAGGATACATGATGTACTTTTTGCTTCCAGCTTTTGCATTCTGAGCCATGTAGTCAAATATCACTTTTGAAACATTATATGGCCTATTAAGCACCAGGCATGCGATTATGTTCATGATATAGTCAGATGTTTCGTCATACGCACCCTTCCTGTGAGATAGAGCATGTACTACACAGTGTATCATGAACTTGTAAGAATGACAGAACATAGTTTTTCCCATTTTCCCGTTTACGTGTCCTGTGAATCCCATCCTGCACCATAATCCTTTACATAGACGTTCTGGAATAATGGTAGGATCGTTGTCAGAATCACCTAACTCTAACACACGTCTAATATCACCAACATTAAACTTTATTTCCAAATCCACATCCTTTCCATTTTAATCTTTCTTTCTTACTGCAGAGTAGATCATCTTATATTTCTCTTCATATCTCGCAGAGCTCCAAAATCGTCTCACATGAGATTCATAAACTACAGTCTTGTCAGTTAGGGCCTTAGCAATCTTGCTTTCCCTCAAAAATTTTGCTACAACTTCAAATATAGTCTTGTCTGTATACTGCGTTTCTAACAGACAATAGATGTTGTGAGTTTTCTCCCAGTCTGACGCTTTTCCCTGCAAAAATAAACAATGTTAACAATTGCACGAATGTTTGAGAAATAAAGTGACAAGAAATGAAAATTTTGAAAAACTCAAAATTTTTCTAACACTGGAACCCTCTCTATGTGTAGTACTGTGAATCGGATGGCTGTCCGATCGGATTGCCGCCCGATCGGATTGCCATCATGTGCAATGTCAAGTTAACATAAGTCAAAAGCATTTGAATTGGATGCCCACTCGATCGGATTACCACCCGATCGAGTTGCCACTCGATTCATGTGACAAGCAAGAAAAACTTTGACTAAGTCAGCATTAAGAATGAATGCCCTGGATCGGATGACCACCCGATCGAGTTGCCACTCGATCGAGTTGTCACTCGTTCCTAGATATATTGAAAACTTTCAAATTTTGTCGTTTTGTGATTGGGATTGGATGGCCACCCGATCGAGTTGCCACTCGATTCTTGACAAGATAGAACAATTTCCAGACAAAGTGATATGAATCGGATGACCACCCAATCGCGTTGCCACTCGATCGAGTTGCCACTTGATTCTTGGAAAATTTGAAACAGTTAAAAATTTTGTCATTTAGTGAAGAGGATCGGATGGTTGTCCGATCGGATTGCCGCCCGATCGGATTGCCACTCGATCAATGACATAAGTGCACAATTTTCAAGACATAGTAATGTGGATAGGATGGCTGTCCGATCGGATTGCCACCCGATCGGATTGCCACTCTATCCATGACAAGTGATAATCAGTGAATAAGTGTATTTGGAACGAGTTACCACCCGATCGGATTGCCACCCGATCGGGTTGCCAAACATTCCAAGTCACTTAGTGAAGGCACAGATACCTAGGCAAACACTATGAAGTGCTATGAATCGGATTGCCGCCCGATCGGATTGCCACCCGATCGGGTTGCCAAACTATTCAAAACACTTTGACAGATAAAAGCACAGTTTACAAGGTAACATTGTCAAAACACTTAGCACAGATTTCAATGCATCAGATACTTAGAAAGTTCTAATCAAGTAATCATGCAATGGGTCGGGTGGTCACCCGATCGGATTGCCACCCGACCGAGTTGCCACTCTATCCAAGAACAGTGAACAACTTGAACATTCAAAGTATCATCAAAATTTTCTAAGGCAAAACATCAAATTGCACATAGATCTACGTAGAGAATCTAAACGCGATCAAAACCCTATGTTCATCATGTTCTAACTCGGCCTAAACAGTGACTAATTTCACAAAAACACTATCGATAGCTGACTCGTTCTAGACATCAGATCTGTGGATTTTATCATGTTTTGGCACAAATTGAATCGGTAAACTTGTAGATCTAACACTCATGATCAAAACCGTATGCTCAGATTTCATCAAAACAACCTAAAAATAACTAGATCTAACATTAAAGCTCCGAACAGTTTACGTCATGAAGAACAGTCAACAAAAACATCAAATTTTAACAGATTAGAACAAGAAATCTTACCTTTGCCATTGAGAAAGTTGTGCAAACCAACAATCTAATGTCTCGTGCAAAGAAAAAGTGAAGAAATCAGATCAGAAGAAATCAGAGTGTGTGAGAGAATAGGATGGTCGGTCGGTCGAGTGAAAGGTTTGACTTAATGATTGACCTCCTATTTATAGTGACCATGAATCGGATGGCCGTTCGATCGGATTGCCACTCGATCGGATTGCCGCCCGAGCCAAACACACCTCTTTGACTTTTAAAACTTTGACCTTTTGACTTTTTGACATTTTTCTCAGATTTTATCAGTTTTATAAATCCACTTAAGTATCTAGGTCCAAGTTAATGACCCTAGGCACTTAATTTTGCCGACCAAGTCCAACTCAATGACCTTGGTTGACCCGAAACAAAGCAAACTGACATTTTGTTCAATCTATTTCAAACATTTCTTGAAAATTACAAGTTTCAACTTAATGAACTTGCATTGACTTTGCATTTTGCCAGGTTTTTCATGATAAGCTCCCAACCCATCTGTCCAGCTCAGAAACTTCCTGCATCTGCTTCAAAACTGCGAGTCTGAAGATCAGCTTTCCACTTTGGTTTGTCGATAAAACAAGGCAGAAATGTAAAATCTTTTTGTGATTTTAAGAAAGTTTCTAGACTAGAAAACTATAAAATCTTTTTGGGTTTTGAATGCTAAATTGAAATGAAATGAAATGTAGAAAATGTAAACTATTTACAAACATATTTTTGGTGAGCGTGTTAGGGGATCATATCAGCTACCGACAAGCTACTAGTACCTTTAAGCTTGATAACATACTCAGAATTAAACAATTCGCTTAGATTGCCGATATACTGATCCACTTAAATTTTCACACAAATTTCAATTAATCAGGATACGATTTAGTATTTTAAGATCTTAACTTATACGCGTGTCCCACCTCGGAATATACTCCTGTATCCAGACTCCTATATTCAGTCTTACAGGTGAATGTACACTAATAATATCTGTAAATGGGTAATGCGAAGCCATGAGAGCTCAGGTTAGAACTTACGTTCAGACAGAGAGATGATGGCTCGACTTTCGGTGTGTCCCGTTTGGGGATCTTTTCTTCAACAGCACATGATTAACATTTTTCAATGTTTCATCATTTTTTATGCTGAGGGTGAGCTTTAAGAATAAAGCAGTGCAGAGTATTATACGAGGACTAGGCTATTGCTTCCGCAAAATCAGAAGTCCTGGTATAATACCCCAGATATCATCACTCACAAAGACCTAGTATGTTAGAAATAGAAAGTCCTTCAAACAAGATTTCAGGGGTTACCTATATATCCAAGAGATGTTCCCCACGTAAAAGCAAGTTGTGATTTTAGGTTTATATCCCGAAAAATTTACTAAGTGTGCAAAAATCTATCGGCATATCATCAGCGAGACTGCTTAAAGCTTTTAAACTTTACATTTCTTTAGCGTACTGCAACTGTCTAGCTGATGTACTATCATTTCCCCTTTTTACACAAACTCTTTTTCGGTTTTCTATTGTTTTTGGATTTTGAAATATCTCATGTTTTTGGATTTTTGCATTTTTTACTGTTTTTGTATTTTCTGAAAAAATTACCTATCTCCCCCTAAATACCAAAACAAGTAAAAAATCGACAAACCATTGATGATTGCTTTTCAACATCATCTACAGTGGTACCTTCATCTACACCAAGAATCCCCTCCGCAACTGATAATAACTTCATACCATTAAGTTTTAAAAGATATTGAAAACGTGTTCTGTCAAACGCTTTGGTATGTAAGTCAGCTTTTTGTTCATCGGTGTGGATTTTTCTATTCGTATCAACTTCTTCTCGAAACAATCTCGGATGAAGTGATGACGAATTTCAATGTGTTTGGTTTTAGCGTGATGAACAAGATTTTTTGTTATGTTAATAGCTGCCTCATTATCAACAAAGATATGGGAGGTAAGAAATTGCAAACCGTAGTCGCGCATTTGTTGCTGTATACACAAGATCTGGGAGCAGTAACTGCTAGCAGATACATACTCGGCTTCACATGTAGACAAAGCGACAGAGGTCTGCTTCTTACATTGCCAGGTGACCAATCGGGGTCCGAAAAACTGGCATCCCGCAGTTGTTGACTTAGCATTGACTTTGCAGCATCCGAAATCGGAATCAGAGTACCCCCTCAAGCATGAAATCGCCTTCTTTTGGATACCACAACCCCAAGCTTGGAGTTCCTTTCAGGTAGCGTAATATCCTTACATAATATCAGGCCTTGATGCCGTCAAATACATCAGCGATCCGATCATGGAGCGGTATAAAGTTTCATCGACCTTTTCTCCGGTGAGATCAGGGTTTATCCCATGATTCGTAGCTAACGGGGTGGACATTGGAGATGTTCCTGACATCCCGAATTTCTCTAGAATATCATGAACATACTTTGTCTGATGTATGATTGTTCCCTCGGGCAGTTGATCAACCTGGAGCCCTAAGAAGAACTTCATCTCACCCATTGATGACATTTCAAACTTCTGCTTCATAACCTTTTCAAAATCTTTGCAGAGTTCTTCATTTGTCGACCCAAAAAATATGTCATCCACGTAAATCTGGACTATCAGAAGATGGTCGTCGACTTCTTTTGTGAAGAGGGTGGCGTCTACCTTGCCTCAGATGAAGTTGTTGGCTAGCAGATGTTGAGACAGGGTCTCGTACCAGGCTCTCGGGGCCTGATGTAAGCCGTATAACGCCTTATCCAAGAGATAAACCTTATCTTTGTGAATTGGGTCGGTAAAGCCCGGTGGTTGTCCGACATATACCTCCTCCTTCACCTTGCCATAGAGAAATGCCAACTTCACATCTAGCTGATACACTTTGAATCCTTTCCATGAAGCAAACGCTAGGAAGATTTTGATAGCTTCAAGTCGAGCAACCGGAGCATACACTTCAGTAAAATCTATCCCTTCCAGCTAACTGAAACCCTGGATCACGAGTCGAGCTTTGTTGGGAACAATAACCCCTCGATCATCCCTTTTACACTTAAACACCCACTTGGTGTTTATCTTCCTATGACCATCAGGC
Source organism: Helianthus tuberosus (assembly GCA_030545235.1). Taxonomy (NCBI): domain Eukaryota; kingdom Viridiplantae; phylum Streptophyta; class Magnoliopsida; order Asterales; family Asteraceae; genus Helianthus; species Helianthus tuberosus. The sequence goes on along the minus strand of CM060371.1, from coordinate 50,595,297 downwards.
AAGTCCACCAGCTTCCAGACACCTAGCTTCTCAAACTGACTCAGCTCCTCCTACATTGCGTTGACCCAAGAATCTTCTGTCAGTGCTTCCTTATAGGTCCGCGGTTCAATCTGCGAAATGAAACAACTGAGTGAAAATTCAGTTTGTAAAGGAGCAACTTTAGTATAAAAACAAGTAAGGCCATGGTCAATTTGTCTTCTGGTGTAGACGCCTGATTATAGCTCTCCTATAATCAACTCTTCTGGATGGTATGAAAGAGTCCTTGGCATCACCTCGCCTGGAACATCCACCTCGCCTTCCAAATTCGTAACATTCTGATCTGCGACTTCTTCATTGACCGGAATTGTCTGATCTGGAGATTGGATTTGCTCCCCCTCAGACTCTGAATCACCACGATCGAATGTTGGACTTCCATCAGATTCTGAATTATCATTGACTGCCGTCTGATTGTCAGGAGCATATTCTCGTTCCAAAGATGTCGGAGTTTGCTGAACATCATTATTCTCTCCAGCGTTACTTGGACCAGCTTCATCATCGTTTGAAGTTTATCTTTGACGTCTAGAAGATTCTGCTGGGAATCTTTCCTGTGCTGCTTCATATTCTCTTAGAATATCCAACTCATCAAAGAACTCTAGCTCTTCCTCTAGCTCGAATGAATCCCATAGATTGTCATAATTGAAGCGCCATGAGTCAACGGGTTTCTGTGGTGGCATTGTGTAGCCTTGACACTCAACATGTTGTGCTTCGATGATCCGCTTCATACTTGGAACAAAGAATCTTTTCAATGGACTTGCATATCCCACGAAGATACCTTCAAAGCACTTTGGACCAAATTTGCCATCGGGATCCAGAACTGTGAAGGGAGACCCGAACGGTTCCAAATACTCGAGATTAGGCTTTCTATAGTTGATCAACTCGAAACATGTCTTGTTATGCTTCTTCACAGTGAGAACCCTGTTGAGAGTATAGCAAGCGGTTGAAACTGCCTCTGCCCAGAAATTGATCGGTAATTTGGAATCAGCAAGCATTGTCCTGGCCGTTTCTATCAGCGTTCTATTCTTTCTCTTAGCGACTCCATTTTGTTGCGGAGTATAAGGTGCGCTGAATTCTTGCAGTATACCATTTTCATCACAAAATTCTTCCATTCTGTTATTCTTAAATTCAGTACCATTGTCGCTTCTTATTCTGCGAATTCGGGTTCGGTACAAATTCTCAATCTTTCTGAATAGTCTCAGCAAACTCTCGAATGTTTCATCTTTTGTCTTCAAGAACGACACCCATGAAAACCTTGAATAGTCGTCAGTTACCACCAGACAATAAAGATCTCCTATTATGCTTTTGACATTAACAGGTCCAAAGAGATCCATGTGTAATCTCTCCAGCGATCTAGTGACTGAGTTCATCTTTTTACCAGGGTGAGATTTCTTTCGCTGTTTACCTTTTACGCAACTAATACACTCCCCCTCAAGATGAAAACTTTTTAGGTGAACACCATTTACCAAATTGTTGTGCACCAAGTGATTCATCTTTCTTTGGTGAATGTGGCCCATTTTTCGGTGCCACAACTGTGACTCTTTTTCAGTGGCTCTTGACATGAAGCAGTGAGTTTGACCCATGGTAGTCGTGGCTACGCTCATATCCAACACGTACAGATCATCAACTCGTGGTGCTCTCATGATGATCCACTCCTCGGGGATGACAAACCCCGGCTTCAAGACCAGACATTCTTTATCCGTGAAGTGTGTCGAATACATTCGGTCACAAATTTGAGATATGCTCAGAAGATTGTTCTCTAGCTCGGCGATGTAGTTGACTCTTTCAAATGTGATAATACCATTCGATAAAGTTCCCTCTCCAATGATACGACCTCCCTGATTACCGGCAAAACCAACATAATCTCCGTTAAACCCTCTAACATCGTAAAGTAGGGTTTTTCTTCTCGTCATGTGCCTTGAAGCTCCACTATCCATTATCCAACATGAGATGGATCTCGGAAGCTCCTGCACATATCACAAACATTTAGTGAGATTTTGAAGCAACCCAAGCCTCTTTCGACTCAGGTAGCTTGACGTTTAGGAATGTGGTTTTGGTGTACAATGGTGGGAAATTCTTATCATTCATTTTCAAGCTTTCTGCAGACCCAACCTCAACCTCTTTGTATAGGAAAAATTCGTCTTTCTGAGGTTGACTAGATGGTTGGTCTTTCTTCGGAAAATACTTCTTCCCTGGTGAGGTCGAAATTTGTTTCTCCAATTGCTCAAAATAATACAAAGGTACATAAATCTCAACTGTTTTAGTTGAAGATGATGATTTTTCAGAATCAGAAACCTTTGGTTTTTGAACATTTGACTTCTTTTCCTTGGTTTTTGGCTTCCAAGTTTGTTGTAAAGAAGCGACTCTTTTGTAGAATTTATCAGTTTTCTTTACCAATTCGGTTTTCTTTACTGATTCTTTTACAGATTCTGTTTTAATTTTGACATTTTCCTTCTTCAAAACCTTTTTCTCAACAAACATTGGAGCCTTTCCTTTGATGTCATTCTTTTTCTTTGGGTTTTTAACAACCACAGACTTAGGCTTTGAGTTGGTGCATTTTCGTGCAATATGACCAACTTCATTGCATTTGAAGCATGTGCGGGTGTCAACTTCTCGACTTGTACCTTCAGTCTAAGGCTGTGAGGCCTTCATCTCAAAGAATTCTTCATTTGATTTTGAAAAAAATTCAGATTCTTGCTCGGAATGTGAACTCGAGCTTTTCACAAACATCTTTTTATCAACATACTTCTTGTTTTGAAAGTTCCTTCTTTGATTATTCTTACCACCCCGATAACCACCCGACCATTTGTTTTGCTTGTTGTTAGAAAAACGTGGTGATACAACAGGTTTTTTGTAGTAAGATTTATCTTTATCAAAGTTCAATTGCCTTTTGGAACGTTTCAAACCTTCGATTTCAGAAACATCAATCTCAACCAGTTTAAACACAATTTTCAATTTGTCAACATTCAAGTTCTCAAGTGGAAATTCAAGATCCGAATACAACTTATCTGAACCCGACATCTTGTACATCACAAGAGTAGGTTCTTCACTTAAGTTGTTTTTGGATTTTGATTTTGGAATCTAATTATCCAAAAAGCACTCTTCGTCCTCAGTTGAATCACTTTCAGATTTTAAAACATTTTCAACCACATTTTTAACAACTTCGGACTGAACACTGTCTTCATCAGACGATGAAGTGAATGTGACATCGATCGTTTCTGGAAGTTTAATCTCATTTGTTTCATCATTATTAACCAACCCAGACTTTTTCTTTGAAAAATTATTCAACACTGGCGGTGGAACTTGATGATACCCTACCCCAATTCCATCTGAATATACATCTTCACCAGCTTTGTTCTTCCCAATGGGTTTGGGAACTATATGTTGAAGAACAAAGCTCGCGGAGTTGTAACTGTTTAGTTTCAGATTGATTCGTTCGTTTTCAATCTTAGCTTCCTGAAACTGAAGCTTTAGATTAGCAATCTCATCCAACTGTTGGTTGATTTGCTTTTCTTTTGACTGAAGGACTCCTGACAGTTGCAAATTTTCTTTGGATGTTTTACTGTTACGCTCATCAGAATCTTTTATCGTTCTTTTCAGCTTCTCATGATTTTCAGAAAGTTGTCGGTTTTCATGAATTAACTTTTCATTTTCTTTTCTAACTCGTTCTACATCAATTTTATCTTTTTCAATCTTCTCAGTTAATTCCTTTATTCTATCATTTGAAGCTTTTACCAGTTTATCACGACTTAAGATTTAATTTTCAACTTCTTTGACTCTTTCAGTTAGTTCTTCAGTCTTTTTGGTGTTGAGAAATGCATGTGTGCTACAAACCTTGCAATCTTTCATGCAATTTTTGCAGTCACTCACGGTTTTAGCCTTATCAGTCTTACCTGATGTCACACCCCAATATTTCCACACTTTACCGGTGGGCCCGGTAGGGGAGTAACGTGACGTGGTTGGCAACATCATAGTCAAACAACACAATATATAGATGCACAGCGGAAGCAAAAGGATAAATAGATTATAATCCGAAATAATGTAACATCAAAATATTACAACGGAAGTAAGGGATCCACAGGCGGATCGAAAATAAAATAACACTGTTCAACAGACTTTAGGCATCTAAGCTTGCGAGACTCTTTATTGATGCTAGGAGTAGCCAGCCAATTCCGTTTAGTACCTGCACTTAGCCTTTTTGGGAAAATACGTCAGTTTACACTGGTAAATACAATCAACCGACTCATTTTGAAAAGGTTTTAAAAATGATTGATTTGAATGCACATGGCACAAATAATATTTTATAACTTCGGATACTTATTTAATTATATAAACTTGTACAGGATTTACATGTTCCTTATGCGTTCAGTAGCCCGGATCGAGCCGGGTTAAAGATTAATGGACACACCACTTATTTTAAATGAGACACCGACAGGTGTACGCCTACACCTGGGTGCTAAGGTCGTGGCCATTTCGTAAAATGATGTCAGGGATATCCGGGACAACGGTCATTAACCCCCAAAGGCTTTAAGCAAACAAAACAAATTAAACGGAACATCTCAATACTTTAACCATCATACAATTAAAGATTCAATGCCCGACCAAGCGGTATTTTATATACCGTACCCCAAGCCCGTATAGGGAAAATAAGTTAAAAGTATTTACCTGAGCCAAATATAAATTCAATCCCAGCCGTATCAAATCAGCAAGTACAGATAGCTTTTACTGGGCTCCTAAATCTGGAACGAAGGTTTTTAATAACCTATTAGAATCCTAACGGGTCTTAAAATTAAGCCTTGACTTAGACCAATTAGTTTTCGAGATAAAGATACGGTTCAAACGCATGATAAGGCGAAGACTGGAATAGAATGTGATTTAGACCCGACAAGTTCGGAGACTTGTATAATATGGTTATATTATACACATTCTGGATTTTGAGATAAAACCGATAAGGTTTGACCCGTTTCGGCTAATTTATGTAAACTAGTTACATAAACCGAACCGAACGCGTATGAAGCGTAACGGGTAACCATAAGAGTCCTAAACAGGTTTCCTAAGTTAACATGCCTTAAATATGTTGTGATATCAGTAGGATACCTTCCATTATGCCCAAAACGAGTTTAATCTCATATTAAGCCCCTTAGGGGTATTTTGGTCATTTTAAAGATTATAAAAGGGATCAATTAAGCTTCTGTGATCCGGGTCTGAATAAATCAGTAAAATAGTTTATTTTAACTTGGTATATCAGTTGGTGTTAAGTCCTATGTGGCAAAATGGTTTTAAACCCTTACTATGCGCTTAATACACGTATAGCGCCATTTTAAGCGATTTACGGGTTAAAATAGTATTCTGAGTTTCCAGGTCAGTTTACAAGGTTCAAAACACTTCATTTATTATTTAAAATCAGTAGCAATTGGATTGGTAGCAAAAGGACTTGAAAAACTCATTTTATGGCCGAAAAGGGTATAATCGGTATTTACCGAATCAAGGTACTAATCCTAGCTTATGATCAGTTTAAAAATAATTAAAAATCTTCAAAAATCCCAAAATATTATATTACATCAGTGGGTAAAAGGTTTGGTGTCAAAAATGGGGTTTAGATAGGCTTTACGCTAATGACGCCGATTAATTACTAAGAAGCGTTATAATTACGTCATTAAGCATAACTCCTAATCTAGACCTCCGACTGATGTGAAAATTTAGGGACATGTTTTATAATCAGTAACAAAGATTATTGTACTTTCACATTTCCAAAATTCTCGTTGTATGGTCATAAGGGCATTATGGTCACTATTTAAGCAATTAACGGAAACGTCGGACAATCGAGGTTCCAAGTGGTATAAACGCAGAGGGTTGTACCAACATGTAACTAGGTCCTAATGGAACTTTAAGGCATGTCTAAACCTATCTAAACCGGGTCAGAACTGAGGTCAAAGCAAAAGTCAAACTTTTGCGTCTTTCGGTTCCGAATCGGTTCAAAACAGAAAGTTGTCGAATCAAACAAGCTTAGACAAGTTCTTATACTTATTAACAGGTTATATGAATGATAAAATAGATTATACGCCTTTTACATCGCTAATTATGCGTTAAATCCAAGTTTACAATTCTGTTGACTTTTTCTAATCTTCTTTGACTCGACAAACGACCTAGTTAGAACGGGTATCAGTGGGTGCCCTTTTAAGGGTTTAAAGCCCACATAAATACCAACTTATAACTATCTTAAGTTTGCCTAATCGCTGGACCGTTAGCGATTAATCGATAAGTCAAACCGTAATTACGACGGTTTGACTTCTAGGCTATAAACTAATCAAAACTTAAACAAGGAAGGTTGAGGATACTTACACAAGTCCTATGAACGATTTGGAATGCTTGAGGATCGTCCTTGTGCTCCAGAAATGACCAGAAGATGATTGAGAATGAATGATCAAAAGTTTGCACAAAGTGGGTTCTTATCTAGTGGGTTTGATTGATCAAGATCATGCCACACCAAGTCTACAAGTGTTATGGGATCACCCCAAGTGTTCCTAGGCTAGTACAAGGCATCAAAATAAGCCCCTATAATAGAAAAAATGCAAGTTAAGTCGGTTAAACCGGTTGTACAGGCTGCTGCCTGTTTTTTCTGCATCTGCAGGTGGGACGCGGCCCGCTTCAGCTGTTAGCAATCCTCACGCGGGCCGCCTGGAGCCTGGCTTCAGGTTATAAACTTTTCAATTATTGCATTTTCAGTCCCCGGTCCTCCTAAACGTCACTTTCACCTTGTTTCTTGCATTATAAGCCCTCTAACTTGATTTATAAGGGCTTCAAGACTTATACCATCTTTGTGAAGTCCTCGGGTAACTTTGTGATCACCCGAAAAGCCCTAATTTTCAATGTTGACGATTCTAACCCTCACACACGAATTTTATCACAACTTTCTCATACGGCAACGAAACTTGGTGAAATTTTTATGGTGCATTCTAGTGAGCATAATTAATCGTTACAAGGCTTCGGGTTTGCTATAAGGTCACTCAGAGGTATATCTTAACATGTTGACACATTTAACCCCTGTAGTTTGTAATCTCTCACTTTCTTTCACAATTCGCTTCGTATGATCCATGATCCATTCGTTTAAGGTTATAAACATCATGTAGGGTTATTGTAAAGTATATTTATTCATTGTTGACACTTTGAACCCTTATATTTACACAGTTTCATTGTTTGTCAACTTTAGTCCTTCAAGAACATTCTTTCACACGTTCAAAGGTTATGACACGTGTCAAGACATTATAGGACGTAAATTTTCGAGGTGTTACACCTGACCCATTTGTTGAATCACTATAACTGATATGGCTCTTTGATTCAGATGCAGACTTAGAATCTACCTCTAATTCTTTAGCCATGAGTACTTGATCTGCCATCTTGGTCAGATTCTCTACAGTCATTTCTTTGGTAGTGTCGATTATCCCATCATCGACCTTCTTCGACTTTAATTATTTCTCTTCAGCTTCTCTTGCCCACATTCTCTGTCTCTCTTCTTCTTGTTGTGTTATTTGTTCAATGAGAGTTTCAACAATGAGTGTTGATGGTTTGACAAGAATATTGCCTTTAGGGTCCAAAAAGCATTCCCAATCAGCATCCCATCTGTTTGCACTTTTAGCCTCTTTCCAGGATCGATAATGTCTATCCTTCATGGTTTGTGCTAACATCTTTCTATTGACGTATTTTTCTTCTTCGGTTCGAGTGTCTTTGAATGGAACGATTTTTGCCATAAAAGCATAACCCACAGTATCTTCTTCAGGTAACAACTCACTCCAGTCAAAGCCCTCATCATCATGGATAACTGCTAAGGCTCTCGACTTTTCTTTAGGAGCTTCTTCTATATGTTTCATTCTCGGCGGTTCCTCTCGATTTCTGTGATATACAGCCTTTTTGTAATAGTCATCGTGAAATGGATTTGCTGTTTCATCTGAAGCTGCATTCCTGCATTCTCTTTTAAAGTGCCCTTTCTGTTTGCACTTGAAGCAGGTAACCTTAGACTTGTCAAAGCCCAGCTTCGTTGACGGTCCACCAATCGAGTTTCTCCCTGTTATCTCCATGAACCTCTGAGCACGTCAGATAACGCTGGCCATGCACCATCTTATGTCAATCAATTCCATTTCCTCGGGATCGATTTGATCATAATCTTCTTTGGCCAGGTTCGTGTTTCCGATCTTTCTGGCAACTAAGCTTTCATAGGATTCCAGGATTGAAGCCAAAAATACCATATGTTGCTTAGTTGTTTCTTCGTTAAAGTTTTGCGCATTGTTGAAATTCACAGCTATGTTACATTGGAAAACATTCTTCGGGATGTTCTGCTGCTGCTGGCTTCCTGAACTTGAAGAAGATGACCCTCCATGATATCTACTGCTTGGAGTAGAACTGCTGCTTTGTTTTTCCTCATTCGTCATGCTTGAACTTTCTGCTGAAAATGCAGTTTTTGGTGCCGCAGTCTTAGGTATCATGCTACCCCTATAATACAGATCGAAATTTTGCTAGTACGGAGTATTGTTGACTTTATTCGTCTTTCTAATCTCAAGTTCGTGTCTTTCAAACCTCTCAATTAGCCAGTCGACAGTCATATCAGACATCTTCATTGTATTTTTCAACACCAGCGCATAATACTGCCAATCCTTTTCGTCGGGCAGTGATTCCAACAACTTTTCGACTAATTCTTCCTCGGTAAACTTAATCCCGTATCTCACAAGCTCAATCTTTAAGTGACAAAACCGCTCTATCATCTTCAAGACCGACTCATTCTTCATACAACCGAACAAATCAAATTCTTTCTTCAATAATTTTTTCTTGTTCTTAACCATTTCTGCTCCTCCTACACACTTCTTTTCTAATTTTCCCCAAAAATCTCTTGAATCTTTGTAATCGATCAAGGAAATGATATCATCCCTAATAGATTGATGTAATAATGCAATACATTTCTGTTCAGCAATAAAACTTTCTTGTTCAGTATCGATCAAATTTTCATAATCACTCCTTCCAATATTGAAACCATTTTTCAAACACATCCAGCTTTGGTAGGCGAATGCCTTTAACCAGTCCTCGAACCTATTCGCCCATCTATTATAATCTTCAATTGCCATGAGCTTGGGCGGTTTGTTATAAGAGCCGTAAGCATTGTCCACGCTTAGTGAGTCAGCAATCGCTTTCTTAGGATTCGGGTTTGGAGCTGTGTTGTTCGTGTTGCTTGTCGTGGCGTCTCCCGTGTTGTAAGTAAACACGTCGGTAAATGGGTTTAGAAAATCGTCTCCCATTGTAGAGTTCCTGAAACAGTTTTCAAACACTTAGACAAATTTTTAGAATTTCAAAAGATTCACACTGATGCACTTGAATCGGATGGTGATCCGATCGAGTGGCACACTCAGGTAACAAGTGGTGTACACGAATCGGATGACAACTCGATCGGGTGGTAATCCGATCGAGTGGTTGTTCGATCGAGTGACACAAAGACATTTGAAGACTTTGACTTTTCAACCTTTCACCGATCAGGTGGTAATCCGATCGAGTGACAGGATGAGGTCAGCTAATGAAAACAAGAACTACCAATTCCAATCCGATCGGATTGCTGTCCGATCGGGTGGGATGATGACGTAAGCTGAATAAACTTGAAACACCAATCGGATGGTAATCCGATCGAGTGACACTGATGATGTCAGCAAGCAGTAAGAGTGACGCAGTCAAAGCCAATCCGTTCGAGAAGCTGTCCGAGCGGGTGGATGACGTCAGCAAGCACGAACAGTTCAACATGGTTTTTGATGATTTTGATTCAGTTTTTGAAGGAATTTTCTTATGAAATTTTGAAGGATTGTTCTTTGATTGATTGCGAATCGATTGATATCAAATTTGTCAAATTTTATCCGTAAATTCCCGTTCAATTTTACATTTTTCTCGTTTTTAATGTATAAAAGTGTAAAACTCAGCAAGAAATTAATAGAAAGTGAGAAAATTCGTCAAATATTCGGTGAAATTCGACTGTAATCGGCAAGAATAGCTGAAATTCCGGTGAATTCACTATCGTAGTCCTCGATTCAGCCTCCTGTGGCTCTGATACCACTTGTTAGGCCTTTGGATCAGGATCTATTCGTACGGAACGTGGATGAATCGACCTCGATCAATGTGCGGAATCCATGGATCAAGTCACAGAATCACAACAATGTATTCAACGATTAAATCCGTCTGATCTTTCTATTAGAAAGATGTGAAAATACACAAGAACCGGTAGAGAATCAGACTTGACAGAGTCTCCTTACTGAAGGAGCAAAAGTCTTAAATGACATACCCAAGCCGGGTATTTATAGACAAACTTAGGGAAGTGATAGGTGTTGTCCGATCGGGTGGCAATCTGGTCGGGTGGCAATCCGATCGGATGGCCATCCGATCGGGTGACACATGCCATCCATCGGACATCACTTTTACAGTACAGCGCCATTCCCTGAGCTGTCGTTCTACACACATACATACATACATACATACATACAAGTACACAAAATACATATACAATACAAAAAAAGATTCAATGCTGACGGAAGCTACAGACATATGAACTAACAGCCTTGCGCAGTCAACCCGCAATCATTTGTATCGATAGGATCATGTCGATAACTAACGTGCTTCACATCACGCGTTGTACGTGCTGGTTATGCGTAAGCGATTTTGAACTCTATTATGCTATTATCAAACTTGTGTGCTCACCTTTACACTATGTGTATTGACTTTTACTTTAATGTATGTGGCATGTGCTTAAGATGCTAGGATGCCTTGTTTGTTGTGTGATGAAATCGAGGCTAGGAAAGAGTCTAGAAACCAACAAACTATCTTAGTTAAAATCTGAGTTGTCGGATCGGTATTTGTTTATGAGACAATTATTTGTAATAACTGTTTTATTTAGATATGTTATGGTATGGGACATGATGTTTTAAATATCTGGTAATTAATAGTTGTTATGGATACTCATGGACAATCTGTTTCGCTCAGTACTGCGCCCTGATGTTTCCACCATCGGTTGGGGTGTGACAAACATCATCAGCTATTTTTACAGAATGATCTTCATGCTACAACAAAATTTTAAAAAACCTTGTTATACTTATTATAAAATAAAATATATCCGTATATCTTTATATATAATAGATAAAAAAGAAAAAAAATATAAACTTACAGCATTTTTAACATCTGACTTATCAACCAGACGCGCAACCTTTGAATCAAATAGACCATCATCAACAGACTATATTTATAAGAATGATCATATATAAGAAACCATATTTTAAATCTTAATAATAAATAAATATTACATGTGTATATATACATTAAAAATATCCTCAAAACTCGTTAACTGCTTAGGATTACCAACCGTAGCTCTAGTCTCATCATTACCTAAAGCAACTTCCCCGGAATCCAGGACTTGTTTGTGTTTAGCCTACAATATGGCATTTCAAAAGTTGTTAGCATAATATAATAAAACTTACTTATCACTGTCATGTTATCAAACAATGTATTTTATCATCAAATTTTTATACCGCAACCAATAAGTCAAACCCATCATCTCCATAAACCGAATCATCCAAAACAACAACATCAGCTTTTTTGAAAGAAACCACAGTTCCAGTTTCGGGATGGAAAACGGAAAGCTCAAACGTTTTAGATTCAATCATGGTGAAAACCAACCAAGATTCAACTGCTATCGGAATTTCTTCAATCACTTTTAACCATCCATCAGTAAAACCGCATCCCAGTCCATCCTTTCATTATCACATTCCAAAACCTTTCGCCAACATAGATAGTTGCCATCCCATACTCATAATTTTTACCATAGAATTCTTTCCAAAATTTGTCAGCAATTAGCTATAGAAGAAGTAATAAAAAATTAGTGCAAACTTACAAATTTGATATGAACTAATGATCAACAGAAGTTACAACAGGTTAGTCAACAAAAGTTAAAATGAGGATTAGTCAACAGGAGTTACAGTATTTACACACAACCTAATCACTGTTGGTTACCAACTATTACATACCTTTGTTGCTATCCAACAGAAGTTTCGTAACAACTGTCATCCATTATGCCCAACAGAGGTTGCAACATGGACAGATGTTAAATATCAGATGTTAGTCAACTGACGTTAAAAGAGTTAGTCAACAAAAAGTTAAAAAGGTTAGTCAACAGACGTTAAGATTATAAGGAAACAGACGTTAAAAGGGCAAAAAGATGTTAGCAAGTTGTTGAGCTAGCAAAGTCAACAGAAGTTAAAAAGGTTAGTCAACAGACGTTAAAAGGATAAAGAAACAGACGTTAAAAAGGGCAAACAGATGTTAACAAGTTGTTGAGCTAGCAAACAATGTTTACAGTAAGTAACAAAATAATATATAGTTACTTACAGTCATGCCAAGTTCAGGTCAAATATTTGCTGAAATGTAAGAGTTCTCGTAGACATTTTCTTTAAAACATGAGACAACAAATGACAAACTTCCAATCGCTTTTACCAATACAGCATCTTTGGTTTTCAAACAACAATCTCTAACTGACGGCGTACAACTGACAAGTGACAGCCTGTCACTCAAAAACTATCATACGTCAACAGTCATCACTGTACCTTTCACTTGCCAAGGGTCAAATTTTTCAAAATTTGAAATCATGAGCAATTCAATATCTTCTCCAAGAAGATTTCCAACATTTCGCGCCAAACTCCACATAGCAAAAATCACCCATCTCTTACATAGTCAAGTACTCCACTTATTTGCATAAGAGCAACACTGGACTGGGGGGACTTGAAGGGGTATGGTCCCAAAAACCTCGCGCAGGCACATTGGACCATACCACAACTTCACCACAATAAGCCTTCTTTAAGAGAACCATGCGCGACTGCGCACCGGTTCTAAAGGAGAACTTGAAAGAAACCAGTCTTCAACATCCTTGTGCAAGTTCACATGACAGAATAGTTGGGAATAAAACCCTAACAACATCTCTGTCACACCCCAACCAATGGCGGAAACATAGGGGTGCGAGCACTAAGCGTTCAGATTGCTCATAAGATTTCCATAACACTAAAGTTTCAATATAGATTAATAGATTTTATGCAAGATTGTCTAACAACACAACCATATCAAAATAACCACAAGTTCCGACAAACATCGAGTATCAAACATTTTTCATAGACTAAGTTAACTAGGTGAGTTTCTAAGCTTCATCCTAGCTCGATTCCATGTTTTCAGCATCCTATCAGCCTGCAACATGTATTAAAATAGAGTTAGTACAAAAATGTACCGGCAAGTATACAAGTTTGAGCAATAGCATAATAGATTAAAACAACTCATATCCACAGTGTAAGAATAAATAGTTTCAGCCGTGCTAGTGTCGCAGTCCACGCAGTGATAGCCCAAGTATACCGATGCTTTAGTGTTTACCCAAGACTCAAGGTAAACTAGAATCCTCCTAACAATACCCCCTGAGAATAATGGGAGAGGTGCACCTCCTATAGCGCTACTATTGTTAAGGCGGAACTACACACCCTGGATTAAACATCCACATAGCACAAATAGAATGCAAAAATCACAAGTTTCACATACAAATAGGATAGAGTTTAGTTTCCAAAAGTTTCAAGTATCATTGTTTAATAGAATACATGTTACATCCCAAAGTTTAAAGCAAAAAAAGGGATCGAGTATACTCACAGTGATTACTTAACAGTTACACTGTTATTGGATCAAAGGGAGCTCTCTTTAGAATTAGCCTGATAGATTACAACAGATAAGAGTTGGGCAGAATAACGAGATTATGCAAAGTGTCGGAACAGTCACTGGATCGGATGGCTGTCCGATCGGATGGCTATCCGATCGGATTGCCAGTCGATCGAGTGGCTAATGTGAGAGGGAACGGATGACTGCCCGATCGGATGGTCACTCGATCCAAGTATCAAGTTTAGTGTGTTGGTTACCTCGATCGGATGGCAGCTCGATCGGATGTGAGAGGGAACGGATGACTGCCCGATCGGATGGTCACTCGATCCAAGTATCAAGTTTAGTGTGTTGGTTACCTCGATCGGATGGCAGCTCGATCGGATGGCTATCCGATCGAGTTGCCACTCGATTGAGATTTCCAAAGTTCAAAGTTTCTGAAAAAGGTTCTAAGTCCTGAGTGCTAGACAACTACTACCTGATCGAGTGGTTGTTCGATCGGATGGTCATCCGATAGGATTGTCACTCGATCGAGTGATCCTTGTCCCGTTTGTAATTTTGTGAAATTTCTAAGTTTTTAGATTAACGATGACGGCACGGGACGTATTGAAATAACGGTAAACTCACTGTCTTTCAGGCGTTCTGATCAGATGGGAATCACTAGGGTTGTAAACAAACCAAACGAACACGAACAAGACCTTGTTCGTGTTCGTTTGTTAAAAAATATATGTGTTCGCGAACCGTTCACGAACACTTATCAAACGGGATTTTATGTTTGTGTTCGTTTGTTAAGGAAATGAACTTGTTCGTGTTCGTTTGTGTTTGTTTGTTAGTTTTAGGCAACGAACGTTGACAAACACAAATGAGCACAAACTCATGTTCATGAACGCAAATGAAAACAAACGAACACAAACAATAGTTCATGAACATAATATATAATACACTGACACATATTAGATATTTAATTTTTCAGAATTTTGATATATTTAAATAAATATAAAAACTAAAAACACTAATGAACTATCGCGGACACGTTAACGAACGTTCACGAACATAAACGAACGAACGCAACCTCTGTTCATGTTTGTTCATTTAACTAAACGAACGAACTTTCTTGTTCGTGTTCGTTTGTTTAATAAATGAACGAACACAAACGAACTTCCCGCTGAACGGTTCACGAACTGTTCGCCGAACGTTTGGTTCGTTTACAGCCCTAGGAATCACCCCTGTCTGGACAGTCGTCTGTTCACAACAGTTTATGTCGGAATCCATTCCAAGGTCGTCTTCTCCGGCAACAATCCGCTTCCAAACCAACTCTAGACTACCCATCAAGTCTACAGTCCGTTTATACCCAGATTCCACCGTTTAACGTGAAAGATGGAAGAAAGATGGAAGAAAGATGAAGAAAAACTTAAGTTTTATTATAAAATCCTAGATCTAGCTTAGATTTGGTGCAAAACACCTGAAATTCCTTAGGTCTGAGCTAGATCTTGCAGGAACGACATCATATGGCAGTTTGTACACCCCACCATGATGACGTCATCCTCAAAAGCTTAGATCCGAGAGATTCCATGGTGAAAAGTGTGATATCAAAGGAGGATCTCGTAGAGAACGTTGTGTAGATCAAGAAAGTATAAGGATCTAGTGTAAAACATACCGAAACAGCTGAGAAATCAAAGGAATACAGTGTTCGTGCGTCTGAGTCAAGCAGGGCTATCACATAAGTGAAGGACTGATGTGACAGCTCCTATTTATAGCGTGAAGTGGGTGAGGAGGGACAGTGTGCACGGATCGGGTGGCAACTCAATTGAGTGGCCACTCGATCGGGTGGTCATCCGATCGGGTGGTCATCTGATTGGATTGCCACTCGGCCAATCCATCCTTTCCGTGTTTCCGCTTTCGCGTGTTAGATCAAGCGTTGTGTTGCGTATTTATTAGGTAATAGCATAAATAGTATAATTTAGGCAATAGAACCAATCGTTTTTCAAAGTTTCATAGTTTCCGCCAGTGACAAGACTCCAGTCCCTCGTTCAACCAAGTCTCAAGTTTCACGAGCCTCAAGAGTCCGGCACCAAAGTATATAGATTTAGACATTTCAAGCATGTAGAATTAGGCATTCCAAGTATATAGAATTAGGCATTCCAAACATATAGAATTAGACATTTCAAGCATATAGAATTAGGCATTCCAAGTATATAGAATTAGGCATTCCAAACATATAGAATTAGACATTTCAAGCATATAGAATTAGGCATTTCAAGTATATAGCATAAGACATAGAATTCACCAGGTATCAAAGTTTTAATGACTTCATAGATTAGGGTCAAAATTGACAATAGGCAAAGTCCAGGGACCAAATTTGCCAAAAGTCTAAAGTTTAGGGACGCAAGACGTTATAGTCTCCCCTCCATTAGGAGATTTCATCCCCGAAATCTTAGAGGAAGACTGCTCGAAGAGCTGCGGATACTTGGCCTTCATTTAACTTTTCAATTCCCAAGTGAATTCGGTGCCACGGTTTCCTTCCCATCGAACCTTGACAATGGGAATTTTGCTGCACCTCAACCGCTTGACTCCTTAATCCATGATTTCGATCGGTTTTTTCCACGAAGTGTACCGCTTCGTTTATTTGCAAGTCTTCGAGGGGAACCTGCAGTTCCTCGTCAGCTAGGCATTTACGTCGATTGGATACGTGGAACACTGGATGCATGTTGTTTAGCTCTTGTGGCAAGTCGAGTCTGTACGCCACCTTGCCAATCCTTTCGAGTATCTTGAAAGGACCCACATAGCGAGGGGCGAGCTTTCCCTTCTTACCAAAACGAACTACTCCCTTCCAGGGAGATACCTTGAGAAGAACTCGGTCACCAAAATCAAATTCCAGAGGCTTACGCCTATTATCAGCATAACTCTTTTGTCTATTCCTAGCCTTGATCAAGTTATCACGGATCTGAAGAATCTTATCCGTTGTCTCTTGAATTATTTCAGGGCCAGTAAACTGCTTGTCACCAATCTCATGCCAGCTGAGAGGAGATCGGCACTTGCGGCCATACAAAGCTTCGAAAGGAGCCATCTGAATACTGGAATTGTTGGTGCATACATCTGTCGACTTCGTCTTGTATCAGAGTCTTGTAATAGAATTGTTAGATCAGGGCACGTAGTACAAGAAATCTAGGGTTTGTATATGAAAGGTTAATTTCACATGAAATGGCATCTAGCTATTTCGCACGAAATAGCAATCTGCTATTTCGCACGAAATAGCAGTTGGTAATTCCATGCGAAATTACCTCCCCTATAAATACCCTTCATGTGATTTCATTTGTAACGTTCGTGATTCCGGTACCGAAGTGCTGCCGACGTGTCTACTGATCTGTAAACGTGTTAAATCAATAATACAAGACAATTAAGTGTGAATCAAGCTGTTACAAAGTCTAATCAATGAATTCCGCCTCTGATTAGACCGAGAACTCTTCTGATAGACTCGTTTGGGTCACAGAACGATCCTATATGTGGTATCAGAGCTCAGGAGGAAGAGTTCTTACCAATTCAGCTTAAAAATATGACTTCTACACCTTCTTTTTCAAATTTAACAAGTTTTTACGGTTAAAATGGATTGAATTTCACACATTATAAGCGAAACAGTGTTTTAATGAATCCTTGAAAGAATTGGACCTTAATTCGATCTAAAACTGGTAAAATTGGTTATTTCGCTTGAAAACAGATCGGTCATGATGATGTCAGCAGTATTTCGCACGAAATAGGCAATTGATTTCGCTTGAAATTGCTATTTCGCTTGAAAATACACCTTATTTCGCACGAAATAGGCTATTTCGCACCAAGTTGTTATTTCGCGTGACTCATTTCGCACCAAATAGTAATTCCATTTGAAACCGATATTTCGTGTGAAAGCTGATTTCGTTTGAAAAGGATATTTCGCATCAAAGCTGATTTCGTTTGAATCTGATTTTGCACCAAAAGTGTATTTCGTTTGTAAACGCTATTTTGCACCAAACAGATTTCGTATCAGTGTGTTATTTCGTTTGTACTCTTATTTCGTGTGAACCTTCATTGTTGTTTGAACTTTGTTGACTTTGTGATACAAATTACTGAATCATGGAAGAGGAATTCTACAATGCGTTTGCTACACCAGTTGCTCCATTCACAGCTGCTGAAAATCTGTACAGTGAAAATGAGACGGGTACTTATCAAAAACCGCCGAAGCTTAAGTACATTGAAGATTTTAGAGGATGGAAAAATCGATTTGAGAACTGGGTGCAAGCTTATAAGTTTGACGCATGGTGTTCATTAGAGAAAAATTACGAGAAACCGAAAAATGAACGTGGGATTGAAAAAGCTTTCTATGACTATTCAGATGTTGAAAAATTGAAATATACAAGTGAAAAAATGATGATCAGTATTCTTCAACAAGCAGTTAAAGAAGATATTTTTGTTTTACTCCAACATGAGGGTACTGCTAGATCAATTTGGACAGCATTAATTCAAAAGTTTAAAGGAAGTGCATATATGATCAAGAACAAAAAGGCTTTACTGAAGAAATCATTTGATATGTTTGTAGCTTTTGAAAATGAAACAACAAAAATGACCGTTGATAGATATTGTCATCTGGTTTTGGAAATGGGAAGATTGGACATAAAGAAAGACGACGATGAATGGGTTGATAAACTAGCCGATGCATTACCACAGCAGAAATGGGGAACTTGTTTGTTGATCCTAAAACACATGAGAAAATCTGAAAATATGAATCTGGCACAGTTTATTCAGAAGATTGAAGAGCATGAGTTGGATATCCAGAAAACGGCAATCATGACTAATCCAAATGCTCAATAAGATGTCAGTTTATACTACAGAGGAAACAAATTTGAAGTTACTCCAAGCCCAAAAATACAAACTGGTTTCAGTGCTGATAGTTCTTCTGGAACAAAGGGAAGTAATGTGACTCAAAGTGGTGGACCTTCGTCTTCGTATTCAAGCTTTGATCCAAATTTTACAACACCAAATCATCAACGACAGAATTCTATAAATCTGCAGTGCAATGTTACCTTGAACATTCAAAATGGTCAAAATCTTTCTCCAGAAATAGCTAAGCAACACATGGCATCACTTGTTGCTATATTGGAATCATATGAAAGCTTGATTGCTGGCAAAATTGGAAATCCGATGCTTACCAAAGAGGATTATGACCAGATTGATGTTGAGGAACTTGAGTTGATGGATGTAAAGTGGTGTTTAGCCAGTGCTGTTCGAAGGGCATAAAAGTTTCAACAAATCACTGGAAGAGATGAGTTTAGTGAGATGTCTAAATCTCCGATAGGGTTTGACAAATCAAAGGTTACGTGTTTTCGTTGTCGAGAAAAAGTTCATTTTAAGCGTGAGTGCAAAAACAAAGAAGCAAATGGAAGACAAGATCAGTCTGGAAAAAACAATTATTATTAAAAATCAATTTTTCATCAGATTGCTCAACAACCACAAACTGCACATGCACGTGCCATTGAAGAAAAAGAGAAAAGAGCTTGTTATGGTATAATTGACCAAGATGATGAAAAGGTTGCAGAGGGATTTAGCTGGGATAAATACATTCCACCTGGTTCAGGTCTTGTTGCTAGAATTCTGGAAAAAGATGAAGTCAAAATTAGTCCGAAAAGAATACCGATTTTTCCAGATTTTGGAAGTGATGTAGATACTGATGATGAAGAAGAATACATTAATAAATCTAGAAAAGGTCTAGATCCTGATAGTTTTAATTTGTTTTTTGCAGATAAAGTTGAGATGCTGAATGAGAAGAAGATTGCCAAATTGAAGAGAGAACTGGAAGTAAGAAGAATAGCCGATGAAAAGGCAAAGATGGATGCTGAAGAAGCAAATGTTGAACCAGTAATTGAGAAGGTAATAGAAAAAATCGTTGAAGTGGAGAAAGTGGTAGAGAAAATTTTTGAGGTCGAAAAAATAGTCGAAGTTGAAAAACTCGTCGAAGTTGAGAAAATCGTCGAGGTAGAAAAAATTGTTGAAGTTGAGAAGGTTGTCGGGGTAGAAAAGATTGTTGAGGTCATTAAACCTTGTCAGAAATGTTTAGAATCAAAAGATTGTTGTTGAGTTATACAACCTGTGATTATTTGATTGATAGAGTTTATCCTACTGTTGCAGGTCTTGAAGTTTTCCAAGATAAAGAGAAGGAAGAGGATACTGTTAAGAAAAAAAGTGTTAAATACAACAAGTGTCCGCCCCCGATTTGGAATAGTTATTCTCCTAGAAAACCAAATGAGGAACGTTTAAATAAGGCTCTCAACATCAATTTAAGTCTAAAATCATTGATGAGTTACCAGATAATATTGATGTCACATTTACAGCGTCTGACACTGATCATGAGTCTGAGTTGTTAAAGAAAGTGGTCGATCAGGTGTTGGATATGGATGAAGACTCAAAGTCGGAGTCTAAGTCTGAAAGTTCGAGTTCATCAGAAAAGAGTCTGAGTTCACTGGTTAAACGGGTTTACAATAAAGAATTCCTGTTATCAAAATCTAATTTGAATGACGAGCCAATCAAAGTGGCTTATACTTTGAATGATTCAGACAAATTATATTCTGATGAGGAATTTCCAATAAGAAGTGTCAAAACTGAAATGATCAAACAGGTTTTCAAATTAACAGAAATTAATATTTCTGAAATAAAAGATTTAAATCTTCATGAACAACCTAAAAAGTACACTTCAAGAATTCAACAGAGATTGAACAAGAAAAAGGGTTACAGTTCTGGTTATGGTTTTCAAAAGAAATCAAACCATAACAGTAATTTCAAAAAGAAAGGTCTTGGTTTTATTCCTCCAGAAAATTATAAAAATGAGAAAAATTATAAATCAAAAACTAAATTTGTTTTAGGTACAAGTTCAGAGGAAGAGAAGGAGAAACTATTCAGGAAACAGTCAAATCAAGAGTTTCTTGCTGAAAGGAAGAAGAATATGAAGGAATTTGTTCCAAGAGTTGACAGAAGAAAATGTTTCAAATGTCATCAAATTGGACATATTGCTTGGAACTGTCAACAATACAACAATAAAAAACAGGGAGTTACTTCTAATTTAGAAAAATTCAAAGCGTTTAAAAATTTGACTTTTGAAACTGGTGATGTTTCAAAACATTTTTACAAAAGAAAAGTCGATTTAAACAAACAGAGATGGGTTGTAAAATCTAAGAGTAGTTCTGACAATGAATCTGATTCCATAAAATCAGAGGAGTCATCTGTTGAGAAAAAGAATGAGAATTTCGTTCCTGAGTTGAACGATGGAAATTTTCCACCATTGCGGGCAGAAAATTTGAAATCAAAAGGTAGGTTTGAGATTTCAGATCAATTCTTTGCTGGTAAAGAAGAATTTGCTGCTGAAAAGGCTTTCAATGGAAAAGTCAAACATATATTTGGAAAGATGGTAGATGGAAAAGTGAAAAGTGCAAAAGATTTTTACAGATCAAAAGGAGGTTGGGATATTGTTGAATCAAAATCACCCAAGGCAGGTCAGGCTTGGGTGACTGCATTTACAATTTGAAATTCTGACTTGCCGGAGCTCCCAAGTTGGTAATCGTGGAGTAGGAATCGGCATCATTCTTGAAAATGTTTGATTGGTAAACCTACAAGTGGTAGTTTTTCTTGAAATTGTTATATTTCATTTTTACAAGTGGTTTTGGTTGATAAGTGAACCTACATGTGGTTGAAGAAGGTTTTCACTTACAATTGGTTGATCAAGGTCATTAAGTTGAACTTGATTTAACTTTCATATAAAATGTTTGGAAAACAAAGTGTTGATAACCCCCATCTTACAAAGTGATAAAATCAACAAAACTTATTTTCCGGAAAAACCATTTTTTATTAAAACAAACTTAAGTGTTTTGAAATCATAATGGGAAAATAGTTTGTTGACAGGGGGAGTTCTGATTGTTTATGCCATGTGGATGGCGAATTGAAGCAATTCATAACAGTTTTCATTTTACTTGTATAGTTTGTTTTCAAATTTCCTTTAAATGATTTTGAATTTTAGGGGGAGTAAGAATTTTCAGAAAATCCAAAAACATTAGAAGATTTGAAAAAGTAAAAAACGTGATAAAATAAAAATTGAGTTTTGTTGAGAAAAGAGGAAATGATAGTACATCAGTGGACTATCACAGGACGCTAAAGAATTGGAAAGTCAAAATGTGATAAACGGTCTCACTGATGATATGCCAGTAGGTTTTTGCACATTTAGTAGATTGTGTCGAGATATAAACCTAAATTTCAAACTTGCTTATATCATGGGGAACATCTCTTGGATATATGGGTAACCCCCGAAATCTTGTTTGAAAGATCCCTCTTTCTGAGATACTAGGTCTTTATACTCAGTGATATCTGGGGTATTATCCCGGGACTTCTGATTTTGCGGAAGCAATGGCCTAGTCCCCGTATAATACTTTTCGCTTGCTTGAAACATAGCACCACCCTCAGCATAAAAAATGATGAAACATTGCAAAATGCTAATCATGTGCTGTTGAAGAAAAGATTCTCTAAAGGGAACATACCTAAAGTCAAAGCCATCATCTCTCTGATTTTGCGGAAGCAATAGCCTGAGCTCTCATGGCCCTCGCATTTAACCCTTTACAGATATCATCTAGGTATACTCACCTGTAAGACTGAATATTGGGATCTGGATACGGGAGTATATTCTGAGGTGGGACACGCGAATAAGTTTAAGTCTCTAAAACATTAATATCGTATCTCGAAACAGTTGAACTTTGTGTGAAAAGTTAAGTGGATCAGTATACTGACAATCTAAGTGAATCGTTTAGAACTTAAAATGTTTAAAGCTTAACGGTGTTGGTGATTTGTCTCAAAAACTGATATGATCCTCTTACACAAACTCACAAAAAATATTGTCTGTATATATCTTTTTACTGCATTTCTTTAATTTCAAAAATCCAAAAAGATTTTCGGAGTGTTTTAGCATAAATTTTAAAAAATACAAAAAGATTTTAGACAACTGATGTTGAAAAGCTGATTTTCAAAATTCTGAGTGCTAAACATGATGAACAACAGGGTTGGGAGAGTCTATGGAAATGAAAATGTTTTGATATGATTAAATGGTTCATTAAACTGAAACTAAATTTGAAGTAAGATATATACATGTGGTTATCAGAAATTAAAATTGTTATATCAATAATTGACGTTTTGAGCTGGATTCATCAAGTGGTAAACAGAGTATAAATTTGTCAAATTTTAATTTTGTGCAATTTATTTTGTGATTAGAAATTTGTGCAAGATAGTCGTGTTTATACCTAAGCAGAGTGTGAGCCAGGTCACGATCTTGGAACATAAAAGCCAGACTGCAATCCCAGCACAACTTAAGGGGGAGTCAGTTAGCAAAAAGAAGTCACAAGAGCCAGAGTTTGATCCTGAATCTGATCAAGAGAATGTGAAGAGAATTAGAGTGAGATAAGAGCCAGGTGGAGATCCTGGAGTCGAAAAGAAGAGAGGATGGAGGATGCTTACTCTGTCAGATACTTTGAAAGAGCCCGAAGACTGATAAAGACTGAAGACTGTGAAGACTCGACACTTCAGACTCGTCAACATCCGAGGGGGAGTCTGTTGGTGCATACGTCTGTCGACTTCGTCTTGTATTGAGTCTTGTAATAGAATTGTTAGATCAGGGCACGTAGTACGAGAAATCTAGGGTTTGTATGTGAAAGGTTAATTTCGCACGAAATAGCAATCTGCTATTTCGCACGAAATAGCAGTTGGTAATTCCATGCGAAATTACCTCCCCTATAAATACCTTTCATGTGATTTCATTTGTAACGTTCGTGATTCCGGTACCGAAGTGCTGCCGACGTGTCTACTGATCTGTAAACGTGTTAAATCAATAATACAAGACAATTAAGTGTGAATCAAGCTGTTACAAAGTCTAATCAATGAATTCCGCCTCTGGTTAGACCGAGAACTCTTCTGATAGACTCGTTTGGGTCACAGAACGATCCTACAGGAATGATAGCTGTTGTTGTACGAGAACTCAATCAATGGTAAATGTACATCCCAGTTACCACCAAAGTCGATGACACAAGAACGGAGCATATCCTCTAGGGCCTGAAACAGAGGGTGCTGCATTGACTAGTTTCAAGTCGGTGATTGTTCGTGAAGGTTGCAGTTTAGCAAATCAGATGAGAGTCGTGAACTGTGCACAAAGACCTGAAGATTCATTTCAGGGGGAATTAGTGCTTTATACTAACAAAAGCAAACCCGAATCATCAATTGAGGGGGAATCTATTTTCAGGTTTCAAGATGCCTGATTGAAGTTGCAGAATATTCAAACGTGGCTCAAGGTCTCAAAGCGTTAGAAACGATTCGACAGTGACAGCCGAGGGGGAATCTGTTAGTGCATATTTCGTACGTCTGCCACTGTGCGAATAGTTAGATAGAGCGTGTGTTGAATATTGTATAGAATAGGAGAAAGTTGGACACGGTTTTGATAATGTCAATGTCCATCCGGCCGGATGACCATCCGGACGGATGACAATCCGGACGGATGGACATAGTGTAGGTAGTTGTCTATAAATAGGGAAGTGGGGTTCCCATTTGGACAAGCTTTTGGATCCCAGAGGGGACATGTTGTCCAACTGGTCTCGTGGTGTTGTAACGTTGAATAATCAATAGAGACCATATTATAAGTGACTGCTCGGTGTCGTATCTATCTTCTACTCCTTTCTTAGTCGTAATAAAAGCACCGAACACGTCGGATCGGGACCCAGGCTCCGTCAAACTCGCCGGCTCCTGGATTAGCAAAAGTACACCAGATTACAACAACTATTATAAGCGAAACAAAGAATATGAAATGCCATCTATGAGAAATACATAATCATAACATCAAACAATAATAATCTAACATTTATAATACAAACAATAACTTCAAAAAAACAATACTTGGTTTTATAGTGTGTAATCTATATTATGCAATAGAACCTTTCCGATTTTGATAAGAAAGTTATGTGAGAAAACTTCCGAATATGTTTTCTGATGCTTATGTTTAATAATGGAGATGAAATGTATATTAAATGGAGTTAATACAGATGTTCCATTTACACTGGTTGGTTGTATTTAAGTTTTGTAATATTTATACTTTACCCCATTTTTCATTAAATAATGTAATTTTAGCATTGCATCAGCCACTGCTTCAATATAAATTTAATGTTAATTAAAAAGCTTATGTATTAATTTATGTATTTATATATGTAACACCCTTTTTATTATTTCAAAGATTTTCGTATAAATAACGAAAGTAAACACGTAAATACGATTAAGTATTCTTAGAAAATACTAGTAATCTAAAACTTTTACAACTTAAAAGTTTAGAACAAAATGTAATTAAGTTCGTCATTTAAAAGTAATAACGAAACGTCATGCGGAAGCTTGATTTTTTTTTATTGTGTTCGGTTCTTTGTTGAGCTTGATTATCATCCGGAGTTCCAAATTATACCTGCATTTCATAAACCATGAAATGTTTAGTTATACGAGCTAAAAATGGGGTTAGAACAAGTCCGGATACGAAAACGGACAAAAGAATTAAATTTGCCAGCTTTGGGATCTCACGCGGGCCGCGTCAAACTTAACATCATTTTACGCGGGCCGCGTCGTTTCGTCGCGTGTCACGACAGATTTAAGCACATCTGTCGCGTGGCGCGGGGGTTCGCGTTTTCCAGCAGGTCCGGATCTGTGACCTGCATTTTCCCAGCAACGCTATACTTTACGGAAACGGCCATAACTTCTTTGTTATTGGTCCGTTTCACCCGATTCTTTTTCCTACGCATCCGTAATTTAATTCTCCATCTAATGGAGTTGAAATCCAACATCCTACAAAATAAAATTTCAGATTTTTAACTCTTCGGCTTATTTCCCTTTTTACCAACTTTTGACCCGTTCATGTTTTCATCATCAAACATGTTTACTTGATCTTTAAACTTATGAAATTCATAGTTTTAATGTCTCCTATCTTGTTAATCTCAAATCACGGGTTTCTTACATAATAAAAACCCGTTTACACTTAAATGCTTGTTTGACCCGTTAAGGGTATTTATGTACTTTTAAGCTTAATTTACGCTCGTCCTTTGTATGCAACATAAGTCCACCTATTTATATTGAATAGTCTTACGCCACAATTATAATTGTGGTGGATTTATCGTACTTAAATACTTATTCCACATTTTATCCTTCGGATATGCCATTTTACGGCAAGACGCATTTTAAGGCGTTTAACCCTAGAAAGTTTATTCCTACAACTTTTATGCGCATCCGAGGATTGAATGGTCATAATATAAGTTTCTAAACAACCTCTAAGGGTCGTTTGCCCGGTTGACCCATCAAGGGCTTTTTGGTCGATTTTAGTCCTTCAACTTGCGATGAAGGACTTTCACTAATTACTTGACCAATCTTTGCACTTTTAACTATAAGACTATATATACGTACCTGGCCCGGGTCAACAAATAGACCCGACTTATACCTTGCTTTAATTAACCAATATTCTATGGCGTCGCGATTATCCAATTTGCTAATCGCTCCTGATAACATAAGACTTAACAATCACATTAGTCTATATTGTCAAATGGTGTTATCATCACCATTTGACCCATTTGGATTATATGCCCAACATTATCTGTTTAATCAAAAACATTGTTTTTGATTTCCAACTCATACATCCAACCCGTCCCGGATTCTATTATCATACCCTTTTTCTTTTAAACTCTTTTCTTACAATTTCAACCAATTTCGGCTTACGCCATGGGTATTCTTTTAACTTCGATTTACATTAGTCAACACTTGACCTATTTCCATTTTATCCTTTTTATCATTATTAGATTACACTACAAGGTAATCTTAACGGGAATTCATAATATTTAATCACTACATGATTTATTTACCGTTTTGCCCCTTTTTGCCATAAACCAAGGTTTTTATCATCTTTATATGTTCCGACTCATATCGATCGCATCGGAAATTCATACTTTCTATATTATCGTTATCACATTTATATCGTATAGAATAAACAAGTATTCTACATAATTGTGTAAGTTTCACTTACCTTGCATCCCGAATACGCTTTTCCTTTATGCTTGACTCGTTCGTCCCGCTTTCTCCCCAAGCTTCACCTAGCTTGTTAAGAGCCAACTATCATTCATTATTCACAAGGTTGTTAGATTAGCCATCCCAAATCATGACTTTCACACCTTATGATTCTTTGACTATTTTTCTCTTTAAACTCAATCATAAATCACGAGTTCAATTCTTGTGTCAAGACTCACTTCTAATCAATTATGAACTCTTAACAAAATCCCTATTTTGTTCAAGTAGTTCATTCATACGAGTTAGTATGGCATTTATAAACACCAATGTAACATTAATTCCTTCAAATCAACTAAACCCATTTCATAGCAATTATGATTTATGTACCCAAACACCTAATTTGTTCAAGTACCTTGTTTCTACTATCAACTATGATGATTTCTAGCATAAACATATCATCATCTTTACTACAAAAATCAAAACCCACTTAGCTCATAGTAGGTTAATTATCAAATCCCTAGTTTTGACAACAATTCATCAAGTTTTCTACTAGGGTTTGTTTCTAAACTAAGATATAATCACAACAACACTCATAGATTCAACATTCATTCCAGAATTTCGATTTTGATTATTCATCATAATCTCAAAGTATCACCAAATCGTAAAATTCGACATACCTTGTAATCCCCATGACTAGGTGATCATGAATTCGTGTTCATGCATCTGATTTGAGCTAGTTCTGCCCTTCAATTTGGTGATTCTTGGCACTTTAGGGTTTTGAGCAAGAGAGCCTTCCTGGCTCTGGTTAAAATCGCAGACATACACACACATATGTGTGTGTTTTATTTATTTATTTTGTTTTGATAAAACTTTATCTCATTTGCCCAGGTTTAGTCCCTCAATTTACCCAAGTTATTTAAAGGGTTATCTATTTCTTGTTTCTTTTATTGTTTTAACAACACTTAACCAACTAGGTTGATATCCCTAGTTACTTAATGGGTTTGGGGAAGTCATAACCCGTAGTATTTTTAAGTCCCGTTAACTCGGGCTTTATATACGCTTCGTTTTCTCAAAGCGTTTATTCTCTATCTAATTTTATTAACATAAGATTATTTATTAAAATCCTAATTTTCACCGGGTTAATTTTACCACTAACGGTATTTTACCCGTTCCTAGTATTAACGGGGTTTAATTACCAAACCCGTTTTCGGGGTGTTACAAGTCTACCCTCCTTAAAGAGGTTTCGTCCTCGAAACCTTTTATGATATAATTCATTGAGTTTACACTCAATGTATTTGAGCCGAGAATTCCTTTAAACATTACTTATACTTTTAACCAATTGTTAGTATTACCAGAAAAGTATGGTAACATCTTTTTGGCTAATAATTGTCTACGTATCTTACATGACATAATGCGACTTGAATAACGTAATCTCGTTATTTCCACTAGTTTAATCAACTTAGCGATATTCATCGCTTTCATATACCATCGAATTCTTTATGAATCCGTTACGTTGACCCGTTTAAAGGTCTTTAGTGAAATCTTTCACTTTTAGCAACAAATCTTTTTATTTTCAAATTTATTTATTCGGTTTAGTTATACCAAATTTACCGCTTACAAGCAAACCAAATTTCTTAACTTGAATTGCTGACCTTAACCGGTTTCACTAACTAGACTTATTAGTCCGGTTTCTTTTTGCCGCTCGCTTGGTTATAATGTGATTCCACTTCACATTGCATTTCTTGACCGTGATCGTGTCACGTCATGTTTATTTTATATCAACCTTTTCATTTTCGAAAATATCACCTTTCGAATATATATTGCCTTGCGCCTATCAGTGTCAAGACTTGTATCTTTCATACTTATTATTTAAATTCCTATCAGAATTTATGTTTGTAAAAACGTTATTTCTTACTAAAACTGAATTTTAGTTTAACGTTTCTCTTTTTAACTATGTCGATTACTCATATCAAGGAAATTGACAACCCATAATTTATTGTTTTCCGTTCTCGTCTTACGCGGGGAATCGTAACAAGTTCCCTCACCTTTCACCTTTCACAATTGACCCGTAGTTTCCTTCGCTTAACCTCGTAGGCTATTTCCTTAGGCTTTCATCTCTTTAAGACGAGGCCCTTATGATCCCTTTGCTTCTATTTATGACCCGTAGGTCATTTTGGCTCCGTAGACCTTTACACTAATTAATGTCCCATAGGTTATGATGATCCCGCAGATCATCTTTTATTCTAGTCTTTATTCCATTGTCTATTTATACATATATAGCTTTAAAGCATCCTTTGTTATGTTTGGAATTATTAAATTTTGTTTTTGAACTTTAGTTGACCTTGACCGTAGTCTAAGGTTTCATTTATTTGCTTTCGAGCCATCTTTTCCGACTTTGCGACTTCTAACGTTATTTACGCGTCAGTTTGTTCTACGCTTACCGTTTCCTGGTTCATACTTATACTTCTATACAACCCATTACCCGGGTTCTTTTATCTTAACGTTCTTAACACCCATAACCCTTTACATAGGTTAGTTAACATCTCATACTTTTACTTATTCAATCCGTGCCTACTTACATTAGCAAGCGTCATCATTTATTTAATTCGTTTGACATGTTCGTGTGAAATTTCATCACTGATGAACGTCAAATTTCATTCTTTGTTCGACCCGTTCGACTTTTAACTAGTCGAACGTAATTAATAAAAATTTTTTTATCATAATTTATGTTTGCGAAAATTCTTGTCATCTTTTAGTCATGACTCATATTCCGAGTCTTTTGACTTTCTATTTCGCGTTCCTGTTTCTCAGTCTACGCATGCGTTTAAATCCTTACCCACCAACCGGGTGTTTTACCGAAGTCGTTATTATTGCAACCTTTACGGTATGCATTATGACTTCGTTTCGCTTTTATATTCCTACTTTGTTCTCAATTTTGTTGTTTTACAAAATTGGCCCGTTAAGAGTCATATTTGCATTCTCCGGGTTCGAGTGTAAGTACACCCCTCCCAATTGCATACCTTAATCCTTTTACATTAATCCTTGTCCCTTCACTCGGGCTCATCATCCTAATGTAATACGCTTCCGTCACCCGGCTGTGCGTTTACATTATTATCAAATATTTTGCTCATTTGATTCATTTGGGTACTTTTAAGTTAGTCCCATTCACCCCGCCCTTACTACATCGGATGTAAGTGTGTCCGCCATAAGAAGTTCATGGTATCATATGCCACTACTTACTTGGCCAGAGTAAGCGATTAACACATGACACACATGACCTTTTTATAGTTTTCACATCACGCCCTATGTAAGTAACGCCTCTATTTGTTTCTCTTGGAAACAATATCCCGAATACATTTTCTATTCGGGTTTTTCCAAGTTTTTAATCTACATATGCAACGTTCAATTTCTACTTATTTGTTGCATATTACTATTTGTGCGATTATTTAAAATGTGCACCTGGTAATGTTTGCCCCTACGGGCGTTCCTTGCCATTAACCTTGTTCGCGGTCGTTACGCGATTTAGTCCTCGGTGAGCATGCTCCTCTTGTCATACTTCGGACCGTTCTATCATCATATCCACAATTCGTTTGACTCTCGTCGTCTTCAAACGCGAGTGTCCTTCAATTAAAACATTCACAAAAGTTAGTAACGTCAACTTCAATAATCGCCCGTATTATAATACAAGGCTTTTTCTACTATACGCGTCAACGCGCGTATTTTCGTCAACTATTTCAATCATTTTAATTGGGGTAACGTGTATCACACGATAGCCCTATGTGTTATTTACAACACTTTAACATGCTAAACTATTAACATACATGTACTTACCGGATTTGCGATCAAGCCTCGAACCGAACACCAATCTTTATTAAGAGCATAAGGTTTAAGTCCAAGCATAGTTTTCCCACCATACTTGAATCTCTTATACCAAGGCTCTGATACCAACTTGTAACACCCTTTTTATTATTTCAAAGATTTTCGTATAAATAACGAAAGTAAACATGTAAATACGATTAAGTATTCTTAGAAAATACTAGTAATCTAAAACTTTTACAACTTAAAAGTTTAGAACAAAATGTAATTAAGTTTGTCATTTAAAAGTAATAACGAAACGTCATGCGGAAGCTTGATTTTTTTTTATTGTGTTCGGTTCTTTGTTGAGCTTGATTATCATCCGGAGTTCCAAATTATACCTGCATTTCATAAACCATGAAATGTTTAGTTATACGAGCTTAAAATGGGGTTAGAACAAGTCCGGATACGAAAACGGACAAAAGAATTAAATTTGCCAGCTTTGGGATCTCACACGGGCCGCGTCAAACTTAACATCATTTTACGCGGGCCGCGTCGTTTCGTCGCGTGTCGCGACAGATTTAAGCACATCTGTCGCGTGGCGCGGGGTTTCGCGTTTTCCAGCAGGTCCGGATCTGTGACCTGCATTTTCCCAGCAACGCTATACTTTACGGAAACGGCCATAACTTCTTCGTTATTGGTCCGTTTCACCCGATTCTTTTTCCTACGCGTCCGTAATTTAATTCTCCATCTAATGGAGTTGAAATCCAACATCCTACATAATAAAATTTCAGATTTTTAACTCTTCGGCTTATTTCCCTTTTTACCAACTTTTGACCCGTTCATGTTTTCATCATCAAACATGTTTACTTGATCTTTAAACTTATGAAATTCATAGTTTTAATGTCTCCTATCTTGTTAATCTCAAATCACGGGTTTCTTACATAATAAAAACCCGTTTACACTTAAATGCTTGTTTGACCCGTTAAGGGTATTTATGTACTTTTAAGCTTAATTTACGCTCGTCCTTTGTATGCAACATAAGTCCACCTATTTATATTGAATAGTCTTACGCCACAATTATAATTGTGGTGGATTTATCGTACTTAAATACTTATTCCACATTTTATCCTTCGGATATGCCATTTTACGGCAAGACGCATTTTAAGGCGTTTAACCCTAGAAAGTTTATTCCTACAACTTTTATGCGCATCCGAGGATTGAATGGTCATAATATAAGTTTCTAAACAACCTCTAAGGGTCGTTTGCCCGGTTGACCCATCAAGGGCTTTTTGGTCGATTTTAGTCCTTCAACTTGCGATGAAGGACTTTCACTAATTACTTGACCAATCTTTGCACTTTTAACTATAAGACTATATATACGTACCTGGCCCGGGTCAACAAATAGACCCGACTTATACCTTGCTTTAATTAACCAATATTCTATGGCGTCGCGATTATCCAATTTGCTAATCGCTCCTGATAACATAAGACTTAACAATCACATTAGTCTATATTGTCAAATGGTGTTATCATCACCATTTGACCCATTTGGATTATATGCCCAACATTATCTGTTTAATCAAAAACATTGTTTTTGATTTCCAACTCATACATCCAACCCGTCCCGGATTCTATTATCATACCCTTTTTCTTTTAAACTCTTTTCTTTTAAACTCTTTTCTTACAATTTCAACCAATTTCGGCTTACGCCATGGGTATTCTTTTAACTTCGATTTACATTAGTCAACACTTGACCTATTTCCATTTTATCCTTTTTATCATTATTAGATTACACTACAAGGTAATCTTAACGGGAATTCATAATATTTAATCACTACATGATTTATTTACCGTTTTGCCCCTTTTTGCCATAAACCAAGGTTTTTATCATCTTTATATGTTCCGACTCATATCGATCGCATCGGAAATTCATACTTTCTATATTATCGTTATCACATTTATATCGTATAGAATAAACAAGTATTCTACATAATTGTGTAAGTTTCACTTACCTTGCATCCCGAATACGCTTTTCCTTTATGCTTGACTCGTTCGTCCCGCTTTCTCCCCAAGCTTCACCTAGCTTGTTAAGAGCCAACTATCATTCATTATTCACAAGGTTGTTAGATTAGCCATCCCAAATCATGACTTTCACACCTTATGATTCTTTGACTATTTTTCTCTTTAAACTCAATCATAAATCACGAGTTCAATTCTTGTGTCAAGACTCACTTCTAATCAATTATGAACTCTTAACAAAATCCCTATTTTGTTCAAGTAGTTCATTCATACGAGTTAGTATGGCATTTATAAACACCAATGTAACATTAATTCCTTCAAATCAACTAAACCCATTTCATAGCAATTATGATTTATGTACCCAAACACCTAATTTGTTCAAGTACCTTGTTTCTACTATCAACTATGATGATTTCTAGCATAAACATATCATCATCTTTACTACAAAAATCAAAACCCACTTAGCTCATAGTAGGTTAATTATCAAATCCCTAGTTTTGACAACAATTCATCAAGTTTTCTACTAGGGTTTGTTTCTAAACTAAGATATAATCACAACAACACTCATAGATTCAACATTCATTCCAGAATTTCGATTTTGATTATTCATCATAATCTCAAAGTATCACCAAATCATAAAATTCGACATACCTTGTAATCCCCATGACTAGGTGATCATGAATTCGTGTTCATGCATCTGATTTGAGCTAGTTCTGCCCTTCAATTTGGTGATTCTTGGCACTTTAGGGTTTTGAGCAAGAGAGCCTTCCTGGCTCTAGTTAAAATCGCAGACATACACACACGTATGTGTGTGTTTTATTTATTTATTTTGTTTTGATAAAACTTTATCTCATTTGCCCAGGTTTAGTCCCTCAATTTACCCAAGTTATTTAAAGGGTTATCTATTTCTTGTTTCTTTTATTGTTTTAACAACACTTAACCAACTAGGTTGATATCCCTAGTTACTTAATGGGTTTGGGGAAGTCATAACCCGTAGTATTTTTAAGTCCCGTTAACTCGGGCTTTATATACGCTTCGTTTTCTCAAAGCGTTTATTCTCTATCTAATTTTATTAACATAAGATTATTTATTAAAATCCTAATTTTCACCGGGTTAATTTTACCACTAACGGTATTTTACCCGTTCCTAGTATTAACGGGGTTTAATTACCAAACCCGTTTTCGGGGTGTATCAATATAATTAAAAATAGTTTTTAAATCCCGATATTAAAGATTATTATAAGTCAAATAAATAAACAATTACATAATAGTTAAGTATCTTACTTTCAATAATCCCAATACAATCTTTTCTCTTCTTCTCCGGCGAAAAACTCTACAGTTTCTTCTTCTTCAGACTTGACGATCAGAAGTTTAAAGTTTTAGATCAGGTATTTTTTTTTTCTCTTGTGTATTTTACAGTTATGTTTTGACATGTTCGTTTCAGTTTCTTCATTTCAAATTATATGGACATCAAAATCATAATCTGCTTATGTTAAAATAGATAAACTTATATGAACTTGTTTTGTTTGTTTTATAATAGGATTCATATCAACTTATTTAGTTACATTTTGATTCATTCCATCTAAATAAGAATCTGAGATCATGTTGTTTCATAAATATTTGGTTGTATATTTTAAGAATGGTTTTAGAATTATTATATGAACTGCGATGTATTATTTATATATTTCTTCTATCAATCTTAATTTTGATAAAATATTCTGCAATCAGTTTATAGTACTCGTATGCCTGATTTGTAAGTGAATATAGTGTTGGTTGCTGAAAAAAATTGAAGTTTGAAGTTGACACAAACATTGATATTTGAAAAGTTTAATGTCATATAATACTTTTTTTTATTTTACAACAATATAAATTTCATCTTACACGGTGTTAGACTCATATTATTGGTTGTAGGGACCATATTGAAGTACATAACATATAACTTTGGTCCTACAGGGAGTTGGATATTTTTTTTATACCTTAAATAGCATGCTTTTCAGATACAATTGATTTTATGTTTAAGTATTTAGTTGTTATTGTTTTTTTTTACTTTCAGATGGAGTTTATGATAATTATCAATGTCTCTAAATTGACAGAGCTAAGTGAGGGATTGGTAAGCTATATTCTTATAACAACTTAACTCAAATCACAATTGTATGCTAAAAACTGTATTTGAAATGAAAATATAAAATTAAATGTTGTGTATTTTATATACATAGGTACTTCCAAGGATAATGAGTAACCAATTACCAAGAAAGTGTGAAGTAATAAAGTTGGTTGATTATACGGGATTTAAGTATAAGGTTGCGGTACAGAGCATCGATCGTAAAAGTAAGAGGATAAACGGGCAAAATGGATTCGGTTTGTTGAAACTTACAAAAATAAGAATATAGAGAAGTTGTGTTTAAAAAAATTGAAAGAAGTAAAATTTGAGATAAGTGTTTTGAACAATGAGGGTTTGGAGATTAGAAAGGATGCCTCGGACAGAGATTATGTTCATGGTTGCTTGATACAGGCTGAAGAAGAAACATACTACAAGCAGGTTAAAAATTGCTACCTTGTTTTTATATATTGCCAGTGTATCTTTTGGGCTGTTAGAAAAACTTCTAATTTATATTTTGTATCCTATATAAAGTCTAATATGACATTTCTGAAATGTATGAAAATTATAGCATTTATCACACGATTTGCTGAAGCTGTTGTCAGAGATGAGATTAAAAATTGATAACTTGGTTGCAAAAGTAAAAGGACCAAAGCAGAGTAGTAAAGTTGATGTGCATATGTTTTCGCTCCTGAAAACGAAAAGGGATTGGCTGCTAGTTTTATGGGATCAGGATGGACAACTTTTTGCTTTGAAAATGACATTAAGGAAAGCTGTCAACTGTTGTTTCAATGGATGGGAAGTACTTCTGAAGACCACTTTAACTTCACTGTCAAGATTTTTAACAAAGACGGGATTGTACTTCACGGGGAGATTAAACATCACTGCAGCTGTAGCAACCACCAACACCACAAAAAGCGTCCACATTATAAGAAACAGTTTGAATACCATGTTATAGAGACACACAGCTTGGTATTTACATATCAACTTTTAATATGGTTGATTTTACTTATAATGTTGGATTTATCTGTTATTACTTAAAGTATATGTTGTATTGAATGAATAACCAAAGAAAGAATTTTCTTTTACAGGCAATACCGAAGAAGTTTGTTTGAGAACACCAGCTAAATGAGTACCGTAGAGCTGTGTTGTCATTTGGTCATGTGAAGTTTCTGGTACTTCTGCTTGTAAGGAGAGATCCTAGAAGACCTGATGACAACACCCATCTAGTGATGTATTCAAACTGGCAGCGTATCGTGGATGAAACGGTAATATCTATGGGCAAAAAGCTGAGGTTTGAGATAGTCGAAGAAAAAAGTGTGCCAGGAGATAAAGTACATTTTGAAGTTTGTTGATATAGTCTCTGAAAATATTTTTGGCGTTTTATGATTTATGTTTTTGTTGATATATTTGATGGACAAATTTCACCTTCCAAAACTAACTTAAGTTAAGGATGAAGTTATGTAGTGTTAGTATATAAAGTTATATACTTTCAAAACTTTGTGGATTTACCTTTTTATATTTTGCATCTAAACATTACTATTTTGCATCACATTTCCTGGCTGCTCAAGGAAAAGAGATATAAGATTCAAAATTAACAAAATAGTATACAACCTCTAATTACAAATAACAGTCTTTTAAACATCTGCTCCTACCAAAGGGATAAACTCAACATTTGTTTCGCTAAACTTTGCAAACCAAAAGGTCTGTTGAAGACAAAGATTGTTGAAGCAAAGTCTGTTGAATCAAACAACCTCTGCTGATGAACCAAACAACCTCTGCTGATGAACCAAAAGGTCTGTTGAAGACAAAGACTGCTGAAACAAAGTTCTGCCAAATAGAACGTCTGCTGATGAAGCCAAATGTATGATGAATCTAAGTTCTGTTGTGGATCAATAGATATTGCAATTCAAACAGAAGATCTTTAACATAAGATCTTTAACAGATGATGATCATCAGCTGATAGGGTCTGTTGAAGCAAAGTCTATCAACAGATACTAATGTAACTTAGATCTTAACAGTTCTTAGGCGTTAACAGATGTTAGGACGCTGTAACAGTGCTTAGCCTCTAACAGATGTTAATGTATCTCAGACCCTAACAGTTTTCCCACTAACCGATTGATTAAATTTTCATTCATTCACTAACAATAATATACAACCCTACTACTTGTGCAATACATGAATATCAACAAAAATGTATTATAATGTATAATAACAATAATATATAACAAACAAAAGGTAAATTTACTTGATATTCAAAGTGTAGACATTACATACCAAATACATCAGTTTAGATGCTTCAAATTGTAGCCATTACATACCAAACTTTTAACCACAGTTTGTTAAAACAACAGTTAATAGACATAAAAAAACCGCCAGGAGTCTTCAAAATAAGTGGTTTCTACTTATCTCTTATAAGAAATTTTTTTTCATAAGCATCTAATTGTTAACCTTAGACAGCTTCTTCTGGGTTCTTCTCACATTAGTGGATAGCTCACCAACATTCACAACATCAACATCTTGAGTTGTCCGCTTTCCATTGGGACTTGATCCAGAATCCTTTTCAACTTCAACGGCTGAAGAGTCGGCAGTAACAGAGACAACATCCTTGCAACAGATCACAAAACAACTATTGATCTCATTTAATAAAATAATGAACTCTAAAAACATATTAAACATACTTTCAAAAATAAATACTCGCCCTTGAAGTTTGTTCAGCAGACACCTGGGAAGATTCTGAAAGATTAACATCTTTAAGTGCAAAATCCAGTTTTTGAACCTCAAAAGAAAAATGAATAGATTGAAAAAGTAATTTTATATACTATGATGTGTGCAAAATGTACATATAAATTACATCAAATGAGGCATAAAACTAACCCTTTTTAGTACTAATGTTGGAAAAGTGTGTTTTTATATTCCTTTTGAATTTACAGGACCAAATGAGCTTAAACGAACAAAAGGAACAAATATAAAGCAAAAACCAACATAGATACAAAGAAAATGAATAAACGAGGCATGTCCGACCCCTCGACAGCATTCTCAAGAACAAAAACAAAGAACAGAAGACTGACCACGGGTCGTGCCCACTGGACACGGGGGCGTGGTCAGGTGTCTGCAGAAAGGACAAAGCTGTGGAAGCTTCTATGCCCACCACGGGGGCGTGCCCAGCTCATCACGGGGTGTAGTCAACGCTAAGATTCGCATAATCTTGCAAATCTTGGTAGTACAGATACGCTTCTGCACACGGGGCCGTGCCCACTGAACACGGGCCGTGTTGAGCCCTATGCTGACAAATGTAATTAATGAAGGAAGAGAAAATGGATGGACACGGGGCCGTAGCCAGGCTTCTGTTCAGGCCATAAATAAAGGTGCTTGGTTCACTTCAAATGCATCACTTGGCAAACCACCTCTCTCCCACTTTGCCACCACTCCACCACCCACATCCACCACCATCATCCACCATCCACCTTAAAGTGTGTGTAGTAGTCTCGGGATCCAAGATTGATAGTAAGAGTTCTTGTCAATCAAAGGCCATGTTTGGCTAAGTCTCTTACATCACTTGGTGAAGACAAGTTTTTAATGTATTACTTTTGATTTTTAATCTTTTCGCACTTTTTAGTTGGTTTTGTATTAATGACTTTAATAACTAGTTTATTATGTTGGAGGTGAAACTTCTTTATCATTTGTCTGTGGTGTCTTGTCATTACTTTACTGTCTATATAAAGTAAAAGATTTACACCATTCATATCTCTATGGACTATATAGAGATATGTTGGCTACCTGGTCTGGGGTTAATGGAATGGTTTAGTAAGGTTCTTGCCTTGTTCAGTGTATAGATCCTGCAAGGACCTGGGTCAAGCTTACTAGGACCTCCTTCAATACCCACTAGTATTGGATGGCGGGGGTGCGAATGGCTTGATCCCTCATATGTAAACTACTATTAATACATTAAACCGGCTACTTGGGATTGTATCCCTGCTGACTCAAACCACTTAGCCGAGGGTAACGTCACCTTCAAAAGAGGGGCCTACCACTTTTCGCATTAATAACTTAATTAATTATCTTTCAATATTCTGACCCTTTGGGATTGTATCCTTGCTGACTCAAACCACTGGGTTGAGGGTAACGTCACCTTCAAAAGAGGGGCCTACTACTATAACTAAGATAATCTCTTAAAAAGTGCAAAAAGTGCGAAAATCATCAAAGGATACATTAAAGGCGAGTCAGATCCAAGTGATTCATCATGTCTATCTGTTTTTATTTTATTTTTATTTCTGCATTTTTAGTTTTATTTTTCATGTTTTAAAATCTTTTCTCAAAAATTTTAGCTTAATTAGACGTTGAGGATAAACCGGTACTAAAAGCTCTTGTGTCCTTGGATGACCTCGGTATCTTACCAACGCTATACTACGCTCACAATGGGTGCACTTGCCCATGTGTGTGTTTAGTGTTAGTAGAATATCGTGTTTTATTAATTCAAAACTTGACTAATGTGTAAAAAGGGCTTAAAATATCAATAAAAACATAATACACCCGACACACACCAAGTTTTTGGCGCCACTACCGGGGACACAAGGATTTTAAGAAAGTTAGGAATCAACGGCCTAATCATTTTTATTCTTATTTTTCTATTTTTTGGATTTTTCTTAAATTTTCAGCTTTTGCAGACTTCAGCACGGGGCCACGCCTGGTCGGAAACGGGCCGTGCCCAGCAACCTTACTGGCAGTTTTTGTTTTCTGAGTTACAGAAGAGTGACCACCGGGCCATGGCGGTGCACCACAGGGTCGTGCTGAACTCTCCAGTAACTGGGATCCAGAAAACAATCACTGTAACCACGACCACGGGACGTGGTCAGTGACCACGGGGCCGTGGTGATACTTCTGACAAACGTTCTTTTTTGTTTTTATCACAGGACTTGGAACCCAGTCGTAGCACCTGAACTTTCTACGCAGTGCATGAGCTCCAGTTCCAATAAAGACATCAAAGAGCCTCTAGACGAACCCGAACTCTTTGTAAGAAAAAGACTAAAAGCTAAAGTCCAATAGAAAGCCTCGGGGGACCAACTTCTAATGGCGGATCAGCGTACCCTAATGGATTGCCTACGGCCCACGGTAAGTAATCTAGGAGCCGCTATCAATGCACCGAATGCCGATGCCAACAACTTCGAACTTCGGCCGCATTTGATTCAAATGCTCCAAAATTCCGCAACCTTCCATGGCCTAGCTGACGAATATCCCCATTTACATATTACCAACTTTTTGGAAATATGTGATACTTTCCGGATCAACGGAGCATCAAACGACGCAATCCGCCTCCGAATGTTCCCATTTTCACTAAAAGACCGAGCTAAGGCTTGGCTCAACACCCTCCCTAGTGGTTCGGTAAACACTTGGGATGAACTAGCCCAAAAGTTTCTATATAAGTATTTCCCTCCTTCTAAAACAGCTAAATTAATGACTGAAATTAATACATACTCGCAAGAGGATGGGGAATCCTTATATGAAACTTGGGAAAGGTTCAAGGAGCTATTGAGAAAATGCCCTCATCATGGTCTTGCCGTATGGCAACAAGTATCCACTTTCTATAATTGGTTGTTGCCACACACAAGACAAACACTCAACTCTAGCTCCGGGGGACTTCTAGGTAATCGTCGCCCAAATGAAATTTATAATCAAATTGAGGAAATTGCTCAAAACAATTTTCAATGGCACACCCCCCGAGGCACAAAATCTATTGCCCCTGGCGCCCATAAGGTAGATGAAAACACTTCTTTACAAGCCCAAATCGAGTCCCTATCTTCAAAAATAAAAAAAGTTAGAAATGGAAAAAACGGCCTCGGTTATGGCTTGCGAAGGGTGTGGTGGACCACATGAAAATTTGAGTTATATGAAAGAAATGGATAATCAAACGGAAATGGTAAACTACATTGATAATAGACCTAGGTCGTCGGGTCCCCCAACGGGCACCTACAACCAGGGATGGCGTAACCACCCTAAATGGAATCAAACTTTAGAAATCAACAAGCTAGTATTCAAAACATTGAAAAACAACTAAATCAACTAGCTCAAAATTTCTCCGAGAGACCACAAGGCGCGTTACCCAGCAATACCGAGCCCAACCCAAAGGCGCAAGTACATCTCATAACATTGAGAAACCGTACCGTGGGTCCCGAGGAGGCTCCGCTACCCCCATCCGATAAAAATCCACCCATTCAAACTACGACCTCACCAACGAACCAAAAGGAAACAACTCCTCTGCTAATTCCCGAAGCTACCAAGAACCCCTCGGTACCCTACCCCGGTCGGTTACTTCGCCAAAAGACCAACGAGCAATTCACAAAATTCATAAACTTACTAAAACAATTGCATATCAATCTTCCATTTGTGGAAGTCCTCACTCAAATGCCAAAATATTCAAAATTTATGAGAAACTTCCTCATTCCCAAAAGGAAGATAGAAACATTGCAATTAGTCAATTTAAGTGAAGAATGCTCCGCCGTGCTACTCAACAAACTCCCACAAAAGAAGATCGACCCCGGAAGCTTCACCATCCCCTGTTCCATTGGAGGATCTCATGTACGCAATGCACTGGCCGACCTTGGGGCTAGCATCAATCTCATGCTCGCATCAATGTTTGACCGACTCGGACTAGGTAAGACAAGCCCCAGAAAGATGAGCATACAACTCGCCGATAGGTCTATCAAATATCCACAAGGTGTCGCCGAAAATCTATTGGTAAAAGTCGGAGACTTTGTCTTCCCGGCCGACTTTGTCATACTCGATATGGAGGAAGACACTGAAGTACAACTCATTCTAGGAAGACCGTTCCTTGCCACCGCCCACGCAATGGTGGATATTAGTGATGGAAAGTTAACATTGAGGGTTGGAGACAAAGAGATGAAGTTCGGGGTTGGGAAAAGAGTAGAAGACAACCCGGTCAACCACATGGATGTCATAGACTCAAGTTTGGATGACGCTCTCCGACGGTGCAACATGGGATGCAAGACATCCCACTTGGGTAACATATGACTGACTTTGGGTCTAGCCAATGACCCTTATAAACGTGGCGCACCACGGAGGCAGTCCACGGAACTATCTGTAGTTTTAGTTTAGATTAACTTTTGTGTTTTCTAGTTTAGCTTTACTTTTCAGGAATAAAACACACTTGAAAAGGTGGAGGTTACCAAGGGAACTTTAAAACCACACCCCATGCACGAAAACAGAGCCTCCCGACAATTTTCCATCATTATAGCATGTTCAGCACGGGGCCGTGCTTAGCCCAACACGCCCCGTGCCCAAGGCTCTGCAGAAATTGCCCAATTCAGGTAACTGGACACGGGGTCGTTCTCACTGAACACGCCCCGTGTCCAACCTTCTGTTAAATTTTGTTACTGGCGATCTGACCACGGGGCCGTGCCCGGACCAACACGGGCCGTGGTCAGACGCCCAGTAACACAAATTTTGTTTTTCAACACATTTTTACACATTCAATCAACCTAAAAACTTATTTATGGGACAATTGAGGACAATGTGTAATTTAAGTGTGGGGGGATGCTAAAACCTTGAATTTTGCAAGTCCTAATAACAAGCCTTACACAAAATTCTATTGGAACAGCTAATCACCCCAAAAAAATTTTCAAAAATTTTCATTTTTTTTACTTGCCTTGGTTTAAGTTAGGAATAACAAGTTCTAAAAAGGTTATATTTTTAAAAATTTACAACCGATAGCGTCGTGATAAAAAGAACCAACATAAGAAAATTATGAAAAGGCATGACAAATCTAATTAAAATTTGATTATATATACTTGATCACATTATAAACCCATTCCCACAACAAGTGAGGTTTGAGCCTTTATTGAGCATACAAGCATATATCTTTAAACTAAATGCTCATTTTTCGTTTCTTGTGTGAATAGCCGCTTGGTTCTTACGACTCTAAAACTTGCCACGACGATACATTCCCGGTCCTTACCAACTTAAACCCAAGTAAGTAAATGATGGAGGTATTAAGACTAACCCATTTTCCTTTCAACACCATTATTTTTCATTTTTTTATCACCTACCCAAAAGATCCCCCTAGTTAACCCCTTTGAGCCTAAACCTTTTTATTTCTAAACCCACAAAACAAACACCCTTTACCCACCAAAAACTTTTTCTTTTCAACCCCTTTATTTTAGTAGAAAGCTCGGTTTTCTTGTGACGATTCATATAAAAAAATGAAAGTTTAGCAATAAACAAACAAGTTCCTCAAAGAAACTTTGTTTGAAGATGCGTAGTTTGAATAAAAGTTACAAAAACAAAAAGTTTTACGACGACCGACACTTTTTACGCTTTTAGCCCTTTTTACTAACCACTAACCAAAACCGCCTACCTTTAGCCCAAGCCTAACCCTTTCCAAAGTCCTCTTGATAATTACAAAGGTTTATAGTTAAAAAGAAGGAGGTTTGATTGCTTGGCAAGCATATGGTAAGAGTAAGTCCATGCCGGTCTCGAGTGCTTCACAAAAATACATCTTCGGCCGAGTGTTGAGTGATCTCCCATGAGGTATGTGAACATGTATATAAATGGAATTTCAAAGAGGCATGTTATGCCCAAATAAGTAATTCTTTTTATGAAACGTTCTTAATAAATCATAACGAATAGGATTGTAAATAGAATAAAAATAGAACCCAATAAAGATCTTGGATTCCCGACACTCAAGACAAGCCCAAAACTTTTCTTCTACCTATTCCATTTGGGTGTGTAAACCACATATTAAAGAGTTTAGCTTGAGGACAAGTAAAGATTCAAGTGTGGGGGTATTTGATGTGTGCAAAATGTAACATATAAATTACATCAAATGAGGCACAAAACTAACCCTTTTTAGTACTAATGTTGGAAAAAATGTGTTTTTGTCTTCCTTTTGAATTTA
The DNA here is from genome assembly GCA_030545235.1 of Helianthus tuberosus. NCBI lineage: Eukaryota > Viridiplantae > Streptophyta > Magnoliopsida > Asterales > Asteraceae > Helianthus > Helianthus tuberosus. The sequence continues at coordinate 50,551,667 of CM060371.1, read as the reverse complement.
CAGGACCAAATGAGCTTAAACGAACAAAAGGAACAAATATACATAAAAAACAAACATAAATACAAAGAAAAGGAATAAACGTGACATGCTCGACCCCTCGACAGCATCCTCAAGAACAAAAACAAAGAACAGAAGACTAACCATGGGTCGTGCCCACTGGACACGGGGGCGTGGTCAGGTGTCTGCAGAAAGGACAAAGTTGTGGAAGCTTCTATGCCCACCACGGGGGCGTGCCCAGCTCAGCATGGGGCGTGGTCAATGCTAAGATTCGCAGAATCTTGCAAATCTTGGTAGTACAGATACGCTTCTGCACACGGGGCCGTACCCACTGAACACGGGCCGTGTTGAGCCCTATGCTGACAAATGTAATTAATGAAGGAAGAGAAAAGGGATGGCCACGGGGGCGTGTCTGCTGGACACGGGGCCATGGACGGGCTTCTGTTCAGGCTATAAACAGAAGTGCTTGGTTCACTTCAAAGGCATCCCTTGGCAAACCACCTCTCTCCCACTTTGCCACCACTACAACACCCACATCTACCACCATCATCCACCATCCACCTTAGAGTGTGTGTAGTAGTCTCGGGATCCAAGATTGATAGTAAGAGTTCTTGTCAATCAAAGACCATGTTTGGTTAAGTCTCTTACATCACTTGGTGAAGACAAGTCTTCAATGTATTACTTTTGATTTTTAATCTTTTCGCACTTTTTGTTTTGTTTTGTATTAATGACTTTAATAACTAGTTTCTTATGTTGAAGGTGAAACTTCTTTATCATTTGTCCGTGGTGTCTTGGCATTACTTTACTGTCTATATAAAGTAAAAGATTTACACCATTCATATCTCTACGGACTATATAGAGATATGTTAGCTACCTGGTCGGGGGTTAAGGGAATGGTTTAGTAAGGTTCTTGCCTTGTTCAGTGTATAGATCCTGCTAGGACCTGGGTCAAGCTTACTAGGACCTCCTTCAATACCCATTGGTATTGGATGGCGGGGGTGCGAATGGCTTGATCCCCTCATATGTAAACTACTATTAATACATTAAACCGGCTACTTGGGATTGTATTCATGCTGACTCAAACCACTTAGCCGAGGGTAACGTCACCTTCAAAAGAGGGGCCTACCACTTTTCGCACTAATAACTTAATTAATTATCTTTCAATATTCCGACCCTTTGGGATTGTATCCTTGCTGACTCAAACCACTGGGTTGAGGGTAACGTCACCTTCAAAAGAGGGGCCTACTACTATAACTAAGATAATCTCTTAAAAAGTGCAAAAAGTGCGAAAATCATCAAAGGATACATTAAAGGCGATTCGGATCCAAGTGATTCATCTTGTCTATCTGTTTTTATTTTATTTTTATTTCTGTATTTTTAGTTTTATTTTTCATGTTTTAAAATCTTTTCTCAAAAAATTTAGTTTGATTAGACGTTGAGGATAAACCGGTACTAAAAGCTCTTGTGTCTTTGGACGACCTCGGTATCTTACCAATGCTATACTACGCTCACGATGGGTGCACTTGCCCATGTGTGTGTTTAGTGTTAGTAGAATATCGTGTTTTATAAATTTAAAACTTGACTAATGTGTAAAAAGGGCGTAAAATATCAGTAAAAACATAATACACCCGACACACACCATACTACCTCATCAGTATTTTCATCACCATTAACATCTCCACCAACCAACTCAGCAATTATTACTGGATCATCACATGTTTTTTGCATGGTATAAACACGATAGTCATTTTTAAGATTGAATTCTAAAACCTCAATCTTAAAAGCGACCTTCTTATCAACCAATCGAAATATCTCATGAGGGAAACATTCAGTATCATTCACCTTCACCTGCATCTCTCTTATGTCACCCGTCGCTAATCCAAGAAGTTTCTAAACATCTCTATCAAACATAACAAAAGAAACACTACCACTCTCATCCTGCACCCGGACTTGCACCTTGAACCTGAAATATATACAAATGACTAAGTAAACTCCAAATTATATTGAAATATCAGTCTTAAACTGTTATTTATATAAATAAAATGTTAAATAATCATCATTGCTTACTTTGTGGTGATAGATGTACATTCACTACGACATTTGGAACAAACCAAAGAAGTCGCAGGCAATTGAACAATATCATCCGAAACATTTTCAACATTCTGTAAGTATTCACTTTTAGCCATCACCTTCTTGAAACACTTACTACAGGCAGGATAAAACCAACCATACTCTTCTTGCACAATCTTAATTGTCGCAACCACAACACAAGACATTTCCTGTAAAAACAATATATCAACTTGTAATCTATAGTTTAATAAACATGCAAGTTATAAACCAAACTATATAAAAAGATGTGAAACATTTTCTATCTCACTAATCTCATCAACATGTTTCCTCACACCATCTGTTAAAATTCTTTATGGAATGGAAAAATGATCTGAGACGATAGTATTGTTTGAGAAGTAGAACCACTCCCTTGTCCAAATTTCAGTATAAGGCTTTTGGATACCACAAATGATTAGAATTAGTATACAAATAACATGAAACCAAGTATTTGACTTGAGCATCTATATACAATAGAAATTATATTAACAAATTACATCCTCCTTAGCTGATTAACTTCATCGATTTCTTCATTCAGAAACATTCGTGTTGCAAACTTATCACTTTGAACTGTATATTCACCTACATGCAAAAGTATATAGATATTTAGTCAACCTGTTATTATATTTTCAGAAATAAAGAGTATAGCTATGATTTGCAGAAAGTAACAAAAATTACCTTTCCATTCCTTACACTTTCCATGCTGTATAACAGCCATCACATGCTCATGAGCTGGGATTTTAGAGATGAACTCCTTAAACTGCAGAGCATAATCATTCTACATGGTACACCGCAAAACCTTACCCCTACATGAAAACAATATTCGTATGACGATAAACTAAAGATTAATTTATAACCATTTTTTACAATCTATAATATCAAAGCTAAATTGAATGAATAACAACACAAAATCAAAGGAAATTTATGACATTTATTAAAGTAGTAAATGAGCCATAAATTAACTAACATATTCACTTGAAGAATAAATTGTTGATCTCATTTATACCATGATTCAACATTAGATACAAACACTATTGATCTCATTTATTACCATTACCATAATTCCACATTAAATACCAACATTCTTCATCTTATTTATTAACATCGTTAAATACAAACAATGATTTGTACATGACTGAACATGTAAACATCAACTTACTCCAAGTCTTGAATATCAAAATTGATCTTCTTAGTTTCTTTTGGAGGTCGACCAAAGAATTCAAGATCTCCACACCAAACCACAGATCCAACAACATCTATATGTATACAACAGTATAAGTAAAACTTTATAATTTTATACAGAGGAGACATGATTACAAAAATATACACTACCAACACTCAAAGAGTTTAACGCATCTCCTTGAAGAATATCTTGATAAGCTCTGAAGTTGAAACCATACTCAACACCTTGCCAATCTCTCACAGGTGTAACAGTTGTGCATCTATAAAAGTTGATTTTATAATCATGTACTACAACTTTATATAAATCTTTATTATCACCAACACCAAATTTCGACAGAATCACAACAGCATCTTCTTGAAGTTGTCCATCAAAAACAGGTATCAGATGACTTTTAATACCTGCTTGAATATTAGCACCCTGAAGAACATTTAAAGAAAGTATTTGATAGAACGGAAAAGCATAAATACAAATTACCTTTTCATCAATGAAGATGAGATCCATTTTGTAACCTTGATTCCATTTTCGAATAATCCTCGCTTTCATGTTCCACATATATTTCCCAGGATTCAAATCGTTAACAAAACTAAGATTGTTACTCTCAACTGATATTGACATGCTTCTAATTTGGAATTCGGATTGTGATCAAATTTCAAATTTCAAAATTCAAAATCAGAGAAGATGAAAGTGTGATCAAATATGAAGAGCGAAATAAGAAGAAAAGCCTTATATAAGAAGATGATTGACAGGAGTTTGTGAGTGACACGCATTAATTGCAAATTACTTATTCCCATGCATTTTTTAATTTGAATTTGCCGGCAATTAACCTTACATATCTGCTGATCTAAAGGCATTACATAAAACTTCAACCTCTGCTGGGTATTAAAGTATAGACGGATATATATGGGCAGATGTTTACTTTGGCAGAGGTTTGATTGAATTTTAAATGATTTTATATATTAAGACTTATGATGCAGTAATGACATAAGAAAAGCATTGTTGGACAGCCTCTTTGGCTGCTACATCAGCTTCTCTTATGTCATTGTGATTTCTCATTTTATAGAAAGTATAGATAGAAAAAGATAACCTCATTCTTTATTCTTTAATCCTATAAGGTATTTTAGTCATGTTTTTATATTTAATAGAAAAAAATAACCTCGTTCAAAGGACTAAGACTAAATATGTTACTTTTATGAAAATCATTGATCAAACATCTAACTTCCCATAAAAAGAAAAATAATAGAAATCCGTAATATGAGTATACCAAAGGAGCATAATTGTAGTTATTTTAGAGTAAACTGCTAAAATGATCTCTGGGGTTTGGTCATTTTTTTCACTTTAGTCTAAAACTCAATCCTTTTGAATTTGGGTCTCTGTGGTTTCAATTTTATTGTCATTTTCATCCAAAAGCAAAATCTAGTCAGATTTTTCATTTAACATCCAGGTTTATTTGGTCTTTTTCCTCCCTTTTAATGAAGGGCAAAATGGTCTTTATCCGTGAATACCTTCCGTTTCTTCGAGATCTGAACAGAAATTGCCGATAGAATCAACTTCTATGGCGATTAAGGTTGGTTTGTTAAAGAAATCTATTACGGATGCAACAACGTCGTTTCAATCGTTGGCGTCTTCATTTGCTGGAGAAAGTGTTGAAAGAAACGTTTCGAACGTCAGATAGGTGTCCTTGTTATGTATAGTAGCTCTGGCACCGTCGTTCTCGTTGAAGAAACCTCCACTTCTATCGTCTCCTCGGAAAAGACAAAGCACTGAGATGACATCAGCTTCTTTTCACGGATCTGGAAGAGAGAACGTTTCCAGCACCGGTTGTCATTGTTGCAAAAGACTATTTTGCCCTTCATTAAAGGGGAGGAAAAAGATTTAAAAAAAAAAACTGGAGATTAACTAAAAAATTTGACCAGATTTTGCTTTTGGATGAAAATGGCAATAAAATTAAAACCACAAGGACCCAGATTCAAAAGGTTTGAGTTTTGAACTAAAATGATAAAAGTGACCAAACCTCAAGTACCATTTTGACAGTTTACTCATAATTTTAAGAGTAAATTACAAGTTTTGTCCTTTATGTTTACACTAAATTGCAGGCGCTATCCTTTAGCGCAAAAGTTGACAAGTTTTGTACTTAATGTTCCAAAATCTTGCACGTTATGTCCTTTAGGCCAAACCCAGTTAGATTTTTTGGTTAAATCTGGTTTTGGCTAAATCTGGTCATGTGACTTGCACATGAGGGCATTATTGTCTTTTCGTCTCTTCAGGGACTACTATGTACAACAACTAATATTAAGGGGCTATTGTGTACAAAATAAAAACATATAATAAAAGACTTTGCATTCTCTCTCTTCTTCCCTCTCTCTCTCTGTCTCTCTCTCTCTCTTCTCTCTCCATTTGTAGAAGGTACAACAGATTGACTCTTGAAAAGATGATCCAGCTTCCGACCGGTCCGAAAGAGGGTTCTGCGGAGGAGATGCAGTACGAAAGGATCGGCAGTGGTTTCTCGTCCTACGGAGGTGGCCATAGCGGCGGAGGACCTAAGGGTAGAGATAGAGATGCGGATGGTGACGGTTCATGGGGAAATAACCGAAGATCTTACGGTGGATTTGATAACGATTCATGGCGTTAGCACCGGAGGACCGTTGGAGTAGGGGGAGGACTGTTGGATTTGATGACGGTTCATAGCTGTAGCACCACCACCTGTTAGATCTTCTAATTTTGGTTCCGGATTTCGTGATTCCAGTGGTCCGGAACAGGACCGTTGGAGTAGGGGAGTGGTGGTCGGAGACTCGATGCCGGAATTGTTTTTTGGGGTTTTTGATATTTTTGGTTTTGGGGATTTTTGGAGGTTTTTTATTTGGTATTTAGGTTTTTTATTTGTGGGGGTTTTTGATGCAAGTAACAATGAGCAATGAATGTGGAGGAGGAGGTGGAGGGTGGATGTGACGGTGCAGGGTGGTAGTGGTGGTGGAGGGTGGTGGTGATAGAGGTTATATATATAGTTAAAATAATAATAATATTTTAAATTATTTTGTTTTATTTTTTATATACTATTAAATAAATAGGGTAAAAAGACTAAAATACCCTTGGGTAACTAGATTTAACCAAAAAATCTAACTGAGTTTGGCCTAGAGGATATAACGTGCAAGATTTTAGAACATTAAGTACAAAACTTGTCAACTTTTACGTTAAAGGACAACACCTGTAATTTGATATAAACATAAGGGTGTTGGGTATAATCATCGGGGAGTGATGCGGTGAGTTGGTGTCACCGAGCGGTGACCACCCCCACTTGTTTAAGTCACCGAAATTTTGCACTTTTTCGGTGTATATTCACCGATGCGGGAAGAGGAGGGAAGGAGGAGGGAGGTTTAATGGTGTGTCCCAACCCCTTTCAATTAATCACAATTTTTTTTTATTTTTTAACCTACTCAAACACCCTAGGGTGATTGACCATACCCCCTGATTGAGTGCAAAATGGGGAGTGGAATGGGGAGTTGACATAGCATAATATTATTGGGTAGGATTTCACTCAAACACCCTAGGGTGATTGACCATACCCTCACCCTAAAGGATAAAACTTGTAATTTCCTCTAATTTTATAAAACTTTAATTACTAAAAAGACTACAGAGAAAGTAGGCCCATAATGTTTGGAATTTGCATCATTGCATGTGGCTACTGTCCATTAGGGGTGAGCAAAAACCGAACCGAAAACCGAAACCGCACCAAAAACCGTAAAAACCGAAACCGCAAAACCGCAACCGACACAAAAACCGCAAAAACCGAAACCGCAAAAACCGAAACCGCAAAGGTATGGTGCGGTTCGGTTTTAGCTTTAAAAACCGCACCAAAAAACCGAAACCGCACCGCAAAATTATTATTATATATATATATATATATATATATATATATTATATATATAATATACTTAAAGATTTAAATATAAAATTCCCTATATATTATATAATCTGTGTTTGTTAAAAAAAAAAATACAGACTTGACTTTGTTAAGTTAACTATCGTCTGCTCCCTCTAAAAAAAATGATGTTAACCTACTAGTTACAAGCCCATTAAATTAGCACTCCAAACAGCCCAACTTTCAACCCAATAAGAGGATGGCGGGTTTAAAAATTGGTAAGGTTTTCTTTACATGTGTGAGTTTATATTTCAAATACCTACTAACATATATTTTTTGTTTTTTTTTTCTATCTAGGAAACACTAATGGCAAATGATAGTTGGAAACATTGAAAGTTGGAAAGATTGAAAGTTGGAAACAAGAATGAGTTGGAAACAATATTACGTTTTTATTTGGATACGACTATGTGATTAAGCTTTCACCGTTTCACATAGCAACTATTATTCTAGACATGTTTCTAGTACAAACTCTTGTTTTGATTGATGTCCTCTAGCCCATACATATGCTCTTCACATTGCTCTTGCAAAAATTATATTCTAATTACCATCAAGTATTAGTTGTATTCCAGTATTAAAACCGAGAGTTTTTTTTTGATGTATTCAAGTATTGCTGAGAGTTTTTTTTAGATGTATTCAACTATTAAAACCGAAACCGCACCGAAACCGAACCGCAACCGCAAATAAACCGCAAAAACCGTACCGCAAAAAAACCGCAACATGTGGTTTTAAAAAAATAAAAACCGCACATCGCGGTATGAGTTGCGGTTTTATGCTAAAACCGCACCAAACCGCACCATGCTCACCCCTACTGTCCATTGACCTAGTACCAGACTACCATTATGGACTTTATGGGTTGTGAAGGTTGGTACATTCAACAAATTGCATTAGTAAATGCAAGACCTATAGGATTGTTGTTAAGTGGCGTGGAGAGGTTTTGTGGTCTGTCAAATTAGTCGTATTCAAGTAGTGGTCTATTGGTTTCGGAGGGTCCGAACTATCAAAATATCTATATGACAAAAGATCAATACAAATATTTTTATCATACAAAACGTATCAATAGAGTGAAAAGACAAAAAAAAAATGCAGTGACATTTTCGTAAGTATTTACTCATAGAGTAATTATCAAAATTGCCCTACAAATGATCTTGTAGGGTGATTTTGATCTTATAGAGTAATTTTGTAGAATATCATAATTACTCTACAAATGATCTTGTAGGACAATTTTGTAGAGTATCATAATTACTTTACAAATGATCTTGAAGAATAATTTTGATCTTGTATTGTAATTTTGAGTTGTGTGTTGTTTGACAAACTTGTAGAGTAATTTTGATACACTTGTAAATTAATTTTGATTATTGCCCTATAAGATCATTTTACGGAATTACCTTATAAGATCAACATTACCCAACAAGATCATTTGTAGAGTAATTTTAATAATTACCATACAAGTAAATAATTATGAAAAGACCACCGTTTTTTTTTTTTTTTACTTTTTTATGCCTTTCATACGTTTTGTACGATAAGTCTTTTTGTACGTAAACTTAACTCATATCTATATATAGAAATTAAAGGATTTGGATTATGTCACAAATGAACTAGAAAATAATCGTGTTTTAAGTATGTTTGAGTTGGCCCCACCAATTATAATAGCAAAGTAGAAATAAAGAGAGGAGAGTGAAGAATGAATATAACATCATCGGAAAATAAAATTTCCGATAGCAGGGCACAGACGTTTATAGGGGGAAGATTTGGTGTTGAAGGAGATGGTGGTTAATGGTTATTGGGGTTATTTACTAAAATGAGAAAACAACTATCGGATCTTAATATTTTTTTTCCTTAACTGAGCTTTATGTAAAATAAAGCCCATATATAACTAGTATTTTTAAGTTTTTATTTTTTATTTATTACTTTAGCATAAATGTCATGGATAAATTTAGGATTTATAGTGTTATATTTTTATATTAGTGGTAAATACGTAATGTTGTACAATTTTTTATCATTTCTTGATATATTAATTTTTTTTTCTAATGGGAAAGAATAACGTTCATGACTAAAAATACGTACGAAGAATACGCGACATAAGCAACCGTCGGATTTGAAGATCAATGTCCCAGATAAGCGCATGCAAATTACGTAACTTTAATGATCAAACAATTGAAAAAAAAATGGCAATTTGGTCATAAAATTTGAAAACCCTTCTATTCAAACAAACAACCCGTCTCTTCATTTCTTCATTCTCCTTTCACTTTTCAAAATCAAAAGAAGACGATAATCACGAAGGCAAAAAAACCCTAAATCGTTCAATCGTCTTCAAAAACACGAAATCGACATGGAAATTACACAGAAATATCAACGTAAGTGCATTACGTTATTCTATATTCAAGTTTATAGTATGATTTCATCTAAAATACGTCATTAAAACTTCACATGTAAGAAAAAACGACCATCAGAAGCAAATAAACCTGAAATGGAGCAATCGAAGAAGAAGAAAGATGAAGGTAAGTACATTACGTAGTTTTTATAGTCGATATTTATGAAAATGAATTTAACTACGTTTTTTTATCTTAGGTACAAGCAGCACAACAGCAGCAACAACATCAACTTTGCAAGCTAAGAAACTAAGAACAAAGAAGAACAATGACATGCCATGTCTTAAAAAGACTGATGGTACGTGAATCGAGATTTAGCTATTTGTTTTTTATGTGATACGGGATTTTAGATTTAGGCATTCATTGAGTATCTGCTACGTGATGTGTTCTGTATATGATACGTGATTTTAGGTTTGGGCATACATTGAGTGTCTACTACGTGATTTAACTATTTGTTGTTTGATTTTAGGTTTGGGCATACATTGAGTAGATTGTTGCGTGATTTAACTGTTTTTTGTTGTATATGATACGTGATTTTATATTTAGCTATTTGTTGTATATCTGATACGTGATTTTAGATTTGGGCATACATTGAATGTCTGCTACATGATTTTAGATATAGGAATACATTGAGAAACTACTACATGATTTAGTTTTTTGTTGTTATATTAATTTTAGATTTGGGAATACATTGAGTATCTGCTACGTGATTTAGCTATTTGTTGTTGTATATGATACGTGATTTTAGATCTAACTATTTGTTGTGTATTTGCTACGTGTTTTAACTAATTGTTGTGTATCTGATACGTGATTTTAGATATAGGCATACATTGAGTATCTGCTACGTGATTTAGCCATTTGGTTGTGTATCTGACTCGTGATTTAGATATAGGGTTAGTTGCATTAAGCATTTGTTATTGCTTGCACATGGTATATGATTATAAATGTACAGTTAATTTGAATCTCACATTTCATTGTTTCTTTGGCATATAGGTAATTGTCAAGTGTATCTTATGATGACGATGACGACTTTGTTAACCCACCCAAGCGATTAAAAGAATCAGATACAGTTTTGGAAAGCATTTTGCCTCCAAGAAAACCCTTTGTTCCGTACAAAGACAAGAAGCTAATAGTGAGGGCATGTGTAAACAACCTCAAACAAGCCATAGATAGCTTTACTAAAGCTCAAACATAAGCAATTTAAAAAATGGGTTTTGGGTCTTTGCTTTCAATGAATATAACAACCGTACCAACAAGGATGGAACATTGGTTGTTATCAAACTGCGATCATGAACGAAGCGAGCTAAACAATGTTGTAATTTGACTTAAGTCAACTTCCATTCCTGAAATGATTGTTTTTCCATTTCTGTTTTCCAACTTTTATCTAGTAGTAGCACTAAAAGTTTAGTTCCCAAGTTTTTTTCGTGCTAACTGTAACGCTTCGCATTTTATACTTTCCTTATTTAGAAAGTATAACTCGTATTTCTATTTTTGGAAACTTGTAATCGTGTTGTATTAGTATTTCTTTCCTGTATTTGTAATCCGGGACTTCGATCGTAATGGAAATTCATTTTCATACTTATACTTGTTATACTTATCTTAAACACAATCAAACTTTGGATACACATTTGCATGCAACCGAGACGTATTACACGCTTGATTTAATGTTTATACGTTGCACGTTACTTACACGACACTTACAAACACGTTCCACGCTCAAAACAAGCCAAGACATGAAGTTTTAGCATAAAATGATAAACAAGTGGAAGTTCAGGGGCTAAATCATAAAAAATCAAACTTGCTGGCTCCAAGGGAGCGCCGCGTCACACGACCCCCTGCCCCTCTTACCCTTCGCGTGATACCAAGGCTGGCGATCCGCAGAATGTTGTTTCTCTCTCATGGATTGGCCACCTTTCTCTTCCCCAATCACCAAACAACCTCCATTAAACACAAACCCTATCTCCTCTCTATATAAACAAGCCTCCATCTCACCATTTTAACTTTCAACTCTTCTACACTCACAAAACTCTCTCAAATCAGTTGCAAACACAAGGAAAGGGTAGAAAACTCTAAGTCCTAAAGTAAGTTCAAACTCACATTTTCTTCATCTTTTCTTCTTCAACAAAGCTTGGAACACCTTGGTAAACTAAGGTGGAACATCACCATTTTGAGGTCCAACGTTCTGTTTTTGAAGAAAAACTTTGCTTATACTTGTTTAAATTTAACTTTCTTGTAAGAATCTTGCACCTAACTTGTCTCTAGCCTCATCTATGATTATGGGGCTTGAATAAGGTCGATTCTCATGAGTTTAAAGGTCCAAGAACCTCATAAACTTCCTGTTTTAACAAGGTATTGATAACCTACAAGTGTTGATAACCTAAATGGCTTAAACCAGTGGCTCTGATACCACCTTCTGTCGCAACCCCCGACCCCACCCTGGGAGTAGGTGCCGCGAGTCTGACCGGTGGTGTCGGTGTTTATTAAATTTGCAGCGGAATTATTCATCAGGATCGTAGTAGGGTTTGCAAAGTTTATACTAGTAGTTACTGCTAGGCGTTCTTGGTAGGTGTTTGTAGAACTATGATGATCAATAAAAACTCGTTATCTCGCTGGTCTGTAAGTGTTGGAATCATCATAAGGAAATGAGGCAAAAATTTTACATCCAATTGTAGGTTGGAAGTTCTGTGTAGCAATGTTTCATATGGTTAGAATGAATTTTTCTCCAAAACGATTGAGAAGTTGTTCTGTCTTGCTATTGTATCTGATTTCCATATAGTCAATCATACTATGATGGTAGAATTGAACTATTTCATCATCCGTTAGCTGTGTAGGAAGAAAAACTTGTAACAAAAGAAGGTCAGTTTCATTACCTTCATTATCTTTTATTTCTACTACCTTTACTCTAGTGGCGATTGGATCTCCAAAGGCTAAATCTACCAATCTTTGTTGTAATTCATACAAAATTAGAGGAAATTTTGTACAAATCTTCTGTGATACAATTTGTTTAAACTCAGGAAAACGTTCTATTACAGACTTTAGATAATGTTTCCATAGTGTATAAAGAATTCTAATCCTGAACATTTCATAGTTTCTGTTTATCGTTGTATTTTCCTTTTTCTCAATTTTTTGTAGTAACTGTCTATATTTTGTTTTGAGAACAACCAGCTTTTGTTTTAATAAACCATGCTCAATCTTTTCTTGTATAGATTGTGTATTTTTTCCTTGTTGTACAAGTTGTTCTTGTAACTTAGTGATTAGCTCTTCTTAAGCTTTTATCACTTGTTCCGGCTTTGTTTTTGCCATATCTGCAAATGTTTGAACCTCTTCAGGTTCTATGTAAAAGCCACTTATCCCAAAATGTTCTCTTGTAGTTTCCATAGCTTTTTGAAAATCTATGAATCCTTTATTAATTGGAATGGGGCATTAGATATGTTTAGCACCGTTTCCCATTTATTTACGCTTGCTAGTCCAGCACCCCATGTGAAGTTTCAACTCAAGCTAATTTAATAAATGAGTTCTCGCAAATATGGCTGTAAACGAATCAAGCAAACACGAACATGGCTTTGTTTGTTTGTGTTCGTTCATTAAGGATTGAACCCGTTCATAAACGCTTACCGAATAAGATTTCTTGTTCGTATTTGTTCATCAAGGAAATAAATGTGTTCATGAATTGTTCATGAACATTACCGAACGCAACGAACACAAGAACACAAACAAATGTTCATGAACACAAACAAACTTTCATACACACAAACGAATATATATTTTTCATTTTAGAATAAAATCAACAAATTTCTCATCACAATGATTACAAATAATCCACTAAAAATAAATATCTACTTAACATAATTTTCCGAACGTAGTTGACATAATTGTCATAAACTTAACTAACAAAAAAATTAAGAACTTTCTCAAGCTTTAACACAAAGTGAAATTGAAATGGTCAAATGGGAATCTAAGAGGCGTATAGTATAACGGGGTATATAAAAACCTTTAAGTGAACAAACACAATTGAACATACCGAACGTTCACGAACATAAACGAACTTACCACCGAACAATTCATAAACGTTCCATTCATTTACACCCATGCTTATCCATCGTACCCTTCTAGATAAGTAATTTGTGAAATGATACACACCTAGTTAGTGACGAAGAAGTCCTGTGTTGATATACGGTCGCTTTTGATCTCCGTAAATTAGTAGATGGTTTCACTCAATTCGGTTGAAACATTCACTCGATCGTCGGTAATGAATCTACTTGTGTTAATTTCATTGAATTGAGTTAGGGTTTAGTGAAGTTGGTAAGATGGTGTTGGTATTGGCAATTGGGGATTTGCATATTCCACATAGGGCACCTGATCTTCCTGCAAAGTTCAAATCTATGCTTGTTCCTGGAAAGATTCAGCATATTATTTGCACTGGTAATTTGTGTATCAAAGTAAGTATGTACTTACTCATTCATTCATTCTTTCTTATACTGCTTTATTATTAGATTATTAAAATATGATTAGCTTTTTAGCGTTTCGAAAGCGTATGCTTGTAACTTTGTTTCTTAACCCTAATTAAGGGATCACTGAAATTTGATTGGTTCTTTAAGCAAATTGAGTTAGGGGCTGTTTGTTTACCTCTTAACGAGGCTCTTAATGGTTCAGAACTCTTACTGGTTCAACATTTAATGGTTCAGACTGTTTGTTTCGAGGGCAGATATCTGAATGGTTAAGACCTCTAATCTGAATTGGTCTCTGAACGGTTAAGCATTATACTGGCTCTTAATGGTTCAGACCTCGCACTTAACCATTCAGAAGTTGCCAAACAGCCTCTTACTGTTATAGGGATTAGCCTTTACGCATTTCAAGATCGTTTGCTAGGAACTTTGCTTCTAAACGATCAATGTACATTGAGAAAAAGATAGAAGACGCAACGTTCGAATCTTTAAGCTGTCTCTTATCATTATTATATCTGTTAGTGTGAGCCTTGTTTTTGCTGTCTTTTCAAGTATGTTTATTGTTTATAAACTAATGATCATTTGAAATATTAACCGCTCTTCGGAACAGTAGTTGAATCTTATTATAGGCTCTTTAAGTCTAAACGAGCACTAATATTGGTAATGTGGGTTCTTATCGGTTTTCATGTCTAAATTTGGCAGTTCCGTTATCATTTTACCTACTTTCTGTTCTGAATGTGACTGTGTGGCTCTCAGTATTGTTAGTTCTATTTTGTTTAGCGAGACTGCTTTACTAGCATCCTTTAACTTTGATTACATTCCGTGCAAATTTAGATAATTCCTTCGGCTTCTTCCTTGATTGGCTTAACACTATAGTTATCAAGTTGTGCTTACAATGCGAGTTAATATGTATATTGTATGAAAGTTATTAAAACAAAGTTGTTTTGTCTACTGTGTGTTTTACAAATTTCGAGTATGTTTTGGATGTTGATCTGGTGTCTCATCGCATTTTTCTCTGGTTTATGTCTCTTTGATCAGGAAGTTCATGATTATTTGAAGAGCCTATGTCCAAGTTTGCATATAACGCGAGGTGAATATGACGAAGATTCTCGTTATCCAGAGACCAAAGTTATTACTATTGGTCAATTCAAACTTGGATTGTGTCATGGTCATCAGGTGAGTTTATTTAACACCTTGTAGATTTATGTAACCTATGATGGTTGAGGCTCATGAACCCGTATTAACCCTTCTTATGTGTCTTTTCACAATTAAACGGGATGGTTAACTTTCTGAGACCTGTACCTGATTTTTTTATAGCACAATTATCAATTTTGTGAAAATGGTAAAAAGAAAAAGGGAAAACGCGTTATGTAAGGATGATCGGTTTCGATACGTTGCCGAAACCTTGCAAAAGGCACCACTATACTTTCCGATTTTGTCCAAAGTTATTTCCAAAAAAAATGTAGTAATCTCTTGAATGTTTTTTAAAAACAATGGTTTGTTTGCAACAGAATCTAAAATATGATGATCCGAAGAGTTAAATTGTTTTATAGCGGGCTATGAGCTTTTGATAAAAGACATGTAGGAAGAGTAAGGAAGAACCACTCAGTATATATAAATGGCATACGAGCATTCACATCGGCTTCTCTATCCCCATCCACATAATTACACTAAAAATCACTATATTTTCTTTCTCCTTTTCAGTTAAATAATATTTCCTTTATACCTTTATCAGTACCTTTTCTCTCTCTTTACTCACAACTACTTTAAAAAAATATTAAAAAATAAATGCGGGGGAACAATGTCTTCCCAAATATACAGATGAACAGTAACCTTTTCTCTCTCCACTCACAACCACTTCCTAAAATATGCTTAACTCACTCACAAATATATGCAGAACCTGTTGTGA
The DNA here is from genome assembly GCA_030545235.1 of Helianthus tuberosus. NCBI lineage: Eukaryota > Viridiplantae > Streptophyta > Magnoliopsida > Asterales > Asteraceae > Helianthus > Helianthus tuberosus. The sequence goes on along the minus strand of CM060371.1, from coordinate 50,535,742 downwards.
ATGCTCTACTATTTGGAGTTCACTTTGACCCATTTACTTATGAACTAACACTTTGTTTTGGGTTATGTTTGATTTAATGGGTAAGATAGAAAAAAAAAAGTAACTGAAAAGTAAACCGGTCAAAAGTCGTCCAACATGTATTTTTAATGCATACACCCTACTAAATTGCTTTTTAAAAAGTTCGACTATTGCCATTTCTAATCATATTTTACGCAAGAGATTTATTAAAAATGTATACAGAATGGAGAAAAGTAGCGTTTCGGGTTGTCCTGCGTGTCCTATTTGACACGTACCAAAATAGCCATTCCGACCCATCCAACGCGCTTACTCGCTATCTCTACCAGAAATGAAAATCCATATCTAGCTCTTAATGTTTGTCTAGTTCACCAACTATCGTAACTGGTTTTGTTTTATCCCAAGCGTTTGTAACGTTGTACTATGTTTAGGTAGTTCCATGGGGGGATTTGGACTCATTAGCGATGCTACAGAGACAACTGGATGTTGACATCCTGGTTACAGGTCATACTCATCAGTTCAAGGCGTACAAACACGAGGCTGGTGTGGTCATAAACCCTGGTTCAGCCACTGGTGCATACAGCAGCATCACGTACGATGTGAACCCAAGTTTTGTTCTCATGGACATTGACGGTTTACGTGTTGTTGTCTATGTTTATGAACTCATTGATGGAGAAGTAAAAGTCGACAAGATCGATTTCAAGAAAACATCCACCGCCACTTTATAATAAGGTAACTCTTTCAAGTTTGTACCTTTTTTTGTTTGGTGTGTGTGAGCTGTTCCTTTTGTAAGGATTTTTAAAAGTTGTAAATGATTGATTATCTTATTTTTATTTTCTTTGGTTGTTTTTAATGGGTGGTTAGATTAGATGTATAAGACTACACGGTATAGGGTCGTCCCCTTCCGGCGCCGGTCCAAACACCCCCCCCCCCCCCCCTCTTCGTCCTCCCCGTCACTTTTGAGACGTTGGAACCGCTCCACAAGAAGAAAAAAAAAACCAGCCCTCCCCCTCTCTCACACACAATATATACATATTAGGTCCATCTCCTATTTTCATACCTCCGTCCTCTTTGCCCCATCTTCACACCCATCCTACGTGGCGGATTATCCTCCAAGGGAGGACCATCACCATACCGCATAGCCTAAGATATGGATGTTAGTTGGAGGATTTTACAAGTTGGTTGGCTTCGAGACTTGCAAGAAATCATAGCTTCATTTCTTGAAAAGTCAACATTTGATTAGTTGGTTTGAACTTCGAAGTTTCATTTAAAACATATTAAAAGCACTTAAGATTAAGTTTGCATGATACAGACTTAATGTTGATACTTCCATATAACAATTAATACCATGGGTATATCCAAATTCTTCTCTACAATTAGACCATTGGTGATGTGAATGTGGAGTTTTTGTAATATTTACATAATCATTGTTTTTTAATTATTTCTTACATTATTTTTTTAACGTGTAATTACAAAACCAACATTAAGCATTGCTTAACATTGATACTAAATAAAAAAAAAAGGAGTAAACTGCCATTTTGGTCCATGAGGTTTGGTCACTTTTGTCATTTTAGTCAAAAACTTAAACCTTTTAAAACTAACATTAAGCATTGCTTAACATTGATATTTGACTTGATTAGTTTCCAAACAAAATTTACGTCAAACGTATATCAACTTAAAACGTACATAAAATAAACACGTATAGTGGCATCGCGACGTGATAAAGTATAGACCTACAATTGACCCGACTCGTATCTCAACTAAATTTACGTCGAACGTATAGTAACTCAAATTTATATCGTTGAATGGAAACGTATTATATTTGACCCAATTTATTTCCAAACATTTACGTCCACATGTACATAAAAATAAAACATTTTATAATTGATTCGATTTGTTTGCAAACTAAAATTACATTAAAGTGTAGACGAACTCGAATTTATATCGGCACGTACATAAAAATAAAAACGTAAGAAATATTTTTAGGGTAAGCTAGAAACTTAACAGGTCAAAGTGACACTTGTTCTTATAAACAGTACATAGTGGACCACGTCTTTCTCTTTTTTTTTTTTTTCAAACTCATAGGAAAAACTAAAACCTGGTGGTTACCATAGACGCCGGTTTACGACAGGAGCATATTAACTTTTGTTTTAAGCCAATGACATTATAGCCTAGTGGCATCTTGTAGGTATGATAAGGCTTATGAACTATTAGGTCCTGAGCAATTCCCACAAAGGGCAGTGGCGAAGCTTGACCATGAAAACGGGGGAGTCGAAAACGTATTTACCCAAAAGTTTCTATAGAACCGGGAGGTCGAAAACGTATATATCCAAAAATTTCTATACGAAAACTACACATATAACACTACTGAGCGAAAAGTTCGGGGGGGTGGGCGCCCCTCCCGGCCCCTCTTAAGCTACGCCCTTGACAAAGGGGTTTGTCTAGTGGAGATGAATATAATCAGGTGGTTCCGCTGATGATACGATGATACTCTAGTAGTCCGTCAGCAGTGGCGGACCCAGGAATTTTTCCATAGGGGTGCGGAACCATTTTAAAAATTTTAGGCTCCAAGGTATATAAGTAAAAAATCGGTTAGTATCGGGTCGGGTCGGGTCATGTAAAACAAAAGAACATCGAACTAAATTTATATAATCATCAAAAATATGTCAAACCTTGTTACAAACTGTAACACCCCGAAAACGGGCTTGGTAATTAAACTCTGTTAATAGTAAAGACGGGTAAAATACCGTTAGCGGTAAAAAAATTTACCCGGTAAATATTAGGACTCAGATAAATAAACCTAATATTAATTAAAAAGGGGGATAAATACTTTGAGAAAACAAAGTATATAAAAAGGCCAAATTAACGGGACTTAAAACATAGCGGGTTATAATTTCCCGAACCCGTTAAAGTAACTAGGAGTAATTAACCTAGTTAGTAGCTTGTGATTAAGTGACTAATGGTGAGGCATAGCTTTATTTGATCAAAAGAAAACTAGAAGGACCAAAAGTGTTTAACTTGAAACTAGTTTTAATAAATATGTTTTATTAAAACATAAAAACATGAAAAATAGAAATCTCAAACACACATACGTGTGTGAGATCGACCAGACAAGAGCAGGGGGCCACCAAGTTCATCAAAACCCTAGTTCAGCATAAAATCTCTAAATTGAAGGATCAAACTCAGTCCAAATCAAAATCCGAACATAGATTAGTGATCCTCATCACAAGGGGGTTACAAGGTATGTAAAATTTGGTGTTAATTCTCTGTTCGAAATTCTCATGAAATTGGGAAATCTGAAATTAGATGATGCATGTTTGTGATTTGGTTAGCTTAGTGATGAGATGGTGTCTAGAAGTAAAACCTAGACAACTACATGTGAAATCATGTCCAAATTCAGGAAATTCCATGAACACATTGAAGGTGGGTTATGGGTTTTACAAGATAATGATAAACACTAGGGTTTAGAATGATTATTCTAGTGTAATTTGATCATAGAAAGTGATTTCAGAAAAAAAAAAAAAAAAAGTATGATGTGTAGGGATAAACCCTAGATGATTTCTTGTCAAAATCTTGCATGATACTTGTAGGGTTCATAATCACCATTATAGGTGATTAATAAGTTGTAGAAACTTGGTAAACACTAAGATCATGATTCTTGTTCTAGTGTAATCTGAGTTTTATGAGGTACTTTCTGAAATTTGGAAGTTAAAACATGTGTAAACGTGACTAATTGAAGTTGATTTAGATGATAATTACAAGTCATGAACTTGGTTTTGTTTATATAAAAATCTGACCCGCTATGTGTTTGTTAAAACGCCTAAGTGAGGAGTAAAACGTTAAAGATCGGACAAAAACGCAGATTTGAATATCATAATGAATTGTCCGATTTTTGGTTACAAAAGAGTTCTAAATTTGGTTGTGAATGGAACTCTATAGGTAGAGAATCCGGGTCGTCAAGTGAACAAGCCGGAAGTGATACACGCTAGAAAGGTGTGCTTAAAAGGTACGTAACCACGATTTTGTTACGTTATGTTTGTTATGTAATTTTTACTAATAGACTTGAATTTAGAATAGAGTATTGTAGGACCGAGTTTCGTGACCGAAACCGTGATTATCATGATTATGTTCATAGACGGGAAGATTAGAGACGGATGAAATACTTGCTTGTATTGATTTTGTAACATAACATAACAAGCCGTCCCGATTAACAAGCTAACCGAACCATACCAAAGGAGTACACATCCGGGGAGAGACCAAGTGGTGATCTCTCCCGGTGAGGTCTCAAACCTCCTAAAACTTCCAAGTGTTTGAAATGGCAAGGGTTTTCTATTTATAGTCACACCCCTTGTCTTGCAAACACACACGGTCAACCGAATAACCCTCTCGTTTGACCACTTCAAACGAGCGGGTCTATACACGTTCGATAGACCGTTTCACTAACTATTACAAATTCAGCGTAAAATAAATCTAATCTATTCGACAAGCATCGGACACAAAATCTGCATCAACAAATTCCCCCTTGTCCGTTGCTGTCGAATGCCGAAAATGCAACTGCAATCGATCTTCAGTCAAGTATTCATCTTCTCTGTGTTAACAAATTCCCCCTTGACCGATGATCCAGGTAAGTAGTATCTTGACGCTTCTTGTATAATAGTTCCCCCTCAAAGTACGCGTATCCGTGTTGGGTGTTGTGCAATTTCCTCAATTGACCGATCTTCCGCTGATCTTCCAATACTCCAACCGGCATTTGATAAGGGTTCCAATCTTTAAGAACTGCATCAAGTCTTGATCTTGTCATAAGAACTCTATTTCATACAAGCATACTACATTGATAGAGATTTCTGGTGAACTGTCTTCTGTAAACCGTCTTTGTGGAATCGACCAAGTAATGCACTTTAATCTTCAGCATCAACACTCAGGAAAGTCAGCTAGACCAAGTGTATCCCTTGCAAGCTCAACCAGCATGCTTAGTTGAACTACATCCAGATCTCATTGTCTCGCCTTTGTGAAGTTGACCACGTAATGCACTACGGATCTTCAGCATCAGTACTCAGGAAGTCAGCTAGACCAAGTACATCGTTTGCAAACTCAACGAATTGAGTTACCCCCAGATCCCTGTAAAATCCCAAAGAAACATCAAACCCAAAACCGAATCCTGCAGGTCTTCAGCCTTGAACTATCAGCTTTCATTAAGATTCCCCAGGTCTTCAGTGAACAGCGCTTTTGTAACTACTGTAGACTTTAGAAACCTGTATTTTTCCGTGCAAAACCCTTCACGCTGGCTGGAGAATTAATTAAAATCCTCAAATATGTGTCTGTGCAAAACATTCCACGCCGAACCGTTTGTATCACCAGAAAATCACAAACTCTACCACTTGTGATTGCGTTTAGAAATTTACCGAAGAAATTCAACATATGAAAAATTTTATTCCCCCATTTCTTTGGTAAGATCTCTAAACCTTAACAGATTCTCTCCACTTCAAAGAAACTGTCGTCAAATGTTCACCAATTCCCTCCACTGAGCGGAACTGTCATCAATCTTCACTGAATGTTCTCGGTTCCGAAAAATCACAAAAACGACTTTCTTCTTTGCATATTCTAGTTGAATAAGAACGTCCCCTAGTACCCCGTAGGATCCGACTTGTATCCCTCCAAAGACTTTGTGAACTCGTTAGGACCGGTATTGACATTCTAGGTTCATACGTTCGTTTTCAAATGCGAGAATATGACAATAAACAAAATGCTTTCGAACATTTACGAATAACCGATAACAATCATAAACATTGACGTGCGGAAGTGAACATACCGTTTTTGTTTTTGGCCCATAATAGTCGCGTCACCATTTTTGACATTTGCATCGGTAACCGTGACTACCCCACAATTTTCAAAATATCATCATCTTTTGTTTTCATCATGCCGCATCATCCCGCGCGCTCCCAAAACCCGTACGAATTTCGACATTGAAGCTCGATTCAACTAAATTTTGCGAACACCCGACCCCACTTTGTTCGCGACCCATTAGAATAATCTTGTACTCTCGGTCCAAATAAAATTTATCCATTGCCACTGGATCCTTCGAGCTGATCAGACTTTTCGAAAGATGGATCAGGTCGAAAGATATCATTCGAGGATCATCTTTCGAAGTTGTTGAGGGTTCCCACAAATATCTGGTATCTTTCGATCCAGATCTGGATCCTTCGAGCTGATCAGACTTTTCGAAAGATGGATCAGGTCGAAAGATATCCTTCGAGGATCATCTTTCGAAGTTGTTGAGGGTTCCCACAAATATCTGGTATCTTTCGGTCCAGATCTGGATCCTTCGACCCAAAGTCTTATCTTTCGAGCACCTTTTTCATCTTTCGGGATATGAAGAAACCCTAGTTTCTTTAAGCAGCCGCCAAGAACATCAAGAACACAGCAACTGTTCTTATGTAGATCTTGACGAAAATCACTTCAAAAGTGATTTTTGATGATAAAAACTTGATTATAATGGTGTAAAACTTAAAACATAACCCTCGTATATCTTTCGTTTCAGGTCAGACCCATCCATTCGGGTCAGATCTGGGATTTTCTCCATTTTCACCATTTTTTAGATCTTGAACAAAAACCATAAAAATCACAGATCTAGAGCACATGTGACTTAGTAAACGGTTAGATTTACTAAATCTGGCACCATGGCTCTGATACCAATTGTAGGACCGAGTTTCGTGACCGAAACCGTGATTATCATGATTATGTTCATAGACGGGAAGATTAGAGATGGATGAAATACTTGCTTGTATTGATTTTGTAACATAACATAACAAGCCGGCCCGATTAACAAGCTAACCGAACCATACCAAAGGAGTACACATCCGGGGAGAGACCAAGTGGTGATATCTCCCGGTGAGGTCTCAAACCTCCTAAAACTTCCAAGTGTTTGAAATGGCAAGGGTTTTCTATTTATAGTCACACCCCTTGTCTTGCAAACACACACGGTCAACCGAATAACCCTCTCGTTTAACCACTTCAAACGAGCGGGTCTATACACGTTCGATAGACCGTTTCACTAACTATTACAATTCAGCGTAAAATAAATCTAATCAATTCGACAAGCATCGGACACAAAATCTGCATCAACAAGTATGAATTTGGATGTCTAGTTGAAGTGACGAAGATCACTAGATAAGAAATCATGAGTTATGGTAAAAGGAGTAAAATGGTAAATTAATCATGTATTGATGAACAAATAAAAAGGGTTTTTAAGCAAAAAGAATTCAAGGGAAAACCGGGATAGGTTTAAAGGGATAGAATGGTAATTAAATACCATATCATGCGGACAAATGGTCAATTAGACTAAATGGGTCAAATGGTGTTGTTAGCACCATTTGACAATAACAATTGACAAATCGTTTGTTGAGTTTTGGTAATCACAGGAATGATATAAGCTTGCATTGCTTTAACTAGAAAGATTTAACGCAAAAGTTATGTAAACGGGTCAATATATTGATCCAAGCCAGGTATGTATACTAACACAACTTATCATGTAGAATTTGGAGTTCTAAAAGAGTTAGACAAGGTTAAAATATAGATATTCGGTTATCTTTTAGGTAAACCGAATAAATTGAATTATGTTTATGGTGTTTTAGGAGCACGTGGGTTTATAAACGAGATTATAGTTAAAAGGGTCGAATTTTGGGTCAAACAAGTATTTAAAGGACCTTTGTAGTATAAGGAGGATGAAAATTGACCAAATTGCCCTTGTAAGCTAATTTGAACGAACGACCCATAAAAGTGGTTCGGAAATAAGTTTTATGATTAAATATATTCTTAGAATGAGTATAGGTAGTGAAGGATGTAAATCCTTGGGTCGAAAGACTTTATATGAGTCTTTGCCGTAAAATGATAATCCGAGGGGTAGAAACTCGGAACATATAGATATCCATATCAAATCCAACACACATATAGATGTGGTGGAAGATAACTTGATAAGAAATGTAGGGATAAGATGCTAGAAAGGAATGAAAGCGAGTAGAAAGTTTGAAAGTGCTTAAATACCCTTAACGGGTCAAAATAAGCATACGAGCGAAAACGGGTTTAAATGGTGTAATAAACCTATGTTTAGAACCTAATATAGTAGGTAACATTAATTTGAAGAAGTGTATGAGATATAGGAATCAAATAAATACGTTTGTTTGATAAAATGCATAAACGGGTTAAAATTCGGTAAAAAGGTAACGAGTCTAAGGCTTAGAAGTCTCAAAAATTTCTTATGTTGGATGTAGGATTTTAACTCCATAAGATGGAGGATTAAATTACGGACGCGTAGGAAAAAGAATCGGGTAAAACGGATCAATAACGAAGAAGTTATGGCCGTTTCCGTGAAATCAGATCGTGCTGGGAATAAGCAGCAACCAGCTGCAACAGTTCTGATGAAATTAGGCAGTGGCGTAGCGCTACTGGCAGTGGCGCTACGCGAGCATGTGCCAGTTTCGCGAAAAATGTTTATTTTAAATTATTTTGCGTTGCGAACCCGTTCTAATACGTTTTAAGCTACGTATGACTAATCCAACTCATGTTTTATGAGTTTCAGGTAAATTTTAGCACCGGAGGACGATCAAGCGACGAGCAAGAACCGAACACGATCATGAAATAAGCTTCCGCACTATGTATCGTTATTATGTTAAACGACGAACGTACACATGATGTGTTGTATACTTTTTAAATTGTAAAAAGTTTTAATAAACCCGTAATTTCCAATGCATATATAATCTTAATTACATGATTGTTTTTCGTAAATGATACATTAAACCTTAATTTATAAGAACGGGTGTTTTAAGTTGGTAATCAGAGCTCATGGTTGAAGGGTAAAGTGTTCGGTTCGAGGCTTGATCGCAAATCCGGTAAGTACATGTATGTTAATAGCTTAGCATGCTAAAGTGTTGTAAACAACAAATAGGGCTATCGTGTGATACACGTTACCCCAATTAAAATGTTTAATATGGTTGACGAAAATATGCGCGTTGACGCGTATAGTAGAAAAAGCCTTGTATTATAATACGGGAGATTATTGAAGTTGACATTACTAACTCTTGTGAATGTTTTAATTGAAGGACACTCGCGTCTGAAGATGACGAGAGTTGAACGAATTGTGGATATGATGATGGAACGGTCCGAGATATGACAAGAAGAGCATACTCATCAAGGACCTAAATCGCGTAACAATCACAAATAAGTAATGGCAAGAAAGCCCGTTAGGGCAAGCATTTACCAGGTGCACGTTTAAATTATTGCATGAATAGAAATATGCAACAAATACGTAGAAACTGATAGTTGCATATGTAGATTGAAAACTTGGAAAAACCTGAATAGAATACCTATCCAGGATATTGTTTCCAAGAGAAATAAATAGAGGCGTTACTTACATAGGGCGTGATGTGAAAACTATAAAAACGTCATGTGTGTCATGTGTTAATCGCTTACTCTAGCCAAGTAAGTAGTGGCATATGATACCATGAACTTTTTATGGCGGACACGTTTACATCCGATGTAGTAAGGGCGGGGTGAAGGGGACTAATTAAAAAGTACCCAAATGAATCTGATAAGCAAAATATTTGATAATAATGTAAACGCACAACCGACTGACGGAAGCGTATTACATTAGGAAAATGAGCCCGAGTGAAGGGACAAAGAAACATGTAAAATGATTTAGACAAGTATTGGGAGGGAGTGTATTTACACTCGAACCCAGAAAACACAAGCATGTAAAATGATTTAGACAAGTATTGGGAGGGAGTGTACTTACACTCGAACCCAGAAAACACAAGCATGTAAAATGATTTAGACAAGTATTGGGAGGGAGTGTATTTACACTCGAACCCAGAAAACACAAGCATGTAAAATGATTTAGACAAGTATTGGGAGGGAGTGTACTTACACTCGAACCCAGAAAACACAAGCATGTAAAATGATTTAGACAAGTATTGGGAGGGAGTGTACTTACACTCGAACCCAGAAAACACAAGCATGTAAAATGATTTAGACAAGTATTGGGAGGGAGTGTACTTACACTCGAACCCGGAAAATGCAAACATGTAAAATGATTTAGACAAGTATTGGGAGGGAGTGTACTTACACTCGAACCCGGAAAACGCAAACATGTAAAATGATTTAGACAAATATTGGGAGGGAGTGTACTTACACTCGAACCCGGAAAATGAAAATATGTCCCTTAACGGGTCGTTTTTGTAAAACGTCAAACTTAAGGACAAAGTCGGAATATAAAAATGAAGCGAGGTCTTAATGCATACCGGGAGAGTTGCAATAATAACGACTTCGGTAAAACACCCGGTTGATGGGTAAGAATTAAACACATGCGTAAACCGAGAGACATGAACGCGGGTTGAAAAAAAAAATCAAAGGACTTGGATTACGAGTTATGACTATAAAATCTCGTATATAGAAATTGTGAGTAAATATGTTCAACTATTCGAAGCCGAATGGGTTGAATAAAGAATAAAGTGATTGTTTATAAGTGATGAATTTCACATTAATAGGTCAAACAGGTTGAATACAATATAACGCCGAATGGCACAAATGAGCGCTAGCCAGATAAAGGTAGCGTTAAATGCAAGAGAATAATGAGCCCGGTAATGGGATATAACCAAATAAGAATAAATTATGGACTATCAATATCCTGGTATGGATAATTGACAAAAGTTAAAGAGAAGATCCTAAAACTAAAACTTTGGTTTTAGTAATAAATAACGTTTTTACAAATATAAATCCTGATAGAAATTTAAATAGTAAGCATAAAGGATACAAGTCTTGACACTAATAGGCGCAAGACGATATATTCGAAAAAGTGATGTTTTCGAAAATGAAAGGTTGATATGAATTAAGCATGATGTGACACGATCACGGTCAAGAAATGCAATGTGAGGTAGAATCACATTATAACCAAGCGAGCGGTAAAAAGTAACTGGACTAATAAGTCTAGTTAGTGAGACCGGTTAAGGTCAGCAAATCAAATCAAGAAATTTGGTTTGCTTGTAAGCGGTAGATTCGGTATAACTGAACCGAATGAATAAACTTGAAAACAAAAGAAATTGTTGCTAAAAGTGAAAGATTTCACTAAAGACCTTTAAACGGGTCAAAGTAACGGATTCATAAAGAATTCGATAGTATATGAAAGCGATGGATATCGCTAAGTTAACTAAACTAGTGGAAATAACGAGATTACGTTATTTCAAGTTACACTATGTCGTATGAGATACGTAGACAATTAGTGACCAAAAGATGTTACCATACTTATCTGGTAATATTAACAATTGGTTAAAATATGAATAATGCTTAAGAGATTACTCAGGTCAAACGCATTGAGCTTAGAACTCAATGAACTATGTAAGCAAGGTTTCGAGGATGAAACCTCTTTAAGGGGGGTAGACTTGTAACACCCCGAAAACGGGCTTGGTAATTAAACTTTGTTAATAGTAAAGATGGGTAAAATACCGTTAGCGGTAAAAAAATTTACCCGGTAAATATTAGGACTCAGATAAATAAACCTAATATTAATTAAAAAGGGGGATAAATACTTTGAGAAAACAAAGTATATAAAAAGGCCAAATTAACGGGACTTAAAACATAGCGGGTTATAATTTCCCGAACCCGTTAAAGTAACTAGGAGTAATTAACCTAGTTAGTAGCTTGTGATTAAGTGACTAATGGTGAGGCATAGCTTTATTTGATCAAAAGAAAACTAGAAGGACCAAAAGTGTTTAACTTGAAACTAGTTTTAATAAATATGTTTTATTAAAACATAAAAACATGCAAAATAGAAATCTCAAACACACATACGTGTGTGAGATCGACCAGACAAGAGCAGGGGGCCACCAAGTTCATCAAAACCCTAGTTCAGCATAAAATCTCTAAATTGAAGGATCAAACTCAATCCAAATCAAAATCCGAACATAGATTAGTGATCCTCATCACAAGGGGGTTACAAGGTATGTAAAATTTGGTGTTAATTCTCTGTTTGAAATTCTCATGAAATTGGGAAATCTGAAATTAGATGATGCATGTTTGTGATTTGGTTAGCTTAGTGATGAGATGGTGTCTAGAAGTAAAACCTAGACAACTACATGTGAAATCATGTCCAAATTCAGGAAATTCCATGAACACATTGAAGGTGGGTTATGGGTTTTACAAGATAATGATGAACACTAGGGTTTAGAATGATTATTCTAGTGTAATTTGATCATAGAAAGTGATTTCAGAAAAAAAAAAAAAAAAAAGTATGATGTGTAGGGATAAACCCTAGATGATTTCTTGTCAAAATCTTGCATGATACTTGTAGGGTTCATAATCACCATTATAGGTGATTAATAAGTTGTAGAAACTTGGTAAACACTAAGATCATGATTCTTGTTCTAGTGTAATCTGAGTTTTATGAGGTACTTTCTGAAATTTGGAAGTTAAAACATGTGTAAACGTGACTAATTGAAGTTGATTTAGATGATAATTACAAGTCATGAACTTGGTTTTGTTTATATAAAAATCTGACCCGCTATGTGTTTGTTAAAACGCCTAAGTGAGGAGTAAAACGTTAAAGATCGGACAAAAACGCAGATTTGAATATCATAATGAATTGTCCGATTTTTGGTTACAAAAGAGTTCTAAATTTGGTTGTGAATGGAACTCTATAGGTAGAGAATCCGGGTCGTCAAGTGAACAAGCCGGAAGTGATACACGCTAGAAAGGTGTGCTTAAAAGGTACGTAACCACGATTTTGTTACGTTATATTTGTTATGTAATTTTTACTAATAGACTTGAATTTAGAATAGAGTATGAATTTGGATGTCTAGTTGAAGTGACGAAGATCACTAGATAAGAAATCATGAGTTATGGTAAAAGGAGTAAAATGGTAAATTAATCATGTATTGATGAACAAATAAAAAGGGTTTTTAAGCAAAAAGAATTCAAGGGAAAACCGGGATAGGTTTAAAGGGATAGAATGGTAATTAAATACCATATCATGCGGACAAATGGTCAATTAGACTAAATGGGTCAAATGGTGTTGTTAGCACCATTTGACAATAACAATTGACAAATCGTTTGTTGAGTTTTGGTAATCACAGGAATGACATAAGCTTGCATTGCTTTAACTAGAAAGATTTAACGCAAAAGTTATGTAAACGGGTCAATATATTGATCCAAGCCAGGTATGTACTCACACAACTTATCATGTAGAATTTGGAGTTCTAAAAGAGTTAGACAAGGTTAAAATATAGATATTCGGTTATCTTTTAGGTAAACCGAATAAATTGAATTATGTTTATGGTGTTTTAGGAGCACGTGGGTTTATAAACGAGATTATAGTTAAAAGGGTCGAATTTTGGGTCAAACAAGTATTTAAAGGACCTTTGTAGTATAAGGAGGATGAAAATTGACCAAATTGCCCTTGTAAGCTAATTTGAACGAACGGCCCATAAAAGTGGTTCGGAAATAAGTTTTATGATTAAATATATGCTTAGAATGAGTATAGGTAGTGAAGGATGTAAATCCTTGGGTCGAATGACTTTATATGAGTCTTTGCCGTAAAATGATAATCCGAGGGGTAGAAACTCGGAACATATAGATATCCATATCAAATCCAACACACATATAGATGTGGTGGAAGATAACTTGATAAGAAATGTAGGGATAAGATGCTAAAAAGGAATGAAAGCGAGTAGAAAGTTTGAAAGTGCTTAAATACCCTTAACGGGTCAAAATAAGCATACGAGCGAAAACGGGTTTAAATGGTGTAATAAACCTATGTTTAGAACCTATTATAGTAGGTAACATTAATTTGAAGAAGTGTATGAGATATAGGAATCAAATAAATACGTTTGTTTGATAAAATGCATAAACGGGTTAAAATTCGGTAAAAAGGTAACGAGTCTAAGGCTTAGAAGTCTCAAAAATTTCTTATGTTGGATGTAGGATTTTAACTCCATAAGATGGAGGATTAAATTACGGACGCGTAGGAAAAAGAATCGGGTAAAACGGATCAATAACGAAGAAGTTATGGCCGTTTCCGTGAAATCAGATCGTGCTGGGAATAAGCAGCAACCAGCTGCAACAGTTCTGATGAAATTAGGCAGTGGCGTAGCGCGACTGGCAGTGGCGCTACGCGAGCATGTGCCAGTTTCGCGAAAAATGTTTATTTTAAATTATTTTGCGTTGCGAACCCGTTCTAATACGTTTTAAGCTACGTATGACTAATCCAACTCATGTTTTATGAGTTTCAGGTAAATTTTAGCACCGGAGGACGATCAAGCGACGAGCAAGAACCGAACACGATCATGAAATAAGCTTCCGCACTATGTATCGTTATTATGTTAAACGACGAACGTACACATGATGTGTTGTATACTTTTTAAATTGTAAAAAGTTTTAATAAACCCGTAATTTCCAATGCATATATAATCTTAATTACATGATTGTTTTTCGTAAATGATACGTTAAACCTTAATTTATAAGAACGGGTGTTTCACAAACATAATTAAAACGACACCCTACGGATTTTCATTTTTTGAAATCTATCCGAAACATGGCTCCATAACATATTACATAATATATCAACTATTCAAGTCCTAGAAATAATAATGTAAATAACCCTAAAAATCATCTAAACAACATATACACCATAAAAAGAAAAAGCCAAACATTCTTCACTAACAAATATAACCCACCAGATCTACCGTGTGGTGTATGCAGCTATAAAAAAAGGCAAAATATCATCACTAACAAAATATAACCCACCATATAACATAATGAAAAACAAAACGAAGCACATGTCTACTGTCATGGTTAGTATGCGGCTAATATCAACCAAAAAATAACCAAAATTCATAAAAAATAACAAAGAAATTTACCCGTGTTCGATCGGCGGTGGTATGGTGGCTGATTACGGTGGTATAGAGAGAGCGGGAGAGAATATGTAAGGGTTTTGGGCTTGTTTATTTTATTTTAGTTTGAAATATTGTTGATTTGTTGGGTTTGTTTATTGGGCTAAGAGTTAGTAGTGGGCTAGTTAAAGATATTGTGTATTTGGGTTTAGTTATTTAGGTATTAAAAGTTATATAATTTAGGTAGTATTTAAAAAAAATAAGAGTTTACTAAAAAAATAAAAAATAAGAGTTTATTGGGCTAAGAGTTAGTAGTGGGCTAGTTAAAGATATTGTGTATTTGGGTTTAGTTATTTAGGTATTAAAAGTTATATAATTTAGGTAGTATTTAAAAAAAATAAGAGTTTACTAAAAAAAATATAAATTGATAACACTTTTTAGCTAAGGGGTGCAGACGAAAAATTTCAAGAGGTGCGGACAGAAATTCCAAGGGGTGCGGACGAAAAATTCCAAGGGGTGCGGACGAGATTTTCGACGGAACTTAGCACTAATTTTTTTTTCCCGGGGGTGCACCCGCCCACCCTGACTTTGTCTTAGGTCCGCCCATGTCCGTCAGCGATTCAAATTTACGGTTCAAATATTTGTTGTTTTAAATATGATCGAAATGACTATGATTTTATTTTAATAACCTACACATCCCAAACTACCCTCCTAATTTCACCCGATCGTTGTATGAATCATTTGTCACCCCGACCGACCCACCCAAAACCCTAAAATACCCAAAGAAAGAAAGAAAGAATTAGGGTTTTTGCGATACATCTTCAACTATCACTCACAAATCTGCAAAACTAAAAATGTGGCGATCAAGATTATTAAGATTCCGATCATCCCACACAAGATCCTCTCAATTGCACTCTAAGGTACACACTTCTCAAACCCTAACACCTACACAACATTTCAGATCCATACCCTTATTCCCACAATCAAACGTCTTTAGATTCTTTAGTTCCACCTCTACAGACTCATTTACAGATGTAGAAGATAGTAATAATGCTGTAATTGCTGATAAAAATGATACCTTTAATATTGGGGAAATCTGGAATCAAGGTGTTGATGAGGTTAAAAATGTGTTCGAAACCGAAGCGTTGAATCAGGATCCGGTGGAGTTAAATAATGAGGTTGATGTAGAAGAATTAGATAGAGTGATAACGCTTTTGAAGAGTGAGTTTGATGGGTCGATAGAGTCGAGTCTTGATGAAATGAATTTGAATTTGAGTGAAGAGTTTGTGGTGAGAGTGTTGGTAAGTGAAAATGTTTCGGGGGAGAGTTTGATTGATTTCTTTAAGTGGGCTGCTGCTGGAGGTAGTAGTAATGAACAAGTGTTTTCGGTTACGACGAGGTCGCTTGATGTGCTTGTGAGAGCGGTTTGTGCGGAGATGAAAAAGAAGGTTGCGTATAAGTTGTGGGATTTGGTTAAGGAGATTGGCGAAAAGGGTGATGGTGTTGTGAGTACTGAGGTGCTTAATGCGTTGATATCCTTGTTTTCGAGGTTGGGTAAAGGGATGGCTGGGTACGAGGTGTTTGACAAGTTTGGAGACTTTTCTTGTGTGACGAATGCGGATTCGTATTATTTTACTATTCAAGCTCTTTGTAGGCGATCGATTTTCGATCGTGTTGGTTTGGTTTGTGAGAGGATGGTTAGTGAAGGAAAGTTACCCGAAGCAGCGAAAGTCGGTGATGTTATATATTATTTATGCAAAGGTGGGATGGTGAAAGAAGCTCGTTCCGTCTATCTATCAGCAAAAGAGAAGCAACAATACCCACCTCAGCCGTCTGTTAACTTTTTAATCAGTTCTCTTTGTGACCGAAAGAAGAATGACGCTGATTCAGTTCACTTTGCGTTGAAGATGTTGGACGATATAGAAACTAAGAAATACGCAATCAATCAGTTTTCTTGTGTCATCCAAGCGTTGTGCAGGGTTAATGATACTGAAGCGGCAAAAGCTTTGTTGTCCCGAATGATTGATAATGGTCCTCCGCCTGGAAATGCAATCTTTAACACCATTATCAACGCGCTTTCGAAGGCGGGAGATATGACCGAAGCTATAAACGTAATGAGGATGATGGAAAACAGGGGACTCAAGCCGGACGTGTTCGCTTACAGTGTGATTATGAGCGGGTACGCAAAGGGTGGTGAAATGGAAGAAGCTTCCAAATTGTTAACCGAGGCTAAAAAGAATCACTGCAAGCTGACACCTGTCATTTACCATACGATTATTCGCGGGTATTGTAAACTTGAGCAATTCGGAAAGGCGGTGAAGTTATTGGAGGAAATGGAAGAGTATGGGGTTCGGCCGAATACTGACGAGTATAATAAATTGATTCAATCTCTTTGTTTGAAAGCGGCTGATTGGGTAATGGCGGAGAAGTTAATGGAGGAAATGACGAAAAAGGGTTTGCATCTGAACGGGATTACAAAATCGCTTATAAGAGCGGTTAAGGAGTTGGAGGAAGAGGGAAAAGGGGCCAAAGAAGCAACTGTTGCAGCGTAAAGTTTTTGGTAGTTGATCTGTACCATGAAGGTATGTCAAATGTTATTTTTTTTGTTCTCTTGATCTTTTATAAGGTTCAACAGAGAAGAAAAGGTTTCTATTTTGCAACAAAGATTTCCCCAAAATTAAAGACTAGCAGTATGTAGCCCCCCTTCTATTTTTTCAGCTTTTTGCGTTTAACCATCAAACAATAACGAGGGCACACAGTTTATAAACACTTGACGTATCTAATGCTATATTGTCAAAGACGCAAAGCGCAGGCGAGGCGCATACAATAAAAAGTTTAAAAAATAAAAAATTGTTTAAAAAATGAAGTGGAAGCACTAGAGCAAATCGTACTTAAGTTGATGTAGTCGGTAACATATACAATAAAAAGGCATTATTATTGTTATTATTATTGTTTGTAATTTTTATAATACTGTTTTGATCACCTGGCAGTCTGGCACCTACATAAGATATTAGATCATCAAATTTTATGCCAGGTCACTATATCTCATTATTTATAATGTTATTATTGGTATTAAAATATTTTAAATAAGACGTATCGAAATTATATGTTTAACGTGAATTGCTCTTTTAAATTTTAATGATTGAAAATACAATTTAAAAAATAAATAAATATCTTGAGAAATTAATTAAAATCAGATGGGACTAGCTCACTTAATAGAGAGACAAACCTTTTAGAGGGGTTTATCCCTTGTTCAAACATGGACAAAAGAGGCGAGTATGATTTTATGGGCTTCTACTTAAAAAAAGCACGACACCAATATCTTAACCCTTAGACTATGTGTCGTGGTCTATGAGCTAAATATATGAGCTTCTACCATTACCAATTTACCAACTTGTACTAGGCGGCCTTTCTCATAAAATCTTTATATAGGCTTACGGCCCCAAAATCACCCTTTCTTTGCAATAAGCTATTAGATTGGGTTTCTGCTGGATCTAAGTTTGGATGTCTCAATAGGAACTGATGGGATGATTTTAATATCCATGATGTTATTGTGTAATTTTAGTTATTGTTTTTTGTGTGTTACAACTCTTTGTTGGTCAGTTTTTATATATATGTACAAGTTTCGCCGTTTAATGTACAGTGAATTTGTCAACCTGCCAAGCTGGACCCATTTTACTTGACTTGTCAGACCCGCCTATCTTGCCACCTTTGATAGGCAACCCTTCACATGGTCTTAATAACGTTTGTTCAAGACTTCAAGCTCCCAATATGCTGTTAATGGGAAATATGTACAATTGGTTGCTAAAATTTAAAGACAAGTGTGCTTCCTTATTCCTTAATCCCTCTGGCACTAAGGAATAAGGAAGCACACTTGTCTTTAAATTTAAAACTATGTTCATGTTCATCAAGACTTGTATTTGTATCTACAAGTTCCTGCAGGTCCAGTTTCATCAAGCAAAATGTCTCAACACATATCATCTTTCAGCTAGAACAGAAGGATCATTGCTACAACAAACAAGATCACCGAACACCCCAATGCCTGCAATCACAATAACATCATGTTTTGAATAACAGTCTGCCTAGAGTGGCCTGAAAAGTTTACCCATTTAAACCAGTTCCTGGAGACTTACAGCTATTGCAGAAGCAGCAAGGCCTGCACGTTCCCTAGGATCTTCCCGATAATAATTTCCAAAATATAGGAATGTAGCATAGTACCACATCAGAGGGAACCCAAACCCTATTAAAAAACTGGAAACAAAAAATAATTAGTGTCAACCATGATTTTATTTTCTCTCTCTGGTAGGTGATAATGAATGATGCTTACGAAAACCATCCAATCCAATTCCACAGCCAAAACACGGTAGCGGTTTGTCATAAAGTCCTTGTTGGAAATCATCATCGTTCTTGATCAGTGCTAGGGCTGTCCAAACTGCTCGACGATCGCTCGAAAAATGCCCGAAAAATACTCGTTCGATTCCCGCTCAGTTTGTAAATGAGCCGCTCGGATGGCTTCGATTCAAATTCAATCCAAGCATGAGCAAAGGTCCGCTCGCTCGTCGATCGCTCGGTTTCGCTCGAATTATTTTTATTAAATTATATATATATATAGTGGAGGGTTCAAACGAGAAGAATTTTCTTGTAAGAAGAAAAAAGAAGAAGTTTCAACTAATAAGAATGCTTCATTTTAGTTCATTTAATATTTGTATTTAATTTTAATATAAGGGTATATCGGTAAACTTACTAAATCATTAATGTGTATTCTTCCTATTTAATAACTAGCTAAATTAAATTTGTAACTCCTTTTCAAATTATATACTTTTTTCAAATTAAAAAAAAACAACTTAATTTAAAGTGTAGAATAAATTACTAGTTGTATAGGATAAATCACGAGTTGTGTAGGATATATTTCGAGGTGTGTAGGATAAATTTCGACTGTGTAGGATAAAATTCTATAATGTGTAGGGTATATGTAGAAAATTTTTGATATGTGTAGGTTTTGTAGATTATACGTAGGATAATTAGTAATTAGTTGACTAATTAATTAAAGAGAGAAAAATTAATGATATGAGTTATAAATGAAATAGCATTTTACAAATATGTCAGATATTTGTAACACGTGTTACACCAAAACTTGTTTATTTTTTTTTAAAATATCTACTCGGCGCTTTTTTTATTTTTTTTGCCCAAAACCCTTAAAAACATGTATATAACATGTATAAATTTTTTCAAAAAAAAAACATCGGGAGCTTTGAGTTTCCCGGGTTTTCTAAGCATATTTGTAACACGTGTTACACCAAAACTTGTTTATTTTTTTTTTAAATATCTACTTGGCGCTTTTTTGATTTTTTTTGCCCAAAACCCTTAAAAACATGTATAAATTTTTTCAAAAAAAAAAAAAACATCGGGAGCTTTGAGTTTCCCGGGTTTTCTAAATTAAAGTGGGTTTTCTATAGATACTTACATTATATATATATATATATTATATAGATTTTAAAGATTAAAAGCCCAAAAAATATACTAGCCCAACTTAATAATTAATACCAAAATCTAACCCTAAATCCCTAATTTCTAAAACAATGTTCGATGAATTCGATCTGCTGCATATCGCCGTTGCCACGCACCAAAATCTAACCCTAAATTCCTAATTCCTAAAACAATCTCATAATCTGATTGTTCGATCTCATGATGAGGGTGAAGTCCTTGGTATAACTCATCTGCATAAAGTTCTCTCTATTACACAATCACGTATCGCCTTTAGCAGGTCATTCTCATCTGCATATCGCCGCTGCCAGTCTGCCACACAAATTACACACACATATCGCTGCCACGTCCATTCTCATATCGATCTGTTCCTGCCACGTTCCACAGGTCCATTCTCAGGTACATTCTCATAAGTTAAAGAGTATGTTGCTCTGTTGTTTGTTAAAGAGTATGCTGCTGCTATTCGATTAACCTTAGGGTCGTTGTAAATTCAACTTTTGTTTATGTGCATATTTTTACAGGGAGCAGAAAGCTCTAAAAGTTTAGGTTATGGGAAAATTCTTTGTTGATATTATTGATAAAGAGAACCCCTTTATATAGGGAACAATACAAGCTAACCCTAATTTGTAAATACGGAAAAGATACACCTAAATAATGCAAAGGCTATCTCTAACAAATATACAATATTTATCTAAATAATAATAATAATAAGAATATCCGCTAAGACTCCCCCGCAGTTTGAACGGGTGAAGGTCCAACGCTCAAACTGGATCTGAATGACTGAAACAACTGCTTAGAGAGCCCCTTTGTGAAGATATCCGCATACTGAAGAGCAGATGGAACATGCAATACCCGAATATGTCCGATTCGAACCTTCTCACGGACGAAATGAATGTCAATCTCGACATGTTTTGTACGTTGATGTTGCACAGGATTATCCGAGAGGTAGACAGCCGACACATTGTCACAATATACGATGGAGGCCTGTCGTAAAGGTGTATGCAGCTCAAGTAAAAGTTGCGTATCCAAGTGGCTTCCGCAACTGCGTTAGCAAACCCACGGTACTCGGCTTCAGCACTCGAACGTGAAACAGTAGGTTGCCGTTTCGAAGACCAAGACAATAAATTATTACCCAAAAACACACAATATCCACTAGTAGAACGTCTCGAATCAGGGCAACCCCCCCAATCAGCATCTGAGTAAGCAACTAAGTCATGACTCTTTGATTTAACAATACGAATCCCGTAATCAAGCGTACCCTGTATATACCGTATAATGCGCTTCATGAAAGCATAATGGGGTTCCCGTGGGTCATGCATGAATAAGCAAACCTGTTGGACAGCATAGGAAATATCTGGACGAATAAAAGTCAGGTATTGTAAGGCCCCCACAAGGCTGCGGTACAAAGTGGGATCTGCTACAGGGGGACCGTCAGATGCACAGAGTTTGGACGAGAGGTCCACAGGTATGCGACAGGGCTTGCAAGCAGTCATGTTGGCACGCCCAATGATTTCCTTTGCATACTAATGCTGTGATAAAAAGAGACCGGTAGACAGTTGATCAACTTTGATGCCAAGAAAATGATGAAGACGTCCTAAGTCGGTCATAGCAAACTCTCGTGAGAGAGTGCCAATGATATCTTGAAGCAAAGTGTCATTAGAAGCTGTCAACACAATATCGTCGACATATAACAATAAATAAGCAACATTGGCGGGATCCCATTGATAAACAAATAAAGAGTGGTCACATGCACTGCTTTTAAACACCTGCGATGTGATAAAAGTTGAAAACCGTGTATACCATGCTCGTGGCGCCTGTTTGAGACCATACAAGGACTTTTTAAGGCAAAATACAAACTGAGGATGCTGTTGATCAACGAAGCCCGGGGGCTGG
This sequence comes from Helianthus tuberosus, assembly GCA_030545235.1. Taxonomy (NCBI): domain Eukaryota; kingdom Viridiplantae; phylum Streptophyta; class Magnoliopsida; order Asterales; family Asteraceae; genus Helianthus; species Helianthus tuberosus. Next base: position 50,513,477 of record CM060371.1, on the reverse strand, counting down.
TGCATATAGACTGTTTCATTCATATGTCCATGTAAGAAAGCATTTTTGACATCTAGCTGATGAATTGGCCAATTCCTGGTGACTGCTAAAGATAAAACAGTCCTGATAGTCGCTGGTTTAACAACCGGACTAAACGTGTCCTCACAATCAATCCCGACAGTCTGAGAATTCCCGTTGATAACCAAACGGGCCTTATAGCGTTCCAAAGAACCATCAGACCGAAATTTATGTCGAAATAGCCACATGCAATGTCTTACGGGGCGGTCAGTCGGTCTGGGAACGAGTTCCCAAGTATCATTATCCTGTAAAGCATTAAATTCGGTCCTCATAGCACTCAACCAATTAAAATCGTCAAAGGCCTTGGCATAGGTTTTAGGGATCGGTGAGATGGTATTGGGAGTGAGATGGATAGAAGTGGATGTGGAATGGGATTTGGAACGGGTAGTCATGGGATGTTGATTAATAGGAGGTAAGCCAGATTGGTGTGAGGCTGTGGGTTGTGTGGGTGGAATTTGGGCCGTGGTGGGTGGGACGGAAGAGGTAGGAGGAGGCCGAGGGCGACGACTGTAAGTGATGGGATATGGAGTGACAGGTGAAGGCCGAGTGGTAGGTGAAGGAGGGATGAATGAGAAACCGGGAGGGGGTGAGTCATCGAGAAAATGATAAGTGGTAGGCGTTTGTGGGATGGTATAGGGAAAGGTGGTTTCGTCAAAAGTAACATGACGGGAAATATGGACTTTACCAGTGGTAGGGTCGAAGCACCGGTATCCTCGGAAGTCCGGAGGATAACCAAGGAAAATGCAACGGATGGCTCTAGGGTGAAGTTTATGGGGTTGGGCGGCGGAAGTGTTGGGGTAGCAAGCACACCCAAAAACGCGTAAATGCTCGTAATCGGGGTGACGAAGATAGAGGGCGAATGTAGGTGTGTAGAAATTTAATCGTTTGGTGGGTAATATGTTATGGAGGTATGAGGCGGTGTGAAGGGCTTCGACCCAAAAAATGGGGGGTAGGTTTGCGTGGATTAGGAGGGCGCGTATGATGTCGTTTAGACGACGAATCATACGTTCGGCCCGTCCGTTCTGAGAAGATGTTTGGGGGCAAGAGAAGCGAAATAATAGGCCATGGTGGGTGGCAAAGCTTTTAAAGGCATGATTATCGAATTCGCCCCCAAGGTCACATTGAAAAGTTTTTATTTTACGTTGAAATTGTGTAAGAATTAGCGTATGAAATTTAGCAAAGGTAGGAAAGGCCTCGGATTTAAATTTAAGTGGGTAAACCCAAACAGAGTGGGAGAAATTGTCAACGAGCACCATGTAATATTTGTAACCGGTTTTGCTCGTGACTCGGGAGGTCCATAAATCACAGTGTATTATGTCAAAAGGCGCAAAAGTAAAAGAATTTGATACTGAGAAGGGTAAACATTTACTATTTGAAAGTTGACATGAATTGCAAACATTAGACACATTATTTTTATTACACGAAAAATTGAAAGTACGACGTAATAAATCTAAAACTTGATTCCCGGGGTGGTCGAGACGCTCGTGCCAAGGTAGTGTTGGAGTTGAAAGAAAGCATGCTTGCGGAGGTAGTTGTGGTGGAGTGAAAGGATAGAGGTCCCCGGTACTGTTGTGTCTTGAAAGAGTCCGTTTAGTGTAGAGATCCTTCAAAGAAAAACCAAACGGGTCAAATTCTATTGACACATTATTATCACGAGTGAAACGTCGTACAGAAATAAGATTTCTAATGATATGAGGGCTGTGAAGGATATCGGGTAAAATGAATGTGCGATTTGGTAAAGAGTGGAAGCCAGTGCCCGTGCTTTTAATTGGAATACAAGTACCATTACCGACCATAATTCACATGCGTACAGGACATGAACTGGGAAGAATTATTTTACCTGGATCACGTGCCGAATGGGAGCCTGCTCCAGTATCCATTATATCATTAGTCCAGGAGTTGTTCGGGTTCATCTGCATATTGGAAAAGGCTGCACTTAGATCTGATGGGCTCAGGGCATCATACCCATAACTAAGGGGAATAGTACTGGCCCGGAGCAGCAAAGTGGGCTGGAGCATTAGTAGGGGCTGACTGATTAAAGGCAGAACCATTAGTGGGCCGCCAATTGTTTTGGGTTGGGTAGGGGCAGGGGGTGTAGTCCACCTGGCCCAATTGGGGTATGGTGAGTTGTATGCTGAAGGATTCCCTGTTGTCCAGAATGAGCGGTCGTAGCCAGCCCCCCACCCCGGTTGTCGCGGCGACCACCACCGCGTTTGCCACGTCCGCGGCCTCTTCCCCTTGATTGGTTGCTGGTAGTAGACTCGGTAGGGTGATCAGACGAAGTGGCTGTGAGAGCCGACTGTGGTGAGGAGTTGCTGCTGGAGTTCGCTGCAACCATAACAGAGGAAGTGGTGCCTTTTTGTGCTTCAATGCGAATGGCCTCATCTTGAAGGAGAGAAATAGCAAGATCCCAGTCGGCTTCCTTGTTATTGATAAAGGAGGCGGTGGTGTTGTACTCAGCGGGAAGACCGCGAACTAGTTGTAAGACTAATCGTGCATCGGTGACAGGGTGATCGACATCTGCAAGTTGAGTGGCAAGGTTCTGCAGTTGTTGACAGTAATCATCCAGGGATGCACAAGCTGAGAGGGACAGATTGCAGAATCGAGTTTTGAGTGCGGCTGCTCGGGCTTTCTTATTGCTGAGGTAAATCTTTTCAAGTTTATCCCAAGCCTGTTTGGCTGAAGTTGTATTGGGCAGGATCCGAGGCAAGATGTTATCCGAAATAGTGCTTAGTTTCAATTACAAGACAAGGGCATCAAGCTCTTTCCATTGAGCGTAAGAAGGGTCGGCCTTGGGTGGAGGATCAGTGCCATCAATGTGATCGGCAACCTTGTACGCAACAACGTGAAGCTGGAAAAGTTATACCCACGAGGAGTAAGTCACCGTGGACCCGTCCAAGGTGCGAATCTTGGACTGGATATTTGTGACTGAGTAAGCTGGGTGTAGGGCATTTGGTTTGGTGGCAGCAGCAGATGAATCAAGCTTGTCACCCATGGCTGAGAAGTGAAAAGAAAACAGGTGATCAGGGACGAAGAATGTCACACCCCAACCGATGGCGGAAACATCGGGGCGTGGCACTGAGCGAAACAGATTGTCCAGAAGTTTCCATAACAACTATAATTACCAATTATTTAAAGCAATACGTCCCATACCATGTCATAAAAGATAACATAATTATTACAGGCAAGATCTAGTCAAATTGTTCTGTTCCGACAACTCAGATTTTTATTACAGACAATTGTTTATTGATCTAGGTCTTTCCTAGCCTCGATTTCATAGCAAGCTAAGCAAATAAGCATCCTAAGCACACAGTGTAAAATGAGGCATGTTAGTTATCGACATGAACCTATTGATACCAATGACTGCGGGTTGACTGCCCAAGGCAGTTCGTAATACACACTCACCACTGTGAGCCATGTAACAAATTGTCCTTAACAACCCATGAGTGAACAGATGCTGAGTCCAAACAAATAGTACTACCGTTGCTAAGGCAGGTAGACAGCATTCCATGTGTAAACATAACAAACAAGCATTCATTAAGTCATGTATAACATGCAGTAACGGTTAGCGTTAAAGTATTGCGCAGTGTGTTCGATGTGATTTAGAATAAGTAACGTATGTAACACCCAAAAGTTCGTAAAGCAAAAAGGGATCGAGTATACTCACAGCGATTGGTGGATTGAAGGGAGCGCTAGAGAGTAAAGTTAGCCTGAACAGATTGATAGCATAACGATAAGCGACGCGTAAAAACGAAACAAGTGTCAGTGGGTCGATCAGCAGTCCGATCGGATGGCAGTCAAAACATGAAGTTCTCAAGAACACCATGGTGACATCATCCTAGAACACCTCAAATCTAGTGATTTCACGGTTAAAAGTTAAGATTCGAAAGATAGAAAGGTGTAGGAGTGCGTGTAGATCAAGAAAGTACAAGATTTAGGTTGAGATCTTACCGGAATCGTGAGAAATCGAAGAAAAGGTGAGATTGGAGCGCTGGTCGGACATGAGAGTGCAAAAGTGGTAAGTTTGATGTTGACAGGGGGGTATTTATAGGGTTTCCCAAAAAGGAAAGGAAAGGGGAGGGGCTGGTCGATCGAGCAGTACCCTGGTCGGGTGGCAGCCCGATCGAGTGGCACCTCGATCGGAGGGCTGTCCGATCGGGTGGCAGCTCGATTGGCTGGCCACTCGATTGGATGGCACGGCGCGTTGAGTTTTGCGATTGCGATTCACGTGTAGAGCGTTGCGATGCGATAGAGTTTCCTAGTCAAAATTACTTGTAATCCCAACTACTATATCAACATACAATCATCCGTATTTCATATTCGTTTAGCGTTTGCGATTCGATTGCGATTGAGTTTCGATTGCGTTTCGATTAATCATCACAACATAACATAAATAAACATGCACAAGTAACACATAAGACACACACACACGTATAACAATATCCAGAACGCGTAATTCGAGTTACGAGTGCGATTGCGATAGCGAACATGCGATAAATATCAAATAAACCTTGATTATTAATAAGTACTCCACATAATACAACTAACGTAAGATATAAAATAGATTATCTACAAGTCAAAGAAGTCAAAACAGGAATTGAGCAAGGAGCGACATATCGCAATTAGCAATCTTGTCTTCCTTTGACTTCAATCTTGACTTTGACTTTCGAAACACGGGGTGTTACAGCCTCCCCTAGTAGAGGGAATTTCGTCCCGAAATTAGGCCGAAGCCGTAACAAACAACCACGGGTACTTCGCCTTCATGTCGCTTTCGAGTTCCCAAGTGAACTCTGCGCCCCGTTTACCTTCCCATCGGACTTTCACAATAGGAATGCGCGAGCGTCTGAGCTGCTTGGTTTGGCGGTCCATGATTTCGACAGGCTTCTCCACGAAGTGTAGTGTTTCGTTTATTTGGAGGTCATCAAGAGGTACAGTTAAATCATGCTCAGCCAGGCACTTTCGGAGGTTCGAAACATGGAAAGTCGGGTGGACGTTACTAAGTTCCTCCGGTAGTTCGAGTCTGTAGGCGACTTTTTCGATCCTTTCTAGAATCTTAAAAGGTCCAACATATCGAGGCGCTAGTTTCCCCTTCTTGCCGAATCGGACCACACCCTTCCAAGGTGATACCTTTAGGAGTACGTAGTCGCCAACGTCAAATTCAAGGGGCTTGCGTCGTCTATCGGCGTAACTTTTCTGTCGACTCCGAGCTTTCAGCAGATTGTCTCGAATTTTTTTGGGTAAAGGGTTACCCCGGTGAATATTATAAATAACCAATAAAAAAGAATAGGGTGTGTCAAGAACCCGACACATACTACTAGTCAAGGCATACCCCGACTAGGAAAACAAACAACCAAAACAAACTAAAACAAAACACAGCCAAGATTGTCTCGAATTTAGAGGACTTTGTCAGTCATTTCTTGTAGTAGCTCAGGACCGGTTAATTGCGAGTGCCTGATCTCGTGCCACACAATAGGCGATCGACATTTTCTTCCGTATAAAGCCTCAAACGGTGCCATTTGAATGCTGGAATGATAACTGTTATTATACGAAAATTCGACTAACGGCGGGTAAGTGACCCAATTACCACCGAAATCTATGACACACGAACGGAGCATGTCTTCAAGAGTACGGATCGTTCTCTCAGTCTGACCGTCGGTTTGAGGGTGGAATGCGGTACTTAGATTAAGCGTAGTACCGAGAGCCGCTTGAAACGTTTCCCACAGTCGCGAGGTAAACCGAGCATCACGGTCAGAGATGATGTCGCGAGGCGTCCCATGTCGACAAATGATCTCATTGGTGTAGATTCAGGCTAATCGTTCTACCTTGTAGTCTTCCCGTATTGGCAGGAAATGAGCTGATTTGGTCAAACGGTCAACAACAACCCAGATGCTGTCGTGACCTGATGGCGTGCGCGGGAGTTTCGTTATGAAGTCCATAGCTATACTCTCCCACTTCTACATAGGGATCGGGGGTTGTTTGAGTAAGCCAGAGGGTCTTTGGTGTTCAGCCTTGACTTTTGAGCAAGTCAGGCATTTCCCAACGTAGAGAGCAATATCCCTTTTCATGCCCGGCCATCAGTACTTGTAGCGAAGGTCCTTGTACATTTTATCGGCTCCGGGATGAATAGAATACCGGGATTTGTGGGCTTCGTCCATCAATATCTGTCGTAAATTGGTCCGCTTAGGGATCCATATTCGGTCCAGAACGTGGAATATCCCATTCGATTTATTCCCAAGCTGCGCTCCATCGTGGTAGATTCTTTCCTTCTTCAAGGTGCGCTCATTAAAACAAGCATGCTGGGCTTCGCAGATGAGGGTTTCGAGATCGTATTGGGCTTGGGTATTATGAATGTTGAGCAGATAACTCCGTCTGCTGAGTGCGTCGGCTACGACATTTGCTTTGCCAGGATGATAACGAATCTCACAGTCGTAATCGTTGAGAAGTTCTACCCATTGGTATTGACGCATATTAAGTTCCTTCTGGTCAAAGATATGTTGTAGGCTCCTATGATCGGTGAAGATCGTACACTTGGTACCATATAAGTAGTGTCGCCAAATCTTTAACGCAAAAACAACTGCGCCTAGCTCGAGATCATGGGTTGTATAGTTCTTCTCGTGGATTTTGAGCTGACGATAAGCGTAAGCAATGACCTTGTCCCGTTGCATGAGGACACAACCAAGACCAAGGTTCGAGGCATCACAGTAGACAATGAAGTCGTCGTTTCCGTCGGGTAAAGTGAGAACAGGAGCATTGCAGAGCATGTGCTTGAGGGTTTGGAAAGCAGACTCTTGTTCAGTTCCCCAAACAAAAGACTTGTCTTTATGTGTGAGAGCGGTAAGCGGCACAGCGATCTTTGAGAATCCTGCGATGAATCGGCGATAATAGCCCGCTAGTCCGAGAAAAGAACGGACTTCAGACGGGTTCTTCGGTGTAATCCAACTCTTAACTGCTTCAATCTTCGCCGGATCGACGTGAATACCTTGACTATTGACAATGTGACCGAGGAATTGAACCTCCTCCAGCCAAAATTCGCACTTGGAGAACTTGGCATAGAGTCGATTTCCTTGGAGTAGCTCGAGAACCAAACGTAGATGTCGCGCGTGTTCGGCTTTCGACTTGGAATAGACCAAGACATCATCGATGAACACGATGACGAAGCGGTCGAGATAAGGTTTACACATGCGATTCATCAGATCCATGAAAACCGCGGGTGCATTGGTTAAACCAAAAGGCATAACAACGAACTCATAGTGGCCGTATCGAGTGCGAAAAGCGGTTTTGGGTATATCTTCCTCTTGAATGCGTAACTAGTGATAGCCTGAGCGTAGATCGATATTGGAGAAACATGTAGCACCTTGTAGCTGATCAAACAAATCGTCAATGCGAGGCAGGGGATAGCGATTCTTGATAGTCAACTTATTCAACTCCCGATAGTCGATGCACATCCTGAACGACCCGTCCTTCTTTTTGACGAAAAGGACTGGCGCGCCCCAAGGAGAGGTGCTCGGGCGAATGAAGCCTTTATCAAGTAGTTCCTGAAGCTGACTCGAGAGTTCGCGCATTTCGGATGGAGCGAGTGGGTAAGGAGCTTTGGCAACAGGGTTTGCTCCAGGAATGAGGTCGATACGAAAGTCGATATCACGACTTGGCGGTAATCCTGGAAGATCGTCAGGAAACACATTAGGAAATTCACGAACCATAGGAACATCTTTCACTTCTGTCTTTCCTTTCTTTTCCTTCTCCGCTATTACAATGTTAGCCAAGAAAGCTCTGTATTCCTTGCGGAGATACTTGCTAGCTTGGACACATGACATGAGCTTGAGACCTTTCGAAGCAGTTTCACCATAAACACACAGTACATCACCATTCGCGAGCGAGAATCGAATCATCTTATCGAAGCACACAACTTCAGCATGGTTTTCGCGAAGAAAGTCCATGCCTACTATGATATCAAAACTTCCGAGTTGCATAGGAATAAGGTCGATTGGGAAGATGTGATTGTTGAGCTCAAGAATATACAATCACGAAGAACAGAATTAACGGCGACAGTTCTACTAGTGGCGACTTCGACATCGAATGTCGAGGGGAGTTGGGAGCGCTTACGACTAAGGAGCTTCTCGAATTCAAATGACACAAAGCAGTTATCGGCTCTAGTATCAAACAAACACGAAGCATAAATACCATTCCGAAGGAGCGTACCATTGACCACGCTGTTGTCAGCCTGGGCTTGGCGCACATTGATGTTGAAAGTTCTGGCGCGTGCGGCTTGTTGTTGCTGCTGAGGCTGTTGCTGCTGCTGCTGAGGCTCTTGTTTCACAACCCTGTTCGGGCACATGTTCGCGAAGTTGTTGGGATCACCACACGCGAAGCAGACTCTGGCGTTGACTGCGGGTACCTGAGCCGCTTGTTGGCCTTGAGGGGCTGGGAGCAGAGCTTGATGAGCAGTGGCTTGAGTTGGTGCTTGCCGGGACCAGTATGGCAATTGGCGGTAAAGTGGTCGTACATGTTGCAGTGCACGCGAAAACGGCAGGCGATACCCACCTGGTGATGATAGGTGCATGTTGGGCAGGCAGGGTGGGGACCAATGTATGCACGCTTTGCAGGCGGTGCATAGATAATTGGTGTCGGTCGGTGCTGAGATTGCTGCTGAGCCGGTACGGCTTGAAGTGGAGCAGCAGTGGTAGTGATAGCAGAGTTCTTGTTGCTGGAGCTGCTATTGTTGTTCTTCTTCTTGCGGCGTGAGATTTTCGATGACTGAGCAGTGGCGGTTTCAGCGGATGGTGCGGCGGTGATAGCTTGGTGCAGGTTCTTTGAAGTTTTATCCCAAAAACCAGCTTTGACGCGCTTGTCATTGATTTCAGCGGCAAGCAGGTAGGTCTCTTCGATTGTTGCTGGTTTTGCAGCATGCACAAAATCCGCAACACAGTCTGGCAGGGCTCGAATGTACTTCTTGAATGTCATGTCGGGGGTCTTCACTTGATCGGGGCAGATAATACTGAGCTGCTTAAAGCGAGCAGTCAGAGCTGCGTTCTCTCCATCCTTCTGCTTGATATGCCAGAATTCGTCCTCCAGCTTTTGGCGTTCATGGGGAGGGCAGAATTCATTCATCATAATGGCCTTCAGCTCTTCCCACGTCAGCTCATAGGCTGCGTCGTTTCCGCATTTGTTTCTCTCGGCCGTCCATCAGTCTAGTGAGCGGGACTGGAAGACACCGGTAGCGTTTAGAGTACGGAGATTTTAAGGACATCCACTCTGGCGCAGAGTGACTTCGATGGAATCAAACCATTGAAACATAGCCGTTGGGCCATCCTCGCCAGTAAATTCCTTTGGACCACAGGCTTTGAACTGCTTGAAGCTGAAATTCTCGTATGATTTGCTCACATTCTCGTATATTTCACTCACGATCTGAGGAACCACCTTTGCTACTTGCTTAGCGACGAGAGCAGCAAGGTGTTTGTATCTCTGTTCTTGGCGAGTGATTCGTGGGTGACGGGGTCCAGATGATGGTCCAGTTGACATTGTCTGCAACAGACATCGTCTTGGGTCTCAGACATAGTATAATCGATTCTCACCTCACACGTCTAATACTACTAAAGCTCAGGAACACAGTGAAACATGTATCACATAAACACATAGGCACATAATCACAGATTCATATAAACACAGAAACACATAAGCACGTAAGGCACAGAATCACAGAAGCACATACGCACATAATCTCAAGAGGCAATCAGAATACAGAAACCTATTATTCAGGGTTCGCGAGCGTTCGAGTATAGTGATCGCGATTAACATATCAAGTAGTATAGCATAAGCGAATAACATAGCAATCAACATGGCGTAAAGTCGTTCCTCATGTAGTAGCGATTTGTCAGCGTTTTGAGGTAGATAAGCAGTGCGAGTAATGTGTGTCGATCAAGCGATAGCGATGTAACACCCCGTGTTTCGAAAGTCAAAGTCAAGATTGAAGTCAAAGGAAGACAAGATTGCTAATTGCGATCTGTCACTCCTTGCTCAATTCCTGTTTTGACTTCTTTGACTTGTAGTTAGTCTATTTTATGCGATACGTTAGTTGTATTATGTGGAGTACTTATTAATAATCGAGGTTTATTCGACATTTATCGCATATTTTATCGCTTCATCGCTATCGCAATCGCGCTCGCAACTCGAATTACGCTTTCTGGCTATTGTTTTATGTGTGTGTGTGTGCCTTATGTGTTACTTGTGCCTGTTTATTCATGTTATGTTGTGGTGGATAATCGAAACGCAATCAAAACTCAATCACAATCGAATCGCAAACGCTAAACGAATACGAATTATGGATGATTGTATGTTGATATAGTAGTTGGGATTAAAAGTAATTTGAATAGGAAACTCTATCGCATCGCAACGCTCGCATTCGCAATCGAAACGGCAAAACTCGTCGCACCGAACACTCGAACCAAGTGACTGATCGACCAGGTAACCAGCCGATCGATCAGGCTCCCACCCGATCGATCAGCCCCTCTCCACCCCTTTCCACTCCAGGAAACCCTATATATACCCCCTATCACCATCAAACTTACTACTTTTGGCACTCTCTGTCCGACCAGCGCTCCAATCTCACTTTTCCTTCGATTTCTCGCGATTCCGGTAAGATCTCAATCCAAATCTTGTACTTCTTTGATCTACACCTGATTCTACACCTTTCTATCTTTTAAATCTTAACTTTTAACCGAGAAATCACTAGATTTGAGGTGTTATAGGATGATGTCATCATGGTGTTCTTGGGAACTTCATGTTTTGGCCTTAATCCACCGAGAACAACTTAGATCTAACCGATTTCCACATAAACAAATAGAGATCTTTCATAGATCTAAACATATTCACGATGAAAAGGATTGAAATATGGTTTTCCAACTTTCTTTCAACTCTTTTACACTCAATGCATTCAAAACCGATCGAATCGGAGCTTGTACCGACTCCCTACTCATTCTTGTAGTTGTGTTGGTTCAAGATCTGAATTCTATCCTCGAGAATACCGATTTCGGGTTAAACATGGAACACCGTCTCGAACAGTTAACTGGCCGAATTTGGGTGATTCCTGTCCGATCAGGAGTACCAAGTATTGACGAGGTTTCTGTTGCTTAAAACGTTATCAAAACATCTCGATAAATCGACAAACAATCAAAACAACCAAGTGTAAGAAGAAACGGAACGACCAGGACGGAATGCCGTCCGATCGGACTACCGTCCCATCGGACTGTCATCCGATCGGGTTGTCACCCGAACGACTTGCAACTTGGCCCCACGTTTAGATTTCAAATCAAACTTCAAGAAGTTTTGGAACACCGAACGGATAGTCGTCTGATCGAGTTACCACCCGATCGACCGACCATTCGACTATGTGATGTTTTGGAACTTCAATACTCAAACACATCTTTCGCAAAGGAAGAAACAATCCACTCGAAAGGTCACCCGATCGGATGACCAACCGAGCGGACTGTCACACGCACGACCGGCTGTCCGATCGGACTACCATCCGATCGAACTGTTGTCCTACCCACTAACACTTGTATCGTCTTACGCGTCGCTTATCGTTATGCTATCGTTCTAATCAGGCTAACCTACTCTCTTGCGCTCCCTTCAATCCATCAACCGCTGTGAGTATACTCGATCCCTTTTTGCTTTACCCACTTTTGGGTGTTACATACGTTACTTATTCTAAATCACATCAAACACACTATGCAATACTTTAATCGCTAACCAATTACCGCATGTTATACGTGACTTAATGAATGCTTGTTTGTTATGTTTACACATGGAATGCTGTCTACCTGCCTTAGCAACGATAGTACTATAGTTTGGACTCAGCACCTGTTCACCCAGGGGTTGTTAAGGACAATTAGTTACATGGCTCACAGTGGTGAGTGTGTATCGCGAACTGCCTTGGGCAGTCAACCCGCAGTCATTGGTATCGATAGGTTCATGTCGATAACTAACATGCCTCATTTTACACTGTGTACGTGCTGGTTATGCGTAATCGATTTCGAACTCTATTATATCTATTAAACTTGTATGCTCACCTTTACACTATGTGTATTGACTTTTACTTTAACGTATGTAACAGGTGCTTAGGATGCATATTTGCTTACTTTGCTGTGAAATCGAGGCTAGGAAAGACCTAGGTCAACAATAAACAATTGTCTGTAATAAAAATCTGAGTTGTCGTAACAGAACAATTCGACTATATCTTTTCTGTAATAACTGTATTATCTTTTATGACATGCTATGGGACGTGTTGCTTTAAATAATTGGTAATTATAGTTGTTATGGAAACTTCTGGACAATCTGTTTCGCTCAGTGTCATGCCCCGATGTTTCCACCATCGGTTGGGGTGTGACAGATTGGTATCAGAGCCATAACTATAGGGAATTAGGCAAGACTCGACCTAGTCTGGGTCGATGTCTTAGAAATGACCTAGTCTATAGTTAGGAACCAACAGACCGACTTGTGCATATCCTGTAGGGAATATGTGCGAGCTTACTGCCATTTCTCGCTATTCTCGCTTACGCTACACTATCCGAGATTAGGTGTGAAAACCGCAAACTCTCGACTAAATTGCTTGTTCGACCCGCATTTTATATATAAACACGAGAATTTGCGTTGAACCTGGAGTGAAATCCATACTTTGACGCATAATTCTCTTTTATTTTACCAAAACAGGAACAAAGTTGTAAAGTAAGGGGTGAAACCCGAACCTTCACGACTTATTCCGACCTTTACTTGGTTTTACAAAACTCTCACCAAAGTCTCGACGGACTCCAACGACTTGAAGTCACGATATGACTGAAATGGATGCGTGCCGAGCCCAAGATTCGAGGCAAAAGCACAGTCCTGAAAGTCAAAGTGTGTACAACAGGTCCTTGTGAATAGTCGAATCACTTTGGTAAGTCGATGTCTAAATAGCCGTAGACAATCCACTTCTCGATTTTTATGTGTTTCGATTCTGAGCCCGCAACTGCTGACTCTGATGATTCGTCGATTTTATGTGTTTGTATGTGTGTTTACCTGCTTATGTGGTTTAATTTTTAGAGATTTATTCAATTTTCGCTATCGCTTTGATCGACACACACGACTCGTATTGCACATCTATCTCAACACGCTAACAAATCGACAATATTGGGGATTATACGCATGCTATACTACTCGCCATGATAATCGCGATCGCTATTTTCGAACGCTCGCGAACTTTGAATAATAGGTTTCTGTATTCTGACTGCTCCCGTGTGCTCCTAGGTGAATTACGTGTTTATATGCTTCTGTGCTTTTGTGCTTCTGTGCCTTACGTGCTTATGTGCTTCTTTGCTTATGTGAATCTGTGGATATGTGCCTACATGTTACGTAAACGTGTTCCCGAGCTTTAGTAGTATTAGGCTTGTGAGGTGAGATTCGATCATATTGTGTTGAGTCCTGTGGCGATGTCTGTTGCAGACAATGTCGTCATCTGGATCTCGCGCTACCCGAGATGCTCGCCGAAAGCAAGCAGACAAACTCCTCGCTGCCATGATTACCAAGCAAATGGCAAAAGTTGTACCCCAAGTCGTCAGTGAACTGTACGAAAACATGAGCAAATCGTCTGAAGAATCCAGAACCGAAACTCCTAAAGCTGCTTTCAGCTTCAAACAGTTCAAGGCATGCGGACCGTAAGAGTTCACCGGCGAAGAAGGCCCTACGGCTTTGTTTCAATGGTTTGACTCAATCGAAGTCACCCTGCGACAGAGCGGATGTCCTGATAATCTCCGCACACTGAATGCGATCGGCGTTTTCCAGTCACGCGCTCTAGACTGGTGGACCGCCGAGAGAAACAAGCACGGAAATGATGCAACCTATGGTCTGTCATGGGACGAGTTGAAGAACGTTATGTTCGATGAGTTCTGCCCTCCCCATGAGCGCCAAAAGCTGGAGGATGAATTCTGGCACATCAAGCAAAAAGATGGTGACAACGCTGCCCTGACTGCTCGCTTCAAGCAGCTCAGCATTATCTGCCCCGGTCAAGTGAAGACGCCCGAGATGACCATCAAGAAGTACATTCGAGCTCTACCAGATTGTGTTGCAGATTTTGTGCATGCCGCAAAGCCAGCAACAATCGAAGAGACTTACTTGCTTGCCGCTGAAATCAACGACAAACGAGTAAAAGCTGGTTTTTGGGATAAAGCTTCGAAAAACCTGCATCAAGCTACCGCCGTACCACCCACTGAAACCGCCGCCGCTCAATCATCGAAAGTCTCTCGCCGCAAGAAGAAGAACAACAACAGCAGCTCCAGCAACAAGAATTGTGCTGTCACTACCACTGCTGCTCCACTTCAAGCCGTACCGGCTCAGCAGCAAACTCAGCATCGACCAGCACCAGTCATCTATGCACTGCCTGCAAAGCGTGCATACACTGGTCCCCACCCTGCCTGCCCAACATGCACTTATCATCACCCGGTGGGTCTCGCCTGCCGTTTTTGCGCGCACTGCAATATGTACGGCCACTTTACAGCCAACTGCCATACTGGTCCCCGTCAAGCACCAGCTCAAGCCACTGCTCATCAAGCTCTGCTCCCAGCCCCACAAGGCCAACAACGTGGTCAATGGTACGTTCATTGTGAATGGTATTTATGCTTCGTGTTTGTTTGATACTGGAGCCGATAACTGTTTTGTGTCGTTCGAATTCGAGAAGATCCTTAGTCGTAAGCGCTCCCAACTCCCCTCGACATTCGATGTCGAAATCGCCACCGGAAGAACTGTCGCCGTTAATTCTGTTCTTCGTGATTGTACTCTTGAGCTCAACAATCACATCTTCCCAATCGACCTTATCCCAATGCAACTTGGAAGTTTTGACGTCATAGTAGGCATGGACTTTCTTCGTGAAAATCATGCTGAAGTTGTATGCTTCGAGAAAATGATTCGATTCTTGCTCGTGAATGGTGACGTATTGTGTGTTTATGGGGAAACTGCTTCGAAAGGTCTTAAGCTCATGTCATGTGTCCAAGCTAGCAAGTATCTCCGAAAGGAATACAGGGCTTTCTTGGCCAACATTGTAGTAGCGGAGAAGGAAAAGAAAGGTAAGCCGGAAGTAAACGATGTTCCAGTGGTTCGAGAATTTCCCAACGTTTTTCCCGAGGATCTTCCCAGACTACCGCCAAGTCGTGATATCGACTTCCGTATCGACCTCATTCCTGGAGCAAACCTTATTGCTAGAGCTCCTTATCGACTCGCTCCGTCCAAAATACGTGAACTCTCGAGTCAGCTCCAGGAACTACTTGATAAATGCTTCATTCGCCTGAGCACTTCTCCATGGGGCACACCAGTCCTTTTCGTCAAAAAGAAGGATGGGTCGTTTCGGATGTGCATCGACTATCGGGAATTGAATAAGTTGACAATCAAGAATCGCTATCCCCTGCCCCGCATTGACGATTTGTTTGATCAGCTACAAGGTGCTACGTGTTTTTCCAAGATCGATCTACGCTTAGGCTATCACCAGTTACGCATTCAAGAGGAGGATATACCCAAAACCGCTTTTCGCACTCGATACGGCCACTATGTGTTCGTTGTTATACCTTTTTGTTTAACTAACGCACCCGCGGTTTTCATGGATCTGATGAATCGCGTGTGTAAACCTTATCTCGACCGCTTCGTCATCGTGTTCATCGATGATGTCTTGATCTATTCAAAGTCGAAAGCCGAACACGCGCATCATCTACGTTTGGTTCTCGAGCTACTCCAAGGGAATCGACTTTATGCCAAGTTCTCCAAGTGAGAATTTTGGCTGGAGGAGGTTCAATTCCTCGGTCACATTGTCAATAGTCAAGGTATTCACGTCGATCCCGCGAAGATTGAAGCCGTTAAGAGTTGGATTACACCTAAGAACCCTTCTGAAGTCCGTTCTTTTCTCGGACTAGTGGGCTATTATCGACGATTTATCGAAGGATTCTCAAAAATCGTTGTGCCGCTTACCGCTCTCACGCATAAATACAAGCCTTTTGTTTGGGGAACTGAACAAGAGTCTGCTTTCCAAACCCTCAAGCACATGCTCTGCAATGCTCCTGTCCTCATGCTACCCGACGGAAACGACGACTTCATTGTCTATTGTGATGCTTCGAACCTCGGTCTTGGTTGTATCCTCATGCAACGGGACAAGGTTATTGCTTACGCATCTCGTCAGCTCAAAATCCACGAGAAGAACTATACAACCCGTGATCTCGAGCTAGGCGCAGTTGTTTTTGCGTTAAAGATTTGGCGTCACTACCTGTATGGTACCAAGTGTATGATCTTCACCGATCATAGGAGCCTACAACATATCTTTGATCAGAAAGAACTTAATATGCGTCAACGCCGATGGGTAGAACTTCTCAACGACTACGACTGTGAGATTCGTTATCACCCAGGCAAAGCAAATGTCATTGTCGACGCTCTCAGTAGGCGGAGCTATCTGCTCAGCATTCGTGATACCCAAGCCCAATGTGATCTCGAAACCCTCATCCGCGAAGCCCATCATGCTTGTTTTAACGAGCGCACTTTGAAGAAGGAAAGAATCTATCACGATGGAGCCCAACTTGTGAATAAGTCAAATGGGATATTCCACTTTCTGGACTGAATTTGGATCCCGAAGCGGACCAATTTGCGATAGATATTGATGGACGAAGCCCACAAATCCCGGTATTCTATTCATCCTGGTGCCGACAAAATGTACCAGGACCTTCGCTACAAGTACTGGTTGCCGGGCATGAAAAGGGATATCGCTCTCTACGTTGAGAAGTGCCTGACTTGCTCGAAGGTCAAGGCTGAACACCAGAGACCCTCTGGCTTACTCGAACAACCCCCGATCCCTATGTGGAAGTGAGAGAGTAAAGCTATGGACTTCATAACGAAACTCCCGCGCACGCCATCAGGTCACGACAGCATCTGGGTTGTCGTTGACCGTTTGACCAAATCAGCTCATTTCCTGCCAATACGAGAAGACTACAAGGTAGAACGATTAGCGCGAATCTACACCAACGAGATCATTTGTTGACATGGGACGCCTCGCGATATCATCTCTGACCATGATGCTCGGTTTACCTCGCGATTGTGGGAAACATTTCAAGCGGCTCTCGGTACTACGCTTAATCTAAGTACCGCATTCCACCCTCAAACCGACGGTCAGACTGAGAGAACGATCCGTACTCTTGTAGACATGCTCCGTTCGTGTGTCATAGATTTTGGTGGTAATTGGGATGCTTACCTGCCGTTAGTCGAATTCTCGTATAATAACAGCTATCATTCCAGCATACAAATGGCACCATTCGAGGCTTTATACGGAAGAAAATGTCGATCGCCTATTGTATGGCACGAGATCGGGCACTCGCAATTAACTGGTCCTGAGCTGTTGCAAGAAACGACTGACAAAGTCCTTCAAATTTGAGACAATCTGCTGAAAGCTCAGAGTCAACAGAAAAGTTACGCCGATAGACGACGCAAGCCCCTTGAATTTGACGTTTGCGACTACGTACTCCTAAAGGTATCACCTTGGAAGGGTGTGGTCAGATTCGGCAAGAAAGGGAAAATAGCGCCTCGATATGTTGGACCTTTTAATATTCTGGAAAGGATCGGAAAAGTCGCCTATAGACTTGAACTACCGGAGGAACTGAGTAACGTTCACCCGAATTTCCATGTTTCGAACCTCCGAAAGTGCCTGGCTGAGCATGATTTAATTGTACCTCTTGACGACCTCCAAATAAACGAAACACTACACTTCGTGGAGAAGCCTGTCGAAATCATGGACCGCCAAACCAAGCAGCTCAGACGCTCGCGCATTCCTATTGTGAAAGTCCGATGGGAAGGCAAACGAGGCGCAGAGTTCACTTGGGAACTCGAAAGCGACATAAAGGCGAAGTACCCGCAGTTGTTTGTAATGGCTTCGGCCTAATTTCGGGACGAAATTCCCTCAACTAGGGGAGGCTGTAACACCCCGTGTTTCGAAAGTCAAAGTCAAGATTGAAGTCAAAGGAAGACAAGATTGCTAATTGTGATTTGTCACTCCTTGCTCAATTCCTGTTTTGACTTCTTTGACTTGTAGTTAGTCTATTTTATGCGATACGTTAGTTGTATTATGTGGAGTACTTATTAATAATCGAGGTTTATTCGATATTTATCGCATATTTTATCGCTTCATCGCTATCGCAATCATGCTCGCAACTCTAATTACGCTTTCTAGATATTGTTTTATGTGTGTGTGTGTCTTATGTGTTACTTGTGCCTGTTTATTCATGTTATGTTATGGTGGATAATCGAAACGCAATCGAAACTCAATCGAATCGCAAACGCTAAACGAATACGAATTATGGATGATTGTATGTTGATATAGTAGTTGGGATTAAAAGTAATTTGAATAGGAAACTCTATCGCATCGCAACGCTCGCATTCGCAATCGAAACGGCAAAACTCGTCGCACCGAACACTCGAACCAAGTGACTGATCGACCAGGTAACCAGCCGATCGATCAGGCTGCCACCCGATCGATCAGCCCCTCTCCACCCCTTTCCACTTCAGGAAACCCTATAAATACCCCCTGTCGAACAGTTAACTGGCCGGATTTGGGTGATTCCTGTCCGATCAGGAGTACCAAGTATTGACGAGGTTTCTGTTGCTTAAAACGTTATCAAAACATCTCAATAAATCGACAAACAATCAAAACAACCAAGTGTAAGAAGAAACGGAACGACCAAGACGGAATGCCGTCCGATCGGACTACCGTCCGATCGGACTGTCATCCGATCGGGTTGTCACCCAAACGACTTGCACCTTGGCCCCACGTTTAGATTTCAAATCAAACTTCAAGAAGTTTTGGAACACTGAACGGATAGCCGTCCGATCGAGTTACCACCCGATCGACCGACCATTCGACTATGTGATGTTTTGGAACTTCAATACATAAACAATTTTTCAACATGTTCAATGCACATGTGTTGCCACCCGATCGAACAACCGTCCGATCGAGTGATAACCTGCTGCAAACTTGTTCACGCTTAGGGGTGCAAACGAGCCGAGCTACTCACGAGCTACTCGATCTCGGCTCGAAAAAAAGGTCGAACGAGCCGAGCTTAAACGAGCTCGAGCTTGAGCCCGAGCCTAAAAACAAGCTCGTTTAGTAAACGAGCCCGAGCTTCGCTTATCGAGCTCGACCCGGCTCGCGAGCCTAATCGAGCTTTCTATTTATATATTAAACATATATTTATATAATAATAATTACCATTTATATAAATATAAAAAATAACTAAATTATATGTATAATAATAATTATAATTAATATAAATTAATTAAAAAATACTAAACGAGTCAAGCCCAAGCCGAGCTCGACCTTGAAAAATTACCTTCGAGCCGAGCTCGAGCTTCAGAAATAAAGCTCGAATCGAGCCGAGCTCGAGCTTTGATACGTTAAACGAGCTCGAGCTCGAGCCTGGTCGAGCTCGGGCTCGGCTCGTTTGCACCCCTATTCACGCTAGAGTGTCTAACCAATCGGTTTGTCGTCCGGTCGATCGTCCTGAAAGGTAGAGATACTTCTGTGTTTTCAAATGCTACAACGAAAACTACAAAAGTCAAGCCATCATACACAAACACATCTTTCCCAAAGGAAGAAACAATCCACACGAAAGGTCACCCGATCGGATGACCAACCGAGCGGACTGTCACACGCACGACCGGCTGTCCGATCGGACTACCATCCGATCGAACTGCTGTCCGACCCACTAACACTTGTATCGTTTTACGCGTCGCTTATCGTTATGCTATCGTTCTGATCAGGCTAACCCTACTCTCTAGCGCTCCCTTCAATCCATCAACCGCTGTGTGTATACTCGATCCCTTTTTGCTTTACGCACTTTTGGGTGTTACATACGTTACTTATTCTAAATCACATCAAACACACTACGCAATACTTTAATCGCTAACCAATTACCGCATGTTATACGTGACTTAATGAATGCTTGTTTGTTATGTTTACACATGGAATGCTGTCTACCTGCCTTAGCAACGATAATACTATAGTTTGGACTCAGCACCTGTTCACCCAGGGGTTGTTAAGGACAATTAGTTACATGGCTCACAGTGGTGAGTGTGTATCGCGAACTTCCTTGGGCAGTCAACCCACAGTCATTGGTATCGATAGGTTCATGTCGATAACTAACATGCCTCATTTTACACTGTGTACGTGCTGGTTATGCGTAATCGATTTCGAACTCTATTATATCTATTAAACTTGTATGCTCACCTTTACACTATGTGTATTGAATTTTACTTTAACGTATGTAACAGGTGCTTAGGATGCATATTTCCTTACTTTGCTGTGAAATCGAGGCTAGTAAAGACCTAGGTCAACAATAAACAATTGTCTGTAATACAAAACTGAGTTGCCGGAACAGAACAATTCGACTAGATCTTTTCTATAATAACTGTATTATCTTTTATGACATGGTATGGGACGTGTTGCTTTAAATAATTGGTAATTATAGTCAGTGTTGTAGAAGGCGCTAGGCGCTAGTCGGGCGGTGAGGTACCGCCTAGGGATTAATCGGGATTAATCGGATTGGGATTTTTATATGTATTTTTTCAAAATTATATATATATATATATACCCAATAATATAAAAATAATACTTCAAAATTCACATAAATACTTCAAGTTTCAGATAGTATGGTTTGATTTTGACCGATTTTGACTGATTCTGACCAATTTTGACCGCCTAGGACCGCCTGGGACCGCCTGGGACCGATTTTAACCGATTAATATAGGCCGATTAATCCGATTTTTGACCGCTTAGACCACCTAGGACCGATTTTGACCGACTTTGACCGACTCCGATTAATTGGCCGACTAGCTCAAAATTAGTCAGTAAGTAGCCGCCTAGCGCCTAGGCGCCGATTAATCGGCCGCCTAGGCCGATTTTTGCAACACTGATTATAGTTGTTATGGAAACTTCTGGACAATCTGTTTCGCTCAGTGCCATGCCCCGATGTTTCCGCCATCGGTTGGGGTGTGACAAGCGAAAATCGAATAAATCTCCAAAAATTAAAACATATAACAGGTAAATACACACATAACACATAAAATCGACGAGTATCAGAGTCAGCAGTTGCGGGCTCAGAATCGAAACACATAAAAATCAAGAATAGATTATCTCAGGCTCGATAGACATTGACTACCCAAAGTGATTCGACTATTCACAAGGACTTGTTGTACACACTTTGACCTTCAGGACTGTGCTTTTGCCTCGAATCTGGGCGATCAGCACGCATCCTTCGAGTCACATCATGACTTCAAGTCGTTGGAGTCCGTCGAGACTTTGGTGAGAGTTTTGTAAAACCAAGTAGAGGTCGGAACAAGTCGTCAAGGTTAGGGTTTCACCCCTGACTTAACAACTTTGTTCCTGTTTTGATAAAATAAAAGAGGATTATGCGTCAAAGTATGGATTTCACTCCTGATTCAACATAAATTCTCGTGTTTATAGATGGAAATGCGGGGCAAACAAGCAATTTAGTCGAGAGTTTGCAGTTTTCACACCTAATCTCGGCCTAATCGCTCGTTTATTTTTGAAAACTAAAGTGCAGTGATAGTGTAGCGTAGGCAAGACTAGCGAGAAATAGCAGTAAGCTCGTACATATTCCCTACCGGATATGCACAAGTCGGTCTTGTTGGTTCCTAACTATAGACTAGGTCATTTCTAAGACATCGACCCGGACTAGGTCGAGTCTTGCCTAATTCCCTATAGTTATGGCTCTGATACCAATCTGTCACACCCCAACCGATGGCGGAAACATCGGGGCGTGGCACTGAGCGAAACAGATTGTCCAGAAGTTTCCATAACAACTATAATTACCAATTATTTAAAGCAACATGTCCCATACCATGTCATAAAAGATAACATAATTATTACAGGCAAGATCTAGTCAAATTGTTCTGTTCCAACAACTCAGATTTTTATTACAAACAATTGTTTATTGATCTAGGTCTTTCCTAGCCTCGATTTCACAGCAAGCTAAGCAAATAAGCATCCTAAGCACACAGTGTAAAATGAGGCATGTTAGTTATCGACATGAACCTATCGATACCAATGACTGCGGGTTGACTGCCCAAGGCAGTTCGTAATACACACTCACCACTGTGAGCCATGTAACAAATTGTCCTTAACAACCCCTGAGTGAACAAGTGCTGAGTCCAAACAAATAGTACTACCGTTGCTAAGGCAGGTAAACAGCATTCCATGTGTAAACATAACAAACAAGCATTCATTAAGTCATGTATAACATGCAGTAACGGTTAGCATTAAAGTATTACGCAGTGTGTTCTATGTGATTTAGAATAAGTAACGTATGTAACACCCAAAAGTGCGTAAAGCAAAAAGGGATCGAGTATACTCACAGCGATTTGTGGATTGAAGGGAGCGCTAGAGAGTAAAGTTAGCCTGAACAGATTGATAGCATAACGATAAGCGACGCGTAAAAACGAAACAAGTATCAGTGGGTCGATCAGCAGTCCGATCGGATGGCAGTCCGTTCGGGCAACCGGTCGTTCGGGTGACAACTCGCTCGGACGGTCATCCGATCGGGTGACCTTTCGAGTGGGTTGTTACTTCCTTTGGAAAGGATGTGTTTGTGTATGATGGCTTGACTTTTGAAGTTTTCGTTGTAGTATTTTGAAAACAGAGAAGTATCTCTACCTTTCAGGTCGGTCGATCGGACAGAAGTCCGATCGGACAACAATCCGGTTGGCGAGTCTTCTCAAATTGAGAACAAATTCATAGCAGGACGGACACTCGATCGGATGGTAGTCCGATCGGGTGGCAATCCGTTGATATTGAACATGTTTGAAAATTTGTTTAAGTATTTGAAGTTTCAAAACACCACATGGTCGGGGGCAACCTGATTGGGTAGCAACCCGATCGGACGGCGATCCGTTCGGTGTCCCAAAACCCTTGAAGTTTGAAGATGAGTTTAAGTGTGGGGCCAAGGTGCAAGCCGATCGGGTGGCAACCTGATTGGGTGGCAATCCGATCGGACAGTAGTCCGATCGGGCGACACTCCGTTCTGGTGTCCCGGTCGTCTTCTCCCTTGGTCATTTTGATAGTTTGTAGTTTTATCGAGACGGTGTGACAACGTGCTAATCAACAGAACCCCATCTTGACACCAGTGACCCGATTGAGCAGGAATCACCCAAGTTCAACCAGTTAACCGGTTCAGGACGGTTGTTCTTGGTTAGCCCGAAATCGGTTGTCTCGTGGATAGAATCCAGATCTTGAACCAACACGTCAACAAGAAAGAGTGAAAGGTTAGAACAAGCTCCGATTCTATCGGTTTTGAGTGCATTGAGTGTAAAAGAGTTGAAAGAAGGTTGGAAAACCATCTTTCAATCCTTTTTCACCTTGAACATATTCAAATCTATGAAAGATCTTTGTTTATCTTTGTGGAAATTGTTCAGTTCCAAGTTGTTCTTGAAGGCAAAACATGAAGTTCTCAAGAACACCATGGTGACATCATCCTAGAACACCTCAAATCTAGTGATTTCACGGTTAAAAGTTAAGATTCGAAAGATAGAAAGGTGTAAGAGTGCGTGTAGATCAAGAAAGTACAAGATTTAGGTTGAGATCTTACCGGAATCGTGAGAAATCGAAAAAAAAGTGAGATTGGAGCGCTGGTCGGACAGGAGAGTGCAAAAGTGGTAAGTTTGATGTTGACAGGGGGGTATTTATAGGGTTTCCCAAAAAGGAAAGGGGAGGAGAGGGGCTGGTCGATCGAGCAGTACCCTGGTCGGGTGGCAGCCCGATCGAGTGGCACCTCGATCGGAGGGCTGTCCGATCGGGTGGCAGCTCGACCGGCTGGCCACTCGATTGGATGGCACGGCGCGTTGAGTTTTGCGATTTCGATTCACGTGTAGAGCGTTGCGATGCGATAGAGTTTCGTAGTCAAATTACTTTTAATCCCAACTACTATATCAACATACAATCATCCTTATTTCATATTCGTTTAGCATTTGCGATTCGATTGCGATTGAGTTTCGATTGCGTTTCGATTAATCATCACAACATAACATAAATAAACATGCACAAGTAACACATAAGGCACACACACACGTATAACTATATCCAGAACGCGTAATTCGAGTTGCGAGTGCGATTGCGATAGCGAACATGCGATAAATATCGAATAAACCTTGATTATTAATAAGTACTCCACATAATACAACTAACGTAAGACATAAAATAGATTATCTACAAGTCAAAGAAGTCAAAACAGGAATTGAGCAAGGAGCGACAGATCGCAATTAGCAATCTTGTCTTCCTTTGACTTCAATCTTGACTTTGACTTTGACTTTCGAAACACGGGGTGTTACAAAGAAGGAGGGGCTGCCAACAAGGTTAGAGTCGAAACCCTAGGATAAAGAGAAAAAAAATTTGGTTAAGGCTGTGATACCATAAAAGTTTTGGTTATGGGAAAATTCTCTGTTGATATTATTGATAAAGAAAACCCCTTTATATAGGGAACAATACAAGCTAACCCTAATCTGTATATACGGAAAAGATACACCTAAATAATACAAAGGCTATCTCTAACAAATATACAATATTTATCTAAATAATAATAATAAGAAGAATATCCGCTAAGAGGCTCAAGGTTAACAAACTTCTGTTTATGTGCATATTCAATTAACCTCTCCATATTTTTCACGATTGTGTAGTTATAATTGTGTTTTTTTTGTAGAATGTCTTCTTACAAAGCAAACGAGAATCCGGCTGCTGATGTTGACTTGACTGATGGGGAGGATGACCCGAATCCAATAATTGATGAATTGGGTGATACCGATGTAGCTGATACAGCGACCGGAGGTGCTTGTTCAAAAAAGAGAAAAAATTGTTCCGGTGTGCATCTACACGAATGATTTTTTTGCTTGCCTCAATTCAATAACCATTTCGATTGAAAGAAAATCTGAACTTGAGGAGTATTTGGATGAGCCGAACCTAAAATATATGGATCCAAAATTTGATGTGTTGAAGTGGTAGAGTCAACATTGTAGCAAGTTTCCGGTTTTGAGTAAGATGGCGAAAGACATTTTTGGCATCCCGATCACTACCGTGGCTTCCGAATCAGCCTTTAGTGCTGGGGGCGTATATTGGATGACTACCGGAGCTCTCTTTCAAAGGATATGGTGGAACTTCTTGTTTGTGGAAGTGATTGGTTAAATGCCAGCTCAAAAACAACCTTAAAAACATTGAAAGTAAGCTTTTATTACATTTATAATCTGCTTATACTTTTGTAGTTTATGCATTAACATTCGTATTTTGTTTTTTTTTAATGTGTAGCAAGCTGCAAGAGATGAAGAAACATTGGCAATTGATGTGTTGACTCCAGACGGGTCTGATAATAAATGAAAGGTATTTTTATAATTAACAGACCATAAAAGTTGTTATGTAATGTGTAGAACTTAATGGTTTTGTTTAATGCTTGTTTTTATAGGTTATGTATGTTGATTTGAAGTTGAATTTTGTGGATGGAGATGATCAAGCTTAAAGAAAAAGTTTATGGCTTTTGAGTTAAATGACAATTTGTATTTCACACTTTAATTTGTGCTTCTTGATATTGTTAAGAACATTTTTAGAAACATGATTTTAGTTATGTATTGCTTTTGTTAGTAAGGTATTGGACATGTTTTAATTAAGTTAGGATTTGTTTTTGTTGAACACAACCTTATAATTCAATCTAGCGAAACTGAGCGAAAACGATCCGCTCAATTTTAGTTAGGATTTGAGAAAAACCGAGCGAAACCGAGCGAAAACAATCCGCTCGATTCAAATTCAATCCGAGCATGAGCATCACTTTTGTGTTCGGTTTTGCAAATTCGATCCGATCGGATCGGATCGGTTGTAATTCAATCCGAGCACGAGCAGACCCTCGATCGGATCGGATCGGCTCATGAACAAACCTAATCAGTGCATACTTTCCTTTTTCGTCTTCGTCTCCGCGCGAGACCTCTTCGAAGCATTCTTCCTGATCAAATCAGCTTGGAGGTGGGGGTCGCAGCAGATTCAGGGCCCTTAGAGCCCGCGCTTCCTGAGCTTCGCACAGTAGCCGCCACGCCCCCTAGGACTTCCCACCTATAGCATACAATTCTTCTAAGGAATCAGCTACAATAACAAAGTACTCTGTCGGAAGCGAGTAGTACCTTCCGGGGACGCAACAACGGACGCTGCGCCGGCAGTCTCCGTCTTCTTACTCGCCGCCCCTCCCGCAACCGTAACCTTCTTCTTGGCAACCCTTTTCAGTCTCTTCTCTCCATGCTCAACTCCTAAATCGCACAACACACCTGCAAACACATCATATGATGGTTTTAACTCATGTTCCGACGAAGCGACAGACTCCTCGCTGGAAAGATAAACAAATTCTTTTCCAGCAAAGGTTATGGCCCTACGTTGGTCTAGGTTTTGGAATACGCGCTCCTTCAGTTGCAGCAGGAGGAGCAGCAAATAACTCAGTTCTGGCATACAAAAAGTTCGGCTTGATCTGCTCGAACCAGTATTCTTCACCACCGCGCAGCGGCCTCCCGCCCATTGTTCCAGCAAAAGCAGGAAAAGCGTTTTGATAAAGCGCAACCTCTGCATATAAAGTCACGAGGTTAACGAAATAAGTTCCCAAAAACCAATCAGTAAAGAAACAACAAATCAAGGAGATTTACCTTCACCATCGTGCAGTAGAACAGGCACATACTCGCTGCATTCTGGCCACTTGTCGCTCATGCCTCACGCGACCAGTACTTGCTCTCCAACACCCTGTTCGGCAACGCCAATAACTTTTCATACCAAGCCACCCCGCGCGGGACCTCATGTCCTCTTTGGGGATCGATGCAGATTGACGAAATTCCATATCAACCGAAATGACCTCCTCACGGATGAAGAAAAACTTCATCTTCCAGTCGTGGAAGCTCTTGGGGGGGGGGGTGATTAAAAATTTCTTAACGGCGCAAAGGGCAAAGGATAAAAATCCTAAGTTGCTCTGCAACTAATAAAACACTCGAAATTTATCAACAGTTGATTCCTCGCCCTGCGATCGACATACAAACTCGAAGTGTTGAATCCGCACCATGCCCGTGGGGCTTAGTTGAGAGATGTGGAAGGCGGTAAAGTAGCAAAACATGTAAAAGAATTAAAAAAAACTGGCAACGCACTTGGTTAAAAAAACATAGCAACGCCTATTGTTGGTCGTCTAAAGAATGTGCAATCTTTAAATGCATATCCGCTCAATTTTAGTTAGGATTTGAGAAAAACCGAGCGAAACCGAGCGAAAACAATCCGCTCGATTCAAATTCAATCCGAGCATGAGCATCACTTTTGTGTTCGGTTTTGCAAATTCGATCCGATCGGATCGGATCGGTTGTAATTCAATCCGAGCACGAGCAGACCCTCGATCGGATCGGATCGGCTCATGAACAAACCTAATCAGTGCATACTTTCCTTTTTCGTCTTCGTCTCCGCGCGAGACCTCTTCGAAGCATTCTTCCTGATCAACTCAGCTTGGAGGTGGGGGTCGCAGCAGATTCAGGGCCCTTAGAGCCCGCGCTTCCTGAGCTTCGCACAGTAGCCGCCACGCCCCCTAGGACTTCCCACCTATAGCATACAATTCTTCTAAGGAATCAGCTACAATAACAAAGTACTCTGTCGGAAGCGAGTAGTACCTTTCGGGGACGCAACAACGGACGCTGCGCCGGCAGTCTCCGTCTTCTTACTCGCCGCCCCTCCCGCAACCGTAACCTTCTTCTTGGCAACCCTTTTCAGTCTCTTCTCTCCATGCTCAACTCCTAAATCGCACAACACACCTGCAAACACATCATATGATGGTTTTAACTCATGTTCCGACGAAGCGACAGACTCCTCGCTGGAAAGATAAACAAATTCTTTTCCAGCAAAGGTTATGGCCCTACGTTGGTCTAGGTTTTGGAATACGCGCTCCTTCAGTTGCAGCAGGAGGAGCAGCAAATAACTCAGTTCTGGCATACAAAAAGTTCGGCTTGATCTGCTCGAACCAGTATTCTTCACCACCGCGCAGCGGCCTCCCGCCCATTGTTCCAGCAAAAGCAGGAAAAGCGTTTTGATAAAGCGCAACCTCTGCATATAAAGTCACGAGGTTAACGAAATAAGTTCCCAAAAACCAATCAGTAAAGAAACAACAAATCAAGGAGATTTACCTTCACCATCGTGCAGTAGAACAGGCACATACTCGCTGCATTCTGGCCACTTGTCGCTCATGCCTCACGCGACCAGTACTTGCTCTCCAACACCCTGTTCGGCAACGCCAATAACTTTTCATACCAAGCCACCCCGCGCGGGACCTCATGTCCTCTTTGGGGATCGATGCAGATTGACGAAATTCCATATCAACCGAAATGACCTCCTCACGGATGAAGAAAAACTTCATCTTCCAGTCGTGGAAGCTCTTGGGGGGGGGGGGGGGGGGGTGATTAAAAATTTCTTAACGGCGCAAAGGGCAAAGGATAAAAATCCTAAGTTGCTCTGCAACTAATAAAACACTCGAAATTTATCAACAGTTGATTCCTCGCCCTGCGATCGACATACAAACTCGAAGTGTTGAATCCGCACCATGCCCGTGGGGCTTAGTTGAGAGATGTGGAAGGCGGTAAAGTAGCAAAACATGTAAAAGAATTAAAAAAAACTGGCAACGCACTTGGTTAAAAAAACATAGCAACGCCTATTGTTGGTCGTCTAAAGAATGTGCAATCTTTAAATGCATATCCCTACACTTTGAAATGATTTCATGACTTGACCGGTATCCCCCCCCCCCCCCCCCCCTCCCTTTTTTTTTGTGAAATCTATTACATGACTAGTTTATAAAAAAATAAAATATAATGATACATAAAAACAGGTAAATATTAAAAATAGATAAACACCGCAACAATAAAATGTTACTTGTATTTGCATCCTCCGTCACTTCGCTCCAAGCCATAAACATTTTGTGTTTTTCGTATGGCGTCCATTTCACCTAATTCTACTCGTTGTGGAATTTGTCGGTTGTTCCATGTATGAGAGGTTGATAAGAACAATAGTGTAGAAGAAGAGAATTAGCCTGATGCGTGGGAAAGGGCACAAATCTAAAGTAGTCTAAAGCTAGTCAATCCTGCACTGGCACATCAAATCTACCTTAAAGTACTATAAAACTACAAAACACCGGCGGCACCTACCCTAAAGTACTATAGAACTTTTTTAACATTAAATAAATTAAACAATTACCGTTAAAAGGTCACAAACCCCCACTTCACCTTCGACAAAGAGTAGCCAAGCTCCCCTAGCCGCTCACCTGCCCGAGGGGGGTGGCGGCAGTGTTTCACATGCGGCTTCGAAGCTGAGCACCCCTAGCCAAGGGTGCCCCTTCCCCTCTTAGAGGTAATATTTAGAATTAGCTTGATGTGTTAAAAATGGTAGATATGGGGTAATTTTTATAGGAGAAAAATGGAGTCCAAAACTTGCAATCAACCATGGTTCCTGGAACTTGGAAGTTCTTGTGTAACTTGAAGTTTGGGGTGAATGACAGATTTTGTGATCTTGCTTTATATTATTCGACTCGAATTTACGATAGATTTCTTTTTGGTAAATAGTAAAGGTGTTAACAAGACGTTAAAACTGACTTGACAGTCCAAAACAAAGAAAATCAGTTGCATTTTAAGATTCATACTGTTGGTTCAAAAAGCTGAGTTTGGCAAGTAAACCCATGGCCATGGGTTATGTCTTGGAACCAACTGTTTTTTTTTAAAGGCGGCCTCACCCGCAAACCAAACCATTTTTTGATAATTTGGCTGGTCCGACCGACCCAGCCAACCTAGGTTGTTTGATTTGTTGTTTTCTGAAATAGTAGTCACCTGTATAGATGCTTCATAACCTATTTATTTGCTTATTACGTTTTACTACAGTAACAAGTCCTATTAGGATGAATATTTGCAATTCGTTGATTATAACATCTCAATCACACAAATTAGGAAGAAAAAAATAAGACACATCAACATCAAAAAATTAAAAAAAAAAATAAAAATAAAAAAACTTTAGGTTCATAACTATACATTCAGACATTGACTATGACCCAACCCGACCCAGAAACAAAACATTTTTTATCAAACCAGTAACAAGAAACACGAGTATCAAACTATTTAACACAACACAATAACATCAATACCCAACCTGCAATAAAGGATTCACAGATACCTGTACTCACCTCCTCCATCCCGCCTGGATCGCTTTTTCTAAAAACAAAAATTAATCAATCACCTAACTAAAGTAAATAAAGAGTAAATTACATTTTTCGTCATTTATCTTTGTACCAAATTTCAGTGAATGTCCTTTACCTTTAAAAATGTCAGGAATCAACCTTTACGTTTTAAAAACCTTGCATGGTCTATCCTTTGACACTAACCCAGTTAAAATTTTCAGTTAAGTCTGGTCACTTAAGGGTAGTTTAGTCTTTTTTATGGTGTTTAGAGAGAGAAGGGGTGTTTATATCTCTTATTTTTTATTCGTTTTATTTCATTTTTAATATACCTTTTTAAATAAATGGATAAAATGACTAAATTGCACAAGCTTAACTGAAAATTTTAACTGGGTTAGTGTCAATGGACAAACAGTGCAAGGTTTTTTAAACATAAAAGATGATTCCTGACATTTTAAAAGGTAAAGAACATTCACTGAAATTTAGTATAAACATAGAGGAAAAGTGTAATTTACCCGTAAATAAGTATAGCAATTGGTTTGCTTACCATCTTTAGGAGATATTTGGGGTTTGTTAAGTTTAGTCCCTCCTTTGCCATTGGCTTGCAACGGCTTCTGAACACGTGGCGAAGCCAAGTTTGGTTTACCAGTGGAGGATGGTAGAGACTGTCGCCTAGTGAAACCGTTCTCACCTCCTTCTTCTGCCGCCTTTGCCGCTGCTTGTGCCCTAAGTTTGGCCTTCGCTGACTCGGTGGCCGCCATGTAGCTTGGCAAGGTGGGTGTGATCGGCGATACAACGCTCTCATGGTGTTCTTGTTTTGCTGGTAACGACTTTCTTCTTCTAGCTTTCTGATTTTCCTTCCCGTTTGACTCACCCTTTGCAGGCGATTCATTTTCTAGCTTCGTTGTGGCTTCTAGGGACGGTGGGTCGATGTCAGGTTTGTCTTTGTCCTCTGAAGGTTGAACCGGAGATTCTTCTGGCTCGGGTGGTTTAACCGGAGATTCTTCTGGCTCTGGCGGTTTAACGCTTTCAGCGGATGAATCGTTTATCAAACCGTTATTTTTCTCCAAAATCTCTGAAATAGTGGAGCTTGATACTTTATTTAAACCGGGTGAAGTTTTTTCAGTGTCGGGTTCTGATTTCTCAGGAGGTCCAGAGGCGGAAACAGATATTTTTCGTAAATTACGTTTGACTTTCTCAAGTTCAGTAAGAGATTGTTCTTGACCAGCGTCAGCTTGGTGGTTGACTTTTCTCACGGTACGCTTGGACTTTTCGTTTTCATTATGGGGACTGTTATCATTATTTGCTCTGCGAACACTTCGTTTTGGCCTCACGGTTCCATTGTCGGTTTCTTCAGTTTGTAATTTAGTCTGCTTTCTTTTAGGCTTTGCATCAAGTGGTTTTTTCGGATGGGGTAGTGGGCCCCAGAAGTTAGTAGATGACCAACGCGTGAGCCAGCTCGTTACTGAATTTGGGTCTATTGGTTCGTATTGAATTCTTAACGGTATCGTAGTACGAGATGAAGCAACAAGCTAAATTAAGGAATAACGCACCGGTCAACTTCTCGGAATGTAGACATGTAATGAATGATACAGATATATTAAAAGAGTTAAAGTACATGGATGGTCCCTGTGGTTTACCAAAACTCTGGATTTGGTCCCTAGGTTTCCAAAAGTACATGGATTGTGTATCATCCCTGTGGTTTGCACTTTGTAACGCATTTAGTCCCTAACTTGGACATGCTAAAACCTTTAGATTTGTTGGCTTAGGACTAAATGCGTTACAAAGTTCAAACCACAAGGACCATCCATGTACTTTTGTAAAGCTAGGGACCAAATAAAAAATTTAGGTAAACCACAGGGACCATCCGTGTACTTTACTTTATATTAAAATGACATAATACCTTAGTGGCGAACACATTTGTTGATAACTTCTCTACTCGGAGGGATATTACAAGCAAGTTTGCAGGTTTCTTATCCTAGAAAACAAGTATCGGAAAAAGTCAAAGTCAGTAAATACAAAAGTCAACATCAACTAATTAAAGATAATAAAGAAGAGGGAATTACCGCAAATGCTGTTGAAGTCTGTTTTTTAAGCAGTTGACCATTAGAAAGTCTGACCATTCGGCCACGAGTCAACGCTTGGAACTCAATAATTGCACGCATGCATCTCAAAGTAACAACAGCCTGTCTCCTAACCAAGTGGCCACGAACTAAAGCTTGAAGCCTTATGATACCCTTGAGAGCCCGAAATGCTCTTCGGGCCTACACGTATGGTTAATTACGTTAGTATAAAAAGACAAAGTGACAAACAGACTCAATAATGTAAAAACACGATTTAAGGCATAATATTGCATAACCATGAAAAGAATGAAACTATGAAAGTAAATGTGGAATGGAGATATAAAAAGATGAGACACGTGTAGATGCCAAACATGTCCAACAACATGCAAAACACGAGTTAAAAGATTCATGATCCTGTTGTTTAGCAGGGTATTTACGGGTCCCGTGAATTTTCTGGTAGCGGGGTCTCATGATTAACAAAAGTCAAACAACATGCAAAAAACTGTAGGATGTGTTCACTATACAAAGCAGAAACTTTATTGAAACTTGATACCCATTTATTAGTTAGGCCCCCAAACCACAAACTAAAGATCTAAAAACTTCAGCAAATTGCTTATGATTTAACAAATAAGGTTGATGTTAGAGAGAATGTTATCCCCTACAATGCAGCTTAAGAGCTACGTTATATTATCGCTCGGTGTATTATGAATTGCTGACCAATTTTTAATATCATAAAGTTAACGACTTAAACAAACCCTAAACATTCAGCATATTCCATTGAAAAAAAAAATGAATCAAGCTCAATAATATTACCAAATAGCCCCTGAAAGCAGCCTGTGCTTTTGTGGCAGCTTGCTCTAGCTTGATTTTATCCTCACCATTTGATGCAATTGATTCCACATTAATTCTTGAATCTTCAGCTGTATCGGGCATTAAGCTGGCACTCGAACTCTTCTCTAGTTCTGTACGTTCTTCGATTGAAGAAGTAACGGGACGCACTGGGCTAGAGATAACCATAGAATCTGTGCCAAAATCCTCTGATTTTGCCTTACCAGATGTCTTAATTTCTGAGGTAGCATCCTTCAAGAAATAGTATGGTATCGGGATCAATTTGTCAATCACAATAATAAAATAAAATAAAAATGTATCTCCTCAATTGATGTGCATAAATAGTATTTTCTTACTTTGGAGAGATTAGATTTCGATGACTTCTTCCCGAAAAGCACAGTTTTGATCCACTTTCCAGGAGACTTCCCCATTGTCAAGTTAGCTGCTGTAGAGAACTGTTAATAAAACTGGAATGGAACCAGAGACATAAGTATATAAACGAATAATCTACCGTTCCTACATAAAAAGACTAAAAATTGAACATTAAGCATGTTGATTCATAGAGGATTGTTGTTTGAATTCAATTTAATTTTTCCCTAGCTGTTAATGTTTGAACAGTAATCATCCAGATGCTAACTGCTAATTTCCACTTGTGTTCCATATCATAAACCATCTTTATCAAAAGAATCCCATCACACAATGTTAAAATTACACAACATGTTCAAATTAAGTTTATAACAATTTTTAAACATATAGAATTTAACTGGTCACTACCCATAAAAGAATACAGAATCTACACATTTCCAGCTACAACTGGATCTACTAAAAAGATATATAAACAAATCTGAGCGGTGAAAAACAAACCATGTCTCTGAAATACAATCAATTTCCATTCAGTACTATGTAAAATTGTAGATAACAACTTAACAAAATAGCATTAGTAACAATAATAAACCAATTGCAAACACCTGCAATTCTATACTATGTAAATTCAAGTGACCAATGCAAGATCTGCATATCCAAAACATAATCATCAGAAAAAAAAATACACTACAAGCTAAGTAAAATGTAGATGACAACTTAACAAAATAGCATGAGTAACAGCAATACACCAATTGCTAGGGGTGAGAAGAAAACCGAAATAACTGAACCGTAACCGAAATAACCGACAAAACCGAACCGAAAATTTCGGTTCGGTTTCCGGATAACCATTTTCAATAACTGAAAAAAACCGAACCGAAACGAAAAAAAACATATATTTTTTATGTTTAAGTTTAAGTGTTTAACCCATGCTATTAGAAATTTACATCATATAAATTAGCAACAAATTAAGGCATTAGGTGTTGTACCCTATGTTTTGGGGGTTTTTCAAAAAAAAATGTTGATATTTCACTTTAAACCCAAAAGTATTTGATATTGTAGGTTTAACCCAAAGTTTTTTGTTTTTCCAATTTAACCTCACAACTTTCTTACTTTCAACTTTTATCCCCTATGTTTTTCATATTTTGCAAAATTTTTCGTTTTACCTTTAGTTCTAAATTTTGTGAGTTAACACGGCACAATTTGTGTGTGGATCAACGATTTTACGTTTTGTTATACGCTTTGTTCTAAATTTTGCCAGTGAACATGGCGTAACGGACGTGTGTGGTCCAGTGTATTTACGCCGTCTATTTTTTCCCGTTTAATAAGTTCGTCACAACGCACGAGTCCTAAATCGAGTTAGTTATTATTTTCTATGTTTTATATGTCGGTCTAATTTCTCCACATAAAAAGCCACAACTTCAATGTTGGTGGTCGTTGGCTATAGTGTGGCGTTGGTGCTATTTGTCACGGTCTTATGCCCCCGCCGCAACGCATGAGGCTTAACACGATACAAGTCATGTAACGTAGTAATTATGATACCATTAATTGTATTGAGCTTATTTGGTGAATTACTTATTTGTATAAGATAGTTATACAGACTTAACTGACAAAAAACATCTTTAACACATTATAAATGTGAATCTGATCAAAAGCGTGTCAATTTCGTTGGCCGCGGCGCAACGCGCGCGGGTCAATGTTCTAGTTATTAATTATATTCTTGAATATTAAGTACTTATAAATAAAACATTAAGATGTTTATTTATAATTGAGTTGATTTATTTATTGCCTATAACAAATAACAAAATTTAATATAAAAATTAAACAATCTTCAAAGTATTATAAAAGAAAAAGTCCTAATAAAAACTTTGAAGAAACATAAAAATAGATTAGAAGGTTAGGTTTATGTAAACATTTTTAGTTAAAAAGATTAAGTATAATAACTTAAATGTAACCATATAAGAAAGATTCTTAAATTTTGAATTACACTTTTTTTTTTTTTGAATCTTACTTTTGTTTCAAAAACCGAAAAACCGAACCGAACCGGTGTAAAAACCGAAAAAAAACGAAACCAAACGGTTTTGAAAAACCGAAAACCGACATTTCGGTTTCGGCTTTGATTTTGCCCAAAAACCGAACCGAACCGTGCACACCCCTACCAATTGCAAACACTATACACAAAATCACTATCAATTAACTGCAAATTCTCTAAATGTCAAGTGAACTATACGAGATCTGTACATCCAAAACATAATTAGTATAAAAACTACACTATAAGCTAGGTAAAATGTAGATAACAACTTAACAAAATAGCATGAGTAACAGTAACAAAGCAATTGCAAACAAGACACACACACATAAAATTGCTATCAATTAACTACAAATTCTAAAAATGTATCCGAGATCTGCATATCTAAAACCTAATTATCATAAAAACTACACTATAAGCTAGGTTTTGAGATGAATTTACTTGAGATCTGGATATGTACCTGAAAACAATTGACTATCGGAACCCTAACTTGCGAGTGCTGCAAACAAACTGCAATTGAAGAGGAGAATGAATCCAAATTGAATAACGGTGAAGATGATGATGATGAAGAAGAGATGGTACCTTGAAGTAGATGTCATGCGGTTGAGGAACATGGACCCCTGTGCTGTGCTTTCTCTCTCTCTCTACTTTCTCTCACTATATAATGTGTATGTATATATGTATTCAGTTTCACTCACATTCTCTTATTTAAAGGTGACTTGGTTATTTAATTTAAATTTATATTTCCTTTTAGTATTATTCTCTGTCTTTTTTTAATAAACTGTTTATTTATAATGAATAACTTTAATTATTTACTCATATGTCCTAATTCCTTACCATCCTCAACTAACACACAATATAATAATATTACTTGTAATAAGTGGTCCCTTTATTCTTTTAATATAGTTATATTAACTAGGTTAGAACCCCGTGTATTACACGGGTTGAATAAATTTTAATTTTATATATTAAAAAATAAAAAGTTAGATCTTTATGAACCCCATATAATGTACGAGTTAAATAAATGTAATTTTATATATCAAATAATAAAAAAAAAGTTGTATCTTTAAAAACCATTTGTACTACACAGATTAAATAAATGCAATTTTGTATACTAAATACTAAAAACGTCGTATCTTTAAAAAAATCCGTGTATAATCGGGTTGAATAAATCTACCAAATAATAAAAAAATTACTTCCTTAAAAACCTCATATATTACACGTGTTAAATAGATCTAAAAAGAGTTATATCTTTAAAAACCATGTGTATTACACCTATTAAATAAATGTAATTTTGTATATTAGATACTAAAAACGCCATATCTTTAAAAAACTCATGTATAGTCGGGTTGAAACATCTACCAAATAATAAAAAAATATCTTTAAAACCCCGTGTATTACACGTGTTGAATAAATCTAATTTTACATAGCAAATGATAAAAAGTTATATCTTTAAAAACTTCGTGTATTACACGGGTTATATAAATGTAACTTTGTATAGTAAATAATAAAAAAATATATATTTTTAAAAACCACGCGTTTTACACGAGCTGCACAAATATAAATTTGTATACCAAATAATAAAATAAAGTTTTATTTTTAATAAATTTGGATAACATTTAATATTAATTTATTATTTATATATTTAATATAAGATAAGTAGCAAAGAGAGGTATTTGTTTTAAAAATATATTAAATTAACAATTTAGATTTGAGGATAATTTTATTAAAGTATGATAAATTTAATATTAATTTATTATTTATTTAATAAATATAAGATAAGTATAGATTTGAGGATACCTTTAATGAATAATACATGTCCAAAAGTTGGTTTATTTTATTATAGTAGATAGATACGTTTGATATTTTAAAATTTTAATTTAATAATTTAGTAAAGGTGTAAAAGAGTTGAGTTGCTTGTGAGTGGCTTGAAATATGCTTATTCATAACACGAATCAATGTGAGAGTAAACAAGTTGGAATCTGAGCTCGAGCTTAAAATGGAACTTATTTAGTAAACGAGCTCGAGCCTAACATTCACATACGAAGTTTTAGTAAGTTTGTGATCCTCATCCTATTACACATAAAATTAAAATAATAATTTGTATTTTATGTAATTACATAATATTCACATATGGAGTTTTACTAAGTTTGTGATCCTCATCCTATTACACATAAAATTAAAATAATTTGTATTTTATGTAATTACATAATAAATAGAGTAAACTGCAATTTTACCCATTGGGGTTTAAGCCAATTGGCACTATGACCCCCTCCCTGGAAAAAATCGCAATTTGCCCCCCCCCCCCAACTAATGGGAAACGCTGCACTCTTACCCCCTGGCACCAAACTCTGTCAAGTCAACGTTTGTTTGACTGTTAATAACGTGTGAAAAGTCGTTTTTGCCCCTATCTTATTAAAACTACATAAAAAATCAAGAATATTACATCAACTTCATCATCATCATCAGGTTCATCATCATCAGTTCATTACCACCACCACCTCCTTCTCCTCTTTGACCACCGCCACCATCAACTCCACCACCACCTCCTCCTCTTCTGACCACCGCCACCATGAACTCAACCACCACCTCCTTCATATTCCAAACCCTAACCCTAGCCGCCTACAGTGGCGAATCTGCCACCATCCACCACCACCACCGGAAAACTGAATCAACCAAATACTCATCCCACACTCTCTCTCACTCACACCTCCGCCCTTGCTCACCTCCGCCAACGCCGTTCACACCTCTGCGACTCTGCCCTTCCCCACCTTCGCCAACGTCACTCACAATCAAATCTACAATCAAATCAAGACAATTTCAATCTCTCTTAAAACCCTGTTTTGTTTCTGGTGATTTGTATGAACATTATAAGCCACTAAAAGAAAAGAAAGATTTGATTTTTAAAAACTCCAAAAGAATCTTTTCTAAAAATGGAAGAAACTAAGGTGAACGACACTAACAAATCAAGATTTACACTAAAAACCCAACCTTTTTTCTTATCTTTATCTTGATCTGTGTGGACCGACGGGATAGGGCAACGAGGAGAAGCCGAAGATGTTCGTCGGAAATCTGAGTCAGGTGAGGTGGGGGTTGATGTGGTGGGTGGTGGTTGTGATAGGTGGTGGGTGTGGCGGTGAGTGGTGGATGTGCAGGTGATTGTGGTGGGGTGATGGTCTAGAAAGAGAGAGGAAGAAGTGTGTAACAACAGCAGTCTGGATATGGGCACATAATAAACAACACATTCAGATGCAAATGTAATAATAATAATAATAATAATAATAATAATAATAATAATAATAAATATGGGGTAAGATTACCAAAATACCCTTACCTATAACAGTCAAACAACTGTTGACTGACGGCAGGGGATAATCTTGCGACATAACAACAATGTTGGGGGGGCAAATTGCAATTTTTTTCCAGGGAGGGGGTCAGAGTGCCAATTGGCTAGCTTAAACCCCAGGGGGTAAAATTGCAGTTTACTCTAATAAATATTATACGAGCAAAGTTATGATAAATATAATGATAACATATATGTTTATATATATAGTACACTAGGTTAGCTACCCGTGTGATACATGGGTTGAACAATTTAATTTTATAAGTAATAAAAAATTTATAAAAAACAACAAAGATTGAAACTTCATTTTCATTCAACAATCAAAATCCAAAAAATATAAATTACAAGTAAAAGAAATATAAAGTAATCACCAGTCTTTAAAAATTTCCTTGTAAACAACATTTGTCGTTTGATTCACATCTGATAGGCACCAATAGTCTGCATCATTCTGCAACAACATACAAGTTCCTTTTCATATAGTGTCTGTATGTTCATGTCATGTTGTTTACATAAAGAACAATACACAATCTGTAGTAGGACGCTTAATTGGCCACCTAGGAGTAAAGCAGCCCTCACCACCCCCATTAGCAAGTAATTGTCGTATTATACATGTTTGAAGGGAATATTTACACCATCTTTTAGGTAAATGATACACTGGAAGCAGATGTTTAGAGATATGACACCAGTAATATAATATAATATAACATCAAATTTAATTCCAATATTCCATATTTTTAATAACTAAGAATTAGTGATATTCTATACCTATTACTGATATTAGTTATTTCTGTTTTCACATAATCCTTGTTTAGGTAACTAACCACCAGAAAGTCACTGCTTAACGCTTTCTAAACAACGCAAAAAAGACCATACATTGTTGTCGAAGACATCAAAGAAACATTTCAAAAACTTCATAGTAAAAGTGACTAAACATAAAAACTTCATAGTCAAATTGACTAAACATCAAACATATTATTACAGAAAGATCTTTTAGAGCATCTTTATAGGACGAGTCCAAATTGGCCCTTGCAAAAAAATTGTCTCAATGTCACAATGAGGGTGTTTGGGTTAGCTTATTTTGGAGCTACTTTTAACTTATTGACTTATAAAAGTTAATAATTCTTTTTGATAGTGTTTGGATAATGGGTTGAGAAGGAGTTTTATGGTTTGAAAATGAGAAAATGAGAAGTTAGGATTTGTGACTTATGACTTATTAAAGTTAATAAGTCATAAGTTAAAAGCAATTCCAAACACTCCAATGCCTAAAGCTTTTAATTTTCCCATCTTCTTTAAGACCAGAGAAATTGTGGTTCGAAAAATGATTAGGCCATACAATTAACTACTAATATTGATGCCTGATGTATTGCAAAATACATCTCTTATTCGTGTACAGTTTGTATAGTTTTCCGTTATATTTAGTTATGTTTTCGTTAGAATGTGCATACTATTGATCAAATTGAGTTTTCCAGGTCTTCGGTGTTGAAAATGTCGAAAAAACGAAGTGTTAGATGCTGGGAAACAAGTTGAAAAGAGTTAGAATAATTTCCAGAGATTTTGGGATGTTGAAGCTGGAGAAAAAACGCAACAGGCTGTGAAAATTGAGCCTTCGCGTCGCGCCACCATGATCAGGCTTCTCCATTGCGTGCCGCTACCATTTAAATATGGATTTCTGGAATATCACACCGTCGCGCTACGCGACTGCAAGAAGGGATACCCGTCGCGCGACGCGACGGGGGTTGTTGGACGACTTTTCTCCGTTAATCATTAGGGTTACGTATAAAAAGCCAAGAAATCATAATTAAAACCCTAGTTACAAACTCAAGAAACCCCAGGCGAATTTCAGAGCAGATTTTACGTATTTCGGAGCGTTTTGGCATACGGGAATCATCCGGTTGAAGCTTAGAGCATAGGAAAGAAGATTGTTCGGGTCTTATCTCCCAGTTTTCATTATTTTCTTGTTTTCGATACTTTAATGATGAATTCTTGTTTTGAACTTATTATTTTGAATTTAGACATCATGTTTTCAGGCTAAAACCTTTGTTACTACCTAGGTTAGATGATAGTTTAATAAAGTTTGGATTTTTAACGGTTTTCTATTGTTTGGTTATGGATTGATCTTTGAAAGTAAATGATTCTAGAACCTTTAATTTGGTGCGTATGCGTATTTAGATTTGATTGTTGATTATTTGCTGTTTCACATAAATTTTGGTGGATGTCTTTCAGATAATGAATTTGTGTTGATTGTTCGTATCTTTGCGGGTTCGGGTGATCATTGGGTAAATCGGCCGATAGCCTTAGAAACAGTAATTAAAATACAATTAGAACTAAGTATTCTGCTTAACTTGTCGCTGAGAGGCTCGAGTTAGTTAGTAGGTCTCGGTACGATATATAGCTAAGATAGGTTTTGAGAAAAGCCGTTCTTAGTTCCCTAATCGCACCTGTGTCTATTAAACCAAGTTAGAATCTAGGATTGCCTTAGACTTTCACGCTGAGAGGTAGATCGTCGTATTAGGGCACTTTTAGAGACGTTAGAGGACTGAGAGGAAGTCTAACAACCGGTGTTCATAACAGCCTTTTAGGGTCTCCTAGGTTTCTTCCTGAGAAGGGTCGGGAGGTCTTAGCATGAGATACCTTAGGGTTTAGTACTCTACGATCCCGGTTCCATACCACAATAGTACCATTAGAAATCCATTCCTAGTTAAACTGGATTCAAGCCTAGGTAGTCGTTAATATCTATTGAATTAAGCCTTAGTTCTTATTCGTGCCATAGTCTAGTTTTATTTTAATTCCAATTCTAGGATTTTAGTAAACCCCCCCCCCCCTCAAAACACAAAAACAGTTTAGTCGCGTCAGTGTCAGTCTAAATAAAGTCGTTAACGTAGTTAGTTAGAGTCCTTGTGGGTTCGACATCCGGACTTGCTTTTCTTTACTAGAGTCGACCGGTTCACTTGCCGATGAGTAGTTTAGTCGAGTTAGAGAGTCCAGATTATTATTACTTGAGT
This sequence comes from Helianthus tuberosus, assembly GCA_030545235.1. Lineage (NCBI taxonomy): Eukaryota > Viridiplantae > Streptophyta > Magnoliopsida > Asterales > Asteraceae > Helianthus > Helianthus tuberosus. The sequence goes on along the minus strand of CM060371.1, from coordinate 50,471,538 downwards.
CTAAATTTAGGTTTATTTGAGTTTATTTTATTTGAACTACTTCAAGCACATCAAGTTTTTGGCGCTGTTGCCGGGGACTCTTGGCAATTGCGTTAATTACTTTGTTTGGATTTCAACTGATATCTATACGTGCTTTTTGTGTGTTTTTGAGTCGTAGGATTCCAAGTAATTTTAGTGTCTTTTTATTTTTAGAGTCTTTTGTTGGAGTTGCCTTACTTGTTTGTTTCTCGATTTTGCAGTTCATGCCCCACACGCGTTCTCAGGGACCAGTGAAGCCGCCGATCGACAAGTCTTCCTTCTCCGCATCTAGTTCACAGGTTAGAAAATCCTCAACTTCATCTTCAGTCCCTTCTGACTCTACACTACAATCTAAACCACCGAACTTTGAATTCACCCCGAAGTCGTCACCCCACACCACCCCACCACCGTCCCGTCTACCTAGTCCACCACCATTTTACCAAATAGCCGACAACCAAACTGTCCACCAACGCTCCAACGCGGGTTTTACCGCAAACTCACCCATTACCCTCCCTGAAATCACCAATGTCAAGTCCTGGCAAATTCCTTCATACATCATGACCGCCATTAACAACTCTTGTCAGTTTCACGGTCGTGATGATGAGGATGCGCCTGCACATATCAACCGTCTCACCCGTCTTTGCAGCACCTTCGGTATCGAAGGTGTTAATCTTGATGCTCGCTATCTCCAAGTTTTCCCATTTTCGCTTGCTGGCCGCACAACTACATGGCTTGATTCACAGCCGGCAGGTACTTATACCACTTGGGCTGGACTTCGAGATGCCTTCCTTGCTAAGTATTTCCCACCTGCAAAGGCATCTCGCATTCGAGATCAAATCCATTCATTTAGAATGGAACCTGACGAACCATATCACTTAGCTTGGGAGAGGTTTCAAACTTTACTCTCGCGTTGTTCCCAACATGGGCTTTCGGATTGGGCTTTAGTAGAAAAATTTTACAATGGTCTCACCCCTGAGTGTAAGGCCCGATTCGACACATCTGCAGGGGGGGCATCTTATGGGAAAGAAATCTGTGGCCAACTGCAATGATCTCTTTGAGAGCTTCGCTCATGCTGATATAGATCATAGTGCTACCAGCAGGAATTCCATTCCTATGACTACTTCCTCATCTTCCCAAGGAGTAAACCAAGTCGTCTCGGACTCAAAGGTAGCATCTCAACTTGACTATATCACCAAAGAGTTGTTAGAAATCAAGAAGAAGGTCGATTGGTGCGAAGTTTGTAGGGGTGGTCATGACACCGTAGATTGCCCAACACTTACCCTAGAACAGGTAGAGTATATAGCAGGTCAAAATAGGGGTCCAACTAATCCGTTTAATAATAGTAACTCTAATTGGCGTGCTAATAATTATCGCTCTTCAGGTAATCCCCCTGGTTTCCCATCAGGTCAATATCAAAGCAGGGGGCCATGTTTCTATTCTAGTGGAGGTTCGGGTCAAACAGGTCAGTGTGCTAGTTCAGGTTCAGGGGGGCAGTTCAGAGGTGAGGGGTCAAACCAAGAGGTTCAACCAAGGAATGAGGGGTCAAATGGTAGTTTATCTAGGATAGAAGACCTTCTTACCCAGCTAGTGGTTAAGGACCAGGCCACCCAACGTACCTTAGAAGAACATGCCACACTACTCAAGAATAATCATTCTAATTTCTTAGACCTTCAAAGACAAGTTGGAGATATTGCACGCCAGTTGCAAGAACGACCTCCCGGTCAATTTTCGGGAAACACAAAGCCCAACCCATCTGACACTTTGAAGGCAATTTCGACCCGTAGTGGTAGGACCTTAGGAGAGGTAGTGAGACCCGAGAGTGTTGAGGTAGAAGATGAAGAGCCCGTAGATAAAGAGATTGAGATGGAGGCTCCCGGTAAAGTGCAACCTAGGTTAAGCCTAGCAAGTACCGCACACACCGGGGGGCCTCCAGGTGAGAATAGTATAGAGAAATGGCCCATACAAATTGTTCCATCACCCACTGTTGATCTTTCCCGTGCTCCATACCATTCCCGTATTAAAAACCAAACTTATTCTAAAGAGTACGGGAAATTTTTAGATATCTTTAAGCAACTTAGAATCAACCTTCCCTTCATAGAAGCCCTTCAATCGATGCCTAAATACGCAAAATTGTTAAAGGACCTTCTAAAACGTAAGGATAGGTTAGGAGAGGTTTCTAACATTCCCCTTAGTGGAGGGTGTTCCGCCGTAGTCTTGAACAAGGTCCTAGAAAAATTGACGGATCCGGGCCTTTTTACCGTTCCATGCTTGTTTGGGAGTGATACCGCGTGTAGGGCCCTGGCCGATTTAGGAGCGAGTATAAACCTCATGCCATATTCCATTTATGAAAGGTTAGGTCTAGGAGAGTTATCCTCTACACGTATGTCTTTGTCCTTAGCCGATAGATCAGTGAAGTATCCACGTGGCATAATCGAAAACCTTCTAGTTAAAGTGGATAAATTCGTTTTTCCCGTAGACTTTGTCGTTCTTGATATGGAAGCCGATGAGAAAGTTCCTATCATCCTAGGATGCCCATTCTTGTGTACCGCCAAGTCTATCATCGATGTCTTCGACGGTAAAATCACACTCCAAGTCGGTGAGGAGAGAGTCACTTTCGAGATAGCACGCTCCATGGAACACCCTAGTGGTTCCGATGATCTTAGTAGTCCTTGTCATTCGGTCTATTTCATAGAGTCTTTCTTATCATGTGTTGACCATTTCTTTGACTATATTAGTGGAGCCGATTTAGTTGAGGGTAAGTTAGATAAGGTAGTTGAGAAAGTAGAGGAAGTTATGAGTGAGAGTGAGGAAGGAGAAGAGACTGGGTGGGCCCCCAAAGTGTTCGAGTTGAGTGAAGAGTGAGATTGAGAGTACACCCTTAGAGAAACCCGCCCCATTAGAGCTTAAGGTTCTCCCATCCCACTTAGAGTATGCTTTCTTAGGTGAGGGGTCCGATTTTCCCGTCATTATTTCGTCTAAGTTAGAGGAGGGGGAAAAGAGTAGGTTGTTAAAGGTGTTGAGAAAGAATAGGGAAGCCATTGCATGGCGACTTTCGGGTATCAAGGGCATAAGCCCTGCCTATTGTACCCACCGGATACTCATGGAAGATGATTATAAGCCGGTGGTGCAACTTTAACGGCGCCTAAATCCGAACATGCAAGAGGTTGTTAAGAAGGAAGTGCTCAAGTTGTTGGATGCCGGGGTGATATACCCTATTTCCGATTCACCATGGGTTAGCCCGACCCAAGTTGTTCCAAAGAAAGGTGGGATGACGGTGATCATGAACGAAAAGAACGAATTAATCCCTTCTCGTACCATTACCGGTTGGCGTGTGTGCATCGACTACCGAAAGTTGAATGACGCCACCCGGAAAGACCATTCCCCTTTGCCATTCATTGACCAAATGTTGGAGCGTCTAGCGGGTCAACAATTCTATTGTTTTCTCGATGGATTTTCGGGTTATTTTTAGATCCCAATCGCCCCGGAGGATCAAGATAAAACGACATTCACATGCCCTTACGGCACTTATGCGTATCGCCGCATGCCTTTCGGGTTATGCAACGCTCCGGCTACTTTCCAAAGATGCATTGTTGCTATATTCCAAGACATGCTTGAGACTTCTATGGAGGTTTTCATGGATGACTTCTCGGTTTATGGTACCACTTTCGATCAATGTCTTCTCAATCTTGATAGGATGCTTAAGAGATATATAGAGACAAACCTTATGTTGAATTGGGAGAAATGTCACTTTATGGTGACGGAGGGGATAGTCTTAGGTCACAAGGTGTCTAGAGAGGGGATAGAGGTGGATAGGGCCAAGATAGATACCATAAGTAGATTGCCTCCACCCACTAGTGTTAAGTCTGTTCGTAGCTTCCTAGGTCATGCGGGTTTTTATAGGCGTTTTATTAAGGATTTTTCTAATATTACGTGCCCCATGACCTGACTTCTAGAGAAAGTTGTACCTTTCGTCTTTGACGAAGAGTGCATCAAGGCTTTTGATTTTTTGAAGGAGAAACTCATTAGTGCCCCTATCCTTGTTTCGCCCAATTGGAGCTTGCCTTTCGAGCTCATGTGCGATGCAAGTGATTATGTCGTAGGTGCGGTTTTAGGTCAAAGAGTCGATAAACATTTCCACCCAATCTACTACGCAAGCAAAACTTTAAATGAAGCTCAAGAGAACTATACCACCACAGAAAAAGAGCTCTTAGCCGTAGTGTTTGCGTTTGATAAGTTTCACTCATATCTTGTGCTTTCCAAAACCACCGTGTTCACCGACCACGCCGCTTTGCGCTTTCTTTTCCAAAAGAAAGACGCAAAGCCATGCCTCATTAGATGGATCCTTTTGCTCTCCGAGTTCGATATCGAAATTAAGGATAAAAGGGAGCGGAAAACGTAGCCGCCGACCATTTTTCACGCTTAGAGGATCCTAAGAGAGAGGAGGTTCGTGAGGATTCAATAGGAGACACTTTTCCTCATGAAACCATAGACTTTGTTAGTGCCGAGGTAGAGGGTTTGCCATGGTTTTCGGATTTGGCAAATTATTTAGCAACTGGCGATATTGTGAAGGGTATGTCCTACCAACAAAAGAAAAAGCTTCTTAGGGATGCTAGGAAGTACATTTGGGATGACCCGTACCTTTTTAGAATAGGTGGTGATCGAGTGCTTAGGAGGTTTGTTTCAAAAGAGGATGGGATGGACATCCTTAGACATGTGCACGAGGGTTTGACGGGAGGCCATCACGGGCCAAATGTGACTGCACAAAAGGTTTTTGATAGTGGCTTCTATTGGCCAACGGTAGTTAGAGATGCCATAGAGTTCGTTAGGAAATGTGACCGTTGCCAACGTACCGGCAATGTCTCATCCAAGGATGAAATGCCCCAAAATCCCATCCAAGTTCTTGAAGTCTTTGACGTTTGGGGTATTGATTTCATGGGACCGTTCCCCTCATCGAGTGGGAATAGGTACATCCTCGTGGCCATTGACTATGTCTCAAAGTGGGTGGAAGCTCAAGCTTTGCCCACTAATGATGCCCTAGTGGTGGTGAGATTTCTTAAGAAGTTATTCACACGTTTCGGAGTTCCTAAAGCTATCATAAGTGATCGTGGTACGCACTTTTGCAATTCCGCCATGGAAAAGGCACTTGCACGCTACAGTGTCACTCACCGTCTTTCTACCGTATACCACCCGCAAACTAGTGGCCAAGTAGAGAACGCAAACCGATGGGTGAAGAGAATTCTAGAAAAAACGGTAGGAAAAAGTAGGAAGGATTGGTCAGAAAAGCTCGACAATGCATTATGGGCATTCCTCACCGCTTACAAAACACCGTTAGGAACCACGCCCTTCATGATTGTGTATGGCAAAGCGTGCCATCTTCCAGTGGAGTTTGAACATAGAGCTTTGTGGGCATTAAAAACCGTTAACCTTGACCTTACCGAAGCCGCAAGGAGGAGATTCTTTCAAATCCATGAATTAGAGGCTCTAAGGGATGCCGCCTATGAACGATCTTGGAGTATCAAAGAAAAGACTAAGGCGTTGCATGATAGGAGGTTGCAAAGGTTGAAGGAGTTTAAGGTAGGTGATAAAGTGCTCTTATTCAACTCAAGATTGAAATTGATAGCGGGGAAGTTGAAATCGAGATGGACCGGACCGTATGTGGTAAAGGAAGTGTTTCCATATGGTACCGTCGAGTTGTATGATGAAGTTGATAAAGGTGTGTGGAAGGTAAATGGTCATCGATTGAAACACTACTTGGGAGTCCCATTGATACCACCGAGGAGGAAGAAATTCCTCTAGAGGACCCACCACCTTCACCGAATAATGAGTTAAGGAAAGCTTTGTTTGTAGAGTATGTACCATTTGTAAATTTCGTTAATTTTCGTATTGTTTCGTAGTTTTTCGTGTCTTTGTTTTGTGTGTTTGAGAAATTTTGCAGGAATCATACCGTCGAGGAGCTGAATTTGCGAAGAAAACGACATTCCAAGTAAGTCCCAACACTTAGAAAAAATTTGGGATGGTTTAGGGAAGGTTTGGTAAGACTTGAAAAATTTTCTAAGGCATAAAACTTGAATTTTTACGCAACCTACTGCCAAAAAGAGGCTGTCGCGTGCCGCCACACTAAATATGACCCCTTGGTCGCGCGGCGCCACCCCTAGGTCCAAAATTTCATTTTGAACCCCCTCGTCGCGGTACGCCACCACATTTAACCCTACCTGTCGCGTAACGGGACCCCTCATCTGAACCCTACGCATTGAACCATGCCATGGCATCGCGCCACAGCCACCAAACTCTGACGTCGCGGCACACGACCCCACCCAGTATCGAATAAAGTCCCTTTTCTTGTCTGTCTTCTCCACAAATCAACCAAGCCCTTTCCACAGCCCCCATCGCCGACATCACCATAACCCACCATATTTCCACCATAACTCAGCCAAAAATCCACCATTTTCCACCATCTTTACACCCCTGTGACCGGAATCGCATAAGGAACAAAACCCACCGAAAAAGTTCGTCATCAAACCGCGAAATCTCTTCGATTCGGGACTCACCCTTCATGAATTTTTTTGGTTTTTCTTGCAAGTTTCAGCGAATCAGGTATGTGTTCTTGTTATACTCTTATTTGTTTAATGTTTTGAGTCTATTGAGAGTTTAGTTGAATCGATTTTGTGGTCTTGTTTGTCGTTTCAGTTGTAGGTCAGTCGAGTCATGAGTTTCGAGTCTTGTTGAGTCAGTTGCATTGAGTTTTTGTTCAAGTCAGTTTTGTGCGATAGTTAGTTAGGTCAGTCAAGTCAATTTCGAGTCGACTAAGTTAGGGGTTTTTGCTTGTCATAAGCTAAGTATAGATTGTTTTTATTATCTTTTATGAGGTTGCGGCATGGGATTGGTTTGGGTATTTCAGTATTTGCAGGTTGCGGATGGCTCGGTTTGGGTTATGCGTGCTATGTTTGTCATATCTTAGGCTCGGGATTGCTAACATTGAGTGTGGGGATTCAGTTGGGTGAATTTTTGAACTAAACATTAGATTTATTCACTGTTTTGAACCGTTTCACTAATATATACTATAGTTTTCAACTTTAATGCCGTTTACACTCAGTTTTGGTATTGGTTTGTGGTTTGGTTTCGGGGTGGATATGTTTGTCGGGTTGGTTTTGGAACTTGATATGCTGAATTTATTGAATGGTTTGGGATATTGACACATAAAGTTTCAACCTTGCGCATTGAAATCAATTTTTTGCAAAAAGGAAAACCCTCCTTTAACTAGGCGGACTTTTTCAAACGCGAAATTTTTTTGTTTTTGAACTAATTAACGGCTGATTTATAAGCAAGGTTGGACTTCAATGTCTTGGTTAGGCACTAGAGTTTAATTGCGGACAATTAAAGTGTCGAGGAGGGTAGTGTACATTGAGTCCAGTTTAGTGTCTTTGTGTCTTTTTAGTCATTTTCAGTCTAGTTCGAGTCGTATTTAGTAGGTCTTGGGTTTACTTGCACGTACAAGTGATTTAGGCTCGCCCGTACTCAATCTCCATTCGGGCGAGTTTAATTATCACTTAGCATTTGTAAAAGGTAACCCAGTGTTTTTAATTCAACTTTATTTTTCAGAATTAGCCGCGAATGAAATGCTATACGGCTATTCTAATTTTTTTCGAAAAAATTTATAAAAATCCAAAAAAAATATATATATAAATTTAAAAAATTTAAAATGCCAAAAATAGTTTGTTATTACAGATTGTTTGCTTGTTTTGTCTTGTTAATATCTGTTTTACAGACATGGCTAGCAGTTCACGCAGCGGTAGGGCCCGAAAAGGGGCGCGGATCAGACAGCACCCCAGCAAGATCCGATTCCACAGGAGACCCTGATTTTACAGATAGCTGCTAATGATCCAAAGTTGAGAAAGATTCAGTATCAAAGGGCTCATGAGTTCTGTCACACCCTGACTTTTGCGGAAGCGTATGATGTGTGACTTGCTCAATATCATTGCATTCAATTATAATAAACACCTACATGATTAAAACAAGATGTTCATCCGTTCATAAGATTGAAATGTTACTAACACAAGTCATTTCAGTTTCAACCAAAACCCTCAAGTTATGATACAAAACAAAAGTGGATGACATCTAAACTTGAAATTTACGTCTTGAAAATACCACCAGCCCCCAAGATCCAACTTATTTCCTGAAATACATGTAAGTTTTGGAAAATCGTCAACATAATGTTGGTGTGAGTTCATGCAGTTTTTGTATAGAATGTTTTATACTTGAATGAAAACATGGTATGTAACTTGTAAAACGTATCTGTAACTAATTACTGTGAATGTAAGGAATACGAGATCGCTAGTGGGTTGCAAGGCCACTAACATGTGTAACGACATAGGAAGCATCCAAACCATAGGCATTTTTAGTTGTCGATTCACGACTGTCGATTCACGACTAGAGACACAAAAGCACTGCTTGGTAAAAGAGTGGCCAAGAGTGTGGTTGCCTGAAACCCATTAGATCTAACCTTTTGTTCCGCGGTCTTGGTATGTAACTGATTAATGGTGCTTATGGCACCCTATTCGTGACATGATCTATAGTATCGTTCCTTAGTTTTTGAAATCAACATACCATAGCACATGTATTTTCCCAAAGTTTAGAAAACAAGTAAAAGTTTAAAAGTGGGGACATGAACTCACAACTTTGCGTATCCTGTGCCATAAACTTCACCGGTTGGTTTCGTAGCGTCGTGACCTATACGTGTTCTCTTAATGTTAGTCACTAGACTTGTATCACACAAGTACAAGTCACCATCTTTTGTTTATGTATATGTTCTTTGTATGTTCAATCTTTGTGAGGGCCGTGCCCTTGTTTGTCGGGTATTGCCCGTTTGTCGTGTCTTGCACTTTGAGTTTGTAATGTGTCTTGTAAATATATATTTTACTCCTCAAATATATATTTGTTTATCTAGACTTTTCGAGGTAATAAGTTGTTAAAAATAATTTATATTTTTAACTTTTCATATATGTTACTTATATTATTTTCCCCAAAAATAAATATAAGTATTTTGTGAAATAATATTCTCAATATTATTTTTGTACAAGTATTCTTAGGAAAGTATACTTGTATTTTATGTAAACACTTGTGTATTTTATGTTTTTCACCAAAAATCAATACTTTGATTTTTATTACTTTCCGGAATTATATTTCTTAAAAGTAATCTATTTTTTTAAGATTTGTATGAAACATATATATATATATTGTCATGCTATAAAATATATATAATCATTCTCGTTATTCACCCAATTTTTATATAAATTCCATACTTGGTAATGGTTATATATTTTTGTCCAAAAATACATATTTAAGTCCATAGTGTCCAAATTCAATAATATGTTAAGAAATATATTTTCTTGCATTTGCCCATGTGTTTCTTTGTGAGGTATTTTGTATACTTGTATACTCATGTATTTGTATGTGTATTTTTGTATTCATACTCCTTGGGAGTACTTAGTGTATTTTCAAGTTCCTAATACACTACTACATATAATACACATAGTATACACTTAGCACAAAATTTGGTGTTCACTAAATATATATATTTTCTCAAAAAAATATACATACTTAATATTAATTTTAATTTGAAGAAACCATCATTTCTTGACTTGTAATTTTACACAAAAATTAGGGAAACCTTGGTAAATATTCTTAGGTGGATTTTTGGGGAATAAGTTTCATCAAAACTTATATTTTTCTAAGTGTAAAAATTTATAAAAATGTTGGCATAGTTTCCCCTAAAAATGGAGGTTTCCCATGTTTTCAAAACATGTGTTTATTTTCTTTTCAATCATCAAAACAATTTTCAACAACAATCATCACCAACATATACTAATTTCTTCATATGAAACATCATGGTGAACTTGATTCTTGTTAAAAATGTGTAGTCTTTTAGATCTACACTTAACATATTATGATCTTTCCAAAAATAAGTGTTCTTGTTGTTTTTAAACAAACTTTTGTAAGACTTTATTTTATTAACCAACTTATTTATGAGTTTAATGGTTTCAAAGTTTGTAAATCATGTTCTAAAAACCACTTTTATGTTTATTAGAAAGATCATTATGTTTAACATCATGTTTCACCATGGATCTTTCAAGATCCATGCTTAATAACTTTAGATCCTTCAAAAACAAGCTTTATGTTAAACTTTTAACAAACCTTCCATGAGTCTTAGTTTCAAAAATTAGTTCTACACATACTTTATTACTTCAAAATTACAAGTTTATGCATGAAAATTCACATTTCAAGTTCACATCATGCTTCATATGTTCACCTTCAAGTTTAACCATGGATCCTTCAAGATCCATGCTTAAACTTGGTAGATTCAAGCTTTAACATACTTGATCTAATCATAAACACAAGATACTACATCAACAACTTCAATACATACACTAAAATTTCATGTAATCACTTATTTTCTTTATGAATATGGTAGATCTTTTCATTTTTAACATTAGAAGTTATGTTGTTTAGATGGTGAAACTTGTACATAACATAAACATGACTTAAATTAGTGATCAAGAAGCTTACTACTAGCTCTAATGGCTAGGGAAGTGGCACAAAAATGAAGATGATGAACAAGGAAGAAATCAAGAGGTTAAAAGCTCCACAAGGTGGTCCTTCAAGTTCTAGCACCATACACCTTCCTAAATGGCCTCCATACACCACTAGATCACCTTGGATTGAATGATTGAAGCTTGAAAATGGATGTGTAAGTGTGTGTGTGTGTGTTGAGCCGTGAGTAAGAAGGAGAAACAAGGAAGAAGAAGATGAATGAGAGTGTGTGATTTGTTTAGGCTTTTATAAAAATCTTCCAAATCTTTTTAGGGTATATGTGCTAGAATATTCCCCAACATAAAATCTAATATAATCAAATAAATCAACTAAAATCTTTAGGTGGGACCCATAGGGACCGGATTTGGTGAAGGGGGGGTAAAATGTAAATTTTTGGAAGTTAGGGGTTTAAAGTGCAAACTAGAAGGTTTAAGTATGTTTAAGTGTGTTTAGGTGTTTTTATGAGTTTAAAAGTGTTCTAGCATTAATACTAGCTTAATATCATAAAAGCATTACTTCTAGTCAAATTTTGATGTCCCGGTTATTGTCCGGTTGTTCGGTTCGTTACGGTTCGTTAAAGTGCTGAATTTCGCAGTTTCACTAGGTATGAAGCACATTTTGTGGCAGTTTTAATTCCCAACACTTTGTAAGTTATTTTGGACAATAAAACATAAATTTTTCATGATATTATTGTGTTAAATAGCTGTTTATAGCTGAATTAGTGTTGATTTATGCTGAATTCTGCATTTAAAGTGCGTTTCGGGTGTCTTTTAGTGCATAGTTTAGCTTCCGAAAAGTTTATATGTTAACCCTTGTGTCCACCCGATGTTAGACCTATACCTAGGACCTGATTCTAATATCTGACTGTTTTCTGCAGAACTGCTGACACAGTGTGTCTTACCGGTGAGTTTACTAGTCTTTCTGACGCAACGCTAAAAGTAATGCATAAAGCAATATTTGAAGTATAAAACGTGCATGAATTTACATGTATAGCATGAAATTAGACAATGTTGACATTTAAGCACATAATTGCAGATATTTACTAATAATTAGACTGTACAAAAATTACCGGTTTTGTGCCAGTTGTCACAGTCTCCCCCCGTTAAAAGAATTTTGTCCTGAAATTCAGGCTGAGTTATCTCTCGCAGGAGTTTTCTCGAACAGATGGGGGTACTTGGCTTTGAACCGGTCGTCACGTTCCCACGTGTACTCGGGTCCGTTCTTAGAGTTCCAACGTACCTTGACAAGCTTAATGCGACTCCTCCTTGTTTTATGGATCTTCCAATCCATTACCTCAATAGGTTGTTCTGTAAATCGGAGTGTGTCGTCGATATGCACCTCATCCGCAGGGATGATCACTGTTTCTTGGGTTAGACTCTTCTTGAGGTTGGACACATGAAACGTATCATGTACACCATAAGTTCTTCCGGTAACTCCAGTTTGTACGCCACGGTACCAATTCTTTCCAAGATCTTGAATGGTAAATTTATGCTCGTCTTGATTCTGAACGTTTGACGACGCAAATTTGTTGGATACATTGGACCATTCACCGTGGATTCAACTTTCCGCGTTCCCCGGACCTTGTTACACCTTTATACTTTGTATCATACCTCGAATCTAAAGGTTTTCGTCTTCGATCGGCGCAGCTCTTTTGTCGATCACGAGCCGCCTTAATGTGCTCTCGGATCTGCGTGATCTTGTCTGTCGTCTCATGAACAAGTTCAGGACAAATCAACTGTTTGTCTCTAGCGTCTGCCCAACACTACGACGAGCGACACTTGCGGCCATATAGAGCTTCGATCGATGCGGCTTTTATGCTCGTATGGTAGCTGTTGTTATAGGAGAACTCGACTAAAAGTATATGAGTATCCCACTACTGCTTAGGTCCATAACACACGCGCAAAGCATATCTTCTAGTGTTTGTATGGTCCGTTCGCTCTGGCCATCTGTTTGCGGATGGAAGGCCGTGCTTAGATCTAGCTGAGGTCCAAAGGCCTCCTGAAAGGATTGCCAAATCCTTGATACGAAACGTCCATCTCTTTCTAAAATAATCGAAATAGGCACTCCATGACGTGCCACAATTACTTTAAGATACAACTCAGCAAGCTTTCTAGTGCTATCCTTCTCTCGGATCGGTAGGAAATGCGCAGTCTTCGTCAATTGATCAACTGTAACCCATATCATGTCATGCCCTCTAGGGGTCCTGGGTAACTTGGTTATGAAGTCCATTGAGATTTGCTCCCACTCCCACATGGGTATCTCGGGTTGTCGCAGTAGACCAGACGGTTTCTGATATTCGGCCTTAACCTTAGCACAGGTCAGGCACTTTCCAACATAAACAGCAACATCACTTTTAAGCCTCGGCCACCAATAGTATTCCTTCAAGTCTTGATACATCTTGTCCGATCCTGGGTGGATCGAGTATCTCGACTTGTGAGCTTCATCAAAGATGATGTGACAACTCGTATTTCAGAACCTATCTTTGTAACGTATGTGAACGCTATGTGATTATGTGAACTTGATGATTAATGGAATGTTATGTTTGATATGTGTTATGTGTAATGAATGTATGTATATAAACGAACCAACCGCACAACACAACCCAATCGCACAAGCCCATTCGGGCTACACTCTTTGCATCCAAACCTAGGGCAGCCCAAGTTGGGTTCGGCCCACTCCCTCATACGCATACACACACACCCTTAGAGAGTTTGTTTCTCATTTGTTGCAAAACAAGAGCACACACACAAAACCCTAATCTCTCCTCTCTCTCCCTCTCAAACCCGACGACAACAACATCCTTGCTCTCGAAGCTTTTGGTGTTCGGATCAATCCTTACTCTCTTCGTTAATCGGTTAGTGTTTTCACTATTGATTGTGTGTTGCATGATGTTGTGATATGTATGTTCTACACGATGGTTTAAGGATGATATGTGATAACTAGAATAGTTTGTGTGAATGATGATGTTCTAGAGAATCGGATGTGTATGATGATGTTAATCGACTATCATGTCTTGTTTTCGGATTGCTTGCATGATGATTTAGGATCGAATGTATGTAATCGGTTGTATGTTCATGTAATCGGACCAAATAATATGATTTGATAAGTTATTGTTCATGCTATGAATATGATTAGGGTTCTTATGAATTAATGATAAATTGCTTAGTTTGATCGAGTAATGGTTATGATGGAAACTGTTAGAACTAATTACTAGATGGAAATAAGATAAATAATTGCCATAAATTGTGAATATAACTGATTTGCATGATTTGTGGAGGATTTAACCGATCGTACAAGTCCTCCCTCGGTCGCACAAGACCGAATCACACAAGTACTGATCGCACAAGCCCTTGAATCGCACAAGGGCTAGTCGCACAAGATAGGTACAACAGTTTAAGCTCATGGCACTGTTTTATTATGCATGATCGCACAAGACCTGTGGATCGCACAAGAAGGTGCTGATCGCACAGGTCTTGGGCCTCACACGAACAACTTGAATAGTATTACTGTTGGGCCTCAAAGCCCAAAATCCGAGTCGCACAAGATGTATGGATCGCACAAGATGTATGGATTGCACAAGATGGACAATCTGTTTATTATGTTGGGTCGGGTGCATGTATATAGATGTATTTGGGCTTTCTAGTTATTGGGCCGGGTACTGTTGGGCTTTTATGGGTAAATCGCACAAGGCAGCTAGACTTGTGCGAGCCCAACCTTTTGATCACACAAGTTCGGATATGTTATGACTGTTAAAATGTGATAATACGTGCTTGCCATGAACTATATGTGTTCGTAACATGTTAGCATATGTGAGACTTATGTGCACTACTTGAAACCAAAACCTGACTTGTATGGTAACCATGTTAGGACGTGGTTGACCCTAGCAGCTCGATTGACCTTTCGTTTATCTGCCGAGCTAACCTAAGGTGAGTTCACACTTTCTACAAAGCATGGGATTCCCAGGGGTTGGGAATGGGTTAAGGAATATGGATTCCTCGTCCTTTCTTGGGTAGGACAGTACGGGTTCAGGAATATAATTCCTCGTCCTCTTGGACAGTTTTCACTAGACCAAACCTCTATCACGAAGTCCCTCCTTTTTATATCGAATTAATCGTCGGGCCAATGGCGAGCGGGTCATTAGTTAGATAGCGCTATTTAGGTCTGACAAGCCTCACACCGTACCGCAGAGGACGGGCGTGAACTAATGGATCTGGGCACGTCAATGATGATAGACATTGACAGTTCAGGGCACATAAACATGACTACAGTCAGCAGTCGATATGGTAACGAGTCTAGTAGTATAAACATGGGGTAGCCCCCACGGCCGAAGAGCCAGATAATTAAACATGGGGTAGCCCCCACGGCTGAATAGCCAGAGTAAACGAGATATAGACAGTACACGTTTTCAACTATGGGGTAACCCCCACGGCAGGATGCCAGCTAAAGGAAAACCGTTTTTGGAATAACTTAAACCAACACCCAACTGTGAACTCGCTCAACATTATTGATGACTCGTTACTACATGCTTTGCAGGTCTATTGGTACTTAGCTGGAGCTTGCATGGGGAAGGGTCGTTGTGGGACATGGACAGCTGTGTGCCATGTTAAACATTGAAACGTTTAAACTTATGTTTTGGTTTTTGAACATTATGCTTCCGCTTTGCAACTTAAACTATGTTTGTTTGGACACCAATTGTATTGGTTGGACTTTTATAATTACTTACTTGCTTGTTCAATATGATTGGTGGCTTGATCCTGGTCAGTCACACCTCCAAGCGGCGATACTCCATGTCACGGCCCCTGACCCGGTTTGACCCGTTTCAGGAGCCGCGGGACAGAAAATCCCGTGGTATTTATTTAACAGCGGAAGTTTCTTCAGGATCTTTTAAAACTGAAATTTCCCGATTATTTTATTTCACAACTCGGGATAAAATCCCGGTAATTTACAATAATGAGATTTCACGGAGAAATCTTTTATTTTACAAAACATGTTTCCTTATTTTATATTGAGCCACTTCCTTAAGCTTGTAGTGCTACACGGCACTTTTCCTGGATCACAACAGATCACCTGAAACATGTTTGAAAAAGGTTTTGTCAGCGGGAAATACTGAGTGAATCATTCTTTTTACAGAAATCGACACATAGTTAATAATTACAGCATAAGAGCGATTACGATGGTTTCTATCTTATTGTTATATGGCTCCGTGTCACCTCCTGGTGACGATGGTCATACCACTATTGAGTCCTGTCACCCAATTAGTGATGATATATCACTGTTAGGGCTTATTTGCCTAACCTTTGTTAGGGCTTATTAGCCTAACACCGTGAGAAATTAGTAATGTGCACAATACCCCACTAGCCATTGATTAAGATTACCACGACTTAATCCCTGTAATTATAACCTTGAAAATAAACATGCTTTTGAAAGTAATTTGATAAAAAGAGAATGACTCACATTGCAGATTTAATTTGAGCCGAGCCTAGCCTACTGATTAGCCTTTTAACCTAAATTAATAACATGCACACAATTTGGTTAGTAACTTAATTCAGCATTTACGACAACTCACGAGATTAAAACCCTCACAACGAATGACAAAGTGCGATACTTAAACATCCATCGATTTAACGATGAATGACAAAGCATAACCCTAATATGGGCAGCACTTAAATATCCATTGGATAATTTAATCGATCGGACATTGAATCGTAGCAGCGATCGAGTTATTACCCTGTATTGCGGCAGCACTTCGTGAATCGTGTGTGTTTTTGTAGTATTCAGAACGTAACTCAGTGTATATTTCGACTTTTTACGTCGTTCAAGCGCACAAATTCCAGTCTAAAGGCCCTCTATTTATACACAAAATTTGACTCGCTTACGGACCGTAAGACTCATCCCTTACGGTCCGTAAGGGACACGAAATGGTCATAGTCTTGCCACGTGTGTTTCTAGCCTGGCTGAGTCGACGATTCTTGAAAATTCGATTTAGACAGCAATTTGTGAGGATAATCGTTAATGGGGAATACCCCCCTTGAGTTTTAGGGGCCCTGATCCTGATTCTGATTGTTCTGAAAATTTTAGGGTTTGTGCAGAATCACTTGGGTGTCTCAATTAGGGTTTCCTATTGGACAATTAAAATAATAATTAAGACTTTTTGATAGGAGTTGTTACACTCCGCGGGTGGATTTTGGGGGTGTGACAGATGACTTCTCGAATACCGCCATAGGGCGAAACCCAAATACGCCGCATAAAGTATAAGGTTCCTTCTTCATTTGGCACCAATTTCTTCTCCATACCTCGGAGATATTCAGCTCTATGATTCTCCTTCTTAAGGGCTTCTTGTTGTGCGTCATGAATGCGTGCAGTAAGATTTGTTTGAATAGTCATTTCCAATGCTCGAATCCTTAAGGTCTTAACCCTTTCTTTTCGACTTAACGCGTCTGCTACAACGTTAGCCTTTCCAGGATGGTACTTAATCTCACGGTCATAGTCGTTTAGCAACTCAACCCACTGCCGCTGACCCATATTTAATTCTTTCTGATCAAATATGTGCTGTAGGCTTTTGTGATCTGTGAAGATAGTACATCGAGTGCCATATAAATAATGTCGCCAGATATTCAAGGCGAACACCACCGCACCTAGCTCCAGGTCGTGTGTGGTGTAATTCTTCTGATGCACTTTCGACTGTCTTGAAGCGTAAGCGATGACCTTTTGGCGTTGCATGAGCACGCAACCCAATCCTTGACGCGAAGCGTCATAGTATACCACGAAGTCTTCAGTGCCTTCGGGTAAGGATAGTATTGGTGCATCGCATAGCTTGCTCTTGAGAAGTTGGAAGGCTCCTTCCTGCTTATCACCCCAGTCGTACTTCTTATCCTTCTGCGTAAGGGAAGTTAACGGTTGAGCTATCTTGGAGAAGTTCTCGATAAATCTGCGGTAATAGCCCGCTAATCCCAAGAATTGTCGAACTTCGGTTGGTGTCTTGGGAGCTTCCCAATTCTTTATCGCTTCTATCTTGGCTGGGTCTACATGAATACCCTTCTCGTTCACAACCTGACCAAGGAATTGTACTTCACGAATCCAAAATTCGCACTTTAAAAACTTTGTGTAAAGTTTCTCTTTCTTCAGCAGTTCCAGAATGGTCCTGAGGTGTTGCTCGTGCTCCTCTTTCGTTTGCAAATAAATCAGGATATCATCGATAAACATAATCACGAATTTATCGAGATATAGTTTGCAGACACGATTCATCAGATCCATAAATACTGCTGGTGCGTTCGTCAATCCAAATAGCATCACCAGGAACTCGTAATGCCCATAATGCGTCCTGAATGCAGTCTTTAGTATGCTCTCTTCTTGGATCCTTAACTGATGATATCCAGATCGAAGGTCGATCTTGGAGTAGTAACTCAATCCTTGCAACTGATCGAATAATTCGTCAATCCTCGGTAGTGGGTACCGATTCTTGACAGTGAGCTTATTCAATTCTCTATAACCGATACACATCAGCAGTGTTCCATCCTTCTTCTTTACAAATAAAACTGGAGCTTCCCAAGGCGAGAAGCTCGTCCTTATGCATCCTTTATCCAACAACTCCTAGAGTTGTGTAGATAGTTCTTGCATCTCGGATGGCGCAAGTCGGTAGGGTGCCTTGGCTACAGGAGCGGCGCCTGGAACCAAGTCAATATGGAATTCGACTTGTCTTTGCGTAGGTAATCCTGGCAGATCTTCGAGAAAAACATCAGGAAATTCCTTCACCACAGGAATGTCTTCGAGTTTCGGCTCCTCAGCCCTCTTATCTACTACGTGTGCCAAGAATGCAACACATCCTTTCCTTAAGCACTTCTGCGCCTTCATACAATTGATGATTCGCAGAGGTGTGTCTCCTTTCTCTCCATGCATGATGAGTGTTCCATCATTCGCAAGAGGGATGCGAATGATTTTCTCGTTACAAACAACTTCAGTCTTATTCTTGGATATCCAATCCATGACGACTACCACATCAAAACTACCTAAACCAACTGGTAGAAAGTTGGTAGAGAATTTTCGTTTCCCCAAGTCCAAGTATACAACCCTTAATAACTTTATCCATTTCGACTGATTTCTCATTTGCCAACTCTATAGCATGTGGGGAGTCTAGCTTACTTGTTCCTAAGTCAAGTATATCCTTAAGTTCCCTAGACTTAATACCAAAGTCGGCACTGGTATCAAATATAACGGATGCAATGTGTCGGTTTATAAGGAACGTACTAGTAACTACGTTCGGGTCCTAGCGTGCCTTGCGTATTCCCTTCATGAAAATGCTCCCAAGAGCTTGAACTTTTCTTTGGGCAGTCCTTCCGATAGTGTCCCTTGTCGCCATATCCGTAGCAACTCTTGACCTTTGCCATTTCTATTACTGTCCTAAATTCCATTCACATGTCTCATACCAGACCAGCATGCCTCCTTGCTATGCCCGGTTGTAACACCTCGTAAAGTCACGTCCAATGATGTATTGACACGTGTAATAAACCCTAATAAAGTCAAACATTGAAATTAAGGGACTAATTTTTCAAAAAATCAAAAACATTGATTATGAAAGGACTAGAAGTGTTAACATACTTAAAATAAGTTTCTGAATAACCTCTTACGGTATTCATATTCACAATTGAGCCGCTCGTTGATTGAGAGTAGCCGTTTGCGTAATTAATTGAAAGTTTGCGCAATGAAGGGTTAAAAGCATCAACATGTTAATTCTTACCTCTGAGTGACCTTTTAACTAACCGGGAGCTTTATGATGTTTGATTATACTCTCGGGAATGCCAATTATTGGCCGTCTGAGGCTTTTATGCCTTTAAGTGACGTTACGCGCAACTTTGTAAGTTTAAGGGGTTAAAAGCGTCAATATGTTTAATTATACCTCTGAATGACCTTTTAACGAACCCGAAGCATCGTGAGGGTTAATAATACTTTCATGAATGCCTAATTTGGATTAGATAAGGCTTCAATGCTATTAAACAATGATATGCGCAAGTTTGCGCATTAGAGGGACTATTTGCGTCAAACTACAAAAGTCTATCGATTCGTATGGTATCGAACCTTCCGGAATATGATCATAAGTTAAACATGCCCTAAATATCCTTTACGTAGCTTAGAAATAGGCTTAGAGGTGTTTGGTGTGCAAAAATAAACTTATTTGATCAACAGGGACTAAAAGCGTCAAAAAGTGCACAAGTTTGCATTTTCGCGCATATCTTACGTTCTGAATATATCCGGACATCCAAAAATTTATGTAAAAATTAAAATATTTTATGTTAGTGTTTGGCATGATAAAATTCCATTCGTCGCGTAATTTGGATCGTTTTCCGCGTCCGTTCGTGTTTCATCGTAATTAGCCGAACGACGCGACCATACGACCAAACAAACCGACATCCGACATATTTTTGAGCATTTTTATGTTCCCTATGTTTAGGCATCATTGTAGAGCCTTGAAAATGGCTTAACGGGCCTTAAATGTGTCAGAACATGCAAGTATGGAAGACAAGGGGCCAAAAATGACAAAGTTTGAAAGTTGTTGTGTATGTTGGATCTGTGCAGGCCGTAGCCTACTCCCCCTGCAGCGTAGCCTACGCCCAGGTCTGGGCAGATTCTTATTTTCAGCATTCTGGTCGTTTTTCAAGGACTTTTATGTAAAATTTTCAATACCATGAGCTGGTTTTCAACCCCCATTGTATTTAGAAACCACGGGCACACATGGAGGGCCAAGATTGAAGCACGGGTTATGAGAAACGATCCTAACGGTTCTCAAAATCCTATATAAACCCACTTATTCTTGCTCTCATTTCACACTTGATCTGAATTGTTCTAAGTTGGAGCTTTTGTGCTTCATACCTGAGCATTCTAGATCAATTCCATCATTGCTTGGACCCTTTGTAAGTGTCCTTTCGTGCTTAGTTCAATTGTTTGGCTCTTAAAGCCGAAAAGTCAAGCGTTTACGATAAACGCTTGGACTTTTAAACGGTCAAGCTATTATTCACAACGAACATGGCTACGTGATCGTAATTAGGTAGGTATTAAACCCTCAAAAGGGAACCTCCTAATTACCACGTTTGCTTAGTTAATTGTCGGGTCAAAGTAATTAAAATAAAAGTCAAGCGAGTCGGTTTTTAAAAAAAATTCATAACTAAATGATGTAAAGGCAATAAAATTAGTTTTGTCACTTTAATAACTTGGTAAATATTAATTGAACATGTCTAGGGATGTTCAACCCGACAATTCTAAGTTTAGGCTCGGTAAAGAACCGAAAGTTGCAAAAGTAGACTTTTGCTTTGACTTTCAGTTCTGACCCGATTTAGCTTAATTTAGATATGCCTTAGGATCCCTTTAGGACCATGTTATAGGCTAGTATAACCCTCTGAGGTTATACAACTTGGTTCCTTAGAAATCCTAGTTCATTGCATGTTTTCGTTAATTGCTTAAAAGTTGACCATTATGCCCTTTTGATGTAAAAACGATATTTTTGAAAATGTGAAAGGACAAAAACCTTTATTACTGATTTATAAACATGTCCTAAAAATTTGACATCAGTTTGAGGTCTAAATTAAGAGTTATGCTCGATATCGTAAATTGAAAGCTTTTTATTAATTAAACGGCATTTTCGGTATAAAGCCTATTTAAACCCAAATTTTGACATCAAACCTTTTACCTACTGATATATATAATATTTTGGGATTTTTGGAAATTTTTATTAAATTTTAAAATGATCATAAAATAGAGTTCTCGCATAGGCTCGGTAATTGACGATAACGCCCTTTTTGCTAATAAAAAGAGTTTTATACAACCTTTACATGTCAAACCTTTTTCTACTGATTTTATATAATAAATAAGTTATTTTAAACTATAAAGTCTGGTCGAAATCTCAGATTTCCCTATTTAAATCGAATATCGTCAAATACAGACTTTTATGCGATTTATGCGCATAGTATGGTTTAAAACCATATTAGGCACGTAAAGCTTGATACCTACTGATGTTATGAATAAATTTTTATAATTTAACAGTAAATAAAAGTTTTGAACTCAGACTTCCAAAATTAACCCTTAAAGCATATGTGAAATGACCAAAATGCCCCTACGGTGCATAGTTTGGCCATGAATGATAAATTTCACATATGTGAGATATCTTACTGATATAACTTGATAAAATAAATATTTTTACTGATTATTTTAGACCAGAACCTTAGATTACTATTTAACCTCTTTTATAATATTTAAAATGACCAAAATACCCCTACGGGGCTTAAATTGGTTTTAAATTCGTTTTGGGCATAATGGAAGGTATCCTACTGATATCACAAAATATTAAAAGCATATTAACTTGTGGAACATGTTCATGACTCATTTGCTTACCCGTTATGCGTCTTTCGCGTTCGGTACGGTTTATGTAACTAGTTTGCATAAATTAACCGAAACGGGTCAAATCTTACCATTTTCATTTCAAAATCCAGAATGTGTTTAGTTTACCCATATTATACAAGTCTCCATACTTGTCGGGTCTAAATCGCATTCTAATCCGGTCTTCGCTTAATCTTGCGTTCTGAACCGTAAACCTTTCCTTAAAAACTAACCGGTCTAAGTTACAACTTAAATAAGACCCGTTAGGAATCTAATAGGTTAATAAAACCTTCGTTCCAGATTGAGAGCCCCAGTAAAGGTACTTGTGCTTGCTGATTAGGATATACGACTGAGTATAAATTGCATTTTAAGCTCAGGTAAATACTTTTAACTTATTTTCCCTTATACGGGCTTGGGATACGGTATTATAAATATACCGCTTGGTCGGGTGTAGAAACCTTTTAATCGGAGATGATTAAATTGCATAATCCCGTTTTAATCAGTATTGCTTGATAACAAATAACATTGGGGGTTAATGACCATGTCCTGGATATCCTTGGCTCATTTAAAAAGTATAAATGACCACAACTTAAGCACAAGGTGTAGGCATAACACCTCCTGTTGCGTATGTAAAAGATATACTCACTCGTGAGGTAACTTCTTGTGAGATATATTTGTGGTGTGTCGATTAATCTTGATCGGTTTGTATAATCACTGACCCTAAATGTTGGACAAACATGTAAATCTGATACAAGATTGTTATTAGTATAATTGTCCCAAGTTATAAAAGAATATTTGTGCCTTGTGCATCCAAATCAATTTTTATAAAGATTTTTCAAAAGAGTCAGTTAATTGTATTTACCAGTGTAAACTGACGTATTTTCCAAAAAGGTTAAGTGACAGGTATTGTACGTAAATTGGCTGGGAGCTTAGGGCGTTAATAAGGAATCTTGCAAGTTCTAAACGTCTAAATTCTGTTGAACTATGCTATGTTTCTGTTTTAAGATCCGCCTGTGGATCCATCTTAGAATTCGTTTGTAATATTTGATGTTTCTTTCGAATCGGTTTGTAATATATTTACTTTAGACTTCCGCTGTGCATTGAACTGTGATTATTTGACTATGATGATATCAACTACGTCACGATACTCCCCACCGGGCCCACCGGTAATACGTGGAAATATCGGGGTGTGACAAGTTGGTATCAGAGCCAACATTGAGTGAATTAAACACTAGCCTTTTGTGTTTAATCTCAATGACACAGTAGCACATTCCATGACTTCCAAGTCTAGACTTGAACTAGGAATGATCTCATCCCTATTATATGTATACGTTGTTTTCGATATTTATGCATCTCAGGATCGTGTCGCCGAGCGAAGCTGCCATTGATGGAAGCTCTCCAGATCCGAAGTATAAGAAATGCTAAGCTTCGTACTACAACTAGAATTAGCATACGACCAGTACGGAGAAAGGACTTTCTGAACCCATTAACCATATTTCAAATTTTGTACCCAAGACTTTTGAAACTTCAAGTGAGAAGCAAGCATCGGAGGAGTTCATACCAGTTGTCCCTGAAACTCCCGCTCCAAAGATAATACCTATGGACCCGTATTTCTTACCTCCAAGTCTTGGAATACCAAACTTGGATTATACCTATCCTGACCTTATTTATGATTCATATTATTTGTAAACCATAGAATCCTTAGATTCCACTTTTGTGAAGATTTCTAAGATAGAAGATTTCGACTACCCACAAGAACCTTTTGTACCCATACCGCACTCAGGGAACCAAGGAGAAAACTTTCAGAAATAGAATGAAGAAGAAACTTCCTTGTTATATTTCATTTCTATAGTAGTCCCTATAAGGACATATATATATATATATATATATATCTTTTAAGTCCCTACGTGGGCAAATTTCTTTGTATAAGACCCGTTTAGGGCAATTATTGTATTTTTGAGGCTTTCTAAGAAAAGTTTCCTATTTTACTTTGGTATTAAATAGTATACGTATGTAACATATCCTATATCAGAACGTCATTTCAAATTTATGATTGCTCTGCCATTATACATCAAAGAAAATCTTAAAGGTATAACCTAGCCGATATGTCATTTTCGACATAGCTAAGATGGTAAAGCCTTTTAAGATAATAGATCCTTATTAACACCTAAGAATGTGTTAACACTCTTGACAAATGTGGTTCGAGAAAATCATAATAGTCATCCCTATATTGGAATTCTTCCAATTTCCTGATTTAGCCTAATGATCCAGAAATCATGGCTTATATCATCCTATAAGATGATCATAACATAAACATCCATTAGTGATGAAACGCCTACGGGCTATATCTGTTGTCCTAAAAGACAAAAGACAGTTGTAGTCTTTGACTCTCTGTCAAGAAAGGTAATGAACTACGTTCAAACCTTAATGCCTCGATCCTATAAGATCATGGCTTATAAATCCAAAACTGTCCTCGTGACAAGGCCTTTGTGCCATTTCAATATCCTTAATAGCTTATAGCTGAATTAATTATAATGAAAATTTAAAATAAACCTGATTATCAAATTAACCAAATATGGTCTATTAATACCATGGTTAATGAATCATCGAAGATGATGATTCCAAAATAGACTCCTAAGCAAAATTATTGGCGATTGTTTTATAGAAAACAAGATTCAGTATGTCTGAATCAGATGAAGTCAACAGTCATCCCAATATGAGGAATGACAATACAAGGATGAATGTAACGGCTGCAGAATTACAGAAGATGATAGATAAAGCTGTCACTCAAGCCATTGACAGGCAATTCAAAGACTCAAGTGGTGCTCATAGTGGGACCCAATCTGTGCCTCACACAAAACCACCTTCTAAGATGCATACGTCTTATAAGAATGATTCTTACCATTCTTCAAATCAGAGAAGTGTTCCATCCCGACAAATTGTGCTCAATCAGGAGCCACATGTTAAGACCTGCTCTTATAAATACTTTATCTCTTGCAAACCAAGGGACTTTACAGGAGAGAAATGAGCCATCGATTGTATGACATGGCTGGATGAGATGGACACAGTAGTAGACATCAGTGGTTGTGCAGAGCAGGACATCGTGAAGTTTGTTTCACAATCATTCAAGGGAGAAGCGTTGGCATGGTGGAGATCATTGATCCAAGCCACGGGGAAGATCCTACTTTATAACCTGTCTTGGGATCAATTTGTTGCACTGATCAAGGAAAACTTCTGTCCTCAGCATGAGGTAGAAAGGATAGAAACATACTTCTTTACTCTGGTCATGAAGAATTTGGATTGTCAGGCATACGTGACAAGTTTTAACACTATGTCCCGCCTAGTTCCCTATTTAGTCACCCCTGAACCTAAACGCATAGCGCGTTTTATTGGAGGCCTAGCACTAGAAATTAAGGGAAATGTTAAAGCATCTAGGCCTACCACGTATAGGTCCGCAGTGGACTTATCATTATCCCTCACTTTAGATGCAATTAGGAATAAGTCTGTCAAGACTTCTGGCGAAGGAAAAAGGAAAGGAGATGAGGAGAACTCCCATCGATCTGACAAGAAGAAAAAGGGAAGTTCGGAGCACAGGAAAGATTCCGAGTTTAAGAAGAACTCGAGTTACTCTAATAACAGACCTAAATGCAGTAACTGCAGAAAGCAACATTCTAGAAAATGTACGATTGACCCACGTGCTAAACTGTGTGGAATTTGCAAGACCAAGGGTCACAAGACTTTAGATTGCAAGGAGTTGAAGAACGCGACTTGTTACAACTGTAATGAGGAAGGGCACATCAAAACCAACTGCCCAAAACTTATAAAGAAGCCTGGAGAGGCAAAGGAAACAAACGCGTGAGTCTTCCAGATGAATACCCAGGAGGCAGTACAGAATGATAACATGTACCTTTCCTTATCAATGATGTTTATGCGGGAAATTGTTTGATTCCGACACAGATAAGTCTATTGAGGACAATAAATGTTGTAAACTGTTGTCTCCGCCTAATTAGGACTCTAGACATATAACGCAAGGTAGAAATTAGCCGGTGATACTTTAGAGACCGCTTCAACAATCTTAGATGGATGCTTTATATCCATTAGGAGTTACTCTTCTCAGATATCCTTGTGATGAGCTTTCAAGCTATCCAAAATCAGCAATATAATAAAGACAGACGTGACATTTTGATCCCTTGTCGAAAAGGTGATGGACTAAGTCCAAACCTTAAATGCCATTGATGGTATTTGTATGTCCTAGGCTAAGTTTAATTGATATATATATATATATCTAAATAACATTCATCAAGAATGTTCGTACTATATTAGCCTGTATGGTTTAATGATACCATGGTTAGTATATGTTAGGTCATCAGGATGATGAATAGCGGTTGTTGGATTGCAACTAAGTAATTGCTTCATTTGGTGTTAGGAACCAAGTCTCGAGTATGACAAACTCGGATAAGACAACCGTCAATCGCGCCATTGATGATGCGACGCATGCTAATGATGCTGCAATTGTGAACCTCAGAATTGACAAAGATGTTCTCCAAGCTATGATTGACGCAGCTGTTGGAAAAGCTGTGAGAAAGGTCGTGAAAAAGTTCAAAGTGCCCAATGCTACTTGCTCCAAATTCCATTTAAGACCACACTCCCTTACTCACGAGAAAGATCTTATTTATACCTCAGATGCAAAGAATGAACTAAAAAGGAAAAGGGAGAAAGATAACTCCCATATTTCTAAGAAAAAGAGCAAGCTTGAGCTTAAGAAGAACAAACAAAAGTCCAACAAGAAACCTGTATGCAAGACCTGCATGAAGCGCCACTTTGGGAAATGTAGATTTGAATCTAAACCTCTACCTTGTGGGATCTGCAAATCAAGTGAGCATAAAACGTTGGATTGCAAGGACATAAAGGATGCAGTCTGCTACAGCTGTAATGAGAAAGGCCACATCAAGACTACGTGCCCTAAATATGCCAGGGAGGTGCGACTAAGGATAGAAAGCCTAAGAATGAAAGTGCTTAAACTATCCCAATAAAGGCCTGAGGCAGTTCATATCAATAGTAACAACAGGTACATTCCTTATCATTTATCAATAATATAGATGCTAGGAGTTCTGCTTTGATTCGGATACCAATAAATCCTTCATAAATTGTAAGTGTAGCAAACTTTTAAAATCTTCCACAAGAACCCTAGATATTAAGTGTAAGGTAAAACTTACAGGCGAAAATCATAGGAACCATTCTTCTGTTCCTGTCAGAAACCTTCAGTCGTAAAATTCTAGAGTACTCTTTCTCCAGATGGAGTACGTCAGTATATGTAGTTTGATATCTCATTGATTCCTATCAACTGCGAATACCAGATTGTATGATAAAGGCGCCATATGAGGATTGGTGTATCTTGATATGTTCCATAGATTGCTTCCATGCCTGATCAGTATGGAGGTTTAATGCATGGAACCACAAGGATATTCCAATGGTCATATGGTACTAAAGTCAGCTAAAGGTATTCAAAGAAGATATCCAGAAGGGAATTGTCCAAGTAAGTGTCTCTGATTAAGGCATCCTTGGATTCGTAAAGAAAATGTGTCACTTGTCTGACATAGGCAATGATAGATGAGCTGGATCCTGAGATTTGGAAAATCTCTGTAACCTCCTTGTGTCTTGATTATCTTCTCCAAAGACTACCATGATTACCTACTGAAAGACAAGTAGAGTTAAGATTAACATCCCGCTTAGGGCTGCAGTTTTGTGAAATCTCCGTGTTAATTAGTACCACCTATTATGGAATAATCGAAACCCTGATTAAGTAAGTTTTAAGATAAAGGTTCATAAATCCTAATTCAATATTCTGAAAGTTCCAGTATTATTAATTAAGAAAGACGGTTCATTTTGCTTATGCATTGATTACCGCAACCCTATTTAGGCAACAATTAAGAATCGCCATCAGCTGCCCAGGATCGTCGAGTTGTTCGACTAGCTATAAGGATTAGCTATTCCTTAAGATTGGTTTTAAGTTGTAGTTAGAAAGATTACCCCACCTTAAATAAGCTTTTCTATAATAGTTGTTATGTAAGTATCAAGGCTACTCCTTTGGGGACCTTGTATAGATGGAATGTTGAACATCTATTATTAGACAGAAGATTGGTAAGTCCAATTATCAGGATCTGAAAGTTGCCCTGGGAACAACGAATAAGATCATACAAATCCATAATCGTCTGAAAGTTGCCAGTAATCGGCGGAAAATTTAGGATTGATGAAAGTCGCAGCCCTCTTAAGTCCTTCATAAGGAATAAGGTTCAATTGAAGGTATCGCCCTAAGAAGGGTGTGCTAAATTTTAATTTATCAGGGTAAGTTAAGCTCTGGATATATAGAATCATTCGAGGAAATCAAATATATCAAGACCAAGTAGCTTATAAGCTAAAACTTACCTGAGGAGCTTGATGGAAATCAATATGTCCCACACTAGTAATTTAAGGATACGTTTTGCCGATAAGACAAGAAGCATTATCACATAATGATATGCAGACTAATGAGAAGTTATGGTTTGATGAGAAACTTGTATAGATTAAGGATCGACAGGTTAAGAAGCTCCGAAAGAAAGTATGTACCTATTGTACAGGGCAACTGAGATGCCCTCAGTGGCCTAAATATGCTATGGAGGTTAAGTCCATAATACGTCAGAAAGTACTTCCATTATTTTAGCAAATCTCAAGGTCGAGATTTCTTTTAATGGGGTGAGGATGTAACACCTCGTAAAGTCACGTCCAATGATGTATTGACACGTGTAATAAACCCTAATAAAGTCAAACATTGAAATTAAGGGACTAATTTTTCGAAAAATCGAAAACTTTGATTATGAAAGGACTGGAAGTGTTAACATACTTAAAATAAGTTTCTGAATAACCTCTTACGGTATTCATATTCACAATTGAGCTGCTCGTTGATTGAGAGTAGCCGTTTGCGTAATTAATTGAAAGTTTGCGCAATGAAGGGTTAAAAGCGTCAACATGTTAATTCTTACCTCTGAGTGACCTTTTAACTAATCGGGAGCCTTATGATATTTGATTATACTCTTGGGAATGCCAATTATTGGCCGTCTAAGGCTTTTATGCCTTTAAGTGACGTTACGCGCAACTTTGCAAGTTTAAGGGGTTAAAAGCATCAATATGTTTAATTATGCCTCTGAATGACCTTTTAACGAACCCGAAGCATCGTGAGGGTTAATAATACTTTCATGAATGCCTAATATGGATTAGATAATGCTTCAATGCTATTAAACGATGATATGCGCAAGTTTGCGCATTAGAGGGACTATTTACGTCAAACTGCAAAAGTCTATCGATTCGTATGGTATTGAACCTTCCGGAATATGATCATAAGTTAAACATGCCCTAAATATCCTTTACATAGCTTAGAAATAGGCTTAGAGGTGTTTGGTGCGCAAAAATAAACTTATTTGATCAACAGGGACTAAAAGCGTCAAAAAGTGCACAAGTTTGCATTTTCAAGCATATCTTACGTTCTGAATATATCCGGATATCCAAAAATTTATGTAAACATTAAAATATTTTATGTTAGTGTTTGGCATGATAAAATTCCACTCGTCGCGTAATTTGGATCGTTTTCCGCGTCCGTTCGTGTTTCGTCGTAATTAGCCGAACGGCGCGACCATACGACCAAACAAACCAACATCCGACATATTTTTGAGCATGTTTTATGTTCCCTATGTTTAGGCATCATTGTAGAGCCTTGAAAATGGCTTAACGGGCCTTAAATGTGTCAGAACATGCAAGTATGGAAGACAAGGGGCCAAAAATGACAAAGTTTGAAAGTTGTTGTGTATGTTTGATCTGTGCAGGCCGTAGCCTACTCCCCCTGCAGCGTAGCCTACGCCCAGGTCTGGGCAGATTCTTATTTTCAGCATTCTGGTCGTTTTTCAAGGACTTTTATGTAAAATTCTCAATACCATGAGCTGGTTTTCAACCCCCATTGTATTTAGAAACCATGGGCACATATGGAGGGCCAAGATTGAAGCACGGGTTACGAGAAACGATCCTAACGGTTCTCAAAATCCTATATAAACCCACTTGTTCTTGCTCTCATTTCACACTTGATCTGAATTGTTCTAAGTTGGAGTTTTTGTGCTTCATACCTGAGCATTCTAGATCAATTCCATCCTTGTTTGGACCCTTTGTAAGTGTCCTTTCGTGCTTAGTTCAATTGTTTGGCTCTTAAAGCCGAAAAGTCAAGCGTTTGCGATAAACGCTTTGACTTTTAAACGGTCAAGCCATTGTTCGCAATGAACATGGCTACGTGATCGTAATTAGGTAGGTATTAAACCCTCAAAAGGGCACCTCCTAATTACCACGTTTGCTTAGTTAATTGTCGGGTCAAAGTATTAAAATAAAAGTCAAGCGAGTCGATTTTTAAACAAAATTCATAACTAAATGATGTAAAGGCCATAAAATCAGTTTTGTCACTTTAATAACTTGGTAAATATTAATTGAACATGTCTAGGCATGTTCAACCCGACAATTCTGAGTTTAGGCTCGGTTCGGAACCGAAAGTCGCAAAAGTAGACTTTTGCTTTGACTTTCAGTTCTGACCCAATTTAGCTTAGTTTAGATATGCCTTAGGATCCCTTTAGGACCATGTTATAGGCTAGTATAACCCTCTGAGGTTATACAACTTGGTTCCTTATAAATCCTAGTTCATTGCATGTTTCCGTTAATTGCTTAAAAGTTGACCATTATGCCCTTTTGATGTAAAAACGATATTTTTGAAAATGTGAAAGGACAAAAACCTTTATTACTGATTTATAAACATATCCTAAAAATTTGACATCAGTTTGAGGTCTAAATTAAGAGTTATGCTCGATATCGTAAATTGAAAGCTTTTTATTAATTAAACGGCATTTTCGGCATTAAGCCTATTTAAACCCAAGTTTTGACATCAAACCTTTTACCTACTGATGTAATATAATATTTTGGGATTTTTGGAAATTTTTATTAAATTTTAAAATGATCATAACATATAGTTCTCGCATAGGCTCGGTAATTGACGATAACGCCCTTTTTGGATATCCTTGGCTCATTTAAAAAGTATAAATGGCCACAACTTAAGCACAAGGTGTAGGCATAACACCTCCTGTTGCGTATGTAAAAGATATACTCACTCGTGAGGTAACTTCTTGTGAGATATATTTGTGGTGTGTCGATTAATCTTGATCGGTTTGTATAATCACTGACCCTAAATGTTGGACAAACATGTAAATCTGATACAAGATTGTTATTAATATAATTGTCCCAAGTTATAAAAGAATATTTGTGCCTTATACATCCAAATCAATTTTATAAAGATTTTTCAAAAGAGTCAGTTAATTGTATTTACCAGTGTAAACTGACGTATTTTCCAAAAAGGTTAAGTGACAGGTATTGTACGTATATTGGCTGGGAGCTTAGGGCGTTAATAAGGAATCTTGCAAGTTCTAAACGTCTAAATTATGTTGAACTATGCTATGTTTCTGTTTTAAGATCCGCCTGTGGATCCATCTTACAATTCGTTTGTAATATTTGATGTTTCTTTCGAATCGGTTTGTAATATATTTACTTTAGACTTCCGCTGTGCATTGAACTGTGATTATTTGACTATGATGATATCAACTACGTCACGATACTCCCCACCGGGCCCACCGGTAATACGTGGAAATATCGGGGTGTGACACCGGTCTTGCCCCAATTTCACACCTACGAGTCCTGCATGGACCTGTGTGATAATAACCATATCTATCACACTTTGGTAGTTCTCCTTGGTAGTTTTTATCACCTATCTTAGTCGTGACAACGAATGCCTTGACTTTCCTAGTCGCAGCGGTTTCCTTATGTTTGTTGTTTGCTTTAGAGCTTTACTTAGGATGTGTATACTTCCTCTTAGTTCGCCATTGCTTTCAGTGTTGTTTGCTTTGTATTGGATGATTGCTTCAGCAACTTGTTGGCTCCACAGAGCTTCAGGCTCAGCTCTTGTTGCAGGTAAAGGTTATGATTAGACTCGGCCAACGTTTCCTTCGCTGTGGTCCCATCTGCTTCTCATGTGTAAAACACATCGACGAGATTAAACATTTATTTTGGAATAAATGTTGTTGTCTTTGTGTGAAAGCAAAGCTTATTCGTCGTGCACCACAAGTATAAAGGTAGGGTAATTCCTAATAATCTTATGCAAATCTTCCCACCGTAATCATCTCATCATTGTGGCGAGGTAAAATGAGTCACATCAAAATCTTGCTAAGGATACATCGACTTTTACATACACCATATCAATTTGTTGCAATTAATCTTGCGTAGCAAACTTCCTTTGAGTCACCTTACTCCGATTGATGCAAGTCATCCAGGGCTATAAAAATACGGTGAGATCTTCCCTTCACCTTGCTCCTTGTTTATTCCTCAAGTCTCCGACTCTTCCATTGTCTTTAGTTTTACATAAACGGGTATGCTTCACATGAGATGGGGGGGTTGTGCATTACTACCACGTTTAGGGGAAAGTGATAGTGAAAACATAGAGATAAGGTCGTGAGGGTACATGACTTCTTCCTCGGGACCGAATTGTGCCTTGTAGCAACCGTAAAGTGGTTTCCAGGGTGTGAATACACTACCCAGACGATGGGGTGCACCACAGGATAGAGAGGGTGGAAGTACTGATGGTCGCGTCGGTGTTGTAATATGGGTAGAAGTGTCCGACACGAAGTAGGCAAAGATATGTTTCCTACTTGGTGCTATAGCAATTATCTAGGTATTGCCCTACTAGATGAAGGTGTGAACACTTAGAAAGTTTTGGATGGGTGATGATCATTAGCTTGGCCCGCAGAGTCCACCAGGATTTCCATGCACTACAAGTCGTTATTACGTGGGCCCCCGTAATAATAAATTGTCTTGCACGGTCACCCCAACTTTCCCTCGTTCAAAGTAGATGATCAACCACAGAGGGGACACTACTGTCCTTATACCTCCGACATGGAAAGGACCATTATGGTGGTCCACGCGCCATCATCCGTTATCGCTACGCACGTATAGGCACAATGCTTAGGTAATGGGAATAAGGGGAATTCCTGGAAGTTGGAGGGGCACCTTCAAGATGAGTACTTCATCTTCCTTGATTGGACGGGAGTGTCGTCAATCTCGCTTCGTAAAAGCCGCCGAGGTCTCGTCTCACTGATAAGGTCGCTGTTCAAGGTTGCCTCCTCCGCCTCGCCGTCGCTGTCGTAGTCAGGCACCTCCGCATTCAAGGGGAAGAACAACCATTTTCTACAGAATCCAGCTCGGGGCCTCGTTTGGTAATCAGCCATAAGCTCCGCAGTGTACGCGAGGTCGATAATCCCATTGAGCAAGTCAAGAACACTAATAGGATTCGAAGTCGAAGGTATCTCGTTCCCGTCAATAATCATTTCGTATACATATATGCATATATATTAATATATAATAACGTTACTTAGTATACACAAACAAATAAATGCTACATGTCACATATAACTCTCGTTTGTTCTTTCCTTTGAAAAATGTTGGATTCGTGGATCTTGGAGCTTTTTGTAAATGCGATGAGAAACCTTTTGTAAAAATGTTTTCGTGAGAGAGTCCTAATGATTGTAGTCTAGACTCGAGAAGGAATCCTAGTTCACTACAATCGAAGCTCTGATACCAAATTGTCACACCCTGACTTTTGCGGAAGTGTATGATGTGTGACTTGCTCAATATCATTGCAATCAATTATAATAAACAACTACATGATTAAAATAAGATGTTCATCCGTTCATAAGATTGAAATGTTACTAACACAAGTCATTTCAGTTTCAGCCAAAACCCTCAAGTTATGATACAAAACAAAAGTGGATAACATCTAAACTTGAAATTTACGTCTTGAAAATAACACCAGCGCCCAAGATCCAACTTGTTTCCTGAAATACATGTAAGTTTTGGAAAATCGTCAACATAATGTTGGTGTGAGTTCATGCAGTTTTTGTATAGAATGTTTTATACTTGAATGAAAACATGGTATGTAACTTGTAAAACGTATCTGTAACTAAGTACTGTGAATGTAAGGAATACGAGATCGCTAGTGGGTTGCAAGGCCACTAACATGTGTAACGACATAGGAAGCATCCAAACCATAGGCATTTTTAGTTGTCGATTCACGACTGTCGATTCACGACTAGAGACACAAAAGCACTGCTTGGTAAAAGAGTGTGGTTGCCTGAAACCCATTAGATCTAACCTTTTGTTCCGCGGTCTTGGTATGTAACTGATTAATGGTGCTTATGGCACCCTATTCGTGACATGATCTATAGTATCGTTCCTTAGTTTTTGAAATCAACATACCATAGCACATGTATTTTCCCCAAGTTTAGAAAACAAGTAAAAGTTTAAAAGTGGGGACATGAACTCACAACTTTGCGTATCCTGCGCCATAAACTTCACCGGTTGGTTTCGTAGCGTCGTGACCTATACGTGTTCTATTAATGTTAGTCACTAGACTTGTATCACACAAGTACAAGTCACCATCTTTTGTTTATGTATATGTTCTTTGTATTTTCAATCTTTGTGAGGGTCGTGCCCTTGTTTGTCGGGTATTGCCCGTTTGTCGTGTCTTGCACTTTGAGTTTGTAATGTGTCTTGTAAATATATATTTTACTCCTCAAATATATATTTGTTTATGTAGACTTTTCGAGGTAATAAGTTGTTAAAAATAATTTATATTTTTAACTTTTCATATATGTTACTTATATTATTTTCCCCAAAAATAAATATAAGTATTTTGTGAAATAATATTCTCAATATTATTTTTGTACAAGTATTCTTAGGAAAGTATACTTGTATTTTATGTAAACACTTGTGTATTTTATGTTTTTCACCAAAAATCAATAATTTGATTTTATTACTTTCCGGAATTATATTTCTTAAAAGTAATCTATTTTTTTAAGATTTGTATGAAACATATATATATATATATATATATATATATATATATATATATATATATATATATATTGTCATGCTATAAAATATATATAATCATTCTCGTTATTCACCCGATTTTTATATAAATTTCATACTTGGTAATGGTTATATATTTTTGTCCAAAAATACATATTTAAGTCCATAGTGTCCAAATTCAATAATATGTTAAGAAATATATTTTCATAAATATATTTTCTTGCATTTGCCCATGTGTTTCTTTGTGAGGTATTTTGTATACTTGTATACTCATGTATTCTCATGTATTTGTATGTGTATTTTTGTATTCATACTCCTTGGGAGTACTTAGTGTATTTTCAAGTTCCTAATACACTACTACATATAATACACATAGTATACACTTAGCACAAAATTTATTGTTCACTAAATATATATATTTTCTCAAAAAAATATACATACTTAATATTAATTTTAATTTGAAGAAGCCATCATTTCTTGACTTGTAATTTTACACAAAAATTAGGGAAACCTTGGTAAATATCTTTAGGTGGATTTTTGGGGAATAAGTTTCACCAAAACTTATATTTTTCTAAGTGTCAAAATTTATAAAAATTTTGACATAGTTTCCCCTAAAAATGGAGGTTTCCCATGTTTTCAAAACATGTGTTTATTTTCTTTTCAATCACCAAAACAATTTTCAACAACAATCATCACCAACATATACTAATTTCTTCATATGAAACATCATGGTGAACTTGATTCTTGTTAAAAACGTGTAGTCTTTTAGATCTACACTTAACATATTATGATCTTTCCAAAAATAAGTGTTCTTGTGGTTTTTAAACAAACTTTTGTAAGACTTTATTTTATTAACCAACTTATTTATGAGTTTAATGGTTTCAAAGTTTGTAAATTATGTTCTAAAAACCACTTTTATGTTTATTAGAAAGATCATTATGTTTAACATCATGTTTCACCATGGATCTTTCAAGATCCATGCTTAATAACTTTAGATCCTTCAAAAAAAAAGCTTTATGTTAAACTTTTAACAAACCTTCCATGAGTCTTAGTTTCAAAAATTAGTTCTACACATACTTTATTACTTCAAAATTACAAGTTTATGCATGAAAATTCACATTTCAAGTTCACATCATGCTTCATATGTTCACCTTCAAGTTTAACCATGGATTCTTCAAGATCCATGCTTAAACTTGGTAGATCCAAGCTTTAACATACTTGATCTAATCATAAACACAAGATACTACATCAACAACTTCAATACATACACTAAAATTTCATGTAATCACTTATTTTCTTTATGAATATGTTAGATCTTTTCATTTTTAACATTAGAATTTAAGTTGTTTAGATGGTGAAACTTGTACATAACATAAACATGACTTAAATTAGTGATCAAGAAGCTTACTACTAGCTCTAATGGCTAGGGAAGTGGCACAAAAATGAAGATGACGAACAAGGAAGAAATCAAGAGGTTAAAAGCTCCCAAGGTGGTCCTTCAAGTTCTAGCATCATACACCTTCCTAAATGGCCTCCATACACCACTAGATCACCTTGGATTGAATGATTGAAGCTTGAAAATGGATGTGTAAGTGTGTGTGTGTTGAGCCGTGAGTAAGAAGGAGAAACAAGGAAGAAGAAGATGAATGAGAGTGTGTGATTTGTTTAGGCTTTTATAAAAATCTTCCAAATCTTTTTTGGGTATATGTGCTAGAATATTCCCCAAAATAAAATCTAATATAATCAAATAAAATCAACTAAAATCTTTAGGTGGGACCCATAGGGGCCGGATTTGGTGAAGGGGGGGGGGGATGTAATTTTTTGGAAGTTAGGGGTTTAAAGTGCAAACTAGAAGGTTTAAGTATGTTTAAGTGTGTTTAGGTGTTTTTATGAGTTTTAAAGTGTTCTAGCATTAATACTAGCTTAATATCATAAAAACATTACTTCTAGTCAAATTTTGATGTCCCGGTTATTGTCCGGTTGTTCGGTTCATTAAAGTACTGAATTTCGCAGTTTCACTAGGTATGAAGCACCTTTTGTGGCAGTTTTAATTCCCAACACTTTGTAAGTTATTTTGGACAATAAAACATAAATTTTGCATGATATTATTGTGTTAAATAGCTGATTATAGCTGAATTAGTGCTGATTTATGCTGAATTCTACATTTAAAGTGCGTTTCGGGTGTCTTTTAGTGCATAGTTTAGCTTCCGGAAAGTTTATATGTTAACCCTTGTGTCCACACTTGGGCTTTAATGTATTTTAGATGTTGGACCTATACCTAGGACCTAATTCTAATATCTGACTGTTTTCTGCAGAACTGCTGACACAGTGTGTCTTACCGGTGAGTTTACTAGTCTTTCTGACGCAATGCTAAAAGTAATGCATAAAGCAATATTTGAAGTATAAAACGTGCATGAATTTACATGTATAGCATGAAATTAGACAATGTTGACATTTAGGCACATAATTGTAGATAAATACCAATAATTAGACTGTACGGAAATTACCGGTTTTGTGCCAGTTGTCACAAGTTCATTCCAACACAGAAAGTTAATCGACTCGACCACCCGTTACTGCAGTTCGAGCCGAGTACACCGGAATGGGATAAATATGACAAGTTGAGGAATACGGATTTACTTCAGCACAGGGTGATAGACTGGACCTGATTAGAGGAAATAGGTTCAAGGCAGGTAGTGTTGGACCTCCTGGGTCCAAAGTTGACTGATGCATTAGAGTGTACGCGGACTCAGTATGAGGAGTTGGTGCTGGAGTTTCACAGCACATGGAAACACAAGGAAGGAAAGTTTGATAATGACACAGCTGTGTCCTTCAGTCTAGGTAGGCAGGTATTTGAGATGAATATGGCGCGGTTTGCCATTATTTCGGGGTTTTATACTGAGGAAGAGGTGAAACAGCCGGGATTTGTGACTAGTTTGCGAGGTGCATACTCGACGGTTAGGGATCACAGTGTTGGAGGAGCCGAGCTGCGGAATTTCTGGAAGACGATTTCCGACCACCCATTCGTAGTTACGAACCTGATCACTTCGGTTCGTAACCCAGTTT
This sequence comes from Helianthus tuberosus, assembly GCA_030545235.1. Taxonomy (NCBI): domain Eukaryota; kingdom Viridiplantae; phylum Streptophyta; class Magnoliopsida; order Asterales; family Asteraceae; genus Helianthus; species Helianthus tuberosus. The sequence continues at coordinate 50,433,528 of CM060371.1, read as the reverse complement.
ATAGGTATGTTTTGAAGATTTTGTCTACTACGTTGGTGGGGCGAAAATCGGGGGAAAATAAGGCGAATTGGATCGAGTTGTTCATTCTCATGTGCCGTGTGGAGAACCGGGAGATAAACTTGGCTACGGTATTAGCGGACTCGTTCAGCAGGGGACGTCGAGGTGGTCATCGGGCTGGTTTGGCTATGGGCCCATATATTACTCGGATTGCACAAAATTTGGGGGTGTTTAACAAGTATGTCCCCCAATTTCTACATGAGGGGCCTAAGATGATGACGTTTGGGATTAAAGAGTTACAGCAGACTGGGATAGTGTCGTATACGGAGCCCTACACCTGGAAGCCGATTAGGCAGGGCCCGCAGGTGCAGCCGCCAGAGGGACATCCAGCTGAGGATGTGATGATTCAGATTGACCCTACACACCGACAGCGGCCACCACAGCGACACGAGCGGCCGATACCACAGTACCCCCGTAGGCAGCCACCATCTGAGCCTCTTACTTTGGAGTCGTTCTCTACCTACGTGGAGCAGAGGTTCGACAGGTTGGAGCTGAGATATGATAGGTTGGAGCACCTCATCCAGACGGGTCAGGAGAGGCAGGAGGATGCTGTCCGGTACATGATGAGCACGCACAGCATGGGGATCCCAGATTTCTTTCAGCCGAGACAACAGGGTGGCTCGGCTGGTGCTGGTGAGAGGTTTGATCCGGATCCCCCATTCCGTGTATTTGGTGAGGGTAGTTCTAGAGCGGGTGGACGGCAGGAGGGCAGTAAGGAGACTGCCAGTGAGCATGAGGAGGACTAGTGTGGGGATGAAGAGGATGAAGCAGCAGCTGACTATATCTTTTGTTTGATTTTTCTTTTATGTTGTTTTTGATCCTCATTTGTTGGTTTGTACTTCTATTGATACATGTTAAACAGGTTGGTTGGGCAGGATGGGTTGGTTTGTGTTGAAACTGAATTTTGGATGATATATATTATGATGTTTTGGGTAGTGTTTGCTTATGATTTGATAGGTTGATGTTTATGTCGCTTTCGTTCGCGTGTCCGAGAATAGGAGTTGTTTGCTGAGCGCGTTTCGAATTAGAGGGCTTATGTGGAAACGACTGGCACTTTGACAGTCTCACATATTCAGCTAAGTCGTTTCCCTTGTATTTTTGTATTTATTTATTTATTTCGTTTTCAGTTTCGTATTGTTTAGGTAGTTTTGAGGTCGTATTTCCGTTCTTGCATTAGGGACAATGCAATCTTTAAGTATGGGGATGGGATACATGTAAATAATCGAGTCATAAATTGAAAAATACAAAAAAAATGAAATTTTTTAAAAAATCCAAAAAATTGAAAAATCAGAAAAATGTCTTTCGAATAAAAGAAGTTTGCAAATTAACACGGAAAATGATAGAAAAGATGAGTTTTTGCTTGGGTTCAAATAATAATAATATGAGATTAAATAAATCAAGCTTGTGTCTAGTTAGGGATTTGTGAATAGGCCCGGGTTTGGTTTTAGGTCCCTTTGAGTTAATATACCTTAATTGTCGGTCTACTAGTGGGTTTTCGCCTGGGAAATATGGGAAATTAAAACCGCCAATAAGAGTATAAGAGACACCGTTATAAGTTAAAACCGCTAGAATTTTGAAATCATGAAAAAAAGATAATAGAAAAAAATGAGCTAGAAACTGAATGAAAGTAGCACAGTTCTATGTAATCTAGGTTGGGGATAGCGACTCTACAACTAGAATACCGCTAGGACGTGTGAAATCGAACTTGCAAGTAAAAAGTACCGAAGCCTAAGTAATCCGAGTTGGGGATAGTGACTTTACAACCGGAATGCCTCTGGGTTAGGGAAAGCAACGTTTACACTCATTAAATGAAAAAAAAAAGAAGGAAAAGAAAAATGTTGAAAAAAAAAATGAAAATGTGATTGTAAATTCTCTTGGTTTTGATATAAGACGGTTGGGAATTGGTCCAGTGATTGTTCCTTTGGTTCTATAAGCTTGAGGCAGAATTAGGTGGACCGTAGATTCTAGTGTGAGACCCTAGGTAGATTGACCGCACTTAAATTAAATTCACATGATAAGGGCTTAAGACCGGATTTGGGTTTAAAGGGACAAGTATATTCGCAATCGCGGCTAATGCAAGCTTTGTTTCTAATAAAGTATAAATATGCTTTTGACCTGAGTAACTATTTATCTCTGATTCCGTTGCATAATTCTTTTTCGAGGACGAAAAAAGAGTAAGTGTGGGGATATTTGATGTATTGCAAAATACATCTATTATTCATGTACAATTTGTATAGTTTTCCGTTATATTTAGTTATGTTTTCGTTAGAATGTGCATACTATTGATCAAATTGAGTTTTCCAGGTCTTCGATGCTGAAAATGTCGAAAAAACGAAGTGTTAGATGCTGGGAAACAAGTTGAAAAGAGTTAGAATAATTTCCAGAGATTTTCGGATGTTGAAGCTGGAGAAAAAACGCAACAGGCTGTGAAAATTGAGCCTTCGCGTCGCACCACCATGATCAGGCTTCTCTGTCACGTGCCACTACAATTTAAATATGGATTTTTTTAATATCACACCGTCGCGCTACGCGACTGCAAGAAGGGATACCCGTCGCGCGACGCGACGGGGTTGTTGGACGACTTTTCTCTGTTAATCATTAGGGTTACGTATAAAAAGCCAAGAAATCACAATTAAAACCCTAGTTACGAACTCAAGAAACCCCAGGAGAATTTCAGGGCAGATTTTACGTATTTCAGAGCGTTTTGGCATACGGGAATCATCCAATGAAGCTCGGAGCATAGGAAAGAAGATTGTTCGGGTCTTATCTCCCGGTTTTCATTATTTTCTTGTTTTTGATACTTTAATGATGAATTCTTGTTTTGAACTTATTATTTTGAATTTAGACATCATGTTTTCAGGCTAAAACCTTTGTTACTACCTAGGTTAGATGATAGTTTAATAAAGTTTGGATTTTTAACGGTTTTCTATTGTTTGGTTATGGATTGATCTTTGAAAGTAAATGATTCTAGAACCTTTAATTTGGTGCGTATGGGTATTTAGATTTGATTGTTGATTATTTGCTGTTTCACATAAATTTTGGTGAATGTCTTTCACATAATGAATTTGTGTTGATTGTTCGTATCTTTGCGGGTTCGGGTGATCTTTGGGTAAATCGGCCGGTAGCCTTAGAAACAGTAATTAAAATACAATTAGAACTAAGTATTCTGCTTAACTTGTCGCTGAGAGGCTTGAGTTAGTTAGTAGGTCTCGGTACGATATATAGCTAAGATAGGTTTTGAGAGAAGTCGGTCTTAGTTCCCTAATCGCACCTGTGTCTATTAAACCAAGTTAGAATCTAGGATTGCCTTAGAATTTCACGCTGAGATGTAGATCGTCGTATTAGGGCACTTTTAGAGACGTTAGAGGACTAAGAGGAAGTCTAACAACCGGTGTTCATAACAGCCTTGTAGGGTCTCCTAGGTTTCTTCCTGAGAAGGGTCGGGAGGTCTTAGCATGAGATACCTTAGGGTTTAGTACTCTATGATCCCGGTTCCATACCACAATAGTACCGTTAGAAATCCATTCCTAGTTAAACTAGATTCAAGCCTAGGTAGTCGTTAATCTCTATTGAATTAAGCCTTAGTTCTTATTCGTGCCATAGTCTAGTTTTATTTTAATTCCAATTCTAGGATTTTAGTAAAACCCCCCTCAAAACACAAAAACAGTTTAGTCGCGTCAGTGTCAGTCTAAATAAAGTCGTTAACGTAGTTAGTTAGAGTCCTTGTGGGTTCGACATCCGGACTTGCTTTTCTTTACTAGAGTCGACCGGTTTACTTGCCGGTGAGTAGTTTAGTCAAGTTAGAGAGTCTAGATTATTATTACTTGAGTCTAAATTTAGGTTTATTTGAGTTTATTTTATTTGAACTACTTCAAGCACATCAATGCCAAAACTAAGTACAGCTTTGAAATCTAAGACTACTTGGTGCACTTAAAAATATCATCGTTTAATGCAACTAACACATCTAAAAGTAAATCTAGACAAAGAAAAATGTGAACGACAGATTGGCCAATTTATAAACTAACACAACCATGTAAGAATCTTAACACCAAATCAATTCCTCAAAACTAAATTAAAATTTGCTTTATACCCAATGTCAGGATTTACTTTTAATGGAATTTCATGTTCAGTTTCAGCAATAACCCACTCTTCATCAAGCTAAAAAATATGGGAAAGAGCAAATCAGTATTTTTGTAGCTAAAACATGAATGGGGATAACTTATGTAAGTTATAAATTAGTTGTTTTTTTACCCCAATAAGGGTTTTATGACTCGGAAAACATAAAACAACAATTAATAAAAAAGATTAGAAAGAACTTATGCTTACCAATTGAAGAAACCTTGATTGCAGCGATTGTGGTTGGACGAATTAAAAAAAAACTTTGTTTTGTAGAAACATGAATTGTTGGTCAGATTATTTTTGAAAACAAATCATCAAATATATGAGTAAATGTTTTTTGCTAACCTTGATTGGGAACCAAATAGAGAATACAAAACAAAAAACCTCAAGCAAGCAAAACATCAATGGAGCAGCTTTGATGAGATGGAGCGACTGGATTAGGGCATACGAAGTTACGAACTCACCTTTGATATCCGAAATACTTGCTAGAAGAAGATGGAGTTACATAAGATGAAGCAATTGGATCAGATTTGGATGCGTGTTACAGACTTGCAGATCTGGTTTGTGGAAATAATGAATTTGAATTTCGAATGAGATTAGTTGTTTATGGAAAGCTGGAAAGGCAAAGGGTTTCCTACGTTTAAACCATAGTAGGGGTTGATGTCTATGCTTTACATAATTATACATTATGCTTTAGTGTACGAAAAAAAAACAAAGATGTAATATGTTTAATTAATATAAAAATTGAAAAAAACTATAAAAATTACACCTAGGATTAGTATAACTTGGGAACCTAGAATTTTAACACCTAGGATTTACCAACATTCCTTTATTATATAGAGAGATTAGTACTAATAATAAATAATATATATAATAACTTTATAGGTATATAAATATAAATAAATTGTTTAAATACTTAAGAAATTATATACGAAAGAGCTCAAGATTGAGAAACTATTAATGAGTCGAGCCTTTGGTATAAACATGGAACTTGAAACGAGTCAGGTTTGAGCTTTCTTAAATTAACGAGTTGAGCTCGAGTGTTAATAAACTCATACTCAACTCGGCTTGTTTATGCCCCTATTTACCAGTAGGTATTATTGTTATTTGTAACTTTGTTTTGATTCTAAGAGTTTTAAAATTAAATGCATAAATGATAAATGCATAATTAAACATGGCAATAAAATAGTATGTCAATTTAATAAAAATATTTAGTAGTCGAATGAAGCAATATATTTAATTTCTAACAAAATGTTGGATGAAACTTATTGTTATTTATAAATGTTGTTATAGCATCTATATTTTTCTTGTATTTGAAAATATTACAACGATATATTTAAGTACTTTAAAAATATAGTTTGATTGGTAGGTTCATGATTATTTAACAAATGTAACAAAGACAGCTAAAAGTATTGAGGGGTTAGTGGGTCACTATCATAGGCATTTCCCGTTGATTCTTCTTAATAAGACATGATATACCTTTTTCGTATCAAATAAAATATGCACATCAATATTCTTACGTAGAAAGTCACCAACCTAGTCTGATTAACCCAGCGCAAGCCTTGTTAAGACGACGTAGTTTAGGCAGATCTTGGCTATGACCGCCCTTTAGACGGTGTGACATTGGGTCACTAAAAAAGAAAGTCACCGTTCAAAAAAAAATATTCTTACGTAGAAAACATAAGTTATGTAATGTGTATGTTAGAAAAGGCAAATATAGTATGTTCATTTTATCAAAACTTTGGCTAAACTTTAAATAAGTTATGTTCTTTTTCGGTTAATGTAAAATCTATCTATATAATAAAAGAAATTAAGTTTTGGACACGTGTCATTATAGAGCTATCTATTTTTTTAGTTTTTTCCTCTCTCCCCTACTTAATTATAGATAATTAATATTAATTAAAAGATAACTATAAAATTTAATTTAATATGAATTTAAACAATTCGTATAGGAGATAATATAATATTTTGAAATACTTATTAGATTGCAAAATTATTTATCCTGAAATTAACAAAAGACGTACACTATTGCGGTAATGGTTCTTATAGATGTCACGTAAACATAGTGAATACCGTATTTGAGTTGAGAGTTGAACACGAAAATAAAAGTATAGAACCAATTTATAGAGTAAATTACAATTTTGGCCCTGTGTTTATATCACTTTTACCCTTTTAGTCCAAAAAAGAATCTTTTAACATGTGAACCCCCAACGTCTTTTTTCTAACCCTTTTGGCCCCTAACACTAACCTTATCCATTTACTTTTAAGGGCCAAAATGGTTAGAAAAAATACGTTGGGGCCAAAAGGATTAGAAAAAAAGACGTTGGGGACTCAAATGTTAAAAGATTTCTTTTGGGGCTAAAAGGGTAAAACTGATATAAACACAGAGGCCAAAATTGTAATTTACTCTATAAATTGGTTCTATACTTTTATTTTCGTGTTCAACTCTTAACTCAAATACGGTATTCACTATGTTTACGTAACATCTATAAGAACCATTATCGCAATCACCTCATCTATCATATATCGAGTAGATCCGTTAGTTTTTTTAAAGATATAATTTTTTATTAGATTTATTCATCCAATGTAATAAACGAGATTTTTTAAAGATCTAATGTTTTTATTTTTTACTATACAAAATTACATTTATGCAACTTGTGTAATACACCGGGTTTTTTAAAATATAATTTTTTTGATTATGTGGTATATAAAATTAGATTTATTCAATCCGTATAATACACAGAGTTTATAAAGATATAACAAGATATAACTTTTTATTGATTGGTATGTAAAATTATATGTGCTCAACCCATACAATACATGATGTTCTTTAATATATATAAAATTACATTTATTCAACCCATGTAATAAACGGGATTTTTAAAGATGTATTGTTTTATTATTTGGTATATAAAATTACATTTATTCAACCCGTGTAATAAACGAGGTTTTTAAAGATATATTTTTTATTATTTGATATATAAAATTATATTTATTCAACCCGTGTATTACACGGGGTTCTAACCTCGTAATTTTTTTATAACAACATCCACTATATATAAATATAGCATCTAGCAAGAAGCTGGGAAAACATAACAAACCAAAGAAACAGATTAGCACCAATGTTGAAATCTACCTAGTTGACCCATTCGATGTTACTACACAACGCCCTATTTTTAACCCAATGATTTATGATGTAACATATGTACACATTCATTTAATGTAAGAGCATTTGTTCCATTTAATTACAATATATATATGTAAGACCATTTAAAAATAAAAATAAAAGACGGTTGTAATTAGGGCCGCAAACGAACCAAACTGTTCGGCAAACAATTCATAAACTGTTCGGCAGGAAGTTTATTTGTGTTCGTTCGTTTATTAAACAAACGAACACAAACAAGAAAAAATTCGTTTGTTTAGTTAAATGAATGAAAATGAATAGAGGTCACGCTCGTTTATTTATGTTCGTAAACGTTCGATAACGTGTTCGTTTGTGTTCCATATTTCATTTGTGTTTTTAGTTTTTACATTTTATATTAATACATTCAAAATCACGACAAATAAAATATTTAATAAGTGTTATTGTATTATATATTCTATTCATGAACGCTTGTTTATGTTCTATTGCTTCTATTTGTGTTCATGAACATTAGTTTGTGCCCATTTGTGTTTATCAACGTTCTTTTTCGTTCGTTGCCTAAAATTAACAAACGAACACGAACAAGTTCCTTTGCTTAACAAACGAACATAAAATCTCTGTAAGTGTTCATGAACATGTATATTTCTTAACAAACGAACACGAACAAGGTCTTGTTTATGTTCATTCGGTTCGTTTGCAATCCTAGTCGTAGTAGTTAGATATATCGATTTTATGGTATTAACTTCATTAAATAAAATGTATAAAAGTCATTTGACATTAAAAAAAGTTAGTTGAACTAAAATTTTAATGTAAAATCAACAATGGCAAATTGATTCTCTTTTTCGTGCATGATGGGGGATTGCTTTGACAAAGTGGGCCAAATAGTTATGTGGAAATGGAGATGGAGACACCCTATAGTAGTATCCTATGAGGAAACGACTGAATGGAATAGGCTGGTTGGGATGCTTGATTCGGTAGAGATTTCTGGTTCTAAGGATGAGTGGCAATGGTTAGGAAACAATGAAGGCCTATCCTATTCTCGGTTGATAAATGATAAGTAAAAGGGTTGTTGCAAAAAAAATGTTGAAACAAGTATGAACTATGCTATAGAATGGAGTAAATGGGTGCCAAAAAATGTATAATATTTTCGCATGATGGGCAGAAATGGATAGGATTCCGACGGTGGATGCTCTTAGAAGAAGGAACATAATTGTGAATTCTCAAAGGGGCCGGTTCCAAACGAGGTTTCAACCGCTAAACGGACCAAAACCTCGGAGATTTGAAGTTAGGTGAATTCTCATGGGAAGGGACAAAACCAAAAGGCAGTGGCTGTCAAAAAACAAGCCTCATCAGGGGCCAGTTCGAAAATGGACGATTTTATGGCTCATTTCAAAGCATACACTGATGTCATAGACGAAAAGATAAAAGTGAAGCAACGTGAGACAAACAACCAAGGTTGAAGCAAGAGGCGGTAGAAAGAGAGGAACAGAAGAAAATGACAACCGATATCAGCATGTATCCGGAAGAAGACCGCCACATATTGCGTAAAATGAAAGAAAATATCTCCAAAAATGGAATTTGTAGGTTTTTTAAGTTTTAGCAATCTGGTATTTTTTAAAGTTAAGTTATTTTTTAAAGCTATGTAGTGTTTTTTTAATGTTTTATGTAACTTTTTTTAAAGTTATGTAATGTTTTATTTAAAAAAAAAAACAAAACAATAAACAAAAATAAAAGGAGGGGGATCCTGCACACCCTTGGTCCATCTTTGGAGGTGCATCCCCCCTCCTTAGTGACGTGGAGGCTCATCTCTTGAGTCACCATCTCGCCTATATCTAACCATCATCTTCAGTCACTTCTCGTATCACCAAAAAAACGACCAAATAATTCGTCCATTCAAATAGGTTGTCAAAGAGGTGGTCCAATCTTTACAAAATTTAGGAAATCCAGTTAAAGTTATCATGTCATGTTGGTGTCCATTATATCTCTTGAATTTTGTTTCCTTCAACGAATCACAAATCTTATTTTGCTCGCGGAATCACTATCGGCTAAGTCACCGTTGTTCAACCACCACCGACAAACTGACTCGTTATCCCAACACACCCGAACCAGGAGATTATCATGTCCTTATCCAATGCATCAGACAACGTTACTATCGGATACGAGTAGACCTGGCAAACTGAACCCGAGCTCCCCTTTTTGGGTCAGTATGGGTACGTTTTATTTTACTGGTGGGCTCATTTGGGTCATAAAAAAGAGCTTAGCGGGTCTATTTGGGTTTAAATTAAAAAGTCTAAAAATTCAACGGGTCAAAGCGGGTTGCTTGGGAAAAATCACACGGGTTATGATGGGCGGATGAGAAAGAAACTAGGCTTTCAACGGGTTGCTGAAACAGAGCAATTCTTTGGAGATTCAAAGCTTATTTAATTCTACAATCGATCATCATTCTACAATCGATCACGGGCGACCGTCTTCCAGCTGGTTTGTCACCCCTTCAAAACATTGCAGACGAGATGAAGGCTTAGAAAATCACCAGCTTTTGCTTTCTACCGATTCTCTCAGATCCGCAAAATTCGACCGTTGATTGGGTCAGATCTGGCTTATGTGACTACACCGGAGTGTTTTGCGCTATAAACTAGATAATCAGTCCGAAAAAATAGTCGCCGGAATCGACCTCAACAACGGCGACGTTGCAAGTAGCATCCGGAGGAGCTTAAATTGCTTACTGATATCGCGTCATGTCACATTAAATCGAACAGGTTTTGCGGAACAATCCCTAAAAACTCTCCGAAATTGAAGAATCTTTTCGAGCGTGATATTGGCAACAAAAGGTTCGTCGGGAAAATGCCAGAACAGGTTCGCCGGAATATCAATTCCATGGTTGTCTTCCTGCAAGCTCTGCATCATGTGTGATTCTTTGAACATAGATTTTATAAACATATTACATATCACTTTTGGATCAAAGTGATATGTTTTTTTCATAGAAAAAGGCTCTATTTTAAACTGACCCAACCCGACCCGACCCGAAACCCGTTCTGACCCGGACCCGTTTCAACCCAAAACCCGTTCTGACCCGGACTTATTTCAACCCGAACCCGTTCCGACCCGAACCAAAACAACCCTTTCTTCAATTGACCCGTTTTGACCCGGACCCGTTCCGACCCAAACCCGTTTTGACCCGCCACCCAACCCGACCCGACCCACCCGTTTCGCCAGGCATAGATACGAGGCAGCCAAATGACCAAAAGGTTTTGGTAGTGGACCACAAGCGTGATATGTACTTTTACATGAATTTAACAAAAGAAAAAAAATCTAACACTTGCTTCATGAACCAACTTTTACATGAATTTAACAAAATAAAAATAAAAATCTAACATTTGATTGAGTTTGAAAATGACCGATGGACTTATTGGTTTTTTCAAAAAACGAATAAGTTAGGCTAGGGGGTATGGGGTTGGTCCCCACCCCCGTCGAGCTCCGGCAACGCCGGCACACCAACCTGCCCCCCTCCGTCCCCGTCCTCTCCGGCGTCATCTAGACGATCTCGACGATCCAATCTGGTGGGCCCCTTTGTTTGTGTTTGTGTTTGAATTTCAAAATTAATATTAGTGATTTATACATTAGGCATTACTACTTGTACAAGGGAGGACCATCCTCCATACCCTCTATTTTTGTGGGATGGATCATCCTTGGGAGAATTATGATGTGGCGCCTACGTGGCGGATCATCCTCCCTTGGAGGACCATCACCATACCCTCTAGCCTTAGAAAAAATGTTTGACATTGACAAAAGTGATTTTTATTTTGGTTTTTCGAGAAGGAGTAAAAATTTGTTTTTCAAAAGCCGCAAAAATCTGGCTTTTTAAATGGCTTTTGACTTTTGAATATAAAATTACAAATCTAACTTTATCCTTTAAAATAACAACTAAACATGAAAAATTACTGTATTCTTTTTGATCATTTTACTATTTCCCATCACAAAACTAACCCAAACAATTTTTTAAAAACTTCTTTTGAAAAAGCAATAAATCAATAAGAACTTTTGATAAAAATCACTTTTAAAGTTAAATAAATAATCTCAAACACCCAGCGTAACGGGTAAGGAAGCAGCTGAGACCATAAACCTAATTTCGCTAGAACCAATTGTGAAATTTTGGTTTAACATAAAGAGCCATCCTCGTATTTTACTTTATGAAATATTTATACGGGTCAAGTTATTCTACAAAGGCTTCTAATTGTAAGAAGTATAGAAGGATTTATAGAGTGACAAGTGTCCAATAACCTAAAACCTAAACCCACTACATCACCACCAAAAACCTAAACACCCACCCCCACCACCACCCAAAAACCTAACCCCCCCCCCCCCGGGCAAATATATATATATATATACCTCACCAAAAAAACCCCCAAAAAACCTAACCCCCCCCCCCACCCCCAAAAACCTAAAAAAAAAACCTAACCCCCCCCCCCCCCCCTCCACCCCCCAAAAACCTAAAAAAAATCTAAAAAAAACTAAACACCCACCCCCACGGTGGGAGTTTAGGTGTTTGGTGGTGGTGGATGTTTAAGGTTTTTTTTTTTTTTGTAGTGGGGTTTTTTTGTGTAGTGGGTTTTTTTAGGTTATTAGACACTTGTCACTATATAAATCCTTCTTACACTTCTTACAATTAGGATCCTTTGTATTTGATCTTAATCCATATTTATACAATGCTTTAAAAATACGAGGCAATAATTAACTAGGCAAAAGATCAAATACAAATAATCTTAACATACTAAACATACAAATTGAAGGAAAACTCAAAAAGACAAGGTGACATTTTTGTAATTACCACCAACTATCAAAGTTACTATACAAATGTGAAATCAACAAAAAATACCTAAAAAACATAATTTTTTTTTAACATTTTTTATTAAAAAATCGCTACATTTTGTTAGCAAAAATTTTTTTTTTTTTTTTTGCTGCTACTAAAAGTAGCGATTTTTTAATAAAAAATGTTAAAAAAAAATAAAATAATTTGTGTGTTTTTTTTTTATTTTTTTAGGTTTTTTGGGGGTTTAGTTTTTTTTAGGTTTTTTAGGTATATTTGTAGAGTAACTTTGATAGTTATTGATAATTACAAAAATGTCACCTTGTCTTTTTTAGTTTTCCTTCAATTTGTATGTTTAGTATGTTAAGATTATTTGTACAAGAACTTTACCCTAATTAACTATCACACATGAGTCTAATCAAGAATGGAAAAAAAACTGAATTCCAAACCCAATAGAAAACCTAAAACACATTACTTTTCAGACGAATATTAAAGTATGGTCCGGATATCGGATTAGTTATAAAATTAAATCCATTGATTTAGGATGAGTATATGCCCCGCTTACGGTGTGCATATATAATGTATATATGTGTGGGCACTCGGGGGGCAAAAGTGAAATGGTACTAACTTTAACGTTATTTTACTAATTTCATAAAAATAAAGTTAAAAGCGGCAGATAGTTAATTATGCATCATGTGATGAAAGATAAAATACATTAATGGTGGTGAAGAAGAAAATTATGGTGGCATTAATTAGACTTGAGTAACCCTTTATAATATTTAATAGTGTTATACATCAAATTAAATTGTTTATCGTACCCTTATTAATTAAAACATTAAGAGTTAAATGTCATTTTAGTCCTTGTGGTTTGGGTAATTTTGTCAGTTTAGTCCAAATGTTTCATTTTTCACCTGTGGATCCAAAAAGGTTTCACCGTTGCCATTTTAGACCACTGGGTTAACTTCATTCATTTTTTCTGTTAACAAGAAGGCCAATTCGATCATTTTATATGGCCGAATTGTCCTTCTAGTTGACAGAATTACATATAAAATGACCGAATTTGCCTTCTCGTTAACAGAAAAAATGGATGAAGTTAACTCAGTGGACTAAAATGGCAACGGTGAAACCTTTTTGGACCTACAGGTGAAAAATGAAACCTTTGAACTAAACTGGAAAAATGACCCAAATCACAGGGACTAAAATGGCACTTAACTCAAACATTAATTAAAAGTGGACATAAATGATATCTTGATTCACAACCATTGATCAAAAAAATATAGGGCCTAGATTAATTTAGTTTTCTTCTTGCAAGAAAATTCTTCTCAAATGAACCTACCCCATATACCCAATACTCGCAGGTATACCTACTAGTTTTATAAAGAGTTTTATGTAGGTCTTATAACCACGTATGGGATTGGAATTAGCAAAACCCCAGGTCTACTACTGAAAGCAGATAACAAAGTTGAAAGATAATAAAAGCTGACTTTCAAACCAACAAAGTTCCCACAATACAATATTCGTTATTACTGTTTTAAGTGGTTCTATTATACCAATATTACAGAGATACAAACCATGAAGAGATAAGAGATAGACATGAACCAAACACCTGGTTAGTCAGCTGTCCAGCTCTGCTCCACAACCTCCCTCACTTTCCTGTTATACTCGCGTTTATTCTCACTAAATAACCGCGCTGCCTCTGAGTTTGCCGGTGAATTTGGGTTCGGGTCACATAGCAATGACTGCAGTGCAAGAAACCAAATCATTATAAAATTATTTCAGTTTATGATAACCTACAGAATACAAACTGACTGATATCATGCATTTCACCAATTATGACCAACATGGCATGAGGCGTCGCCAGACCTTAAAACAATTTCCAGATCGCATCGAGCACCTCAGGCATGCTTTTTTAATCTATTTATAACATCTAGAGTAAAATGCCATTTTCGTCCCTCTGAGGTTTGGCCAGTTATGCGACTTTCATCCAAAGGTTTGTTTTTCCGCATCTGGATCAAAAGGTTTAAAATCTTGCCATTTTCATCCAGCTCGTTAACTCCATCCATTTTTCTCCATTAAGTCGGGTATTTCCGTCTTTTTTGTTAACTTAAAGGGCAATTCGGTCCTTGTCAGGGGTATTCGGTCTTTTTACATAAAGTCAAAAAGATCAAATTGCCGTTTAAGTTAACAAAAAAAACGAAGATACCCCTAACTTAACAGAGAAAAATGGATGGAGTTAACAAACCAAATGAAAATGGCAAGATTTCAAACCCTTTGGATCTATATGTGGAAAAACAAACCTTTGGACAAAAGTATCAAAACTGGCCAAACCTCAGGGACGAAAATGGCATTTTACTCTAAAATCTGAGTAAAGCCATACACTGCTGAGTGCTGACCATGTTTTAATCATCAAGAAAACATAAACATGCAAGAACATCATATGTTAAAGCTATAGGATTTAGAATGCTAAGCTCATCACGTTATATTACAACTAGTAACAATAATACCACACCTGAATTGAGGTCAGAATAGCAGCAACATCATAAATTGGACTCCACTGATTTTGAAGGATGTCCAAACATATGCTTCCATCTGCATAAACTGGTACATGGCAAAACCAAAAAAAAAAATCATAAAATTAAGACGTCATAAATAACAAAATACATGTAAAATTGTATAAGCAATATGCATATAAAAACCATTTTATAACCCACATAAAAGATAAAACAGACGTGTACTGTCAACTGTGTACACTTTGGCATAGTTGTTAATGGCGAATAGCAACAAATAGCGATAAGGTACCATATGCTACATGGCAAATAGCGATAATAACGGGCGCTATTTTATAAATAGCGATACACTAAAAAAAATTAAATTTTTTTTGATGACCACTTACTGTTGGGATGAAACATTCGAGAAATGAAGCGCACTGTTGGTGGCTTATTTGGATAATCTTCTGAAAACTGAAGAGTCAGCTTGAACGTGCCTGAGATTCATATATATTGTCAAGGAAATTACAATGCAACACCTCGATAAGATAAAATTATAATTCTGGGAAGCTAATACGTCTACTAGTAACTGAAGAACACCTAAAACTCCATCAAACATCTAAGCGACAAAAGCACTGTTCATAGGCCTGTAAATGAACCAAACGTTCATGAACTGTTTGTGAATCGTTTGGCGGGAAGTTCATTTATATTCGTTTATTTAATAAACATGAACAAAATTGTTTTTTCATCCAATTAAATGAACGAACATGAACACACGTTTTGTTCATCTATTTATGTCCGTGAACGTTCTTTCAGTTATGTTTGTTTATTTACTTCCGCATATGTTTGCTTAAATTTTAATAAAAGGCCATTCTAACTACTTATATAAATATTACTAGTTAGTAATTGGGCTTTCTAGTTATAAAAATGGGGTTTCCAATGAAACTTATCGTAATTAATCACTAATTATATATAAAAAAAATTTGCTTATTGTTGGTATGTGGGCCCTAATATCCTATGATGCACTGGGACGGGTACGGGAACGGGGTACGGGGACGGGAAACGGCAAAACTAAAAAAATCAAGAAGCGGGGACGGGACGGGTACGGGAATAAAAACATATAAAAAAATAAATATATATTAAAGATAATGTATCACAAAACCCCAAAATAATTATATATTGATGTAAAGTTCAAAAATTCCATATCTTCAAATTACATTGCATTTATCCAATACTAATTAATAAATCGTGCATCCTAATTTTACCACTATTAGATGTATATTATGGGTTTTGTAATTAATTAATAATATTACAATTCCTTAACTATCATAACTTTATCACAAAGCTGGTATGTAATACACGAATTCAATTTAACCCGGATTCATACCCAAGCCCATATGACATCATCTGAATAAGAAGAAAAGGCCGGCCCACATTTATTTAAAAATTATAATTAAAACCCTACTTCTAACATGAAACGTCCCTGACTCTCAGAACTGCCGTCCCTGTTTTTCCCGAAGCGCTGCATTGCCGTATCCTTATTCCCGGAATCGTCTGGGGGACGTCCCCATGGCGTTTCCGGCGCGTTTCCGGCCCCACGCCGTCCCTGGGACGGGTACTCAAGGTGATATGACGTCCCCGTGCTTCATAGCTAATATCACTTTGCAGACAGCTGCTCTCAACCTCTTCCATT
Organism: Helianthus tuberosus; assembly: GCA_030545235.1. Taxonomy (NCBI): domain Eukaryota; kingdom Viridiplantae; phylum Streptophyta; class Magnoliopsida; order Asterales; family Asteraceae; genus Helianthus; species Helianthus tuberosus. The sequence continues at coordinate 50,417,227 of CM060371.1, read as the reverse complement.
TGTGTACGTTTATGTTTGTTCATTTAAGTTTGTTTGTTGGTCTATGTTGATGTTCGTTTATGTTCCTGAACTGTTCATTTAGGTTTTAAATGAACGAACACGAACATGCCCATTTTCTTAATTTTGTTAATGAACAAAAAAAAACTGTTCGATTGTATGCTCGTGTTTGGTTAAAAGTCAAATGAACGAATGTTCGTGTTCGTTCGGTTCATTTATAGGCCAACTATTCATACTATGAGCAGGAAACCACACTTAGGACACAAAATGCATATGCTAGAATAAAAAGTTAGTATGTATGGAACTACGAATACCCCCCCCACCCCCCCCCCCCCCCCCCCCCCAACTTCAAATATGAAAAAAAAAAAAAAAACCTTAAGGTAATTTACAAAACTATGAATCTTGTTACTTTTTTTTTTTTTTTGAAAGGTGAACTTCTAATGGTGACCATTGTCACATCCGCACATCGCGGACCCTCTCCAAGAACGTGGGCCCAGATAGCGGGGCCAGCGCTAGGTTAACCAGTCTTGGGTCGAAGGCTTTCCCCCGGAAACCGTACTGCCTCCACACAATTTTACTCGTTGGAGTAACAGCCGGATGAAAACCGGAGTGACGCTCAGGATCAAACCCTCCTCGGTGGGTTTTTCACCATCATAGCGCACATGTCACATCCATTTGCCTTTGCCGGGAATCGAAACGGAGTCTCACAAGGAAACAACCGGTCCAACAACCAACTGAGCTAGAGGGGTGGACATGAATCTTGTTACTTGAAGACTACATTTTGAATGCATGGTGGATTAAGACTATTTGTGATTAGAAAGTATTGTTCCATCTGTACATTATCAAAAGTTCAAAACCCCATTGTGTTAATGATTCATTTCTCCAAATTTCCGTTCATGCTTTGTTATCAATTTCTAATCATGTATGTTTTATTCCTTTTCTAAGTAATTCTATATGCACATATGTATTACTATTTACAATCATTAGTGTTACTTCTATTCTCATTCCGATCATACAAACATGAAACCATACAAATCATCCCACTCACCTCCATCCCAAGGAGTATCATCCGGCCTGCAACACAAACATACCAATTAGGCAATTAGCGGGAAAAAAAAACATTATACCTCAAAGAAAAACATCACTAGCTACCAGGGCTGCAAACGAACCAAATCTTTAGCGAACAGTTCGTGAACCGTTCGGCGGGAAGTTTATTTATGTTCGTTTGTTTAATAAATGAACGAACATGAACAAAAAAAAAATCCATTCGTTTAGTTAAATGAGCAAACATGAACAGAGGCCACGTTCGTTCATTTATGTTCGTGAACATCCGGTAACGTGTTTGTCTATGTTCGTTTGTCTTTGATAGTTCATTAGTGTTTTTAGGTTTTATATTCTAGTTAAATACTTCAAAATTCCAACACATGAAAATTGTAATATTTATACATGTATTATATGTTCGGTAACGGTTCATGAACGCTTGTTTGTGTCCATTTGTGTTCATGAACGATCGCTTGCGTTCATTGCCTAAAATTAACAATCGAACACAAACACGTTCATTTCCTTAATGAATCGTTCAATAAATGTTCATGAACAGTTCGTGAACACGTATTTCCTTAACAAACAAACATCTTATTTGTGTTCATTAGTTCGTTTGCAGCCCTACTAGCTACGTGATCACAATCAACAAACGTCGATACACACTTTCACGGTTCACATACCCGAATATAACCGCATTCCAGAGCATAATATTATTATCATAGGGAGCACCACTAATTCCAGCAGGAGGATCCTGCTGCAGCCTCTTGAAATCCCTCATCAACCTCTTCCTTGAAGGCGTTGACATTTTGGTCAACTGTTATCCCCCAATTTCAGTCTGTAATTCTACCGGCCAATCAATTACCTAATACATAATAATAATCTATCATTTGTAACAACAAATTAGGCAAATTAAGTAGGACGATCAAACAAACCCTAGATCCATAAAACTGCAGAATAATTTGCATAACATATGGAGAGATATTTAACATTTAACATAAAATACGAGTAATTGAAGATGATAAAGTGAATGAAATTACTTGTTTGTAGGCTCAGAGGTGTCGGGAGATGATGATCGGTGGCGGTGGTGGTGCGTCGGCCCAAAATGGAAGTCCGATCACAGAAGGAAAAGGAGGAGGTATCCACAACGCGTCATATGTAAGCTACTAACTTTTTCCTTCTTTTGTCCATATTTTAATTAAATCGAATAAAAAGAAATCCATCTTTATACGGTGGGTTGATTCGTGTCATGTCGGATGTCACCTAGTCTTTTTTGGATAATGTAATCTAACGAGTTGACGTTAATCCAGGCGTTTGTAACGGGATATTGATTCCGGCGAGGTTGATGGTGATGATGGTACGGATTAAGATGACACCGCGAAAAAAGCAAATGTCACTAATTTGTTTTTTTAATACATAATCCAATATGTACCAGCTTGGTTCGTTACGATGCTAGTATCTTTTTTCTGAAAGGTAGATACAAACCACGTGATGATGATATATGTATATCCAAAAGATAGTAACGTGTAAAATTGTTTACTAAAATATTAAGTTCAATTTGTAAATAAAATACTAAATTCGGAATTATGAAAGTTATATATATTGTTAAATAATAAAACTTGGTTAAGTATTTAGTTAACTAACTAATTAAAGAAATTTAAAGTAAGCAAACTAAAACGAAAGGAAACCACCATTAAAAACCATATTCTGATGTGTGGGTTTTGCAATACGTATATATATATAGGGTAGGGATATGGTAAAAAGTGTCTAAAATGTAAGAAGGGTAAGAAGTGTTTTAAACCATTGGATATTTGATCTAATGGTTGAGATTAATAGGGTATAAAAATGTAAATTGTGTTTTAATTAGAGGGACCTTATGTAAAATTGAAGGGCAATAGTGTCTTTTTTAAATATTTGAAATATGGTAACCGTAACCTACACAACCAAAAACTCCTAAATTCGCTCCTTTTTCCTTAAATATCGGAATTAATGATTCACCTTAATTGTAGGAGGTCTTTGGTTGCATATTCTTCATACGTTATCATAAAGAGATCTATAATCAGATTCATGGCGTGGTGTTTTAAAACAACTGGATAAATTGACTATGATTCAAGTCATGGTGTTTTATCCGGAGACATTGTTCATGGCGTGGTGTTTTATCTGGAGACATTGTTCATGGCGTAGTGTTTTATCAATACAAAACATTCCCAGATTTTAAAACACCATGACTATGATTCAAGTCATAGTGTTTTATCTGGAGATATTGTTCATGGCGTGGTGTTTTAAACATCTATGATTCAAGTCATGGTGTTTTATCAGGAGACATTGTTCATGGCGTGGTGTTTTATCAATACAAAAACATTCCCAGATTTTAAAACACCATGACTATGATTCAAGTCATGATGTTTTATCTGTAGACATTGTTCATGGTGTGGTGTTTTAAAACACCATGACTATGATTCAAGTCACGATCAGAAATGAGGATGACGAAGATGAAAGACGATGACGGTGAATGATTTGTGGAATCGTAAGAAATTGGTGACGGTGGTCGGAGATGTAGGTGTTCAAATCGGAGAAGATGACGTGAACTGTGATGATGATGACGGAAGGTTAACAAGATGGTCGGAGAAGATGATCTGAATCGGAGATTGAGATGAAACAATCAATCCCTAAATATTCTCATCGCCAGTTTTTTTTCCAGTTATATTGGAAATCAAATAATTGACAAGAATGTACAATTACTAATATACCCTTTTGAATTAATTAAGATGAGGGACACTTGTCATTCTCAAATTATTTCTTACACTTCTTACAAAAGATGGACTTTGTACAGGATCCTCTACCTATATATATATATATATATATATTTTTTTTTTTTTTTTCTTTTTAAGCTTATTGAGCAACTTTTTATGAGAATGTCGAGCAGTTAGTAAAAAAACTCAATTAGGTTTCTTAAGTGAAAAACCCATCATGTTCACCTTAAGTTACTAATTATAGTTATATATAATATATAATCTGACTTACCTTAAACGCTGATAATTATATTTAGTAATAATATACTTAGGTATTTAAATATGATAATTCTAAATTTAAGTATTATATATCATGAGTACGATAATACAATGTCCTGATAAGTTGGTCTTGTGGTTAGTTATTTGGTTTCTCTCATTTAGGTCTCGAGTTCAACTCCCACTAGCATCACTTTGAAGGACATTGATGGTGGCATTGAAGTTTAGAACTAGGTCTCTCTGGAGGTCACCAGTTCGAAACCGAGACGAGCCGGGTTTTACCGCAGTGAGTTTTCGGGGGGGGGGGGGGGGGGGGGGGGGGGGGGGTTCCTTAGAACTGGTGGCTTGGCGGCTCGGCTATACATCCAACTCTGACCATTATGGGTGAGGAGATGCATCTTCTCGATTGAGGGCATCTAAGGATGTTTATCCGGTGATCTAGTTTTTTATTTTTGAATGGCTAACGTTACTCTCTCAAACTATTATATTTACAAATAACTCACCCTTGCTTGGGATTGAACCCAAGACCTCCCACTAAGAGACAAGAGCCTCTACCAAGTGAGCTAGCCCCACTTGGCTCCGGTGATCTAGTTGGCCATTAAAAAAAAAGATAATACTTAATATAGTTAATTTAATAATCTTATGTCATTATACATATATTATACATTATACATATATTATATTATACATATATTAATAACCAAACGCAATGAACAGTAACGGAAGGCCTTTTTGTAAATTCATTTTATAACAGGCATTTTTATACACATATATTAATAACCAAACGCAATGAACAGTAACGGAGGGCCTTTTTGTAAATTCATTTTATAACAGGCATTGCCACGTATCCAAACGACCGCTTAAAACCCACCGCCCCTTCCCCATTGTTCAAAAACCCATCGCACATGGGAGAGAGACAGCATACCGCACAGGAGAGAGAGCAAGAACGGACAAGATCTGATGGGCGCTGATCAAGATGATGATGGTGGATTCGAGGTAACAGTGAGGGTTTACAAGCGAGAGGAACACCGGCCACCAGATGATGGTTTTGATTGTGGATTGACTTCGGAGGAGATGGGTTAAGGCTGGAAGAACAAAGACAGTTTTGATGCAGAAGTTTCAGGCCAGATTAAGGTTCCGGTGAAGAATCGGCCAACTTCTGGCGAAGCTCTGGTGATCCAATCAACTTGCGTGTGTTCATCCTTCCAGTAGATCTGAGACGGGCAGAGAGGAGAAGGCCCTGAGGTATGTGGTTTCTTTGTGTTTTCGCAGTTTATTTGTTGGGCGTGAACCGTCATTTGATTATAAGACTATTAGGATAATCAGTGTCAATTTGGGAGAAAATCAATGTTGCGAAATCGTTGTTTGATTTTTGGTGAATTGGGAAAATTAATGTCGATTTCAATGTGTGAAACTTCTGATATGAATGGGGCTCCTTTGAATCGTAAAGCATTGATTTGATCTTTAAATCAATGATGATTTGCAGTTGTTCTCTCTTTTTTGTTGTTGAAAAGGAATTTTACATTCTATTTTTTGATATGTTTGCAGCCACCAGGAACAATATATGCTTTGAAGATTCTGAGCTTCAACAGCTAATGCAAGAATGAACATGTATGTACTGCTTTAATATTTTTTTGTTCTCAACTTTGTTAGAGGTGAAGTGGAATTTATAAGTGTAGTCCACATCCCAAATTATAATGTTTCACTATAAATTATTCAGAGAAATCGAATTGTGTGTTAAAAATATCAATATATCATATTTATATCAATTTATTATCTTATAGACTTAAATTGTACACATCCTTTTGTTTCTTGTACTATAGGTAAGAATAAAGAGGTTTATTATAAAAACTTTTAACATGACACAAGAACTTGATGGCAATGAGAATAGAGAGGTTAGTAAAGATTTTGTTTTCTTTATTTGTTAAGGTGTATGTCTAGAACTCTATGAAATAACTATGTGACTACAGAAGGTTCTGGGAGAAATTTGGCAAGGATACTACATAATTTATGTATTCTCAAGATGCCTAATGGTAGCTAAAACGTCCTTTACAAAATCACATTAGCTTATTTATCATATTTCTACGAGTTAGGTTCATAAGCCAAAAAAACATGTATATTTTGATTAAAGGAGAAAAATGCGGTTTTTTATTTGAGTTTTTCTATTTTATTTCAGCTGTTTAGTTTCGGGATCAAAAAGAACCATTAGAGACATGGTAACAGGTCCATACTGAATGATATATTAAATTTACTATACCGAATGATATATTAAATTTACTCATTAGTTATGATATCATTCGCCTTTATTAGTTATGATATCATCCAACTTTTAGCGGGTGTCGGTACTCACCAAAACCGTAATAAACCAAATCAATTTCAACCGAATACCGTAATAAACCAAATCAATTTCAACCGAACTCCGCCGCAACGCGCGGGAGGGATATCACTAGTTAAATATAATGTATTAATTATGAAAAGTTTATTAAATATGAACAAATCGGAAAATACTACATAGACCACTTGTAACATTCATAGCAAACTTTGTTTTACATGACTTAAACTTTAAGATAAATTAAAGAGAGAAATGCCCGGATAGTCCCTGTGGTTTAGTGTTTTTTCAGCTATAGTCCCTATCTTTCTAAAACTACTTGAATAGTCCCTGTGGTTTTCCGTTTTGTTCTCGGATAGTCCCTGGCTCTAACTTCAGTTACTTTTCTCAGTTAAGTGGGTGTTGAAATGACCAAAATACCCTTTCCTTAAAACCCATCCACCCTTCATCTTCAACATTATGAAACCCTAATACCCATCTCCGTCACACACCCGCACCCACTCTTCTTTCTCTCACCCTTCAATCCTTCTCTCTCTCTCTCTCCCGCTCGTCCCTCTCCCTCCTGGTTCAGCACCGGCCGACGGCAACCGGCGGCGCCAGTGATGAAGATGATGATGACGATGGTAGTTGTGGGGACCGACAGCGGCAGTGGCCTCCCCTTCTTCGATGATAACCTCACACCCACACTCATCTCCTCAGAAATTCAACATTTGAATATCTAAATATTCAACATCAATTCAAAAATTCAACATTAAATCAGATTCAAAGCTACCATCACCGTCGCCATCATCACCACCCCCGCCACAACCACCACTGCCGCCACAACCATCACCGTTTCCGTTTATAGTGAAGGTGATGTCGACGTTGTTCTGGCCGGCAACGATCAGCTCAGATCTGAGTTAGGTTGGTCAGATTCAGAGATCGGGTCTCGGCTAGTGGCGGTTCGGTTCAGGTTATGTTGCAGGTTCAAGCTTCATCTCAGTTTTGATTTGGGTATGTTGCAGGTTATGTTGCGGTTCGGTTCAGGTTAAGTTTGGTTCAATTTCGTTTTGTTCGGTTCAAGACGCGGGTCTCGTTTGGCTTTAGATGTTGGTTCGACTTAGATTTGTTTCGGGTCTCGTTCAGCATCTTCTGAAACTGCTTGAAATCGAGTGTAGGATTGATTGTATAAAGAGGCAGGGGTTTAGATTAAGGCGGTTGGAGGGAAAAATGGTAATTTGGGTGAGGTTGGAGATGCTTATCGTTGAGATTACTGTGGTTTCGTCTTCCGATTGTACCGACCGGAGAAGCAGGGTGATGGTGGGTGGAGGAGGGTGGTGGAGGGTGGAGGAGGGTGATGGTGGGTGGAGGAGGGTGATGAAGGGTGGATGGGTTTTATAAATAAAAATGAAGGAGGTGCTCGGATAGTCCCTGTGGTTTGGCCTTTTAAGGAAAGGGTATTTTGGTCATTTCAACACCCACTTAACTGAGAAAAGTAACTGAAGTTAGAGCCAGGGACTATCCGAGAACAAAACGGAAAACCACAGGGACTATTCAAGTAGTTTTAGAAAGATAGGGACTATAGCTGAAAAAACACTAAACCACAGGGACTATCCGGGCATTTCTCTCAAAATTAAAATTGTAACCATAAAAGATGTATTATAAGTAACATTGATCATTAGCTTAAATTGTACAAAACTTTTATTCTAGGTTTCTTTTTCGACAAGAAGTTACATACTTACTTGAATTGTTTAAATGATTTTAAGAATCTATAACATATTAGAAACTTGTTCCTCGTGTTAAATCTCTACATACGTTTTGGGCACATTTCTACAAGAAGTTACATACTTACATTAATCTTTCAAATGATTTTACAAATTTATAACACATTGGAGACTTATTCATCGTGTTAAATCTCTACTTATGTTTTGGGCACAAAAATATAGATGCGTTTTCGGTAATTTTTGTTGATTATCTAAACTTGAAGATCATGCATTGACAATTATGGTTGATTTGGAAAACAAATTATCCACTCTATAAATATTATCCACTCTATAAATAACCAACATCTTTAAGCTTAGGGTAGTTGTATACTTGGCTTTGGGTGGTTATCAAAAAAAAGTTGAGAATTTTACTTTTTAACCCAATTCTTTCTATTTATTGCAAATTTAACTTACAAAATTGATTTTGTTCACCTTAAAGCCAAAACTTTTCTTCTTTTACAATTTAGCCTCACAATTTTTCTACTTTTCATCTTTCGCAAATTTTCGATTTACATTTCGTGCTAAATTTTACGAGTTACCACGGAGCAACGTGCTTGTGTGGTTCCACGTTTTTATGTTTTGTTCATAATTTTGCGAGTTAACACAGCATAACGTCCATTTGTAGTTCAAGGTTTTTACGTCTATTGTTTTTCATCTTACAGGTTCGTCGCAAGGCGTGGGTCATTGATCAACTTAATTATTAAAACACTATAAAGAAGCAACATATTTATGCATATATGTGTTGGAATCTTGGCTTTGAAGTTTTTTCAAAGAAAAAATGATTAATGATATGATTGTTGTAACCTTGGTTTTGGGGGTTTCTCAGAAAAAAAAAATGATCTTTTTCCTTTTCATCCAAAAGTGTTTCATAAATTATCTTTAACCCAAAACTATTTTTTTTACTTTTAACCCTAAACTTTTTATCTTTTGCAATCTATTCTCACAACTTTTTTTTACTTTCAACTTTGGTCCTTTATAGTTTTCATTTTTCGCAAATTTTTCGTTTTATGCTTCGTTCTAAATTTTGTGACTTAACACATCACAGCGTGCGTCTTTGGTTTAACGTTTTTACGTTTCGTTCTAAATTTAGCGAGTTAACATGATGCAACGTGCGTGTGTGGGTGAACGTTTTTACATCGTCTATTTTTTTCTCGTTTGACAGGTTTAACATAACGTGCGGGTCCTAAATCGACTTAGTTATAACTAAAGAATCCCCGCCGCAATGTGGTGGGTCGTAATTCTAGTTAGAAGGTTAAAATATACCCTCATGGCTCATACACAACACATGAAATATGAGATTTTGTGTATAAAACTAGTTAGATGCCCCGCCCGCGTTGCAGGGCGGTGCACGAATAATAAGCGAGTGTTAGGCAGCAGCTCATTGACACGAAAAACAACTAAATCGAGTCAACCAAATAAAAAAAAAGCACTTTTATATTTTTGATAAAAAAAACTAAAACAATGGCAACATTGTAATTTTTAACTGAGGGAAAGTTGTATTTTTTTACTGGGGTAAAATCGTAAATTGCCAAAAGATAAAATTATGGCAGTACTGTAAATTTGAAGGGGGGAAAAATTTGGAAGTTTAATAGGGAGAAATTCATAATTTTGCACCTAGGTTAACAGCGTAATATAAATTTGAACTACGGGCACAATCGTAATTTTATGCTGGAGGCAAAAGCACATTTTTATTTTGAACCGAGGGCAAAATCGTATTTTTTAGTTTGGGGCAAAGCATCATTTTATTTTGAAGGGGGGAAAAACGTAATTTTCAACTGAGTGCGAAATCGTATTTTTTTTAACGGGGAAAAATACCATTTTTTAACTGAGGGCAAAATTGTAATTTTTAGCTGGGGGAAAAAACATATATTTATTTGGGACAAAAGCGTTAGATTATTTTGAGCTGGGGGGCAAAACGGTCATTTTAAAATGGATATAAAATAATAAACTGGTTGGTCCAATGGGAGAGTGGCAGACGAAATCGTAATTTTCACTTGAGAGCAAAATCGTAATTTTGAGCTGGAGGCAAAACCGTAATTTTAGATTGAGGTAGGGGAAAAAAAAAAAAAAAAAAAAAAAAAAAAAAACCAAATTTTCAGCCGCCCATGTTGGCCAATCAAAGCCCACAGCCGACATTGTAAAATGTAGCATTGTATAATGGTACTTCCACTGTTCCACACAAAGGACCAAATGAGTTACAAAGTCAAAAAGCATTAAGAGATCAAATGTGTATTATATATTTATGAATGAAATCTAGAATATAGACATACAACGTAAATCATTTGCGTAATTTATTTTTAATTACTTTGAATATGATATTTGAAACTCTTTTTTTTTTTGAACGGCCGACAAAATTTTATTCATTGTAGCAAGACGCTACCCACCAAATTTACAAATGTTCAACACCAAAGACAATAATCGGTTACATTAGAACTAACTACCAAGATTAAAACGACACCAATCCTCCCAAGATAAAGTCGCCATTCTTGATCTATTCTTGACCCAAAGGTACGCCATCGCTTTAATCTCATCCAGCATCTTCGTAGTGTTTGGAACAATTTGTCTGAAAACGGCCTCGTTCCTATTTTTCCATAAGCTCCAAAACGTCACCAACACGACTGCATGTAATGCTTTCTTCATGCTTCTTGAGCCCGAGCTTGTTTCATGCAAGGTGAGAAGGTCGTTTATACCAAAAGCAAAAATTGGAGGAATCCTACACCACCCTGCTAAATTCTGCCAAATCATCTGAGTAAACTGACACGACACGAAGATATGTTCACTCGTTTCGGGACAGTCTCCGCATAAGACACACATCTGATCCAATATTTGAAACTCTTTTCAATTGTTACTTTTTTGTGTTGAAGTTTTCATCTAAATGCTCGCTTTAAGCGTTAGCATGACCACATAAAGTTAGAGGTTTAAGTCTTACAATAAACATTTAATATAGAATTAAAGATAGAATTAAAGAGTGGCTAATTGGCTATTGGTGGTTCTAAAAAAACTATAGTACACATATAATACTAGTAGAAAAATAATAGTGGGCATATAATACTAATAGAAAACAATAGTGGTTTACATAAAACAACAATACATCGTGCAAAACACCCAATTGTTGATCTTATTTGAAAAGGAAAAGAATCATGATAGTTTCTATGAAATTAACAACGTAGGTTTACTTTCTATTTTCTCCATGTGTCTAAATTCAAGATAATTGTTATGTCTTTATTTATTTAATAATAACTATGTTACAAACTAATGTGTTAGGTGTGTTGATATAACTTGTAAAAGTTGAATAAATCTAACTTGTTAAAATTATTAGTTTTTATCGTGAGCAATTGGTGAAATAAAAAATTAATAATGATTGAACAATTATATAAAAATAATAATAATTAAGAACTAGGTTTATTCATACACGCGCGCTGCGAGTGGACTCTAGATTAACCGAGATTGTGTGTGTATTATAAACGCCATGAATATCCGGGCTGAGACGCATCGTTTCAGTCACCACCACTAATAATCAACAACAATACTACCATTATGAACTTCATTTCTTCAAAAGCATTGCTTATAGTTTCATATCAAAACTAAAACATCCTACCAAAACAAAATTCATCACCTAACATTCTCTTTCCTGTGCTCCAACCTCTCACTGCCGTGGCAACCATCACCGATTCACAGCCATAGTCAAAGCCCCCTCTCAGCACCAAAACGTTTTACCTATGACAAACCTTGAGGTAAACAGTAGTGAATACATACAAATTAGTTAGAATATCTTACCTGCAAACTCTAACACGGAAATGAGTTAAAAAACCGGCTCCCACGTAAGGGGAAATATCAGATGGAAAAACTTGTAAATTTGTATTATTTATTAATTCAAACTTCCAAATACCATGTAAAACCAGATATTTTCAAGTCCGGTTGACAAACCTGATTCCCTTCTCGATGGATCACTTTAGTGCATGCAAAAGTGCTTTCGATAGTCGGAAAGTGAATCCAGGCCTATGATTTTTTCTACACCATTCTTGTCGAGTCTCACCTGCAATAAGGGATGTAGTTTTTTAGCCATCTAACGTATAATTCGTATCATTTGTTGGCAAAATACACAACTTTTAACCGTTTAAAGCCAACATACTTGCCATTAGACTATGGGGTATGGGGCGGGGGTTGGGTACAAACGCCCAAGTCACCACCCCGGGTGGGCTTGGGTTTCGGCGTGGCCCCTTGGGCGGGGGTTCCAGCCCGGGCGTTGGGCGGGCCTAGCGGTCTTCCGTGGCCGGCTCTCATTGGCTAGGTTGGCTAGGCTATAGGTGGCTAGGATTTAAATTTAAATTTTGTGTGTATTTTTATAATAATTGAAAAAAAAATTATAACACGTGGCCAACCCACACGGGCTAGCCACGCCCCGCCATACCGACCCAACATGCAACTGACCAGCGGTGCCCCTCGAAGTCCACGTGTCAGCCCATGCCCCAAACCCCCGCCCCACCATACCCCACGGTCTTAGTTAACTCACCATTGTGTGATAAATGTCGCTAGGCGTGTAAAATTATTGTAAAAATATAGCTGCAATCAAGAAAGTCTCCATTATCATCTGTTGCTATATGTCTTGTAAACAACAAAATGAAACTTTATTCCAACGTGTTACAAAATGCAAGTTTCAAGCTAACATATTACACGTTACCTTACAGACCAGTGTCATTACCAACAAAACACATCATGCTACCTACAAAATACAACTCAGAAGCTGAAGCTGATCTGTTAAAAAATGCAACAATAAAAAAAGTATACACATATATTTATAAAAAATATGACCAGTTACCACTCCAATCAAAAGCTCCACTTGTAAACGATACCTATTATTCTAGGTGGAAACCATTTTCTTAAAAAAAAAAATAGTGGTTGCGTTGGTCTTCACTCCTTAGTGCAGCAATACATACACAACTTGCTATTACCGGTAAGCAATAATCAGGAAGGCATTTTATAAGCAATTTAACAATTAGTGATTAATTTGATTTTTCACTTCTAATTCAAAAGTTTTAAGATGAGCAAATAGTAATGGGTACCGGTACCGAATTTACTGAACCGAAAGATCCTAAGTACCAGTTCGGTACTGACGTTTGGTGTTCCTAGTACCGGTTCGCTACTGGTTTTTACCTTCATATACCGATACCGTAACCGGTATTTTCGGTACCAATATCGATTCAGTACCAGTTGGCACCGAGCTCATCCCTACCACTGAAACTAAAAAAAATTGTACGATACCGTTGGTGTTCGTACGGTACCCGTGATTTTTTAGGTTCTGTGTTTAAAATTTGGCTGTTTTTTTGGTTTTTGTTAATGCACACCAAGTGTTCGACATGGTTCCAAACCATTATCTCTACGTGGAAACCATTTTCTTCAAAGGAAAAGTGGTTGCGTTAGTTCTCGGTGCAGCTAACCGATTGCGACTTTTGGCTGACGCCTGACGGAAACCAATAAAACGGTTCGTGTTTGTTATTCAAAAACATTTTGTCGGGTTGGGTTGCGGTTCAGAACAGGTTCGGGTCAGAATTGGTCAATTTAAAATTTGATCAATGAAGTTTGGATCAAAACGGGTTCTAACCAAAATAGGTTCAGGCCAAAACGGGTTCTTGCCAAAATAGAACTGGGTCAAAACGGGTAAATTTATAAAATACGATATGACCAAAATTATAGAAACATAATCAAAAGTAAATCTTCCTGAAAAAGACAACATGAATCATCAACAATCATAATCTGTATGCTTGAAAAATAATAACATAATCAAGTGATGTTGTACCATGAAAACATATTAAATATATTTACAATTTACAAATTATATAGAAAAATAGATTCAATTACCCATAGTGTATTAGTTTTTCTCTCTGCTCAATACATATTGAAACTTCAAAATTCAACAAAAGCTCCTAGACACAAAAATGGTGGATTGATGGCAAGAAACAAACATCATTAAATGCTCGAAATTAAATAGAAAACTTCATGTAAATCGAAAATATAATACTTCTAATGAGTGATCGAGTACTTACCAAAGTCATGGACACCGATACCGCTGTTGGGTCTGTTGGAATCGGACAGACCAGAGACATGCAATGTCCAATCCGGTGTGCTCTTTGCCGGAAGCCAACATCGCTGACGTGACCTTGGCCACTGGAAGACAGATATACACCACAAATACCAACCCTGCCACCGGAACCGCACACTGAATCCGGCACCACCGCACACCGATAATCTCTCTAGTCACCACCACACACACACACGGGGACATGGCCAGCTACCGTTCTCTGTCTCCTTCTTTCTGATCTCTCTGATTGTTCTCTCTCGCGGGTAATCGGCGGTGTTTGGGTGCAGGCATAGGGTTTTATATTGGGGCTTATTTACTGTTCATTACACCGCCGCCGCTTGACGGCCCAATAACATCACCACCGTCCTCTCTGCGTCAAACCCTAGCACCGCCGCCGTCGCTCCTCTGCAACTGTAGTTTAACAAAAAGTGGGGTTGCTTCGCCGGAATAGTCGTCGGTGGAAGCTGGCACCGGAACCACCGGCGTCGCTCATCTCTCTTTCTCGCACGCTCTCTCTGTTCTTTGCAAATGGACCTCTTCACTTGGGTCCAATAACTTAGTGCCAGCACATGCTAAGCACTGTGAAATACCTAAACTAACCTTTTCTACTGTTCAAAGCTTTGGTTTATTAATATATAAATATAAATATAATATAATATAATATATATATATATATAGGTGAATTATAGATTTATATTCTAAGATAAATATAACTGAAATCTTATGTTTCATAAATTTAATAAGAAAATGTTTATATTTTAGATATTTAAATATTTAAAATCATTATCATTATCATTTAATAGAAAGCATGAACATTTAATAGGAAAGAGAAGTGAAAAAAAATATTTTTTGACTTATTCAGAAATCGTGACATGTCTTTAAAAAGTTTTATTTTATTATATAATATAGATATAGATATAAATATAAAATTAAAATTACTAACTTATTTGTTTGAACGGCCGATAAAAGTTATTTTATTCATTGTAGCAAGATGCTACCCACCATACATACAAAAAGTTCATCACCACAACATTATAAGATTACATAGCAACAAACCAACAAAATTAAACCGACTCCAAACCTCCCAAGTTATTGACGCCATTTTTAACCGATTCTTTACCCATAGATACGTCATTGATTTTATCTCATCTAAAGTCTTCGTACTGTTCGGAATTGCTTGTCTGAACACCACCTCATTCTAGGGATGGGCTTTTTTTCCCAAATACACGTACTCGTACCCGTACCGTACCCGTACCCGTACCTGTACCCGTACCGATTTTAGGTATTTGGTACATGTATCGGTACCCAGTTTTATTGATTTTGGTATTCGGTACTTTCGGTATTGGTACGGGTATGGGTACGGGTAAAAACGGGTACTGGTACCGAATTCTATGTATACCTTTAAAAGTTTTTTTGTATTATGTTTTATTTCATATTATGGTATTTATAGTGTACTCGTATTGATTTTACCTATATGGTACCCGTATCGTATTGGTACTCGTACCAATTTTACCTATTTGGTACTCGTACTATATTGGTACTCATGTCAATTTTACCTATTTAGTACTTGTACAAATGCTCAAAAAGTTAATAAAAACAAAATGGTACCAAGCGGGTACTGTACCGAAAATACCCGTACCAGTACCCGTACTCATACCCGTACCGTACCTATATATTTGGTACGGTATTTGGTACCTAGTTTTGTTCAAATTCGGTACCGGTATTTTCGGTACTGGTACGGGTATAGGTACGGGTACTGTACCAATCCCATCCCTACCTCATTCCTTAGCTTCCAAATACTCCAAAAAGCAACCAAAATCACGGCGTGCAATGCTTTCCTTTTCTTGCTCAAACCCGAACTGAACTCGAACTCGTGCAAAGACAGCAAGTCATTTATGCCAAATGCAATGATCGGAGGTATCGTACACCAACTCGTGAGATTCTGCCAAATCGTTTGCGCAAATTGACATGATACGAAAACATGCTCGCTGGTCTCTACATAATCACCACACAACACACACATCTGATTTTGTACCGGCACATTCCGAACCGATAAAGCTCCTCTAGTCGCCAACCGATCCATGTCCGCCCTCCATGCCACAATTGCTACCTTCTTCGGGACCCAGTTATTCCATTCAAAAACTCTATCGGGGCGGTCACGATTAACCGAGCTAAGAGACTTTTTGATACTGGCGACACTAAAAATACCATTTGACTCAAGTTTCCAGACCCATTTATCCCTACCTGGATTCAAGCCCAACCCGCCATACCCAAAAGTTGCTGAAGCTGATTATCTCCGATCCCTTCTGAAGGGGTAAGGTCCCGAAAACCTCTTAACAAGTACTCGGGACCATACCATAACCCCATCTTGTAAGCCTCTCTTGACCTTGCGCGGCCGCGTACTGGTCCTATAGGGAAGGCTTAGGAGAAAAATAACAGGCAACACCTGCGCCGAAAGGAAGTTAACAAACCCTTGCGCCTCCTTACAAACAAAGGATGAAAATCCTAAGTTAAACATTTCCTCTTAAATGATACCCAGACTTGGATATTATTTACCCAACTGGTGTCACACGGTAAGAAGCCACACATGATTATGGCAATAACCTTCTAGAAGGCTCAATCATGCACCACCAGACGGTTATAACCGTCTGGGACACGTGTCACCATCACAGAATTCCCTAAAATCACAACGATGGCATGGAATTAAAGAGAAAGCTCCACTAATCCACTATCCACGTGGCAATTCCCTAGCCATCGATCAAAACAGCAATCCGTGTGCTCACACATCGGATCGTGAAAGATTAACGGAAGAAGAAAATAACCGCTTACGGGGTTAGCATCTTCCGTTAATATTTCATCAACAAATTTTCCCGCCCAAACTCTTGGTTATAAATATGAGGATAATTCAGGTATGAACTTCAAGTTACACACACTTCTTCAATACTACTTCTTCTTCAGAAACACCTACTTATTCTCACGCCGGAGTCGGGTCAAGGAGAGAACCCCCCTTCTCCCCTTGACGAGGCTAACGGTGTTCTGTTTTGCAGAGTTTAACAGAGAAGGAGATCAGTCGCATCAAATCAAACGAGAGAAGCGACCCTTTTATGCAGATCCAAACCCCCTAGATAATTTGATTCCGGTCATTTATCTAGTGTTTCTTCATTGGCGCCCACCGTTTTTCTCTGTTTCATCCAATTTTCTCTCGTTTTTTTATATACCCTGTTGATTCCATTTGCACATGGAAGAAACTTCGTCTCATCGGCAAACCGGCCCTCGGCCAAATGTCGGTAACAACTTTCAGGTTAAAGGTATTCCAGAGGATGCCTCAGATGATAACGAGGTACAATCCAATCATGTGAATGAACCTATCACTCCAGGGGGACAACCAGAGATCCCTTTGCACTCAATTCTACCCACAGGAGAAACCCCAATCTCCTGGTACGTCAGGTCTCAGGGAGCACTGAATGCAGTATACACACAGTTGTGTGCACAAACTGCTCCCTTAACTCAATCACGGAGGCCAGGATCCCGTGCTAATGCTTCTCAGCGTGAGGGCCCGTCCCACATCGAAGACACAGAGGTATACTCCAGATCTACGTCGAGATACGAGCATACCCAGTCAGGAAGTCATCAAAGAGAGTATCGAGACGAGTCACACCCTCACCGAAGACAATCGGTTCACACCAGGTTGGGTTCTCAGCGAAACACCCACACCAATGAGTCTGATCCGACTTACCGTATAGGTGAAAGTGCCAGCGTATTTAGCCGATTGCAGCCAAATTACAACAAGTGCAGACCTCGTGCGGTTTACAACCCTGAGGCTGAACACAATTACGATTTGATTTACCGCCCTGCGGAAGCAGCAGAGAATTCAAAATTCATCATGGAAATAGCTCTGGCTCCGCTAGAGAAAGCAAAGTTACCGTCCAATGTGGGTAAATTCAACGGGCTGACAGACCCCGACGATCATTTAAGAGTTTTTACAAGCGCAGGGCTGGTTGGGGGCTGGACTCTACCATTATGGTGCCACCTTTTCGTACAAACCCTAACTGGCGCTGCAAGAATATGGTTCGATAACTTGCCTATCGGGAGAATCACATCATGAAAAGATCTGCGCGAAAAATTTCTGACTCATTTTAGCCAACAACGGCGATCTATCCGTGACACATCTGATGTGATGAACATTTGGCGTCATGATGACGAAAGTCTGGAAGACTTTATCACCCGATATAACAAAGTGGTACTTGAGATCGGGGGCGTCCATGAACAGCTGATTCGTGCACAATTTAAGTATGCAGTCAGGTGCGATGATATGATAAAGGTCCTATCTAGGACAGAAGGCCTTCCGAAGAGCTGGGAGAAGGTGATGGCAGCGGCTAAGGTTTACGCCCAAACAGAAAAAAATCTCACCACAAATAGGCCGCCGCCACCACATAATCGACCCTCAGATTTAGGCTCAACCGGCGGGAGGAAATTCAAGAAAGGATGGCGTAATTCCGCCTCGGGAAACCATTCATTCGAAGATGCTCGAGCAACAATCAATAAACTTACCGCGCAGAGGGAAACCAAGCAAGAAAACAGGGAGAGACAATGGACTCCCTTAACTAAAACCCCTGGGGAAGTTTTGAGCACCGAGGATTATCAGTTCAAGCCTCCAATACTCATGAAGAGCAAGCGTGGACAAGACCCTGCCCAATATTGTGAATACCACAAGGACAGTGGTCATACCACCAACAATTGCATTTCCTTGCCCACTGAGATAGAAAAGGCCGTTAAAAGTGGTGAGCTCACTCACCTACTACAAAACGTACGCAAGGAAATCAAGCAAATAACTCGAGGCGATGAAGGCCCGAGCAAAAAAGCGAAAAACTGAGCAGAAACTCTATGATCTCTCCGCAGCACGAAACACTCTACAGTTATGTAAAAAGCGGAAGATATAGTAAGTTAAGAAACATGTATTTATTTTTTATAGACTTTGTAACGGCCTCTGCGCCTTATCCCAAAATAAACAACAATGTTTCTATTATTCCTATGTTTTTTATTACAAAGTGCATGCAATTTCTTTTGGTAAGCGCAAAAACAGTATGGTAAATACAGTACAAGTCTCATGAACGGTCAGTGACTACATCACTCAAGGCCATACGTTCACACATGAGCTGCATACCACTTTCATTCGCCTTACCTAATCAAAGTAATTGTACACATGCAAAATATTGTAAACAAAAAACAAAAACACATATCACACCATTCACAGCATTATCAAAATTACACGGCAGTGTATCACAGTTACTTGCACGGCAGCGCATTAACAGGAAGGGAATACAATCCCTTGAAAATTATACAAATTTTTCAAAGCAATAACAAAAAAGGAACCTATGCTAGATTCTCATCTTCGTCAGGGAAAATCTCCTTCAATTGCGCCACATGGTCTTCAGATTGCAAGGCGACATTTATAAGATCCATAACAGGAAGTTGCAGATTATTGAATTCTGATTTTTAGGATACAAGCACAGCACTGGTATTTACGCCATGAGTGGCAGATCTACTAGTATCCTAATCAACCTTCATAGCACTGTTCACATGTTGCGAACATTCAGCATAACCCTGGGCATACCCATCATTCCGCGCGGCAACTACCAAACGCGCTACAGTCTTATCCAGCTCCTCAGAATTCAACACTGACTCAGCAACCTACAAAAACGAAAGATAAATGAAAGGAAGGTGCAAAGCAGTCCCGTAAAAAGGAAAAAGTAACTTACACAGGCAATCCCGCGCTCTTTCAACCACAGCATATCGCTCTTCAAAGGCTCCAACTCACTCTCTATTGTAGCCCGTGCCGTTTCAGAAGCTTCCAATTTTTCTTCAGTCTCAGTCAGACGGCGTGAGGTCTCGGTTTTCTCGGAACGCGCAAGTTCCAGATCTTTCTTGAGTTGTTCCTGATCAGAAAGCAAAGCAGTGAGTTCTTCTAACTCTTTATCTCTAAGAGCAAGAGTGGCGCAAGCTTGTACCTCTCGTTGCTCACTACGCTCCCTATGAGAACGCGCCTCTGCTAGTGCAGCTTCCACATCAGCCTTCTCCTTTTTCAACTTTTCAACTTCCGCATCCTGTTTCTTCAATTTTTCAATCTCAGCTTTGAGATTATTGATAACGTTGCGGAGATTCATCTTCTCAGAGTTATCTTTCTCGCATATTTTCTTCCAGTTCTTGCGCTCCTCAGAAAGAAGAGCAGCCTCAGCCTCCGCTTTTCTTTTCCAGCCTGCAACAGACCATTCTTCAGTTTTCCGATCAGCCTCAAACTTGGCCTGATCAGCTTCCAGCTTAGCCTTCAACTGGGCAATCCGGGTTTCATCCGCAGCAAATTTATTCTTCGACACCTGGAAAGCATCCCACCCCTTGTGCATACTATGCCATTCACGCACTATACGATGAGTGGTCGATGCATGAGAAGCAGCTTCCTCAAGGTAAGCATGATAAGTTTGCTCGTGAGACCGGCTTTCTTGAAATTTAATTTCCCCTGGCGGAAATATCCCCTGCAACCAGTCCCGGCACACGCGCCAATCTGAGAAAGTATCACCCTTCTTCAGATTCTAAACAGGGGCATGGACGTCAGAAGCATCTTTCTCTGAATAAGTTATATAATAATAATCCCCCAGAGTCTCATCTGGGCGGATCAGGGAATTTTTGTCAACATCAGAGAACGAGCCTTGATCTTCAGCAGAAACTTTTTCGATATTCTCAGGCATAGAACCAGAAGCTCTAGAGGGGGATGCCGTAACAGGAACTTCTTCCGCAGTTTTCTCTTTCTCATGAACAGCAGGTTCAGGGACCTGGGGGTTACCAGCGTCATCAGCAACTTCCGAGCTCACAACCTTCTCGATTTCCACAGCAACATCAACAGGCTTGTCAGCCTCAACAACCTTCTCCACACCACCCTCAGGAACCTCAGTTGCCTTTAACTGATCAGCAACAGTAGCAGGCGGAGGAGAGGGTGGGAGTTTTTCGTTAACCACAGGCAAAGATTCTTCGGGAATAGGAGAAGTTGGAATCGCTGCAAAATCAAAGCCTATAAATAATCAATGCGCATAAGAGGACGACAACAAAAATAACACTTACTTGGAACAGACTCCGAGATAAAGGCGTCCAAATTGCCTTTCCTGGTGATCTTCTTCCTCTGAATTTTCTTTGTAGGCTGACCTTCCGCCTCAGTACCAGTCTGTTTTCTTTTTCCTGCTTTAGTCCGCACCAAGTGCTCAGGACTCGACTCCAAATCAATAGGATCATCTGGGTTGGATGGAGGGATGTCAGCAGTATCTTTGGGCTCCGGTTTTGGCCTTCTAATAACAACTGCAGGCGCAAGACCCTCCAAAGAGTCAGAAACCACCACATAATCACACCAGGAGTCAGAGGAACGGCGCATACCTTTCTTCTCCCCTCTGACATTCTTAACCTTAGAAGATTGCGCTTTCTCAGCATCATCCTTCTTTGGCGCGGAAGTAGTAGTTGACGCGCGTCTTTTCTTCTCAGGGCCTATGCCCAAATTTGACAACTCACCTGCTAAAGTACAGAGCGAAACTTTTTCAGATGCGCAAAAAGAAGCAGATAATAAAAAACAGGATAATGGCCTACCAGCACCAGCAGCAGGCTGAAAAGACAAATCCGCATCACGTGGAAGAACAAAATTCTTCAAAATTTGATGATACCAAAGCTCTTCATCAGGCTTCTTCTTAATGGTACCCATCTTTCCGCCTTCTCTCTTATACGCTACAACATACAACGAAACAACTGCAGGAGAAGAAGAGCACGTTCAAAAAAGGGGGGGGGGGAAGAAAGGCAAAAGGGGTAAAACCCCAATCTTACCATGACCACCCTCCGTATACACCGGTTTGTCTTCCTGGTCCATCCTCTAATTCAAACTCATACCAGCACCAACAAGAGCTTTCTCCGGCAAAGCAATGTTAGGAACGTCTTTCAGATCCTGGTACCAATTCTCGTCAACAGGGGTTTGAACAGTTTCAGTGGGGACATCTTCCTTTCCCCTAAATATCATCCTCATCGGAACAACGTCGGCCTTGATAAAGAAAAACTTCTGTTTCCAGTCATGAAATGATTTTGGGGGATGCAACAAAATTTTCTTCTCTGACGCTCTTTGAACGAAAGAATAAAACCCTTAGGTAAAGTGCATTTGGTGAAAAACCCGGAATCGAGAAACTGTTGGCTCAATATGCATCGAACGACACACGAACTCGAAATGCCGAACCCTAACCATGCCAATAGGGTGCATTTGGGAAAGATGAAACCTATAATGCCCAAGAATTTCAAGAAAAAATTTCGTCACAGGAAGACGAAAGTTGCCTTCACAAAAGAAATCCCAAAATAGGGTAATATACCCAGCCGGAGCATCTGCCGCTGTCTGACCCTCCGCAGGGTACAGGGCACCCCAGTTCTCCGGGAATCTAAGATTTTGAACCAAGCCATCAAAAGTTGCCCTAGGCCACTTCAACGGTGGAAGTTCAGCAGACATTTCTTCAGATAAGTCTTTGTGACGTTCTCCGGTTGACATAGGAAGGAAGAATTGAAACTTTTTTACAGATAGAAAAGATGAGGATTTTTCAACGAAGCAATGATTACTGGAAATGAGAAGTCCAAAACGCTTATATACTCACCGCCTTAAATAACCTCGGTAACCGCACAACACCTTTTTTGGGGTAGCACGGTTACCTAAGCGACAAAGGCAAGTGAAAAACGACACAAACGCGAGTTCACGCGCGCGTGTAAAGCACAATCAGTAATGTGCCCCTGACAGTAACAGCCAGTCACACAGTCTTTACTGTGCCATTCTTCAACAAAAGTCAAAGATTTTCAAAAATCAAATCACAATAAGCAAAGTAAATCTTCTCACAGAAGATTTCCTACTTTCGCGCCCAAAGCATTTTCTCTCACATAGTCCAGTGCTCCACTTATTTGCAAAAGAGAAACACTAGACTTGGGGGACTTAAAGGGGTAAGGTCCCGAAAACCTCTTAACAAGTACTCGGGACCATACCATAACCCCATCTTGTAAGCCTCTCTTGACCTTGCGCGACCGCGTACTGGTCCTATAGGGAAGGCTTAGGAGAAAAATAACAGGCAACACCTGTGCGCCGAAAGGAAGATAACAAACCCTTGCGCCTCCTTACAAACAAAGGATGAAAATCCTAAGTTAAACATTTCCGCTTAAATGATACCCAGACTTGGATATTATTTACCCAACTGGTGTCACACGGTAAGAAGCCACACAGGATTATGGCAATAACCTTCTAGAAGGCTCAATCGTGCACCACCAGATGGTTATAACCGTCTGGGACACGTGTCACCATCACAGAATTCCCTAAAATCACAACGATGGCATGGAATTAAAGAGAAAGCTCCACTAATCCACTATCCACGTGGCAATTCCCTAGCCATCGATCAAAACAGCAATCCGTGTGCTCACACATCGGATCGTGAAAGATTAACGGAAGAAGAAAATAACCACTTACGGGGTTAGCATCTTCTGTTAATATTTCATCAACAAATTTTCCCGCCCAAACTCTCGGTTATAAATATGAGGATAATTCAGGTATGAACTTCAAGTTACACACACTTCTTCAATACTACTTCTTCTTCAGAAACACCTACTTATTCTCACGCCGGAGTCGGGTCAAGGAGAGAACCCCCTTTCTCCCCTTGACAAGGCTAACGGTGTTCTGTTTTGCAGAGTTTAACGGAGAAGGAGATCAGTCGCATCGAATCAAACGAGAGAAGCGACCCTTTTATGCAGATCCAAACCCCCTAGATAATTTGATTCCGGTCATTTATCTAGTGTTTCTTCACCTTCTAAGACGGGCCGAAACCAAGCCCAATAAAACTCCAGTCCATCATCGCCGGTACCCATTCGATCTGCCACCAAACATTCTTTGTTCGTTTCAGCCTTGAATAATTCTGGGAACTTTATGTATAGTGGAACCGGGTCGGCCCAACTATCCAACCAGAATAATATGTTTCTACCATTAGCCAATACCGCTGAAGTAGCGTTTTTTAGGTCAATATCAGCGTTTAGAAAAATATACCGAATGCTGCAAATGTTTTTCCACGGGCCTGCTATTGAGTTTTTAACCGGAAAATCGTTCCATGCCCTTGAATTGTGATGAATTGCCCATATTACCCTTCTCCACAATCCTTTTTTTTTCCATTTTAAACCTCCACCACCATTTTGCCAGCATTGCCAGGTTTGCGTCCCTGAGTGATCCAAACCCTAGCCCCCCATATTCTATAGGCGCGATTGTTTTTTCCCACGCCACCCAATTCATTTTAGCCTTTTCCTCCGATCCTCCCCAAAAGAATACCCTTCTAATTCTATCCAATGATTCTAGGACTTTTATCGGTGTTTTAAACAATGAGAAATAGTATGTAGGTAATGAATTCAACACCGATTTGATTAGTATTATTCTACCACCATAAGATAGTGTTTTGGCTTTCCAAATCGAAAGTCTATTTTTAAATATTTCTATTATCGATTTCCAGTTACGAGCTAGATTCATATTGGCACCAACTAAAAGACCAAGATGTTTAAACGAGAACGTACCTTGTTTACACCTCAACCGATACGCCATATCTTGGACTTCATGCTCACTTACCCCAACACCATAAATGCTACACTTTGCAAGGTTCACTTTTAAACCTGAAACTAAGTAGAAGCATCTTAGCATCCGTCGTAGGTTGTTGATGTTCTACGAGGACCACTCTCCAACAAACATCACATCATCCGCATAAATCAAATGAGACAAATACGGTCCATCGTTAGTGACTTTAATCCCTTTGAACAAACCCGTGGATTCAGTTTCTTTCATAATACCAGACAATGCTTCCATGGCCATAACAAATAAAAATGGAGATAATGGATCTCCCTAATGAAGCCCACGGGAACATTCGAATTCCCTAGTTGGTGAACCATTTACAAGAACAAAAGCTTTAGCAGAATGAAGGGTAGTCATTACCCATGCTCTCCACCTACTTGGAAAATTCATTTCCGTCATCATCGAGTTGAGGAATACACAGTTAACTGAATCATAGGCCTTATTGATGTCAACTTTAAAATACATACCACTCCGCTTATACTTTTTTAACCAGCTCAAGACTTCATTTAGCACGAGTGGGCCATCCATGATATTTCTCCCAGCCAAAAAAGCCGATTGTTGTTCAGAAATTAAGTTCCCCAACACCCCTTTCAATCGATTTACAAGCACTTTAGATATTACTTTATTGATCACACCAATTAGGCTTATTGGCCGGAAATCCGCTGGGCTAACTGGATCCTTAACTTTTGGAATCAAGGCAATAAAAGAGGAAGTGCAACACTTATTAAGCGAGCCCTCCTCATAAAATCTACTGAATAGTTTAATGATATCATCCCGAAGACCTGACCAATAATTTTTTGATGAACCTAAAGTTAAATCCATCTGGCCCCGGTGCACGATCACCATCACATTCCTAAACGGCTGCTTTAATTTCCTCCACTGAGAAAGAACTTTCTAACATGTTTGCCTCAACTTCAGATATAGTAGCTAGATTAGGACACCCCCAACTCCGGCCTAATTGGCATAGGTTCAGTAAACCGATGCTGAAAAAACCCATACAATGATTCTTTTATTGACAGCGGATTCGTAACCCAAACTCCATCTATCATCAGCCCATTAAGTCTGTTCGTACTAATATTAGAGTTAATAATATGATCGAAGAAAGAAGAATTTTCATCCCCTTCTAATGCCCATTTAGCTCTGGGCTTTTGGTGCAAATCTAAATGCTTTAACCGGTCAAACTCTGCCATATAATTTCTGCAATCCGCTCTTTCAGCCAATTCTTCATCATAAGCATTCTTTCCTCAGGCAAGTTTTCAATAATAGTCAACCTACTCTTTTTCCCACCATAAATACCTTCCCTACTTTCCTTTTCCACGTTTAACCAAGATTTTATTTGATTTTTTAACCAACGAAATTTAATAGCTAGAGCAAGATCCTCTGGGCCAGAAAAAGAAAACGTACTGCATATCTGTAGCACATAATCAAGAAAACCAGGGTACTCGAACCACGAATTAAAAAACCTGAAAGGGATGTGGCCGAAGTCTGACTGAACTGTAGATAAGATAATGGGTCGGTGGTCAGATGCTTCCCTATCCAATGCAGTCACTGATGCGTTTGGCCACCTCTCCATAAAGTCTAGGCACACCAGAAAGCGATCCAATTTGCCCAGCTTTTTGCCATTATCTGATATGTATGTGAAATTTCCCCCTCCCATATTGTACTCCACTAATCCAGCCGAAAGGATGAAATGGTTAAAAGCGTCAGCATTAGCTTCAACAAATTCTGAATTCAATCGTTCATTCGCATTCCATACGTCATTAAAATCACCCATCATGACCCACAACCCTTGTAGAGAATTCCTAACGCCCAGTATCTCCAACCAAACGGACTGCCTACTAACCGCATCATTAGGAGCATATACGTTTACAAAATTAATCCTACACCCCGATTGTACAAGAATGCCCGAAACAACAATAAAATTCCTGTTATGAAATACATCATCATACCTGAACACTACTGGACACCATAGATATGCAAGTCCCCCTGATCTTCCTTGTGAATCCACCACTGCTAACTTGTATTCAGCTCTGCCCCAAAACTGATTGAACAAAAAGGACTCAGAATCCTGTAATTTCATTTCCTGAATAGCAAGAAAGTGTATCCCATAGCTGGTTTTTAGCCCACGAATCCAATCCGACTTACGATTATTTCGCGCCCCCTTAAATTAACTAACAGACAATTCATCGTGAACAATTATTAACACCCTCCTCCACAATTAACTTTTCAGCCTTTGATTCGAATCCATTCAGATTGATGCCAATAAGGGACCCAATTCGAACGGTAGCCTCAACCTCCTCTCTCAAAGTAGACTGCGGATTAGGCTCACTCTTGTCACACCCCGAATTTCCACGTGTTACCGGTGGGCCCGGTAGGGGAGTAACGTGACGTGGTTGGCAACATCATAGTCAAACAACACAATATATAAATGCACAACGGAAGCAAAAAGATAAATATATTACAATCCGAATAGTGTAACATCAAAGTATTACAACGGAAGTAAAAGATCCACAGGCGGATCTTAAAACATAAACTTTATTCAACAGACTCTAGCCGCCTAGAACTTTCAAGATTCCTTATTAACGTCCTGAGCCGCTTCCAGCCTATTACGTACTTGTACCTGCCACTTAGACTTTTGAAAATACGTCAGTTTTCACTGGTAAATACACTCAACCGACTCTTTTGAAAATGTTTATGAAAATTTGTTTAGGTGCGCAAGACACGTAAATGTTTCGACACTTTGATTAGAATGCACAAGGCAAAATTTATATTTTATACTTGAGACAAACTATATTTCATGTTATCAGTTTTACATAACTTGCTCTACATGTAGGGCCCGAAACTATGTCGGTTCATGATTAACCGACACACCACTATTCCCCTATTGGGAATTCCATATTGGTATAAACATCTGGCATCTGTCAGGTGTATGCCTACACCCCGTGCTTAGGTCGTGGCCATTGCAAATCATGAGTCAAGGATATCCAGGACACGGTCGCATTAATCCCCAATGTTTCAGTCAAGCAATACGAATTAAAACAGGTTATTTGGATTTCCCGACTCATTGGTCTTTGAATCCCATACCTGAACATGCGGTATTTATATTACCGTATCCCAAGCCCGTAATAGGGAAAATAAGTTAAGAGTATTTACCTGAGCTAGCTCCTGTCTTAAATAGCAGAAATTTATAACTCAGCCGTATTCACTTAAGCAAGCGTAGGTACAATTTACCGGAAAGCTCTAGTCTGGAATGATGGTATAAATAACTAATTAGAATGCTAACGGGTCTTTAATTAAGCTTAAGCTTAGACCGGTTAGTCTTACAGAAAGATACGGTTCGTACGCACGATTAAGCGAAGACCGGATAGAATGTGATTTAGACCCGACAAGTTCGAAGACTCGTATAATATGGGTATATTATACACATTCTGGATTTTGAGATAAAACCGATAAGGTTTGACCCGTTTCGGCTAATTTATGTAAACTAGTTACATAAACCGAACCTAACGCGTATGAAGCGTAACGGGTAACCATAAGAGTCCTAAACAGGTTTCCTAAGTTAACATGCCTTAAATATGATGTGATATCATTAGGATACCTTCCGTTATGCCCAAAACGAGTTTAATTTTATATTAATCCCCTTAGGGGTATTTTGGTCATTTTTAAAGATTATAAAAGGGATCAATTAAGCTTCTTTGGTCCGGGTCTGAATAAATCAGTAAAATAACTTATTTTAACAGGTTATAACATTTGGTAATAAGTCTTATATGTTAAAATAGTTTTAAACCCAAACTATGCGTTAAATACGCGTATAAAGTCGTTTTAAGCGACGTACGGTTTAAAATACGATTCTGAGTTTTCTGATCAAATAAACAGGTTCAAAACACTCCATTTAATATTTAAAATCAGTAGCAATTGGATTGGCGTTAAAAGGATTTGTAAAACTCATTTTATGGCCTAAAAGGGCATATTCGGTATTTACCGAATTAAGGCGCTAATCCAAGCTTATGATCAGTCTAAAAATAATAAAAATCTTTAAAAATCCTAAAATATTATTTAACATCAGTGGGTAAAAGATTTGGTGTCAAAACTGAGTTTAGATAGGCTTTACGCTAATGGCGCCGTTTAATTAATAAATATGTTTATAAATACGCCATTAAACATAACTCCTAATCTAGACTCCCGATTGACGTGAAATTTTGCAGACATGTTCAATAATCAGTATTAAAGACTTTTGCACTTTTACATTTTCTAAAATCTCGTTCTTCGGTCATAAGGGCATTATGGTCATTATTTAGGCATTTAACGGAAACGTCGGATAGTTACGGATTCGAGTGGTATAAACGCAGAGGCTTATACACACATGTAACTAGGTCCTAATGGAACCTTAAGGCATATCTAAACCTATAAGAATCGGGTCAGAACTGAGGTCAAAGCAAAAGTCAAACCCTTGCGTATCTCGGTTCCGAATCGGTTCTAAACCTAAAGTTGTCGAATCAAACAAGTGTATACAAGTTTTTATACTTATTTTCAGTTGGTAAGAATGATAAAATAGGCTATACGCCATTTACATCGCTAATCATGCATTATACCAAACATAACAACTCTGTTGACTTTTTCGGAAGAAGTTTGACTCGATAATCGACCTAGTTAGGATTCGAATTGGTGAGTGCCCTTTTAGGGGTTTATCACCCATATAAATACCAACTTATAACAACCTTTGATTCGACTAAACTCTGGACCGATTATTTATTATCGAAAAGTCAAACCGTAGTTACGACGGTTTGATTTCTAGGCCATAAACTAAGTATGAATGAACTAGAGAAGATCAAGGGTACTTACACAAGTCTTATGGATGTTTTGGAAAGCTTGGATCAGGTCTTGAGCTCTTGAAAATGTCCAGAAGATGATATGTGCATGTATGTGGAAAATGTGACTTCTTATAACAACTTCAAACCTCATGGATGATCAACAACTAAGTCTAGGGATGTTACATTATCATCCACAAGTGTCCTACAAGCTATAAATCATGTAGGAACACTCACAAGTGAAGATAAGACCAACATAAGTCGGTTATGTGGCAACAGGCAGCTGTCTGTCAACTTTCAGTCGCTGGGCAGTGCTAGCGCACCGCTACGCTTCTGGTGTAGCGCCCCGCTAGGCTGGTAGCGCACCGCTACGCTTCTGGTGTAGCGCCCCGCTAGCCTGTCATCAGCCTTGAAAATTTTGCAATTTAGTCCCTGGTCCCCCGAAAGGTCGCTTTCTCATGTTTTCTTGCATTTTGGGACTTTGTTATTAACATATAGGGGCTTTAAAACTTATACCCACTTTGTGAAGCCCTCGGGTAACTTTGTGATCACCCGAAAAACCCTAAATTTCAACGTTGACACTTATAACCCTCGTACACGAATTTTATCACAACTTGCTCATACGATATCGAAACTTCATGAAATTTTTGTGGTACATTCTAGTGAGCATAATTAATCGTTACAAAGCTTCGGGTTTGTTAAAAGGTCACTCAGAGGTATAACTTAAACATGTTGGCACATTTAACCCCTGTAGTTTGTAATCTCTCACTTTCTTTCACAATTCGCTTCGTATGATCCATGATCTATTTATGTAAGGTTATAAACATCATGTAGAGTTATTGCAAAGTCTAATTATTCATTGTTGACACTTTGAACCCTTATAATTACACAGTTTCACTGATTGTCAACTTTAGTCCTTCAAGAACATTCCTTCACACGTTCAAACCTATGACACGTGTCAACACCTTATAGGACGTAAATTTTCGGGGTGTTACAACTCTGAACATCATCAACCCCCGGTACCGATTCAGGGACATCTGCACCCCCACCTGGATCTCGAGCAACTGGAGCTGTGACTTCAAAAGCTGGAATTTCTGGGAATTCCTCCTCACTGCAAGATTTATCACCAAGTGGGGTATTCAGATCCAAATGTTCACAAGGGGACTTCTGCGGATGATAGAAAAGTCTTTGGGTCGGACCTTGGATAGAACCAATTGAGGGTGGGCTCCTCTCATCCCTATTTATTTTGCCCAAATTCACAGCCGGTGTTGGGCCTTCACCTCCAATAGAAACATTGGGCCCACTGAGATTCTCTCCTGGATTAAAATCATTTGGCCCAAAGTCCTCTGCATAATTTAAATTATTTGACTTATTTGACTTATTCTCATCCCCTCCATTATTATTGGAAACATGTGCCGCATGCACCCCTTCCCCATGCAAATTGCGTGTCTCCACATTATCATAATTGTAACAAGACTTTTGGACTTCTGGTGCCCCTTGGGATGCCGACGACCTCCCATTTTCCACCGGAGAGAACTCTTTTCTGCCGGACGGAAAAACTCGCTCCTCAACCATCACCGGCTGTTGGCCATCGTCTTGTATGTTTACTTCTCTTGCCATGTTCTGTCGAATTTCACCCTCCTCAACTTGCTCCATATCATCCGAGACTTCATCTTCCTCCGACTCCGATTCCGACTCTAAATCACTGGGATCCAACATTGAATCATTATCACTGTTTAGCAACCACTGTCCAGAGGATTCCGAAGCCCAGGCAACAATGGTCTTCTCATTCCACTTAATCACCACCGCCTCATCTATTCTGGACATTTGAGATGTTAAAACCTTAACCGACCCGGACGAGTTGTCCTCATTCTGCGAAGAAAAAGATGATGGTTGTACCACATCTCCAAACTGACTACCAATTTTATCAAACAATGAACTATCCCGGATAAGGAACGGCACACCAGATATGTTCAATGTAACTATACAACTTAGTGGAATATCTTCTCCATTCCAATGATAGAACTTTGTAAAAATCTTATGAAAGAAAGTAGAGTGCTTCTCTAAACAGTCCTTTGCTGACACCTTATCTTTACACGTTATCATAAACATCACACCTCCGACATACGACAGACCAACATTAGTCATACCTTCTACTACTAATGCTCTCCTGATATTGCTTATAGATAAGACCTCTTTAGCATAGCCAATAATAGACCTGCCTACGCAATGCAGGGGATACAAAGATCCTTTCCCTTCCACAGTGACTACCTTAGCTCCATGGCCGTGCTCCTGATTTTTACCTCTTAACAGGTCAGCATAGGACCTCCCTTCTTGTACGAACGACGGCCCAGTTGGGTTTGGATCAGAAGAATGATTTTTCATAGAAGGCTGCCCACCGTCTTTATTTCCTCCTGTATTATTGTACTTCGTCTGGTCATTCCCCTTTGGCATCCATTCACCCCGACCAAAACTATCCGGGGAGTAGTTAAACTTCTTATGGTCTTTGTCATACTTTGCTAATGTCAACCCCAACCAATGGCGGAATCATCGGAGTGGGACTTGTTCAAGATTGCAAGAGACTTCATAACACTAATTGTGGCAATATTTAATTCAACCATTTTCATTTCATAGATAATTTGTCAAAGAATTACAAGAAATTCAAATAACAACATTGTTCAACATAACATAACAAAATTTATACAACACTTTAAACCTAAACGTCTAAATGAGTATCTGGGCATCTTTGCTAATCCATTTTCGTAGCATCATCAATCCTCAACCTGTAACATGTTTAAAAATACAATTCAATGCAAAAGCAAAGGCGAGTATACAAGTTTAAGCATAAGTATAAAAGTTTAAACGAATCCACATGGCAACTTAGTTTATACAAGATCAACCTAACATGGCATGCAATATTTCTAGCCAATCCTCTGTTTACGCAAGAAAGTTTAGTTAATTCGACATGACCACAAGTTTAAGGGGGGCGGTGCGTTACTCCTATAGCGCTATACATGTCAAATGGAGGCTCGTGAAAGCTAATGACTAAAACATATCACATAAGTATGGTCCACGTAAGCATCAAGTATCACAACGTAGTATTCATGTATAAGGATTGTTTTCGTGCATTGCATAAAGAATAAGTTTAAGTGTGTTTTAATAAGGTAACATGTTATACCCCAAAAAGTGGTAAATGTAAAAAGGGGGTTGCGAGTATACTCACAAATTTGCATATGCTTTCCAATTATCCAATGTGACGAAGTTGATGAGGTTAGAAGGTTGAATATGTTCGTTTAGGAATTTAGGAAGTTAAAACACAAGAATATATGTATTCGAAAGTAATCATCCTTTAACATCAAGTACTTGTTCTTGACACTATGAAACCTCGAGGGTTAATGTTTTCATGAGTAGTATACTCATTAGAATCGTAACAAGTCTTATGTCTTGGATGATGTATTCTAATACTTTGACGAATGAACACAAGTCCACCATCAAGGGTTCGAATAGTAAATATATGTATAAGTATTATATGTATTATTTAGTCCAATAATCAAGCATGAGGTAGAAGATAAATATTCATTTAGGTACCTCTATTGTGTCATAGAATTCATGTAGGAGGTAGGAAGAACAAGCTTCCATTTAGGTACCTCTTATGGTTCACCACTACACTTGATGTAAAAACATACAAGGAGGGTCATGAACTAAGATTAATACAAGAATAAGAAACATCTACACTATGAGAAATCATCAAGGGATGTGGGGATTTTATGTTTGACAACCCAAGTTAGTCCACAATCACACCTTCATCAAGCTTGAAGCTTGAACACCACTTGTGGGTCAAAAACCCTAAACAAAACAGAAAGTATTTGAGGATTAACCTCTGATTTTGTATGTCTCAGCCCCGTTTTTAAGCTTAACTAACCATAGAAGAGGTTATAAGCATAAGGACGTGGGTTTGAGTGAGTTAGACTCAAGTTTGCACAAGTATAAACAATGTTTAGTAAAGATGAATGAAAACAGTAAAATTTGGAGCCTATTTTCCGGAGTTCCATTTACTGTGAAAACCCATGGAATCGAAGCTAAGATCAATCCAAACACATAGGAAAAAGAATGAGGTAAATCGGACAAGAATTGAGTGAGTTATGCTCACTTTAGTGAAGCTTGCTGAATCTGTCCGAACTTCTGATTATAGCTGCGAATTTTGAGTGTTTGAGAGTGATTTGAGAGAGTGTTTAAGGGTTGTAAAAGTGGAAAAGTGGCTGAGATTAGAGTGGTATTTATAGAGAAGGATTAGGGTTAAGGTTGGTTGGCATTAATGGTAATTTGGTGGGTGTTTAACAATAAAAAAAACAATTTATTCAGCCATAAAGGCTTCTCCTCGTAAGCTGTATCAACAGCCTTTTACTTCCCTTCTTTTTTTTTTATTTACAATCAAAGGTTAGGCATTATATTAGGTTATGTTGTATTAATAACTTCCTATTTAATTAATGTAACATTTGGTGGGTGGAAGGTTATTAAAACAAAGAATTAAATCAATACAAAGACAGCCTAAGCTGTTCCAATCGGCCATAAGGGCTGTTAATAGCCACACTTCTCTCTCTTTTTTTTTACCATTAATATGCTAGGTATTAACATAAGGTGTTATGTTATGAAATAAATAAATCATATACTTTCTATTTAATTCAATGAAATAGTAAGTGGATGATTATACTATCAAAACAAACAATAAATCAGCCACAAAGCTTGTCCGATCGGAACTTGGCTGTTTCTATATTTATTTTTTTGTGCAATGTCATAAGCATTTTTTTTAGCATAATATCAACTTACGTTGATATTTAGCATATTACTATAATTTTATATTATTATTATTATTATTATTATTATTATTATTATTATTATTATTATTATTATTATTATTATTATTATTATTATTATTAGCCACGTATTTAATAGTTAACAAGCATGTATAAGTTATGAGTACCAGCATGTCGAGTATCGGTCACGCGTATTATTCGAGATTGGTAACGTATAACCCGAGTATTGTAACATGTATAAGCATGTATAAAAAAATAGTATTCCATATAAAAGATTCATTTCATTACGATCAAAGTCTTGGATTTACAATGGCTTGAGACGAGGAAACGATTACAAGAATACAAGATTTCCAAAATTAGAATTTCAAGCAAAGGTTTCTAAATGTGGAAAGTATGAAAACGCAGGGCGTTACAGTCTCCCCTCATTTAGGAAATTTCGTACAGAAATTTATTCAAGTGGAAGACTTGAAAGAGTTTTGGCGAAAAGGTGATTATATAAAATTTGAGACTCGAAACTTTTGAAACGTACAATGTATGAAGTTTTGAAAATGTCAAGATAGGTTTGCAAAAGGATTTGTTTGGCTATAATGGTTTTGAGGCATAAGCATTGGATAGACGAAAGTAGCGTGTTAAAGATGAAGTCTCGTCGTGGATAATCGGATATAATGCGTTTGTGAGTTGTTTAAAGTTTGTATTAGGTCCAAAGGTCTGCAAAACACTGAATTTCTCATGGCACGTTTTACGAAAGTTTGGTAAAATGGGAAAAACACTTAGATATAGGAAGTACCAGCGGCGTATCCACCATGTTTGACCACATTACGTCCGTTTCGTATTCGGTGTCATGTTACGTTCCGTGTCTTACCATACACAGTAGTACACTCTATGGTTCTCATACGCCTATCACTATAATCCCGTGTGCACCCGCGATTATTTTGATCGTCGCATGATCCGCATAGCTTGTACTAGTTGTGTATGAATCAGGGTATACACATAAAAAAAATAAAAAAAATAAGAATGTGTACGTATAAGAATATAGTATATAAGCAAGTCCATGCTTAAGTATGTTTGGGATCCACGTAAGCGAATCCCTCGGATTACGCTCACGTATGGGTACGAATGTATGAATCGTGAGTATGAATGAAAGTATGAGCATAATATAAAGTATGAATATTCACGTAAGTATGAGTATAGACATAAAATGTACGAGTAGTATGAGTATAAGTGTAAGCATGCAACGTATGAGTATAAGTAAAAACATGAAACATATGAGTATAGGTAAAAACATGAAATGTATGAGTATAAGTAAAACATGAAACATATGAGTATAAGTATGAATATGATTATAAGTATAAGCATAAAATGTATCGTTATGTATATGAGTGTGAGTGTGAGTACGAATACTAATGATTGCGTATATGGTATTAATTGAAACATAACAAAGTTAAGCATGTAAAAGTTCTCAAGAGGTTGAGCCTGTAAGTACGAACGATATAAATGAAATTGTCGCGATGCAACGACTAAAACGTGTATGATGATATGCTTGTATAGTTGTTTAAACGAAATGTTGAGTTCATCGAATCAAAATTAGATTGAGCTTGGTTTGAAAGGTAGAATATAGTTTGCATATGTAAGAGGATATAAAGTACTCATTGGTTAAGCATAATGTATTTTGTAATGAATAGAAATGCTACTTTTGTTTTAATAGAGTTTACGTAATCCGAAGATGGTCGGTCCCCGTGAAGTCTTCTTGCCCACGTGTTTTGTAAATTAGTGTAGGAAAAG
Organism: Helianthus tuberosus; assembly: GCA_030545235.1. Lineage (NCBI taxonomy): Eukaryota > Viridiplantae > Streptophyta > Magnoliopsida > Asterales > Asteraceae > Helianthus > Helianthus tuberosus. The sequence goes on along the minus strand of CM060371.1, from coordinate 50,380,976 downwards.
GTTTTTGATAAAGAGTAAGTTCGTTTCATTAAACAAGAAATTATGAATTTAGGAGGTTCTTGTGAAAACTAGGATTCTTAGAAAAGAAATTTAGCAAAAGGACTTAGTGATTGTTAAAAGTTCTATAAAATGATTTGTTGATGTTGAAAAGAGTATTTGGTAAAACGATCATATAACATCTATAAGATTTTATAAGTAATTGAGAAAGGTTGGTTGGATTTTGATTAAGAGTAGAAGTCCCTAGCATGATGGTATAACGTGAACGTGTTTTAGTTATTAAATCGGATATGAAGTTCATGGGCAAGAGATTCGTTGGACCGATTAAATTGATTGGTAACATTTCGTAAGGTTTGGAAATTCGTGTAGTAAAACGTTTATGACATGATTACGAATCTCGTGTATATGAGTTAAGTGAAAGTAAGTTGTAGGATGAGAGGTACGTTTGATAAAACAATGTATTTTGAATCTAATATAGGTAGGTATTTCGATAAATGATAAATGATTTAGGTACAAAACATGATTATATTTTCATAATAGGATATTTTGAGGTAAAGTTTCGGTAACGATCACCTAGGTAAGGGAATCACCCCTAACTCGTCGGTGAGATCGTTTTAAGAAAAGGAGTGGAGCTAATCGTCAAGGTAAGGAAATCACTCATATCTCGATGATACGCCTCCATTTTGGTGTTACAAAGAATTCAAACAAAACTGAGTGACGTTTTGAAATCATGCATATGTATAAATGTATGAAAGAGATTTAATATGTTGTGTGTGTGTGTGTGAGGAGTAAATATCGATAGTAAATTTGAATTTGAGAGATTGCATCGTATAAAATAAATAGTAGAACACATGTTTGATTAAAATTTGGGATAGTTCCAAAACGGAACTTTGACTAACCAAAGTGGTCGAAAAGCCTTTCGAATTCGAGGAGCATGCTTTGGCCTAATAGATAAAATACTCTCGCCGACAAGTCGGTTAACGGTATTTACCCTTCCGGTTACTACATGTCACAAATCGATCGAAATCTCAAGACTTGGCGGGATTTATGAAAAACAAACAAAAAAAAATCGAGGAGTGGAACTAGTCGACAAGGTGCGGGTTTCACCCCTAACTTGACGATTTCGTATCCTAAGTGTGGTTGGTACTCTCCGGGTCAAAATTTAATTTCAACACTTTGACGAGGGTCCACTAGAATTTGAAATTTGAATTTCTCCATCAAGGTGAGGATTTCACTCCTAACTTGATGGTGAATTTCATGTAAAAAGGAAAAGTAGATGGATTGAGAGTTGTTCACCAAATTGTGGGCTTCACGCCTATTTTGGTGAAGTCGTCTCGTTTGTGTATTACGAGTGGTTTCGATTTTTTTGTATGAACGTGTAAAAGACGTATGTTCAAAATACTAATAACAAGTATAAGCATGTTAAGCATCTCAAGAAAATAACACGTAAAAGACATTTCAAGAATAGCACATAAAGAATGGGACAATACAACAAGTATTAACAAATAATAAAACAAGTATTAGCACAAAGTGACATATATGTTTAAAAGGTCAAAAGAAAATAAATAGGGAGTAAATAATGTATCATGCAAGTGGTTCAAACAAAACATAAGAATAAGGCTCTAGAACTATAGACTAAGTAAAAAGCATGCAATTCTACCTAATTCCCTATAGTTATGGCTCTGATACCAATCTGTCACACCCCAACCAATGGCGGAATCATCGGAGTGGGACTTTTTCAAGATTGCAAGAGACTTCATAACACTAATTGTGGCAATATTTAATTCAACCATTTTCATTTCATAGATAATTTGTCAAAGAATTACAAGAAATTCAAATAACAACATTGTTCAACATAACATAACAAAATTTATACAACACTTTAAACCTAAACGTCTAAATGAGTATCTAGGCATCTTTGCTAATCCATTTTCGTAGCATCATCAATCCTCAACCTGTAAAATGTTTAAAAATACAATTCAATGCAAAAGCAAAGGCGAGTATACAAGTTTAAGCATAAGTATAAAAGTTTAAACGAATCCACATGACAACTTAGTTTATACAAGATCAACCTAACATGGCATGCAATATTTCTAGCCAATCCTCTGTTTATGCAAGAAAGTTTAGTTAATTCGACATGACCACAAGTTTAAGGGGGGCGGTGCGTTACTCCTATAGCGCTATACATGTCAAATGGAGGCTCGTGAAAGCTAATGACTAAAACATATCACATAAGTATGGTCCACGTAAGCATCAAGTATCACAACGTAGTATTCATGTATAAGGATTGTTTTCGTGCATTGCATAAAGAATAAGTTTAAGTGTGTTTTAATAAGGTAACATGTTACACCCCAAAAAGTGGCAAACGTAAAAAGGGGGTTGCGAGTATACTCACAAATTTGCATATGTTTTCCAATTATCCAATGTGACGAAGTTGATGAGGTTAGAAGGTTGAATATGTTCGTTTAGGAATTTAGGAAGTTAAAACACAAGAATATATGTATTCGAAAGTAATCATCCTTTAACATCAAGTACTTGTTCTTGACACTATGAAACCTCGAGGGTTAATGTTTTCATGAGTAGTATACTCATTAGAATCGTAACAAGTCTTATGTCTTGGATGATGTATTCTAATACTTTGACGAATGAACACAAGTCCACCATCAAGCGTTCGAATAGTAAATATATGTATAGTATTATATGTATTATTTAGTCCAATAATCAAGCATGAGGTAGAAGATAAATCTTCATTTAGGTACCTCTATTGTGTCATAGAATTCATGTAGGAGGTAGGAAGAACAAGCTTCCATTTAGGTACCTCTTATGGTTCACCACTACACTTGATGTAAAAACATACAAGGAGGGTCATGAACTAAGATTAATACAAGAATAAGAAACATCTACACTATGAGAAATCATCAAGGGATGTGGGGATTTTATGTTGGACAACCCAAGTTAGTCCACAATCACACCTTCATCAAGCTTGAAGCTTGAACACCACTTGTGGGTCAAAAACCCTAAACAAAACAGAAAGTATTTGAGGATTAACCTCTGATTTTGTATGTCTCAGCCCCGTTTTTAAGCTTAACTAACCATAGAAGAGGTTATAAGCATAAGGACGTGGGTTTGAGTGAGTTAGACTCAAGTTTGCACAAGTATAAACAATGTTTAGTAAAGATGAATGAAAACAGTAAAATTTGGAGCCTATTTTCCGGAGTTCCAGGGACTTATTTACTGTGAAAACCCATGGAATCGAAGCTAAGATCAATCCAAGCACATAGGAAAAAGAATGAGGTAAATCGGACAAGAATTGAGTGAGTTATGCTCACTTTAGTGAAGCTTGCTGAATCTGTCCGAACTTCTGATTATAGCTGCGAATTTTGAGTGTTTGAGAGTGATTTGAGAGAGTGTTTAAGGGTTGTAAAAGTGGAAAAGTGGCTGAGATTAGAGTGGTATTTATAGAGAAGGATTAGGGTTAAGGTTGGTTGGCATTAATGGTAATTTGGTGAGTGTTTAACAATAAAAAAAAAAACAATTTATTCAGCCATAAAGGCTTCTCCTCGTAAGCTGTATCAACAGCCTTTTACTTCCCTTCTTTTTTTTTTTATTTACAATCAAAGGTTAGGCATTATACATATTTTAAAAATTGAAGTAAATGACAGTGTTTTAATTATATTATACATATTATAAAAATTGAAGTAAATGAACAGTGTTTTAATTATGTGTTTTAATTATCTTAATAACATATGTTTTTTAATACTTTTATTATCTTCTTTACTTTACTTTTAAGTTGAATAAGCTTGTGTCAATCGGTACTAGTATCGAAAATACCGGTACGGTTATCGGTATATGATGGTAAAAACCGACACCAGCCTGGTATAGAAAACGCCAAAAGTCGGTATCGAATTGATTTTGAAAATCTTTTGGTTTGGGAAATTCGGTACTGCTACCCGGTACCATTTGCTCATCCCTGATAACGGGTAACGTACGAACAACAACGGTATCGTGCAACTTTTTTTGTTGATTTTCTTCAACTTTTAATGATATTTTTTTTTGGTTTCAGTGGTAGGGGTGAGTTCGGTGCCAACCAATATCGAATCGGTATTGGTACCGAAAGTACCAGTTACGGTATCGGTATATGAAGGTAAAAACCGGTAACGAACCGGTACCAGGAAAGCCAAAAGTCGTACTGAATTAGTACTTAAGATCTTTCAGTTCGGGAAATTCTGTAACGGTACCCAGTATCATTTGCTCATATCTGACCACAGGTTTCATACAAACAACATGATTACCATACAACTTTTTTGGTTGATTTTCTTTTGGTTATCTTTTAGTGTTTTTTTATGTATTTTCTTTTTATTTTTGTCAGCGGTTCCGTGCGCAACGCGCTCATAGTGATTTCAAAACACATGTAAACACAGACTAAACAACAAAAGACATTCGCCGCAACGTGGCGATAGTAAAAAACTAGTATGATAAAATTGAAACTAAATGAACAGTGAATTTAGGGTATATTAGAATATGGGGTATGGGGCGGGGGTTGTGGCGTGGGTTGGGTACAAACGCCCAAGTCACCACCCCGGGTGGGCTTGGGTTTCGGCGTGGCCCCTTGGGCGGGGGTTTCAGCCCGGGGGCGGGGGTTGTGGCGTGGGTTGGGTACAAACGCCCAAGTCACCACCCCTGGTGGGCTTGGGTTTCGGCGTGGCTCCTTGGGCGGGGGTTTCAGCCCGGGCGTTGGACGGGGCTATCAAGATGACATGACGGGATCTCATTGGCCAAGACAAGTAGCCGTTTGGGCTAGCCGTTGGCCAACGGCTATGTGTTTAAAAAAAATTATTCACTATAAATACTCACACTTCTATTCATTTTTTACCACAACTACTCCACCTCTTCTATAATCATCTCTATCTTATTTTAAAAAAAAATTCTCATCCGTCCACAATACGAAAAATGAATCCTCATAATCGTGGTTTTGACCCGAACAATCCGTGGGCATTCCAAGAAACACCTAGCCCAGCATCCAATCGTCCAATTGCTCCCTTTTTAATACACTCCACGATGCCGGATATGGCTGGTTACGCATCGTTTATCTCGAATCGTTTGAAGAATGATGTCGGTCGAAAACACCAATGCCTTTCGCGCAACGCGCCTCATTGAAAAACACTAGTTATATTAGGTTATGTTGTATTAATAACTTCCTATTTAATTAATGTAACATTTGGTGGGTGGAAGGTTATTAAAACAAAGAATTAAATCAATACAAAGACAGCCTAAGCTGTTCCAATCGGCCATAAGGGCTGTTAATAGCCACACTTCTCTCTCTTTTTTTACCATTAATATGCTAGGTATTAACATAAGGTGTTATGTTATGAAATAAATAAATCATATACTTTCTATTAATTCAATGAAATAGTAGGTGGATGATTATACTATCAAAACAAACAATAAATCAACCACAAAGCTTACGATCAAAGTCTCGGATTTACAATGGCTTGAGACGAGGAGACGATTACAAGAATACAAGATTTCCAAAATTAGAATTTCAAGCAAAGGTTTCTAAATGTGGAAAGTATGAAAACGCAGGGTGTTACAGCTAATGATACGATTACTTTCATGTCAAACATCTTTACCGTATTCATCGACACTAATGTCTCCTTCATATTCTCCACACCCACATATCGGACAAAGCCAAAGCATCTACTCCGCGCATCCCTTTTCCGAGCCACGTACACGTCCGAGATAAAACCATATGGTTGGAATGCCCGCCATAGTATGTTTCTAGTTACCCGATCCGATAAGTTTTGTACCAGGAAAGTCCACTCAACTCCATCCCCTCTACTTTTTTTGTTTTTCCGGTATTGAACGTTATGCCATGGACCACCATTGTCGAACTCTCCCTCTCTATCATTCATCATTGCCTTTTGGACTACCACAGAACAACCAAAGCGGCGAATGGATTATACATAAACCCAATTAGGATGAAAGGTTAGATCTAGATGAACTCCAATGAGCCTCTCGATTAAACCCCGCACGCTAACCAGATTCAGGCATTCATTGTCACACCCCAACCGATGGCGGAAACATCGGGGCATGACACTGAGCGAAACAGATTGTCCAGAAGTGTCCATAACAATTATCATTACCAATTAATTTAAAGTAGCATGTCCCATACCATGCCTTAAAAGGCAAACAAATTATTACAGATAAATCTAGTCAAGTAGTTCTGTTCCGACAACTCAGATTTATACATAGATGGTTTATTTATTGGTTTCTAGGACCTCTTTTCCTAGCTTCGATTTCATCACAGCACAGAGAGCATCCTAGACCTTTCCTAGCCTCAAGTTCACAGCAAGCTAAGCATGTAAACTTCCTAAGCACCTGTCAAATACGTTAAAATAAAGTTAATACATATAATGTAAATGTGAGCATACAAGTTTGATAATAGCATATAGAGTTCGAAATTCGTTTACGCATAACCAGCACGTACACATAGTGAAATGAAGCACATTAGTTATCGACATAGATCCATCGATACCAATGACTGCGGGTTGACTGCCTGAGGCAGTTCGCAATACATGATTACCACCGTAATCCATGCAAGTAATTGTCCTTAACAACCCCTGCAAACAGGTGCTGAGTCCAAACTATAGTACTATCGTTGCTAAGGCAGGTAGACAACATTCCATGTGTAAACATAACAAACAAGCATTCATAAGCCACGTATAACATGCATTAACGGTTAGCGTTCAAATAGTATCGAGTAGTGTGTTTATTGTGATTTGAATATTCGTAACGTATGTAACACCCAAAAGTGCGTAAAGCAAAAAGGGATCGAGTATACTCACAGCGATGGATGGATTGAAGGGAGCGCTGGGGAGTAGGGTTAGCCTGATCAGAACGATAGCATAACGATAAGTGACGCGTAAAACGATGTAAAGTGTAAGTGGCTCGGACAGCAGTTCGGTCGGATGGTAATCCGGTCGGACGGCTAGTCGTGCGGGTGACAGTCCGTTCGGATGGTCATCCGGTCGGATGGTAGTCCGGTCGGATGACTTATTCGAGTGGATTGTTTCTTCCTATAAGAAGGATGTGTTTGTGTATGATGGCTTGTCTTTTGAAGTTTTCGTTGTAGCATTTTGAAAACATTGAAGTATCTCTACCTTTCAAGTCGGTCGATCGGACGGTCAGTCGTACGGATGACAATCCATTCGGATGGTCATCCGGTCGGACGGTTGTCAGGTCGGACGGCGACTCGAGCGGCGGGGTTACTTAGTGAGAACAAATCCACAGCAGATAGTCACTCGATCGGACAGCAGTCCGGTCGGGTGGCATCCTTAGTGCATTGAACATGTTGAAAATTGTTCGAGTGTTAAAGTCCAAGTATCTCATGATCCGAAGAGTAATTCGGTCGGATGGTAGTCCGATCGGATAGCAATTCGTTCAATACTCAAACTTCAGATAAAGTTGGTCAACTGTGGGACCCAAGGTGCAGTCGCTCGGACAGCCGGTCGCTCGGATGGCTTATCCGTTCGGACAGTAGTCCGGTCGGATAGCACTCCGTCCCGGTTGTTCCGTTCGTCTTTCACTTGGCCGTTTCGATTGTTTGTCGTTTTATCGAGATGTGTTGATATCGTGCTAACCAACGGAGTTTCATCCTAAGCCCTAGTGACCTGGTCGAACAGGAACCACCCATGTTCGGTCGGTCCACCGGCTTAAGATGATGGTTCTTGGTTAACCCGAAATCGATAATCTCGCGGATAAAATACGGATCTTGAACCAACACAACCACATGGTTACATTGAGTGTAAAAGAGTTGAAAGAAAGTTAGAAACCATCTTTTAATCCTTTTTCACCATGAATGTGTTTAGATCTATGCAAGATCTTTGTTTATTTGTGTGGAAATCGGTTAGATCTAAGTTGTTCTTGATGGATTGAAGCCAAAACATGGAGTTCTCAAGAACACCATGATGACATCATCCTAAAACACCTCAAATCTAGTGATTTCACGGTTAAAAGTTAAGATTCAAAAGATAGAAAGGTGTAGGAGTGCGTGTAGATCAATGAAGTACAAGATTTAGGACTAGAACTTACCGGAATCGAGAGAAATCGAATAAAAGGTGGGGAGCACGAGCTGTTCGGACGTTAGATGCCAAAAGTAGAAAGTTTGAGAGTGACATGTGGTATTTATAGAGTTACCCAAAGAGGAAAGGGGCAGGTCGGTCGGATGGCACTTCGCCCGGGTGACAGCCCGGTAGGATGTCATCTCGGTCGGATGGCAACCTGGCACCTTGACCAAGTGGCAGCCCGGTCGGATGGCAATCCGGCCGGATGGCACTTGGTTCGGGTGTTCGGCGCAACGATTTTTGCTGTTTCGATTTCGATTGCGAGCGATGCGAATGCGATGGAGTTTCCTATTCAAATTACTTTTAATCCCAACTATTCATATCTTGCACTATCTTTTCTCCACCAATTATCATAGTTCGATTTCGATTGCGTTTGAGTTTCGATTGTGATTCGATTGATTACCACATATAACATAAATAAACATGCACAAGTAACACATAAGGCATACACACGTATAACAATAACCAAAATGCGTCATTCGAGTTGCGAGTGCGATTGAGATAGCGATGTCGATTAAATTGGATTGATTAGCGTTTAGTTGACTTTATCGCATTGTTACTTCCTATAGTTCACAGTCGTAAGTCGATTAAATAGCGAATAACATACGTCGATTATTGTGATTATTAACACTTACTCCACATAATACAACTAAAATAAACACATAAAAGAAATACACTACTAGTCAAGTCGCGCGAAATCGGTCGTTGACTTTGACCTTGACTTCAGAAACACAGGGTGTTACATTCATCGTCGAGCACACTCAGCGTTTTCCGGGCGGCGAGAAGAGAGAAGTTAAAATTACTAACTACATACTATCCTTGCACCAAAACACACCTCACAATCTCGCAACTCTCATCATCCGTTTTATTTGGTTATCATTAACGCCATCGTCATTCTTATTAAATCATCATCGTCACACCTCCCAAGTGCGTATCTTTGTGGGGGTGGAAGGGAGCGACCGACCCCCCCCCCCCCCAAACTTTTCGCTTAATAGTGGAGAGTATATAGTTTTCGTATAGAAATTTTTGGGTATATACGTTTTTGACCCCGCGATTTTATAGAAATTTTTGGTATATACGTTTTCAACCCCCCGTCAGAAAGCTCAAGCTTTTCCACGCTACATGATCTACCACACTAGTTAAAGACATATAGGGAATCAAATCATCAATGCACAACGATTTTTATAAAAAACGACTAGGAGCTAGACATGAACAATACAAAGCGGTAGCATCAATGAAAATTCATATTACACCAATCTCCCAATTAACTTTTTTTTTTTTTTAACGGCCAAGAATCTCATGTGCAAACCATCCCTGCTCGGGGCTATATTTTTTAGTGTTGTCACTTAAACCCGAAACTTTCAAAAGCCTAGTTGCCTAGGTATTCTAAAAAAGGCCCTCTTTGCCAATAATCTAGTATTAGCGTTTAGGAAATTTCTACTTAATTCCCTTGTTAAGAAAAGGTATTCCCCTACAAACTTTTTTGCTAAAGATTATATCTCCCTTATTTATAAAGAGCAAAAACCCATATAGTATAGAACTAATCCGAATAAGGTAATGGAAACCTGGAGCTCCATTTCAAATGGCTAATCCTGAAGTATAAACAAACCAAATCTAGCACAATGCTCAAACCCATGAAATATAAAACTAAACCCATTTATAGAAACCAACATGTTTGTCTCGAAACAATTCAAGAAAGTACCATATTTTCTGTTTCTATCCCCGTTTATGGTGAATACTTTTTTCCGACGCCCCAGAACGACCAAATCAAGAAAGTACGATGATCTTTGTACCTTAATTTGGTCGTTCTAGCTCCAGAAAGTTGTGTATCCTTTTTGATGGTTATGCTCAAATTATGTACAAGATCTTCAACTAAGCGAAGATCCGATGCAAACCCATCTTTACCCGACAAATCTGAAAAACGAAAGAAAAAAGACAAGTTTTTTTTTTTGTGCAGAAATTCTAACACGGAAGATCAGATCATTTCTCGACTATTTTTGGACCGTTGTACATAGCTGCAACCACCGATAAGCTTGCGGGCTTATCTATCTCTTCAAGCCATGCATGGTCTTCAATCTTCTCACCATCGGGCAACTTTTTATCGTCAACTGTTATACGATTAAAAAGTTAAGATTTTTATGAGTTACTTAAGGAAATAAAAGAGTGTAAATTTGGTTAGTTGAGGAGAGTAAAGGGTAATAAAAGACCTGAGAAACAAGTGAAAGGATGAGTGCGATAGTATTGGCAATGTCGCCCTTCGGGATCGCAGTATGGCGGGCCAAGAACATCAAGAACGGCACATGATGTGATGGCTGTAAAGCAATGCATGTTACCACCATCAGTCGGGTAAAGAATTGATGTGTTGCATGGGGCAGTGAAGGCGGAGTTGACTTTGAGCTTTGCCAAGCGTACGCTGACAGGGGTCACTTCACCTGTAAAATAGGGGTGCATGAGTTTTGTTTAATATATCCAATGTCAACAAAGTGTGGGGCAAGATGTGTTTCAGGTCAACCCAACTCGTTTTGACTAGTAAAAAAGTATGTGTTTTGACTTGAGCCCGTTACTCAATCGGCCTATTTTGCCATATATAGACGGACCACTTGGTCGTCGTCACGTCATAATCATGTGCATGGGCTAATTTTATATTTTTTTCTAGAGTAAAATGCCATTTTGACCCTGAGTATTGGTCAGTTTTGCCACTTTCGTCCAAAGGTTTGTTTTTCCGCATCTGGGTCTAAAAGGATTAAAATCTTGCCAGTTTCATCTGGCTCGTTAACTCCATTCATTTTTCTACCTTAAGGGTATTTTCGTCTTTTTTGTTAACCAAAAGGGCAATTCGGTCATTTTAACTTATGTATAAGCATTTAGCATAATGTACAAGTATTGCCTTTAAGTGAAAAAGGCTGAATTGCCCTTTAAGTTACCAAAAAAGACAGGAATACCCCTACCTTAACCGAGAAAAATAGACGAAGTTAACGAGCTGGATGAAAATGGCAAGATATCAAACCTTTTGGATCGAGATGCGAAAAAACAAACCTTTGGACGAAAGTCGCAAAACTGACCAAACCTGAGGGACGAAAATGACATTTTACTCTTTTTTCTATTTCGTTACGTGATGGAACTTACTACTATCGGAATCACATTAACAAGGAAAAAAAAAAAAAAAGAACTCACCCTTTGATAAATCAGCTTCAGGAGTAGAAACTGTAGCACCATCATCCACCCAATCATATGCTTTGATATGCATGGTTCCAAACAGAAGCTTACTAAAAACCGTCATTTGAGGGTGGTTATGGAGCGGCAGGACACCCGACGGAGGCAAAAGAAAAATCCCAATCTGAAACGATGAAACGTAATCAATAAAAACGACCCACATTTTCCATCTTTGTTTTTAAGTATAGAGATTTTAGTTTGATAGGTATGAAGTATGAAAATTTACAATAAAACGTACCGAAAATTTGTCACAATGAGAAAGGTGTAGGTATGTGATTTTAGGAAATGTTGAGGTTTCTTTAACCTTGAAATAGGGCATATTAGGCGATACACCGACATCTGGTGTGGTAATTCCGTCTGAAAAATAAATATAAAATAATAAAATTCAGCAGTTATCTTCTTAACCCCATAATCATATTAAGCTGTTACTTTTCAAGAGATTTAATCGGTCAAAGTGTGGGTGGAAGTCAAATTAGACAACCTATATATAAGCATGCCAGTGTTTACATATTTAAAGTCAATCTTAAAAGTTAAACCTAACACAGAAGATCAACAATATGATGCTTATAGAAACAGTTTATGCATTGCAGAATTAAGTTTTGTGAACATTTTGTACGGTAAACGGGTTGGGCTGACCCAAAATAAACAAAAATGCCAGATATTTAAATGGTTCATCGGCAACACACACCAAAACAAGCATCATCTCTACCAGCTTAACCAACAAAATATTGCACGCAATTTCATTCGGTTTGATAGATGTTGCCGACGAAAGATTCGGTCATACGATAAGTAATTAATTCCCATCAAAATCTATAGATAACATTATAAGCAGCAGATACGAGATTGAACAAAGCATCAAAGGTTTCCTAATTATAATAAACTTCTATTTTTTTTTCTCTAAATTTCAAGCCTGATGCTTTAAAGCTTTAGCTAAATTAACACCAAGTCAAAATGGACTAATTTCAAAATTTAATTCAAAATTTAACTAAACAAACTACAAGAAATCAAAATATCAAATTGAACAAACTGATTGAAAAGATAAGCCAAATTAAACCCAACCCTCACAAACATTGTTGTCAATAGCTAGCGTAGCGATCGCTATAGCGCGCTATGTAGTGTATAGGTCTAGGCTCGCCATTAGGGTTGTAGTGACATAGCGACAGATAGCGATAGTTTTGTTCTAAATATAAATAGCAATTAAATACAACTATAAAATAGTTGGATTTTAGGTTTTTTTGTTAAATATACACGTAAAATAGCATATATATATATATATGTATATATTTTGATATAATATACATATAAAATTTAAAAAAATTCTAGTGTATCGCGCCGCCCACTATTTATCGTTATTCGCAATGTAAGCACATAAGTAGCTTATCGCTATTTGTCGCTATTCGGCGTTAACAGCTACGCTCACAAATAAAAACAACCCACATATCAAAATGCACTATTTTTATCATAGATTCAACCTCAAGAACATCAAATTTGAACAAATTCATTAAAAAGACAGTCAAACTAAATCCAACCCTCTCCAATCAAAACAACCCCAATATCAAAATGCATTCTTGATCATAGACACAAGCTCATAACATTCAAAACTGAACAAAATCATTAACAAGACACTCAAATTAAACCCAACCCTCACAAATCAAAACACCCCACATATCAAAATGCATTCTTGATCACAAATCCAATATCAAAAACATAATAAATCATCAATCAGACAAAGATCCATTTGATAAAACCAATAACCCAACATCAAAAACAAATATAAAAAAATTATAAAAAAAACTTACTTAAAATTTGTTTTAGCCTTTCAATACCCTCCACAGAAGGAACAACCCCAGGACCACAATCAGCAAACACCTCTCTACATGTATCATAAAGCTTCTGAACTACTGAAAGTTTCTTCTTCTGTCTCACCCTCCTCTTCTTCCTTTCACCTGACACTTTCTCCATCCCCATTTATCCAAATATCCAAAAATCCAAACTGGGTATTATAAAAAAACACAACTTTTATAAATAACTGTGTGTGAATACCCAAAGGGGATAAAAAAGTTTCGATCTTGATGTTAAAGAAACAGAAAAAGATGGGGACAAGACAGGAAAAGTGGAACAGAAGCAGATGAAATGGTACTTTGGTGTGATGATTTTTGGTGAAGATGTCAGTGTGATTGAGAGGGTTTTAATGGGGTGAAAAGATAATAAAGATGATGATGATTCTTTGTAGTTTGGTCGGAAAAGGTTATTAAGATAGAGTTGATTTGGATGAATACCAGGGGCCATGGTTTTGGTTTTTCCAGTGGGCAGTTTCCAACAGCGGATTTGTTATGTATTTATTGCTCCATAATTCAACCTTGATATTTATTTTTTATGTTTCTTTATTGAAGAGGCATGGAAAAAGTGTGGCAAGGGTTTGAGTGGGCTGTGGGGTATTTTAAGTTGTTCATACATAATTAGGGTTGTAAATGTAAATGTATCATTCTTGACACGATTCGTTACCCGACATGAAAAAACAGGTTTGGGTCAACTAACACGACCCTTTTAAAAAAATGGTCCGGGTTCGGGTTAGCTTGTATAAAAACGGGTCTGGTTCGAGCTGGCCCGTATAAAAACGAGTCGAGTTCGGGTTGGCCCGTATATAAACGGGTTGACCCATTAACCCGTTTAACTATTTAGATAAAAATCTTTTATATTTTTGTTTTTCCGGTTTCTATTTTACAGGTTAGTTATAACAATGTTAATTTTGACACATTATATTATTTATTTATCATACTCATCATTAAACTTGTTATCGATAACCCGCTTAATACCGAACAACTCGTTTATAAATCGTTAACTTATATCACTCATTTAAAAATATGGGTTAAACAGGTCGGGTTCAGGTTGACCCGAATTAATACGGGTCGGGTTAGGGTTGAAATCTTTGACCCGAATAATAATATGGGTTGGGTTTGGGTTGAACATTTCAACCCACCAACCCGTAACTCGTCAACCCGCCAACCCATCAACCCGACACGATTGCCACCCCTATGAACAGTCAACGAATAATTTATGAACCGTTTGATGAAAAGTTTGTTTGTATTCGTTCGTTTAATAAATGAATAAATACGAACAAGAAGTTTCGTTCGATAAGTTAAACAAATGAACATGAACAAAGATCGCGTTCATTCAGTTATGTTCGTTAATGTTCGGTTATGTTCATTTATGTTCGATTGTTAAATGTTTTTTATGTAGTAATTTTATATTATTGGTTTTAATTTAAAAAAAAAATTGAAACTATAGTTATACTATAGCCTCCGCCAACATCACTCATTTGAACATTTCAATTTAGTTTGCGTTAAAGTTTAACAAACTAGTTAATTTTTGTGTTAATTATGTCAACTATACCTACCTTAGTTTTGCTATTTGTGGAAATTTTAATGGGTAAATTGATGATGGTGATGTTTGGATAGATATTAACTACTTGTTTATTTTTGGTGGATTATTCGCAATCTTTCTCGTAAAAAATGCATATTTTAATTTAAAATAAATATATAACTTTCAGTTGTGTTCACTATGTTCATGAACTTGTTTTTGTGTCTCTTTGTGTTCACATAAACTGTTCATGAACATGTTAATTTCCTTAATGAATGAACACAAACAATAAATCTCTTTCGGTAAGCGTCCGTGAATCATGGATGAGCATATCCATTCCTTATCAAACGAACTCGAACAAGGCCTTGTTCGTGTTCGTGTTCGGTTCATTTACAGCCTTATACGTAGTGTCAAAACTCAAATCTAATAATGACTTAGGTGGTGTTTGTTTTTCTAAAAAAGATCTGTCCAGGCTCTTCTGTCTACGCCGCGCAGACCACACGCAGACATTGTTATTTGCAGACTGTTTGTTTTTTCGAAGACGTTTTATTAAAAAAAACGTATGCGCGAACTCTTCTTGGTGCAGACTTGACCCAACCACTTATAAGATATTTTAAGGTTTGCAGAGGGTTAAACACCACCACCCACCACCACCGTCCATCAACATCACCACCACCACCATCGTCCACCACCCACCACCGTCCATCATCACCGCCACCACCACCACCCACCACCACCACCACCACCCACCACCACCATCTACCACCACCACCGTCCACCACCCACCACCACCGTTCGTACACCACCACCAGTTTATTTTTTAAGTCTACATACGTTAAAAAACAAACAACCTTCTTCTTGCAGACTGCAGAGGTTTGGTCAACCTCTTCTTCTAGATATGTCTGCAGATGTGGTCCGCAGATTACAGATATTTTACCTCTTAAGAAACAAACAGCACCTTAATGTACAACTAGTGGGATTTTTTCTGTGCTACACGGGACGGGTATTTGTTTGCTATGACACATGTATGATACTGGCATTTGTAACCTAACGAGAGAAAAAAACAAGGCCAAATTTTATTTTACGTCCTTTAAGATTAAACGAAGTTGTAGGCGTTGTCCTTTAACTATGAAATTTACACCGGATGTCCTTTAAGTTACCATATTCCATCAGGCGGTGTCCTTGTGACGTGTGCGTATATATACGTATTTTTACAATGAATTTTACACACGAACTCGGTTTTAATATTTATAAAAATTATTTATACATTAACATTAAAACACACACAATAAGGACAGGTGTAGCTAGGGCTGCAAACGAAAAAAACGTTCGGCGAACAGTTCGTGAACCGTTCGGCAGGAAGTTCGTTTGTTTATTAAACAAACGAACACGAACAAAAAATTTCGGTTGTTTAGGTAAATGAACAAACATGAACAGAGGTCACGTTCGTTCGTTTATGTTCGTGAACGTTTGCTAACGTGTTCGATAGTTCATTATTTTTTTTAGTTTTTATATTTTATTTTAATACTTTAAAATTTTGACAAATAAAATATGTAATAAGTGTCAATGTATTATATCTTCTGCTCATAAACTCTTGTTTGTGTTCGTTTGTTTCCATTTGTATTCATGAATATTAATTTGTCCTCATTTGTGTTCATCAACGTTCATTTTCGTTCGTTATCAAAAATTAACAAGCAAACACAAACGAACACGAAAAAGTTCATTTCCTTATCACACAAACATAACATCTCGTTCGGTAAGTGTTCATAAACAGTTCGTGAACACATATATTTCTTAACAAATGAACATGAACAATGTCTTGTTCGTGTTCGTTCGGTTCGTTTGCAGCCCTAGGTGTACCCTATCATATATGTAGTAAAGTATAGGTAAGAACCAGAGATCGATCCATGGACACGGGCGGACACATAAGTACCAAACCGTTGTCATTGGTTTACCGGTAAAAAGATAGGTGAATGAGGTTTTTTAACAAAAATTATCTAAACTATATTTTAAAACTCAAAAGACTCCAAATACAAAAATATATGTTATATTGTTTCGCAAACAATCTAAGCATGTTAACTAAGCCCACACGTTACGAAGGCACTTGATCAATCTTCCAATTATATAGACAATTAGTATCCCTTTCGGGAATCCTAACATGTTAATCCTTTAGAAAGTTAACGTGATAAACACACTTTAACCACCTAAAATCATTCATTAGATAGCTATTGATATATTTTCATGCAAATCTTCTAAAAATAAGTTAGTCATTCGTTAAGAGTGTGAGTGCATAATGTCTATCACCTCCGTCAATCGTGCTTCGTAGCAGAAACAGAACAAGATAAAGTTTAAACGAATGAATATTATAGGAAGAAGTCCATTCGGACGGATGGAGTATTGCCCATCCGGACGGATAGAGTTAATTAGTGAAGGAGCCTTCATTTAAGTGAGTCTATAAATTGGAGTGTCTTGTGTTTCATTTAGAACTTTTGCCACTTTGTATTCTTGAAAAGCTTTGAAGTCTAGAGAGAGAAAGTAGCAAAAGAGGTGATTCAAGGTGTAAACATTGTCAAATCTATAATCGAATCATTGTTAATTACGTTCTTGTGTTCGGTCTACACACACGAATTCCGCACGTCGTACGTGTCATTCGCAATCGTTCGGAAGTCAAATCCGATCCTAAAACGTGTTCACAAAGAATTTTCTAACCTCACTTGTTAGGATCCGAGTTTGGTTTTGATTGTGTTTTATGTTTGAATTAAGATGAACAATGAACAAGTAGTGCATCGGAATAAAGATGGTAACAAACTTTTCACAATCAAACAGGAGAATTGCTTTTAACACACATTTTCAACAAAGAACCGAATGATTGAATTTATTTCATCAACGATTACAATTGCATGCATGTAACAAACTCCCCCTCAGCCTGAGATCACAGTGATTTGTTCGTGTAGGAAGAAAGACAGTGAAGAGCTAATAGAACAGTACAGGGTACTGTTCTATTTATAGGCACAGACAAACCACTGTGGCATCTTTGCTGACGTCACCATGAAAGTGACATCTAACCTCCTAACAAACTCTAACAACTGATCTGATACAACCACTACTAAAGCTAACTACTGATTACATATATTACATAAGTAAAACTAAACTATTGCTACATCCTTCCACTATTGTGACTCCAGCAGTACTTGATATAAACCAGCAGAGCTTGACCCATAGCAGTAGATTGAAACAGCAGGGCTTTAGTCTTCATCAGTCTTTGACTTGATCAACAGTTATAGGTCCGCAGTTGTAATGATCAGTGGATTGGAGGTCATCAGATGTTGAAACCACTTTCAAAGGAAGAGACTTGTATACATAACATCTGCTTATTCTGGATCCACTGCTCTGATCCAGTTTTGGCTTTAATTATATGTTCCTCTAATAGGGTTCAATCCCAACAATCTCCCCTGGAACAGATAATGCCAAAACCCTTCATTATTTGTAGATCTTTATTACCTCATCAACAGTTCCCTTATTTGGCCTTTGAGTTGTAACTCAAAGTCTAAGGCATCTATGTCATCTTCATCCCTACAAAGTAGAAGATCAAGGAGATCCTGCAAATCTTCAATACTAAGGCCAAGTGATTGTTCCCTTGTTATTTTCTTCACGTCTCCACTAGAGTTGATCACAGTCAGTAGATGGGTCTGTTTGTCAGTTTTCCATTTTAGTACTTTTGAGTCTGGTGGGTTTCTTGGGAGATTTTTATTAGATGATGAGTTTGGTGATGCTGGCCTTGTGATGACTGACTGAGCACTGCTTGCAGGTTGATTCAATCCAAGAGTTTCTGCTATCATCTTCTTAATACCCTCTTTTACAAGGTCATATTGATGTGCGTGAAGTGTTATATATATTAGGTGTATATTTTAAGCCCCTTTAACACTTATTTTAGCCAAGTTTTAAATTTATAAAACACGATATTTCACTAACACTAAACACACATATGGGCAAGTGCACCCATCGTGAGCGTAGTATAGTGTTGGTAAGATACCGAGGTCGTCCAAGGACACAAGAGCTTTTAGTACCGGTTTATCCTCAACGTCTAATTAAAATAAAAAGTTTAGAAAAAGATTTTTAAACTAAGAAAAATAAAAACTAACTAAAATGCTGAAAATAAAAATAAAATAAAAAACAGATAGACAAGATGAATCACTTTGTTCCGACTCGTATCTAGTATAACCTTTGATTATTTCCGCACTTTTGCACATAATTAAGAGATTATCTTAGTTATTGTAGTAGGCCCCTCTTTTGAAGGTGACGTTACCCTCACCCCAGTAGTTTGAGTCAGCAAGGATACAATCCTAAAAGGGTGGATTATTGGAAGATAATGAATTAAGTTATTAATGCAATATTATGGTAGGCCCCACTTTTGGCGGTGACGTTACCCTCGGCTAAGTAGTCTGAGTCAGCAGGGATACAGTCCTAAATAGCCGGGTTATAGTATTAATAGTAGTTAACTTATGAGGGGATCAAAGAGTTTGGACCCCCGCCATCTGATGCGTGCGAAGTGTTATATATATTAGGTGTATATTTTAAGCCCTTTTTAACACTTATTTTAGCCAAGTTTTAAATTTATAAAACACGATATTTCACTAACACTAAACACACATATGGGCAAGTGCACCCATCGTTGAGTGTAGTATAGCGTTGGTAAGATACCGAGGTCGTCCAAGGACACAAGAGCTTTTAATACCGGTTTATCCTCAACGTCTAACCAAAATAAAAGTTTAGAAAAATATTTTAAACTAAGAAAAATAAAACTAACTAAAATGCTGAAAATAAAAATAAAATAAAAACAGATAGACAAGATGAATCACTTGGTTCCGACTCGTATCTAGTATAACCTTTGATTATTTCCGCACTTTTGCACATGATTAAGAGATTATCTTAGTTATTGTAGTAGGCCCCTCTTTTGAAGGTGACGTTACCCTCACCCTAGTAGTTTGAGTCAGCAGGGATACAATCCTAAAGGGGTGGATTATTGGAAGATAATGAATTAAGTTATTAATGCAATATTGTGGAAGGCCCCGCTTTTGGCGGTGACGTTACCCTAGGCTAAGTAGTCTGAGTCAGCAGGGATACAGTCCTAAGTAGCCGGGTTATAGTATTAATAGTAGTTAACTTATGAGGGGATCAAAGAGTTTGGACCCCCGCCATCCAATACCGTGAAGTATTGAAGGAGGTCCTACTAAATTTGACCCAGGTCCATTGCAGGACCTCTAAACGCTGAACAATGGCAAGACCTTTACCAAACCATTCCCTTAACCCCCTACCAGGTAGCCAACATACCTCCATATAGACCGTGGAGATATGAATGGTGAAAATCCTTTATTTTATATAGACAGTAAAATAATGCCAAGACACCACGGACAAACGATAAGGAAAGATCACCTTCAACATAAGTAACTAGTTATTAAAGTCATTAATACAAAACCAAATAAAAAGTGCAAAAGATTAGAAATAATAAGTATTATACTAGACACTTTGTCTTCACCAAGTGATGTAAGAGACTTAGGCAAACATGGCCTTGATTGTCAAGAACTCTTACGATCAATCTTGGATCCCGAGACGACTCACACACTCTACGATGGACAATGGATGATGGTGGTGGATGATGGTGTTGTGATGGTGGTGGGTGGTGGATGAAGTGTGAGAGAGGTGGTGTGCCAAGGGATGAGATGAAATGAATCCAAGCACTCCTATTTATAGGCTGAACAGAGAGCTGGACACGGCCCCGTGTCCGCTGGACACGGCCCCGTGTCCGTCTGACACTCTCTCTCCTCATTAATTGTAATTCGCAATTACAATAAATGCGCCTGCTGTACTTTCGACACGCCCCCGTGTCCGCTGAGCACGTCCCCGTGATGGGCAATAAAAGCTTCTATAGGTTTGTCTTTTCTGCTGCTTCTTGGGCACGGCCCCGTGCTGGCTGAGCACGGGGCGTGTTCAGCCATCTGTTTTCTCTATTTTGCTTTGGAAGGTGCCGTTGAGGGTTCGGGCAGTCCACTAATGTTCCTTTTCTTGTATTTATGTTGGATTTAGCTGTCTTTTTGCTTCTTTTGCGTTCTTCAGCTCATTTAATCCTGAAAATACAAAAGGAAGACAAAAACACTCTTTTTCCAATATTAGTACTAAAAAAGGGTTAGTTTTATGCCTCATTTGATGTAATTTATATGTTGCATTTTACACACATCAAATACCCCCACACTTGAACTTTTGCTTGTCCTCAAGCAAAACTCTTTAATATGTGGCTTACACTCCCAAATGGAATAGGTAGAAGAGAAGGTTTTGGGCTTGTCGTCGAGTGTCGGGATTTCCAAGATCTTTTTGGGTTTTATTTTTATTTATTTACACTCCTATTCGTAATGATTTATTTAGAACTGTTCATAAAAGAAATTACTTATTTGGGCATAACATTCCTTTTTTTAAAATTCTATTTATATACAAGTTCACATACCTCGCGGGGAAATCACTCACACTCGGCCGAAAGTGTATTTTTAGTGAATCACTCGAGAGCGACACGGAACTTATTCCTACCATAGGCTTGCCAAGAAATCAATCCTCCTCCTTTTTAACTTTTATACCTTTGTAGATATCAAGAGGACTTTGTGGGTTAAGGGTTGGCTAGGGTTAAAGGTAGGTGGTTGGGTAAGTGGTTAGTAGAAAAAAAAGGCTAAAAGCGTAACAAGTGTCGGTCTTTGTATTTTTGCAACTTTTTGTTTTTGATGAAGCTTTTATTCAAACAAAGTTATTTTTGATTACTTTGTTTGTTTATTTTCTTTTTGCTTCATCATTTATCAAATTTTTTTTTTTTTTTTTTTACGAAGAACCGAACTTGTTACTAAAATAAAGGGTTTAAAAATGAAAAAGGTTTTGGTGGGTGAAAAGGTTTTTTGTTTGGGTGATGAAACGAAAAGGCTTAGGCTCAAAGGGGCTAACTAGGGGGATTTTTGGGTAGGTGGTAAAAGAAAAAGAAAAATAATGGTGTAGAAATGAAAAAGGTTAGTCCTAATGCCTCCATCATTTACTTACTCGGGTTTAAGTTGATAAGGACCGGGAATGTATTGTCATGGCAAGTTCTAGAGTCGTAAGAACCAAGCAGCTATTCACACAAGAAACGAAAAATGAGCATTTAGTCAAATGATATGTAATTGTGTGCTCAATAAAGGCTCAAAACTCACTTTTGTGGGAATGGGTTTTTATGTGATCAAGTATATATAATCAGATTTTAAATAAGTTTGTCATGCCTTTTCATAATTTTCTTATGTTGGTTCTTTTTATCACTACGCTATCGGTTGTAAATTTGTAAAAATATAACCTTTTTGAGAACTTGAATTTCCCGAGTTAAACCTAGACAAGTAAAAAAAATGAAATTTTTGAAAAAAATTTGGGGTGATTAGCGGTTCCAATAGAGTTTTGTGTAAGGCTTGTATTTAGGACTTGCAAAATTCAAGGTTTTAGCATCCCCCCCACACTTAAATTACACATTGTCCTCAATGTGTCCCAAAAATAAATTTTTAGGTTGATTAGATGTGTAAAATAGTGTTTAAAAAGCAAAAATTTGTGTTACTGGGCACTGAACACGGCCCCGTGTTAACCGGGCACGGCCCCGTGTTCAAGTGCCAGTAACAAAATTGAAATAAGAGAAACAGAAGTCTGGACACGGGGGCGTGTTGAGTGAACACGGCCCGTGTCCAGGTACCTGTACTGGGCGTTTTTCTGCAGGTGGTTCGACACGGGGCCGTGTTGGTTGAGCACGGCCCGTGTTGAACCTTCTGAAATGGAGAAAATTGTCGGGTTGCCTCGTTCTTGTGCATGGGATCATTTTTCTTGTTCCCCTTTTCATCCTTTACCACCATGAGTGTGTTTTATTCCTGAAAATTAACTAGAAAACATAAAAACTAATCTAAATTAAACTAAGGATAGTTCCGTGGAATGCCTCCATGGTGCGCCACGTTTATAAGGGTCCTTGGCTAGACCCAAAGCCTGGTCATATGTTACCCAAGTGGGATGTGTTGCATCCCATGTTACACCGTCGGAGAGCGTCATCCAAGCTTGAGTCTATGACCTTCATGTAGTTGACCGGATCTTCTTCCTCTACTCGCTTTCCACATTCAAATTTCACTTCCTCATCCCCAAACTTCAATGTTAGAGTTCCGTCATTCATATCCACCAATGCTTGAGCGGTGGCTAGGAATGGCCTCCCGAGGATGAGAGGAACCTCGGTGTCTTCTTCCATGTCTAGGATAACAAAGTCGGTTGGAAAGACGAATTTGTCGACCTTGACTAGCAGATTTTCGGTGACCCCATGTGGGAATTTGACGGACCTGTCGGCGAGTTGTATGCTCATCTTTGTAGGGCTTGTTGTTCCTAGGCCGAGTCGCTTGAACATTGAGGTGGGCATGAGGTTGATGCTAGCCCCAAGATCGGCTAAAGCATTTCGGACGGGGGACTCCCCAATCGAACAAGGGATTGTGAAGCTCCCGGGGTCGATTTTCTTTTGTGGAAGTTTGTTGAGTACTAGAGCTGAGCATTCTTCGCCTAGGTTAACTAATTGCAATGATTCAATTTTCCTTTTGTGAGTGAGGAAATCCCTCATGAATTTTGCATATTTAGGCATTTGGGTTAGGACCTCAATAAAAGGAATATTAACATGCAATTGTTTTAGCAAGCTTTCGAACTTTGCGAATTGCTCATCGGTCTTTTGATGATTTAACCTACCGGGGTACGGGATTGGAGGAGTCTTAGTGGGCTCTTGATTTGGTGTAGAAGCCTTTTCTGGCGCAGGGGGAGTCACAGGCTGGCTAGAATGGCTTCTTTCATTTGGCGGCAATGGAGCATCCTCAGGACCCACGGTTCGATTTCTTAATGTGATGAGATGGACTTGTGCCTTTGGGTTTGGTTCGGTATTACTGGGTAATGCGCCTTGTGGTCTCTCGGAGAAATTTTGAGCTAGTTGATTTAATTGTTTTTCAACGTTTTGAATGCTAGCTTGTTGGTTTCTGAAATTCGATTCCAATTGTTGAAATCGATCCGAGTTCTTCTTTTCAGTGTTAGAGATGAGGCGAGATACGGTATCTTCAAGCCTTTCTCTTCCACCTTGTTGTTGAGGAAAATTTTGTTGAAAATTAGTTCGTTGGTTTTGTTGGTTACTACTATTTCCGGGATCTCTCCAACCAAGATTTGGGTGGTTACGCCATCCTTGGTTGTAGGTACCCGTTGGAGGACCCGACGGCCTAGGTCTATTATCCATGTAGTTTACCGTTTCAGTTTGTTCATCTAATTCTTTCATGCAACTCCAATTTTCATGTGACCCACCACACCCTTCACAAGCCATAACCGAGGCCGTTTTTGTCATTTCTAGCCTTTTGATTTTTGAAGAGAGGGCCTCGATTTGGGCTTGTAAAGAGGTGCTTTCATCAACCTTATGGGCGCCCGGGGCAATAGATTTATTACCTCGGGGAGTGTGCCATTGAAAATTGGTTTGAGCAATTTCCTCAATTTGGTTATATATTTCATTTGGGCGACAATTACCTAAGAGTCCCCCGGAGCTTGAATCAAGTGTTTGTCTTGTGTGTGGCAACAATCCATTGTAGAAAGTGGATACTTGTTGCCATATCGCTAGACCATGGTGAGGACACTTTCTTAGAAGCTCCTTGAACCTTTCCCAAGTTTCATATAAGGATTCCCCATCCTCTTGTGAGTATGTATTAATTTTAGTCATTAATTTAGCCGTTTTAGCAGGAGTGAAATACTTATACAAAAACTTTTGGGCGAGTTCATCCCAGGTGTTTACCGACCCAGCTGGGAGGGTGTTAAGCCAAGCCTTAGCCCGGTCTTTTAGTGAAAAAGGAAACATCCGAAGGCGGATGGCGTCATTTGATGCTCCATTGATCCGAAAAGTATCACATATTTCTAAGAAGTTAGTAATATGTAGATGGGGATCCTCGTCCGCAAGCCCGTGGAAGGTTGCGGAGTTTTGGAGCATTTGTATCAAATGCGGCCGAAGTTCGAAGTTGTTGGCCTCGACATTCGGGGCATTGATAGCGGCGCCAAGATTGCCTACGGTAGGCCGTAGGTAATCCATGAGGGTACGTTGGTCCGCCATTGGAAGTGGGTCCCCCGAAACTTTCTCTTGATTTTTAGCTTTTAATCTTTTTCTGAGAAAGCGCTCGGGTTCTTCTAGGGGTTCTTTTATGTCTCTACTAGAACTGGAGCTCATGCACTACGTAGGAGGTTCAAATGTGGCGCCTGGGTTCCAAGTCCTGCAACAAAAACAGAAAAGAACGCTGGTCAGAATGTTCACCACGGCCCCGTGTTCAATGAACACGGCCCGTGTTCAGAGGCGCAGTAATTGATTTCTGGATCCCTGTTACTGGGAGTTGGACACGACCCCGTGTTGCACCGACACGGCCCCGTGTTCAGCTCTCTGTAACTCAGAAAATAAAAACTGCCAGTGATGATTGCTGGGCACGGCCCGTGTCTGACCGGGCACGGCCCGTGCTGAGCGCTGCAGAAGCTGAAAAACTAAGAAAATCCTAAAAAAAAAATAAAAAGAAAAACAAAAGATGATTAGGCCGTTGATTCCTAACTTTCTTAAAATCCTTGTGTCCCCGGCAGCGGCGCCAAAAACTTGATGCGTGCGAAGTGTTATATATATTAGGTGTATATTTTAAGCCCTTTTTAACACTTATTTTAGCCAAGTTTTAAATTTATAAAACACGATATTTCACTAACACTAAACACACATATGGGCAAGTGCACCCATCGTTGAGTGTAGTATAGCGTTGGTAAGATACCGAGGTCGTCCAAGGACACAAGAGCTTTTAATACCGGTTTATCCTCAACGTCTAACCAAAATAAAAGTTTAGAAAAATATTTTAAACTAAGAAAAATAAAACTAACTAAAATGCTGAAAATAAAAATAAAATAAAAACAGATAGACAAGATGAATCACTTGGTTCCGACTCGTATCTAGTATAACCTTTGATTATTTCCGCACTTTTGCACATGATTAAGAGATTATTTTAGTTATTGTAGTAGGCCCCTCTTTTGAAGGTGACGTTACCCTCACCCTAGTAGTTTGAGTCAGCAGGGATACAATCCTAAAGGGGTGGATTATTGGAAGATAATGAATTAAGTTATTAATGCAATATTGTGGTAGGCCCCGCTTTTGGCGGTGACGTTACCCTCGGCTAAGTAGTCTGAGTCAGCAGGGATACAGTCCTAAGTAGCCGGGTTATAGTATTAATAGTAGTTAACTTATGAGGGGATCAAAGAGTTTGGACCCCCGCCATCCAATACCATGAAGTATTGAAGGAGGTCCTACTAAATTTGACCCAGGTCCATTGCAGGACCTCTAAACGCTGAACAATGGCAAGACCTTTACCAAACCGTTCCCTTAACCCCCTACCAGGTAGCCAACATACCTCCATATAGACCGTGGAGATATGAATGGTGAAAATCCTTTATTTTATATAGACAGTAAAATAATGCCAAGACACCACGGACAAACGATAAGGAAAGATCACCTTCAACATAAGTTACTAGTTATTAAAGTCATTAATACAAAACCAAATAAAAAGTGCAAAAGATTAGAAATAAAAAGTATTATACTAGACACTTTGTCTTCACCAAGTGATGTAAGAGACTTAGGCAAACATGGCCTTGATTGTCAAGAACTCTTACGATCAATCTTGGATCCCGAGACGACTCACACACTCTACGATGGACAATGGATGATGGTGGTGGATGATGGTGTTGTGATGGTGGTGGGTGGTGGATGAAGTGTGAGAGAGGTGGTGTGCCAAGGGATGAGATGAAATGAATCCAAGCACTCCTATTTATAGGCTGAACAGAGAGCTGGACACGGCCCCGTGTCCGCTGGACACGGCCCCGTGTCCGTCTGACACTCTCTCTCCTCATTAATTGTAATTCGCAATTACAATAAATGCGCCTGCTGTACTTTCGACACGCCCCCGTGTCTGCTGAGCACGGCCCCGTGATGGGCAATAGAAGCTTCTATAGGTTTGTCTTTTCTGCTGCTTCTTGGGCACGGCCCCGTGCTGGCTGAGCACGGGGCGTGTTCAGCCATCTGTTTTCTCTATTTTGCTTTGGAAGGTGCCGTTGAGGGTTCGGGCAGTCCACTAATGTTCCTTTTCTTGTATTTATGTTGGATTTAGCTGTCTTTTTGCTTCTTTTGCGTTCTTGAGCTCATTTAATCCTGAAAATACAAAAGGAAGACAAAAACACTCTTTTTCAATATTAGTACTAAAAAAGGGTTAGTTTTATGCCTCATTTGATGTAATTTATATGTTGCATTTTACACACATCACCATCCAATACCATGAAGCATTGAAGGAGGTCCTACTAAATTTGACCCAGGTCCATTGCAGGACCTCTAAACGCTGAACAATGGCAAGACCTTTACCAAACCGTTCCCTTAACCCCCGACCAGGTAGCTAATATACCTCCATATAGACCGTGGAGATATGAATGGTGAAAATCTTTTATTTTATATAGACAGTAAAATAATGCCAAGACACCACGGACAAACGATAAGGAAAGATCACCTTCAACATAAGTAACTAGTTATTAAAGTCATTAATACAAAACCAAATAAAAAGTGCAAAAGATTAGAAATAAAAAGTATTATACTAGACACTTTGTCTTCACCAAGTGATGTAAGAGACTTAGGCAAACATGGCCTTGATTGTCAAGAACTCTTACGATCAATCTTGGATCCCGAGACGACTCACACACTCTACGATGGACAATGGATGATGGTGGTGGATGATGGTGTTGTGATGGTGGTGGGTGGTGGATGAAGTGTGAGAGAGGTGGTGTGCCAAGGGATGAGTTGAAATGAAACCAAGCACTCCTATTTATAGGCTGAACAGAGGGCTGGGCACGGCCCCGTGTCCGCTGGGCACGGCCCCGTGCCTGTCTGACACTCTCTCTCTTCATTAATTGTAATTCGCAATTACAATTAATGCGCCTGCTGTACTTTCACCACGCCCCCGTGTTCACTGGGCACGGCCCCGTGGTGGGCAATAGAAGCTTCTATAGGTTTGTCTTTTCTGCTGCTTCTTGGGCACGGCCCCGTGCTGGCTGAGCACGGGGCGTGTTCAGTCTTCTGCCTTCTCTATTTTGCTTGGGAAGATGCCGTTGAGGGGTCGGGCAATCCACTTATGTTCCTTTTCTTGTATTTATGTTGGATTTAGCTGTCTTTTTGCTTCTTTTGTGTTTTTGAGCTCATTTAATCCTGAAAATACAAAAGGAAGACAAAAACACTCTTTTTCCAATATTAGTACTTAAAAAGGGTTAGTTTTATGCCTCATTTGATGTAATTTATATGTTGCATTTTACACACATCAAATACCCCCACACTTGAACTTTTGCTTGTCCTCAAGCAAAATTCTTTAATATGTGGCTTACACTCCCAAATGGAACGGGTAGAAGAGAAGGTTTTGGACTTGTCGTAGAGTGTCGAGATATCCGAGATCTTTTTGGGTTTTATTTTTATCTATTTACAATCCTATTCGTAATGATTTATTTAGAACGCTTCATAGGAGAAATTACTTATTTGGGCATAACATGCCTTTTTAAAATTCCATTTATATACAAGTTCACATACCTCACGGGAGAAATCACTCACACTCGGCCGAAGGTGTATTTTTAGTGAATCACTCGAGAGCGGCATGGAACTTATTCCTACCATAGGCTTGCCAAGCAATCAATCCTCCTCCTTTTTAACTTTTATACCTTTGTAAATATCAAGAGGACTTTGTGGGTTAAGGGTTAGGCTTGGGTTAAAGGTAGGTGGTTGGGTTAGTGGTTAGTAGAAAAATGGTGAAAAAGCGTAACAAGTGTCGGTTTTTGTAAGACTTTCTATTTTTGTATCTTTTTATTTTGATGAAGCTTTTATTCAAACAAAGTTATTTTTGATGAACTTGTTTGTTTATTTTCTTTTTGCTTCATCATCAACACATTTTTTTTTTGAACGATCATACGAAAAAACCGAACTTGTTACTAAAACAAAGGGTTAAAAATAAAAAGGTTTTGGTGGGTAAAAGGGTTTTTGGTTTGGGTGATGAAATGAAAAGGTTTAGGCTCAAAGGGGCTAACT
The DNA here is from genome assembly GCA_030545235.1 of Helianthus tuberosus. Lineage (NCBI taxonomy): Eukaryota > Viridiplantae > Streptophyta > Magnoliopsida > Asterales > Asteraceae > Helianthus > Helianthus tuberosus. The sequence continues at coordinate 50,352,113 of CM060371.1, read as the reverse complement.
AGGGGGATTTTTGGGTAGGTGGTAAAAGAAAAAGAAAAATAATGGTGTAGAAAAAAAAGGGTTAGTCCTAATGCCTCCATCATTTACTTACTCGGGTTTAAGTTGATAAGGACCGGGAATGTATCGTAATGGCAAGTTCTAGTGTTGTAAGAACCAAGCGGCTATTCACACAAGAAACGAAAAATGAGCATTTAGTCTAAAGATGTAAATTTGTATGCTCAATAAAGGCTCAAAACTCACTTTTGTGGGAATGGGTTTTTATGTGATCAAGTATATATAATCAAATTTTAACTAAGTTTGCCATGCATTTTCATAATTTTCTTATGTTGGTTCTTTTTATCACTCCGCTATCGGTTGTAAATTTGTAAAAATATAACCTTTTGAGAACTTGAATTTCCCGAGTTAAACCTAGACAAGAAAAAAAATGAAATTTTTGAAAAAATTTGGGGTGATTAGCGGTTCCAATAGAGTTTTGTGTAAGGCTTGTATTTAGGACTTTGCAAAATTCAAGGTTTTAGCATCCCCCCACACTTAAATTACACATTGTCCTCAATGTGTCCCAAAAATAAATTTTTAGGTTGATTAGATGTGTAAAATGGTGTTAAAAAGCAAAAATTTTGTATTACTGGGCGCTGAACACGGCCCCGTGTTGTCCGGGCACGGCCCCGTGTTCAAGTGCCAGTAACAAAATTAAAACAAGAGAAGCAGAAGTCTGGACACGGGGGCGTGTCGGGTGAACACGGCCCGTGTCCAGTTACCTGAACTGGGCGTTTTCCTGCAGGTGATTCAGCACGGGGCCGTGTTGGTTGGGCACGGCCCGTGTTGAACCTTCTGTAATGGAGAGAACTGTCGGGTTGCCTTGTTCTTGTGTATGGGGTCATTTTTCTCGTTCCCCTTTTCATCCCTTACCACCAGGAGTGTGTTTTATTTATTAAAAACCATCCAAACTTTAAAAAACCATCATTTCATTGCATCATAGAGAGACCTTACATAGTCCTAAATTAAGATTAAACTAGATAAAACAAAAACTTAACTAAATAGGTCAGGAGGTACACGAGGTTATCATAGAGAGTTCTACTATTCTAAGAAAATTTCGAGAATAGTTTCCCGATACAGTGGGACTTTTAGCCGAAGGATTTCTTCCCTAAATGTTGTTTAAAGCCATTCTTCGATCTCCCTAGGAAGGAAGAATGCGGCTTCATTTTCCTCCGCAGCTGGTGGCTGAGGGGGAACATTCACCGGGACTCCTTGCACCACTCTCCGCGGAGGTTCTTGGTGCTTGGCGTACCATTCGGCCGGAATGACAACTTCGGGCACCACGTTCCACGCCCTTTGGGTTATTATAGGCACCAAAGGCGGGGAGGCGAGAAGGTTTAACCTCTGGTGCAAGAGGTCTACTTCTCGGAGACAGCCCTCTAGCCCCACCGTAAGATGGTTGATACGGTCGACCAATGCTTCTTCCACTCCTGTCATTTCGTCAATAGCCTCCCTTAGGGCGTAAACATAGTTTACAAGAGAGTCTTCTGCTGTTGAAGATCTCCTCCCTTGTCGGTTACTTCTTGAAGATGATCCGCTTGTTCTGCTTGCCATTTTCTGTGAAAGAAACCGAAGAAAGCTTAATTTTTTACAAAACAGTGCCTCGGACACGGCCCGTGTTTGCTGAGCACGGCCCCGTGTCCATTTGTTTGCAGGATTTTAGGCTAAGGAATCTTGGAGTTTTAAATTATTTTCATGATTTTTATCTGGGTTTTAAGCTTAGATAATTTAAAATAAAGTTATACAACTAACTTTGAACAAGAATCCTTAGCAAATAATCTTACAAACTTCACATAGAGGGTTGGAATCATGGGATTTCCAAGCTTCCATGGAGGAAATGTTGAAATTTTTTTTGAAAGAAGAGGAAATGAATAAAAGTGGAAGGGACAAGATGGTCCTTGAGAACCTTCTTTTAGCACTTACCTAGGATGGTATGAGTGAAGATCCCAGGAATCTCTGTCTATTGAAGTGGTAAAAAATGAGTAGGGATCAGGCTGCATTTAAAGAAAACGACAGCGCACTGGACATGGCCCCGTGTTGACTGGACACGGCCCCGTGTGCAGAGGAAATCCTGACACATTTTGTCCGTATTCTGACAAAATCAGCAGAGAATCTTTTTGGTGAGCACGGGGGCGTGTTGACCTGGGCACGGCCCCGTGTCTGGAGGCTGTCTCATGGAGTTTCGTTACTTCTAAGGATCTCGTCGATATCGGGTGGTTCCTTACTGGTTGGAACAACCCCAAAGTGCCTAATATACCTTAATTGTCCTAGACTAAGGCGAGAACGCAAGAGGTTGTCGGTGAGGGTAATTCCTATTTTCCTTCTAGGTGGACAAGTCCAACCCTTTCCCGGGCTCTCGTTAAAGAAGGTGTATGCCGAATCGCTCAGGTCTATGTATGCATCGAACGAAGTCGATGGAGAGTCCTTCACGGCACAATCGACACAGGGACGACTATCGTCCAAGTCTTTGCTAGGTACGAAGGTATTTTCGGGAGCAACGAGGTTGTCGGAATGCGGTTCCAGCATTTCGTCAGGGTCATCGTCTTGGGGTGGATTAATAAAATCCTTCCTAAGCTCTTTTAACCAATTCAGAATTAGCTCTTCTAGTTGAAATAACTCGTCAAGGAGCATTTCCCCTAGAATATCTGGCTGGGCGCATTTGAGGGAGAAATAGTGCTTATTTTTACTTTCGCCCTTCTTAAGGTTATAAGAAGTCGGTGGGTCCATGTAGTGGGGCCTATAATTTAGAAAGTAGCATTCTACTTCTTTATGTTTGCCACCACATAATTGACACCACGTACCATAAGAGTGCCGAAAGTAAAAACAATTACTATCACTCATGTTTATGTCAGAAATTACCAACCGCCGGGATCTAACGGTTCTGTTTTCAGTAAGTGAATCTTGGGCACGGGGGCGTGTTGAGTGAGCACGGCCCCGTGTTCAGCTTACTGTCTGACGTAAAACAGGATTGCCAGTTCCAATGATTTAGCACGGGGGCGTGTTCAGCGGGCACGACCCGTGCTGAGCTCTGCAGAAGCTGAAAAACTACTAAAATCCTAAAAAAAATGATTAGGCCGTTGATTCCTAACTTTCTTAAAATCCTTGTGTCCCCGGCAACGGCGCCAAAAAATTGATGTGCGTGAAGTGTATATATATTAGGTGTATATTTTAAGCCCCTTTAACACTTATTTCAGCCAAGTTTTAAATTTATAAAACACGATATTTCACTAACACTAAACACACATATGGGCAAGTGCACCCATCGTGAGCGTAGTATAGTGTTGGTAAGATACCGAGGTCGTCCAAGGACACAAGAGCTTTTAGTACCGGTTTATCCTCAACGTCTAATCAAAATAAAAAGTTTAGAAAAAGATTTTTAAACTAAGAAAAATAAAAACTAACTAAAATGCTGAAAATAAAAATAAAATAAAAAACAGATAGACAAGATGAATCACTTGGTTCCGACTCGTATCTAGTATAACCTTTGATTATTTCCGCACTTTTGCACATAATTAAGAGATTATCTTAGTTATTGTAGTAGGCCCCTCTTTTGAAGGTGACGTTACCCTCACCCCAATAGTTTGAGTCAGCAAGGATACAATCCTAAAAGGGTGGATTATTGGAAGATAATGAATTAAGTTATTAATGCAATATTATGGTAGGCCCCGCTTTTGGCGGTGACGTTACCCGCGGCTAAGTAGTCTGAGTCAGCAGGGATACAGTCCTAAATAGCCGGGTTATAGTATTAATAGTAGTTAACTTATGAGGGGATCAAAGAGTTTGGACCCCCGCCATCCAATACCATGAAGCATTGAAGGAGGTCCTACTAAATTTGACCCAGGTCCATTGCAGGACCTCTAAACGCTGAACAATGGCAAGACCTTTACCAAACCGTTCCCTTAACCCCCGACCAGGTAGCCAACATACCTCCATATAGACCGTGGAGATATGAATGGTGAAAATCTTTTATTTTATATAGACAGTAAAGTAATGCCAAGACACCACGGACAAACGATAAGGAAAGATCACCTTCAACATAAGTAACTAGTTATTAAAGTCATTAATACAAAACCAAATAAAAAGTGCAAAAGATTAGAAATAAAAAGTATTATACTAGACACTTTGTCTTCACCAAGTGATGTAAGAGACTTAGGCAAACATGGCCTTGATTGTCAAGAACTCTTACGATCAATCTTGGATCCCGAGACGACTCACACACTCTACGATGGACAATGGATGATGGTGGTGGATGATGGTGTTGTGATGGTGGTGGGTGGTGGATGAAGTGTGAGAGAGGTGGTGTGCCAAGGGATGAGTTGAAATGAAACCAAGCACTCCTATTTATAGGCTGAACAGAGGGCTGGGCACGGCCCCGTGTCCGCTGGGCACGGCCCCGTGCCTGTCTGACACTCTCTCTCCTCATTAATTGTAATTCGCAATTACAATTAATGCGCCTGCTGTACTTTCACCACGCCCCCGTGTTCACTGGGCACGGCCCCGTGGTGGGCAATAGAAGCTTCTATAGGTTTGTCTTTTCTGCTGCTTCTTGGGCACGGCCCCGTGCTGGCTGAGCACGGGGCGTGTTCAGTCTTCTGCCTTCTCTATTTTGCTTGGGAAGATGCCGTTGAGGGGTCGGGCAATCCACTTATGTTCCTTTTCTTGTATTTATGTTGGATTTAGCTGTCTTTTTGCTTCTTTTGTGTTTTTGAGCTCATTTAATCCTGAAAATACAAAAGGAAGACAAAAACACTCTTTTTCCAATACTAGTACTTAAAAAGGGTTAGTTTTATGCCTCATTTGATGTAATTTATATGTTGCATTTTACACACATCACATATCCTGCCATTAATTCTTCCACTGTTTCAGCATCCAACTGTTTTTGTTGTCTTCTTTTATAGATGGCAGCACCAGCTGGAGCAGTGTATCTCCTGATTTGCAGCTTTGATGGTCTTGTTGAAACCTCGGCTTCAGGATAGTCAGGTTCTTGTGGAACCCTTGGATCTTTCTTTCTTAGTTCCTCCAACCTTTTGTAGGTGGTCCTGACTTTGTCTTCTTTCCATCTCATCACTTGATTTTTAGACCCATAATCAGCAGCAATTAGTTCCTCTTTCATTTTCTTCAGCTCCAATGTCTTTTCAGGTACATTCTTTTTATACTTTGACCAATCAGGTGGAGTGTGTTTGACCTTATTCTTGATCATTTCTTGAATCCTGGCTGCTTCACTTTCAAGCTCAGGAATGGCCCACTCTTTGTACATATGTTTTTCCCCCTTATACTTCTTAAAAGCCATGATATTTTCAATGCAGGGTTTCATCTGCTCTTTCTGATATTTGCCTACAAACATTCTTTGCAAACTGCTCTAAGGATCTGACTTGAGTGAGTAGAAATTGATAATGCCTCTGAATTTCTTTGTCAGTTTTTCCTTGTGAGCTTCTCTTAGAAATATCCTCTGCTTGTTGAGCCTTAACTTTCAAATACTCTTCAATGTTGTTAGGCCTAGGATACCCTTCAACTGGTGGCAAACTCCTTTTAGCAGGATCATCCTCAAAGTAGAAGGATTTGATCTCTTCTCTGACTGCTATAAGTTCAAGAGGATATTGAAAACCTGTAGGAGCGAAGGCAGTGATTGGTTGTTGGACATGGGCTGATGAGAGAGGAACGGGGTTTGGAATAAGTGCAAGAGATTATGAAGATGTTGGTGGTGGTGATGGAGATTCATCATCAGGTATAAATATCCTTCTCCTTTTTTGTTTAGGAGAGGCTGATGATGTATTGGGTGGATCAGTGGAGGTTATTTGAGTGGTGGAAGGTGGATGACTAACAATTGTTGAAACAACTGGTGTTTCAACCACTGTTGTCAATACAACAGATGTTGTAACATCTGATGTCTTCTGCTTTTTAGCAGGAGGTGATGGTGGTGAGGTTGTTTTTGGTGGTGATGGTAGTTTTGGTGGTAAAGTGATTTTTGGCAGTGGTGGTAAGGCAGTGGTTGTGGTGTGTGTTGAAGTGGTGTGTGTTGAAGTGATGACAAGTGTTTGGCTGGCAGTTGTTGAAATTACTGAAGGATCAGCAGTTGTTGATACAACAGGAGTTACAACAGCTGTTTAGGTGGAGGTTTGATGTTTAGAGCCTTTGGAATGTGGTTTGGAAGCATGCTTTGTGGGTCTGGATGGTGTGTGTTTGGGTTGCCTCACTTGTATAATGGGCTTCTTCTTTTCTTCCTTAGGATTTTCATCATCCATAGGTTCAAAAGGACCCTGCACATTCAGCTTCATAAACTCCCTTTTCTCCTGTTCCCACCTGGCATTATCCTTAGCCTTTCTATCCCTTTTTACCTCAGCTAATGCATTAGTAGTAGCATTAGTGGTAACATCAATCTTTTTGTATCCATCTGGCAAAGGGATGTTTTTGAGCATACTATCTTGTTGAGGCTCAATGTAAAGACCATCTTCAATTCCCTTCTTGTTCCACTGCTTTATTTTCTCCCCCTTTTTGGCATTATCTGGTGGGGGGGGGGGGTTATCAATAAAGAGAACAGTGGGAGGAGCAGTGCCAGTGGTGTTCAGCATGTGGGCCTTTATAGCCTTGATGTCAGCTTGGGTATCTTTGAACCTTGACTCCATCATGTTTCTCAACTTTTGGACATGTATCTCATGCTGTTGATCAGCCAATTGTCTTTGTTGTTGGAGCAGAGGTTGAAATAAGGCCCCTAACTCATTTGCAGCAGGTGCAGGTTGTGCAGGTGCTTGAGCTGGAACAGTAGTTGGTGGCACCTTTTGAACTTTCAACAACTGTTGCAGCAGATCTTTAATTTTTGCAACAGAAGTATCCAGTTTGTCAATTCTGTCCGTCAATTCTCGGTACATTAAACCATCACCCAACTTAATGGGATCATCTGATTTCCCACTAACAGTGGTTGTAACAGTGGTTGACTTAGGGAATGTATTCCAAAAGTCATCCACTGATGCCCCTTTGTCTTGGTACTGGGGACTTCTTTCTTCAAATGGATAAACCCTTTTTAGTGAACCAGTGAAGACTGGATACACAAGTGTTACCAGAGAAGAAATTGCCTCCAAGGAAGTCTTATTGATGTAACCACTGTCCAAATGCAAACCAGTGGGTTCAACATTTGTAGTGGCTGCTTCACTTGGACTACCACCAAGAGTTACTTGTAACTCAAGGGGTGTAACCTTCTCAGGTCTTGTTGGTGGGTTAGCAATGATTGATACATCAGACCCAGTCATTTGTTGAGGTATGTTCTCATTAATAAGTGATTGAGAAGGACTGGTTTGTGTCTGGTTCAAATCAAGAGCATCCAACAATATTTTTATTTGTGGGGGAATTGTGGAGGTGAGGTTGGGTGTAGAAAGAGAATTGGCCCCGGGCATTGGGCTGTGGATGATGGAAGCAAGTGATTCCAGAGCATCATATTGTGGTGTCCCTATTTGTACAACCTGTTCTTTTTGAGAAGAAGCAAGAGGAGTTTCAGGCATGGGTTGAGATATTTCTACCAACTGCTGTGAGGAAGTAGCAGTAGTGGTTTGTTGTGACTTTTGTGCTGTCACTGGCAGTTGATCTGGTATCTCATCCTCCAGAGTTGCCTTTTTGGTAGGTTTGGGGGGCTTTTTAGTTTTCTTTTGTTTTGGCTTTTTGGTGATTTTAGGTGTGGGTTTCAAAGCAGTTTTTTTGCTGCTATGATCACCTTGAGTAGTAGGCTCAGCAGCAGATACCTGAGGAGCAGTGGTAGCTGCTAAAGTTTACTCAGGCACCTCTGCTTGTGTTTTGCAAGGAGTTGACATTCTTGTAAAAGTTTCAGCAGTTAAACTGTTTATTTGAAAAAAAGTCACCTTGTTTTATTACATGAGCATCATCCTTACCAAATTTCTTTTGAAAATAATAACTTAGAAATCTTGGAAAAAGTAAGAATGGCTTTTTGTCAACATGTTTAACTAAATCATTAAAGATTTCCTGGGAGTAACTGAAATCTTCATCTTGTAAAATAGCATATCCCAGGTTTTGAATCTTTAATGGTATCTCATTAAAAGCAGTTGTTTTGTTTGAGACACACATTAGCAGGGTATGGAACAAAAATCTTGTTGCAGGTGGAAAATTACCTTTTTGTAAGGTATCCTTTTTTATTGTATCTGCATACCCCCTTTCAAGGAAATCAGTTTTTAACTCATTTTTGGGAAAAGAAGTTTTACCTTGCTGATCATTGAGTTCAAAGACTTCCGAGATTGATTGTGGTGTGATTTTGACTGCTTTACCTATTAAAGAAGAGTTAATGGCTATGACACTTTCGCCTTGTTTGTCAAGAGTAACATTTTTCCAAAACTCTCTTTGGGTTTTCAGATAAATCGGAGCATCTGCTGTTAACAAAATTTTGTACTTTGATGCAGACATGATATCAATGATGGAATCGAAAGCATCGGTGGTGCCGGGTTTTGTAAGGAGACCCAGATAATTGTGAGGAGATTTGTATGGTATTTCGATGGGTGTGGTAGCCTTTTGAGAGGCCTTTTTAGGAGATGATTTTGAAGTGGATTTCGCAGATGACTTTGATTTTGTCATTTTGGAGAAGAAGATTGATGAAGGATTTGAGAGAAGGAGATGAAAACTGCTTTGAGAAAGGAATTTTTGTGAATTCGATTCGACAGTAAAACCCTGTTTAGGGTTTTGAAGAGGGTTTTATTAAGGAAAAAGTGAATGCTGACGTGGCAGCGGTTACAAAAGGTCTGACCACTATGTACTGTCCACGTGCCAACCCCTGATGAAATGAAGGACATATGTTTTTATGAAAATCATTGATGGAATAAGATCAGTGGTTGTAACGGTAACAAATGAAGGCAGTGGGTGATTTTTACTATCAGTGGATAAAAACACTGATTTTGAACAACAGTGCTTACCAAGGAAATGAGAGAGCAGGGGTTGACTTTCAGCAGTGGACAGACTTTTAAGTAGAACAGACTTTTGAACAAAACAATGGTTATGGCAGACTTTTAAGGATTTAATGAAAAATTCATTTTTAGCTATTTTTAAGGATGGATTTTTTATTTTCTGAAAACATTTTAATGCTTTTATTCATAGAAAAACAGGATTTTGCCTGTTATTCCATGTTTAGCATGCCAATCCTAGAGATCAAGCTTTCAAAGGTGGATGTGTCTAATGCTTTGGTTAGCACATCTGCCAGCTGATCTTTAGTTGGAACATGGTGCAGAGAAATCAAACCTTTTTCATAGCAATCCCTCACAACGTGATGTCTGATGTCAATGTGCTTGGTGGTTGAATGGGAAACTAGATTTTTGATGATATTTTCTGCTGCCTGGCTGTCCAACATGAGTGGTGTCTTTAAGGCAGTGATACCAAAATCCAACAACTGATTTTGAAGCCAAAGCAGTTAGGTGGTACAGCTTGCAGCAGCTATATACTCTGCCTCAGCAGTGGATGTGGAAATAGTTGCTTGCTTTTTGCTTTGCCAAGAGACTAAGCAATTTCTTAGGAATTGGCACCCTCCTGAAGTGGACTTCCTTGTCTTGTCACATCCAGCAAAGTCACTATCTGAGAAACCTGAAAGCTCAATTTTACCATCAGCTGGATACCAGATACCAAGTGTGGGAGCACCTTTTAGGTATCTGAATATCCTTTTTACAGCAATAAGGTTTGACTTTCTAGGGGCTGATTGGGATCTTGCACAAACACATGTTGTAAACATGATGTCTAGCCTGGATGCAGTTAGGTACAATAAAGACCCAATCATGCTTCTATACAAAGTTTGATCAACCAAATCATCCTTCTCATCAGACATGACTATTTTATTGGTTGCAATGGATGTACTGCATGGCTTACAATCATCCATCTCAAATTTCTTCAACAGTTCTTTGGCATATTTGCCTTGATGGATAAAAGTGCCATTTTGCAGTTGCCTTACTTGGAGACCAAGAAAGCACTGGAGTTCACCCATTGCACTCATTTCAAACTCAGCTGTCATGAGTTGCCTAAACTCTTCACACATTTTATTACATGTGCTTCCAAAGATGATGTCATCCACATAAATCTGGACAATCATCAAGTCCTTTCGTCTCCATTTTAAAAACAATGTTTTATCTATCTTACCTCTTGTGAACCCAATGGATAGTAGAAAAGTGGAAAGAGTTTCATACCAGGCCCTTGGTGCTTGTTTCAGGCCATACAAAGCTTTATTTAGCTTGTAGACATGATTTGGATTAAATGGATCCTCAAAGCCTGGAGGTTGACACACATAAACCTCTTCTTGAATCTTAACATAGAGGAATGCACATTTAATGCCCATTTGATACACCTTGATTTTGTGGTTGACAGCAAAGGCCAGAAATAATCTGATAGCTTCAAGTCTTGCTACAGGGGCAAAAGTTTCATCATAGTCAATGCCCTCTTCTTGTCTGAACCCTTGAACCACAAGCCTAGCTTTATTCTTGACAACAATGCCCCTTTCATCAGTTTTTTTTGAAGACCCACTTTGTGCCAATAGGACTTACACCCTCTGGCAGTGGTACAAGTTCCAATACTTGTTGTCTTTTGAACTGTTGGAGCTCTTCTTGCATGGCTTCTACCTAGCCGTTGTCTTTCAGTGCCTCTTGGTACTTGACTAGCTGATGGAGAGATAGGAAACCAGCAAAAAGACAAATGTTTTGGGATTGACTTCTTGTGAGCACCCGTTCATTGATGTTGCCAATAATTTGGTCAGGTGGATGAGATTTCAAGAAGATAAGATCTACTTGGTATGGAACAATGGAATTTAGTGGTGAAGGTTGCAGATGTGAATCATCTGAGCTAACCACTGCTGGTGACTTTGATGATCCAGCAGTGGCTTCAAATTGAGGTGGAGGAATAAGTGGAACTGGTGTGAAAACATGCTGACTTTTATCCACTGATGGAGGACTATCAACAGTGTTTGATGATGTGGAGGCAGGGGTTAAAGGGCTACTTTGATCAACAACTGTTGAGGTAGCAGTGGTTGAGCATTGACAGCTGTTTTGAACATCTGTTGCTCTTCCCATGGAGACAGACCTTTGTTGAGGAATGATGACTTCATACCCATAGTCTGATGATGATTCTTTTGATGGACCTGCACAGTTAGTCTTGACAGTAGTATTTTCAAAAGTAAATTTATTAAGATCAAACAATTCTGCAGGATTTGCTGGGATTTTCATTGATGAAAGTTCATTGAACTTTACATTCAAAGTCTCCTCCACTGTTTTGGTCCTTGTGTTAAACACTTTGTAGGCCTTAGCATTGGTTGAGTATCCCAGATGATAACCACAATCAATTTTGGCTGCAAACTTTGAGATAGAATCTTTTAAGTTTAAAATGAAGCATGGGCAGCCAAAAACCTTGAAATATGAAATCAATGGCTTTATTTTATACAGCAGTTCATAGGCAGTCTTTTGATGCCTGGGGTTGATTAAAACTCTGTTTTGGACATAGCAAGCAGTGTTTACTGCCTCTGCCCAAAAAGTTAATGGCAAACCTGAATCAGCAAGCATGGTCCTGGCAGCCTCAATCAAGGTCATGTTCTTTCTTTCAACAACCCCATTTTGTTCTGGTGTTCTTGGAATACTGTATTGCCTCACAATTCCTTTTGACACACAAAAATCATCTAACTCCTTGTTCCTGAACTCTGTGCCATTATCACTTCTGAATATTTTTACTGGAAGGTCAAACTGCTTTTCAACTTGTTTCACAAAGTCTTGCAGAATGCATGCAGTCTCATCTTTTAAGTGTAAAAAGTAAGTCCATGTAAACCTAGAAAAGTCATCAACAATAACTAAACAATATCTCTTTTTCTTAAGACTCATGACTTTAACTGGGCCAAACAAATCCATATGATGCATTTGCAAACATTTGGTTATTTTGGACTCATCAATTGATTTGTAAGAGCTTTTATGTTGTTTTCCTTTTAGGCAGGAAACACAATGCTCAGTACAGGTGAACAGTTTTTGAGGTAAACCTCTTACTAACCCCTGTTTTGAAATGGCAGTGATTGTCTTGAGATTTGTGTGCCCCAATCTCCTGTGCCATAACTCTGTCTCTTTGTTTGACGCAGCTGAGAACAGACAAGCATCAGTCCTGGGGCTCTCTTTTGACATATCAACCACATAAACATTGCCACTTCTTTGAGCAACAAGTTTGGTTTTTCCAGTTTTTATTATTGCTTCAATCTTTTCAACCATTTCTGGTCCAACAATCCTACAACAATCCTTTGTGAAGAATGACCCATAGCCCTTATCACTCATTTGTGAAACACTCAGGAGGTTGAATTTTAGATTGTCTATCAGATTGACATTTTCAAATTTTACATTACCAGATTGTACTATACCAGACCCCAGAACTTTCCCTTTACTATTATTTCCAAATGATATATCACCCCCTCCATGGATTTTGAAATCTTTGAGTAGGGCTTTACATCCTGTCATGCGCCTAGAGCCTCCACTATCTACATACCAAAGGCTATCTAAGCATGCAGAAGCTCCCTGCACATGAAGTAAAAGGATTAGTTCATTAGGGTCTTCAAAGCCAATAAGGCTTTGGATGGGGTCTCAACAGTGTCTGGGATGAGTTCAGATGGATGGACAGTGGTTAGGTCAGGGGTTTGGACAGTTTTAGGACTGTTTTTTCTAACCGCTGTTGGGGGTCTTGCCCAATGATCTGTTGATAACCAAAAGGATGCCTGTTCACTCTTGGTTTAGAAGGCCTTTTGTAAGCCTCATAAACATGTGGGATCCTTTGGTATAGTGGTTGTCCCTTGCCTCTTTTGTATTGATTGGCAGGGGGTGCATCAGTCACTTGAACATCTCTTTGGACAGATGTTTGGTTCAACTGTTTTGTAACAGCTGTTTGGACTGGCACAAACAGTGGTTGGTAGTTGGTGAACTTGACAGATGATGTTGATGAACTTAAGGATGTTTTTGCAGTGTACTCATTCTTTTTTACATCAAAGTTTTTGAGATATACACATTCTTGAGTTTTGTGGTTTGTTTTACCACAGATGGTGCAGCTTTCAGCAGGTACAACGACACTTGTTTTGTTTAGATCATATGCTTTTAGATGAAAACAGTCTTTTGTTAGATGATTCTTCTTTTCACAAAAAATGACAAAACAGGTTTTTGATCTTTTCTCTTTTCTTCCTTTTCTCAGACTCCTTAGTAATAGAGTTTTGAACCACTGTTGATAGGAATGACCTTTGCTTTTGGAGCTGTGCCACCATCAGTGGTTGTGAAATCCATAGGCTTGAAATTTTCAAGAATGTCACACTCATCAGACCATGTGGGTTTAAATTGGTATTTCTCAATTTCCTCAAAAGTTGAGGACCCCACAGATATTTCCAAAGTGATTTTGTTACCAAGTTTGTCAGTTATCTTAACTTCTTGGCCATTCTTGTTGGTTGGTTTTATTTTAGATGAACCAGCTTGTTTTGCAGCAGTGTTTTCAAGTTCATCATATTTTCTATATCCTATTCCAAACTTGACATTGCTTTCAAGCTGTTTCTCTAACATGACCTCATAACCTTTGCAAGATTCCACCCATCTTTCACAAGTGATTTGGGTGGATTCCAACTCCTTTTTGCAAACTTGATATTTTTCTACCATAGTTTGGAGTTGGTTCTTGGTTATGCTTTGCTCTTCTTTTAAGCTGTAGATTTCTTTGTCTTTTTCAGCCAATTTGTTTTTAAGTTCTTTTAAAGACTTTTCAAATTTGACCTCACCATTCAACACTCTATCCCTAAGGTTTTCATTCACCTCTTTGATGTTAGCAAATGCTATGATGCATTTGTCTGAACATAGATTTTCAAGAACCTAGGATGATACCTTAGCTGCAGCCATCATGGCACAGTCACATTGATGATCATTTTCTTCATCAGCTCTTTCTCACCTTCTTCCTTCTCTTCCTTTTCTTCTTCTTTGGACCAGGGGTCAGCCAATGGTTCAATCAGGGTTTCTGAATTTTCTCCCAGCAGTAGTTCACCAGCAACAACAGTAACCACTGTCTCAGCAACTTTATCCACTGTTTCAGCACTTGTTTGCCCCTTTTCAACATTCAACTCTTCTGGTATTGACTCTAATGCCATAAGACAAAATTCATCATTAGAAGCATCATTAGTAGCATAGAGTGCAAAATTTTCATCCCCTAGCTCTTCAGGTAAGCTGCTCCAGTCAACAAAGCCTTGGGTGAAAAAGCTTTGCTGATCTGGTTGAACCACTGCTGGTGGTGCAGCTTGTTGTGGTGCGACTGGTTGCACTTGAACCTGAGGTACAGGAGCCTGAACATACTGAATTTGAGGGACAGTGGTTTGAACATAATGCACAGGAACAGGGTTTGCATAATGAGCAGTGTTTACATGGGCAGCAGGGGTATAATGGGAATAGTGCACAGTGCTTTGATTTTGTGGCCTAGGGTTTGAGCTGGGATGAGTCACAATTGGTCCAGTGGTTTGACTCCTACATTCCCTAGCAAAGTGTCATAGCCTATTGCACTTGTAACACTTGATTTTTGATTTATCCAACCCCACTTTTAAATTCCCATGTAACCCTGGGAATTTTCTCCCTGTCCTCTTATAAAATTTGCTTGTTCCTACACTAAGCAATGCCAATTGATGCAAAATGTCCATTTCTTCAAGATCAGTTGGATCAAAGTGCTGTAAATCATTGAGTTCAAAGCACAAGTTATCTGACATCTGGTTTTAACAATTTGTAGTAAAAGCATAATTTGCAGAGTGAGAATCAGAGTTGTTAAAATTTCCACCAGCAGTTATATCAATAAAATGATCATAACTCTGATCCTTAGTACTGCTACAAGATTCTTCCTGACCAAAAAGAGATGTGCTGCCAAATGAATAATCATCAGCAACTTTACCTGACTCTTGCAACTTCTTTTTCTGGTTTAACTCCCTTTCATAGGTCAGGAGTCTACCATGAAGTTGGGTCAGGGTCAGATCTTTGAACTCAGCAGAATTTCTAGTTACAAAAGCTATAGTATCCCATTTTTCAGGTAGTGATCTAAGAAACCTGCTATTTTGTGTTGAATTAGGAAATGTAACTTTAACAAGTCTTAGCTCACTAATGAGACAACTAAATTGCTCAAACTGCTGATTCAGAATTTCCCTATTATTTTCAATAACTTCTTCCGTTCCTCCAAACTGTTCCTTCAGTGCATCCCATAGCTCTTTGGCACTGTTACAATGTAACAGCCCAGCATAGATTTCATTGGGTAATGCAGATGCAATGATGCTAAATGCTTTGGCATCGAGTTCGAACTTTTGGAAATCAGTTTCAGTATAATTTTCAGGTTTTTTAGGTTCAAACTTCTTTGTATCCTCAGCACTTGGCACCATGGGAACGTGTGGTCCAAAAACAACAGATCTCCAACATCCAGTATTCTGTTGAGCAAGGATGTGACCCATCCTTCTATCCCAGATGTTGTATTCATTGTGTTTAAGCATTGGTGGTTTGAAAAGTGAGCCGATGTTATTCTTATCATCTTGTGATTGTGACATCATCCTGGTTGTTTTACAGGCACTGATTAATCAACTTTAATGGTGATTAAACCTTGCTATGTTTTTCAACAAAACGAACAACTATCAGTATCAACGATTATGAGCTGAACTATTTATGTCAAAATGATTGTTAAATCAAATTTGACTGTCCGAGCTCTGATACCAATTGTTAGGATCTGAGTTTGGTTTTGATTGTGTTTTATGTTTGAATTAAGATGAACAATGAACAAGTAGTGCAGCGGAATAAAGATGGTAACAAACTTTTCACAATCAAACAGGAGAATTGCTTTTAACACACATTTTCAACAAAGAACCGAATGATTGAATTTATTTCATCAACGATTACAATTGCATGCATGTAACAAACTCCCCCTCAGCCTGAGCTCACAGTGATTTGTTCGTACAGGAAGAAAGATGGTGAAGAGCTAATAGAACAGTACAGGGTACTGTTCTATTTATAGGCATAGACAAACCACTGTGGCATCTTTGCTGACGTCACCATGAAAGTGACATCTAACCTCCTAACAAACTCTAACAACTGATCTGATAGAACCACTGCTAAAGCTAACTACTGATTACATATATTACATAAGTAAAACTAAACTACTGCTACATCCTTCCACTATTGTGACTCCAGCAGTACTTGATATAAACCAGCAGAGCTTGACCCATAGCAGTAGATTGAAACAGCAGGGCTTTAGTCTTCATCAGTCTTTGACTTGATCAGCAGTTATAGGTCCACAGTTGTAATGATCAGTGGATTGGAGGTCATCAGATGTTGAAACCACTTTCAAGGGAAGAGACTTGTATACATAACATCTGCTTATTCTGGATCCACTTCTCTGATCCAGTTTTGGCTTTAATTATTTGTTCCTTTGATAGGGTTCAATCCCAACATCACTTGATCAAGGAAAACAATACCGAATCACAATACAACCACTGAGACAAGCATAATATAGATCATATCACAAACTATTCCATTTTGCAACCCTTAAACACGAATCTACTAAGATAGCAATTTCAACCAAAATTACCAGACAAAGATTATAAACCATGTCAAGTAGTCGCAATAACACTAACTAACCCGTTAAAGTCCTTATGTGTATCTTGATTAAAATCAGATGTATATTTTATTAAACCAATACCCATTTTCATGGTGTAAACATATTAACAAGTTAGTAGCTTACTAATAAGTGCTTAATCAAGGGTTTTTTCAACATATCTCAACTAAACATTCATTAATCATCAAAAATAACAAACTATAATCAAGAATCCAACATTAATGAAACATGTTTGCCATATGATCATCAAGATTTAAACATGAAAAAATGCCAAAGTTTCATACAAACAAGATTAACCTACTAATGATTGTTCATAAAATAAGTAAACTAGTGTCTTTGCCCTAAGGATACAATAATACATAATATGTCAGCTCAATCCTTGAAATGTGACCAAAAATATGGAAAGAACAAGGATTTAAACCATAAGTAAGCAAGGATTTGATGGAATAGATGATGATTAAGCTTCTTTGCAACTCCAAAGCTTGAATTCGACCAAAGCTGGCAGTTTTTGGAGCCTAGAAATCGCCCAAAAGTTAGCAAAAATATCCAATAATTGACTAGAATGCGTTTGCTCTGTTTTATAGGGTTTTCAAAAGTGCACGCACGTGCACTAACAAGTGTAATCATGACGTCAACTGCAGGGTATGGGTCAGGCAACTGTCTGATTGGGTAGCAAAGTTGAACGACGTGCACAATCGTGCACATGAGGTGCACGGTCATGCATATCCGGGAAATTGAATGCATGGTTGGTCACACTGGGCATGATTCCGAGGATCAGGGGGTGCACGGGGGTGCATCTAGGATGCACAGCCATGCATGTCCAAGAAATCAGTTGCACCGCCTTGTGCACTGGCAGTGCTTCCGGTGTCGCGTGCCTGCACGATCGTGCACATGGATCACACGACCGTGCATGACCTGTATCTTCGGCAGACCTTTTGCAGTTTTCATCCAAAATGCCCATAAACTTCTCTTCTTCTCCAACTTTGTCTTTGGCACGCTGTTTAAGACCTGAAAATCCATAAGTACATGATTAAGTGCCTACACATCTGTCACACCCCAATTGATGGTGGAATCATCGGGGTGCGGCACTGAGCGAAACAGATTGTTCAAGAGAAATTCCATAACAGCTACATTACCAGATAGTTAATATTATGTCTCATACCATAACCTATCAATCAAATTAAGTTATTACAGACAATGATATCTCAAAAACAAATAACGTGTTTCGACAACTCAAATTTAAATAAATTGTTCGTTTGTTTCTAGACTCTTCCTAACTCGATTCCATATAGCAAGCCTCCTAGTAGGTAGCATCCTAAACACCTGTCACATACGTTAAAATAGAGGTCAATACACATAGTGTAAAGGTGAGCATACCAGTTTCATATAGCATAATAGAGTTCGAAATCGTTTACGCATAACCAGCATGTATAACGTATAATGTGAAGCATGTAAGTTATCGACAAAGATCCTATCAATACCAATGACTGCGAGTAGCGAGTGCGCATCACATGTTCACCACTGCGAACACGTGAAGTATTTTCCTTAACAACCCCTGAGTAAACAGGTGCTGAGTCCAAACTATAGTACTATCGTTGCTAAGGCAGGTAGACAGCAATCAATGTGTAAACATAACAAACAAGCATTCATCGAGTCACGTATAACATGCATTAGAGGCCAGCGTATAAATAGTGTTGCGTTGTGTGTTCGAGGTGATTTAGAATAAGTAACGTATGTAACACCCAAAAGTGCATAAAGCAAAAAGGGATCGAGTATACTCACAGATAGCGTTTAACTTAATAAACACTGCATTGGATTGAAGGGAGCGCTTGAGAGAGTAGCCTGAACAGTTAACGATAGCATAAGCGAAGAACGACGCGTGAAACGGTGCATAAGTACCAAGTATCGGATGGCAATCCGATCGGATGGCCATTCGATTGGATTGACATCTTATTTGTTAAGGATGTGTTTGTGTATGATGGCTTTAAGTTTTCGTTGTAGCATTTTGAAAACAGAGAAGTATCTCTACCCTTCAGGTCGATCGATCGGACGGTAGTCCGATCGGATAGCAATCCGATTGGTAGGACACTTAGTGAGAACAAGTTCACAGCAGGATTGTCACTCGATCAGATGGCAATCCGATCGGGTGGCAATCCGTTAGTTACTAATGATCTTTGAAAATTGATCAAGTACCAAAGTCCCAAACGTCACACGATCGGATGGCAATCCGATTCGACGTTCAAAACCTTGAAACTTTGGAAAAATTGTTTAAGTGTGGAACCAAGTACAACCCGATCGGATAGCTGTTCGATCGGATGGCAATCTAAACGGACGGCTGTCCGATCGGATGGCAATCCGATCGGACGGCAATTCGTCCAAACGACCTGATCGTCTTTGACACTTGATTGTTTTGAAAGTTTTGCAGTTCTGACCGAGACGTTAGGATAACGTGCTTAAACAACAGAAACCCCATCTCAACCCAAGTGATCCGATTGAACATGAACCACCCTAGTCTGATCCGTTCACTGTTCGAGACGGTTGTTCATGTTTAAACCCGAAATCAATTGTCTCTCGGATAGTATTCAGATCTTGACTAACCCATCACTAAGAAAGAGTAGAAGATTAGAACGAGCTCCGATTCTATCGGTTTTGAGTGCATTGAGTGTAAAAGATTTGAAAGAAAATTGGAAAACTATCTTTCAATCCTTTTAACCATGAATATGTGTAGATCTATGCGAAAACATTGATTATTCATGTGGAAATCCTTCAGATCTTAGTTGTTCTTGGTAGAATGAAGCCAAACATTGAAGTTCATAAGAACCTCATGATGACATCACCCTAGAACACCTCAAATCCGGCGATTTCACGGTTAAAAGTTAAGATTCAAAGGTGAAAATGATGAAGAAGTGCGTGTAGATCATAGAAGTACAAGATTTAGGTTGAAAACTTACAGGAATCGAGAGAAACAGAGCTGGAGTGCGGCTGGTCTGAGTGAGGGGCTGTCACATCACAAATGATGTGACAAGTGGGTATTTATAGGGTTTCCCAAAAAGGAAAGTGGTGATGTGTCGAGTAGGTCACCAATCGGATGGCAGTCCGATCGGGTGGCAACCCGATCGGGTGATAACTCGATCGGGTGACAATCCGATCGGATGGCAATCCGATCAGATAGCCACTCAATTGGTTGGCCACTCGATCCTTGTGTCCTGCGTGTTGGGTTTTGTCGTTTTGATTCGCGTGTTGAGCGTTGTGATGTGATTCGAGTGAGCGATGCGATAGTATTACCCATTAGTTACACAAATAACCTAACTACTATTTCTAACATACAATCACTAAATAACTTGCGTTTAGCGTTTGCGATTTAGATTCCGATGCGATAGAATTGCGATTAACATCTCAACATAAACATAACATGCACAAGTAACACATAATTAGCACACACACGTAAAACAATATCCAGAACACATAATTCGAGTTGCGATAGCGATAACGATTAGCGATAAGTCGATCAACGATAAATATGCGATTAAATCTCGATTGTTAATAGATACTCCACATAATACAACTAAAGCAACTAATTAAATAGATTCGATTATAAGTCAAAGAAGTCAAAACAGTAGTTGAGCAAGGAGTGACAGATCACAATTAGCAATCTTTTCTTCCTTTGACTTCAATCTTGACTTTGACTTTGACTTTCGAAACACGGGGTGTTATAGCCTCCCCTACTTAAGGGAATTTCGTCCCGAAATTAGGCTTTGGTCGTAACAAACAACTGCGGGTACTTTGACTTCATGTCGCTTTCGAGTTCCCATGTGAACTCGGCGCCTCGTTAGCCCTCCCAGCGAATCTTCACAATGGGAATGCATGAGCGTCTGAGCACCTTGGTTTCTCATTCCACGATCTTGACAGGCTTTTCCTCGAAGTGTAATATTTTGTCCACTTGCAAGTCCTCAAGAGGGACATGTAACTCTTGGTCGGCCAGGCACTTTCTGAGGTTTGAAACGTGGAAAGTCGGGTGGATGTTACTCAGTTCCTCTGGTAGTTCGAGTCTGTAGGCCACTTTTCAAACCTTTCTAGAATTTTAAAGGGTCCAACATATCGAGGCACGGGCTTTCCTTTCTTGCTGAATCTGGTCACCCCCTTCCAAGGTGCAACCTTTAGGAGTACGTGATCGCCAACGTCAAATTCAAGGGGCTTGCGACGTTTATCAGTGTAACTTTTCTGTCAGCTCCGAGCTTTCAGCAGATTGTCTCGAATTTGGAGGATCTTATCAGTCGTTTGTTGTAACAGCTCAGGACTGGTGATTTGCGCGTCTTCGATCTCGTGCCATATAATAGGCGATCGACATTTCCTTCCGCATAAAGCCTCAAATGGTGCCATTTGTATGCTAGAATGATAACTGTTATTGTACGAGAATTTGACTAAAGGTAAGTGCGCGCCCCAATTACCATCGAAATCTATGACACACGAACGGAGCAAGTCTTCAAGGGTACGAATCGTTCTTTTAGTCTGACCGTCGGTTTGGGGATGGAAAGCGGTACTTAGATTTAGAGTAGTACCGAGAGCAGATTGAAACGTTTACTAAAGACGCGAGGTAAACCGACCATCGCGGTCAGAGATGATGTCACAAGGCGTCCCGTGTTGACAAATGATCTCGTCGGTGTAGATTCAGGCTAATTTTTCTACCTTAAAGTCTTCTCGTATCGGCAGGAAGTGAGCTAACTTGGTCAAACGGTCAAGCACAACCCATATGCTATCATGACCAGATTGAGTACGCGGAAGTTTCATTATGAAGTCCATGGCTATACTCTCCCATTTCCACATCGGGATCTCGGGTTGAACGAGTACGCCAGAGGATCTTTGATGCTCGGCCTTGACCTTGGAACATGTCAGGCACTTTGAAACATAGATATTTATATTCTTCTTCATGCCCAACCACCAGTACTTGTAGCGCATGTCCTGGTACATCTTATCAGCACCGGGATGAATAGAATATCGAGATTTGTGGGCTTCGTCCATCAGAAGTTGTCGTAAGTTCGTACACTTGGGGATCCAAATTCGGTCTAAACAATGAAAGATAGCATTTGATTTATTCTCGAGTTGGGCGCCATCGTTTAGAATTCTCTCCTTTTTCAAAATTCGCTCGGTAAAACAAGCATGCTGTGCGTCACGGATAAGAGCTTCGAGATTATGCTGGGCTAGGGAATTACTAATGCTATGCAAATAGCTTCGTCGACTGAGAGCTTCGGTAACGACGTTTGCTTTGCCTGGGTGGTAACGAATCTCACAGTCGTAATCGTTGAGTAGTTCTACCCACCGGCGTTGACGCATATTCAGTTCCTTTTGGTCAAAGATATGTTGTAGGCTCCTATGATCGGTGGATCGTACACTTGGTACCGTAAAGATAGTGTCGCCAACTCTTTAACGCAAAAACAACTGCGCCAAGCTCGAGGTCGTGTGTGGTGTAGTTCTTTTCGTGGATCTTGAGATGTCGAGAAGCGTACGCGATAACCTTGTCTCGTTAAATAAGAACACAACCAAGACCAAGGTTCGAGGCATCGCAGTAAACTACGAAGTTGTCGTTTCCGTCAGGCGGTGAGAGTACGGGAGCATTGCAAAGCATAGCTTTGAGAGCTTGAAAGGCTTCCTCCTGTTTAGTCCCCCAAACAAAAGGTTTATCCTTATGCGTAAGAGAGGTTAGCGGCACAGCGATTTTGGAGAAACCTTTGATAAAACGGCTATAATAGCCTGCCAGTCCGAGAAAAGAATGGACTTCAGACGGATTCTTGGGTGTAACCCAACTCTTAACAGCTTCAATCTTCGCAGGGTCAACGTGGATACCTTGACTATTGAAAATGTGACCCAAGAACTGGACCTCCTCCAGCCAAAATTCGCACATGGAGAATTTGGCGTAGAGACGGTTTCCCTGGAGTAACTCAAGAACCAAACGTAGATGCTACGAGTGTTCGGCTTTTGATTTGGAATAGATCAGGATATCATCGATGAATACGATCGCGAAACAATCGAGAAAGGGTTTGCATACTCGATTCATTAAATCCATGAAGACTGCGGGGGCGTTGGTCAAACCAAAAGGCATGACAACGAACTCGTAATGACCATAGCGGGTTCGAAAAACGGTTTTGGGTATATCCTCCCCTTGAATGCGTAATTGGTGATAACATGGGCGTAGATCGATCTTCGAAAAACACGTATCACCATGTAGCTGATCAAATAAATCATCGATTCGAGGCAAGGGATAGCGATTCTTGATTGTCAACTTATTCAATTCCCTATAGTCGATGCACATCCTGAACGAACCATCCTTCTTTTTGACGAAAAGGACAGGCGCGCCCCATGGAGAGGTGCTAGGGCGAATAAAGCCTTTATCAAGATGTTCCTGGAGCTGACTTGAGAGTTCGCGCATTTCGGAAGGAGCGAGACGATAAGGAGCTTTGGCAACAGGGTTTGCTCCAGGAATGAGGTAGATACAAAAGTAGATATCACAACTCGGAGGTAAGCCTGGGAGTTCATCAGGGAAAACGTTGGGAAATTCACAGACAACGGGGATCTGATCCACCTCCTTAACTTCCTTTTTCTTCGCTACTACAATGTGTTCCAAGAAAGCTTGGTATTCCTTGCGGAGATACTTGCTAGCCTGGACGCATGACATGAGTTGGAGTTTCTTCGACGCGAATTCACCGTAAACACACAATTGATCACCATTAGGGAGCGAGAATCGAATCATCTTGTCGAAGCAAACAACTTCAGCATGGTTTTCACGAAGAAAGTCCATGCCTACTATGACATCAAAACTACCGAGCTGCATCGGAATAAGGTCGATAGGGAAGACGTGATTGTTGAGTTCGAGTGTACAATCATGTAGAACAGAGTTGACGGCGACGGTTCTTCCGGTGGCAACTTCAACATCGAACGTCGAAGGGAGATGAGCTCGCTTACGATTAAGGAGCTTTTCAAATTCAAACGATACAAAACAGTTATCGGCTCAAATATCAAATAAACACGTCGCATATATACCATTCACGAGGAACGTACCATTGACCACATTGTGGTCGGCTTGAGCCTGGCGAGCGTTTACGTTGAATGCACGTCCACGGGCTGCTGGTTGTTGCTGCTGTTCTTGGGGCTGCTGCTGTTGTGGCTCTTGCTTGACCACTCGATTGGGGCACATGTTTGCGAAGTGGTTGGGATCACCACACGCATAGCAAGCTCTAGCATTGATCACGGGTGCATGAGCCGCTTGATGGCCTTGAGGAGCAGTAAGTAGAGCTTGTTGGGCAGGAGCTTGACCTTGTGTTGGAGCGGGGTATTGACGTGGACCTGTACGGTAGTTGGCGGTGAAATGGCCGTACATGTTGCAATGCGCACAGTATTTGCAAGCGATTCCCACTGGGTGGTGATAAGTACAAGTAGGGAAAACCAGGTGAGGACCAGTACGCACGCTTTGCCGGCGGTGCGTTTGTAACTGGTGTCGCTACTTGGCGGTGTTGATGTTGCTGTGGTTGAGCTGGAACAGCTGGGAGTGGGGCATCATTGGTCACAGCGCAGTTCTTATTGCTGGAACTGCTGTTGTTCTTTCTCTTTCATCTCGAGAGCTTGGATGACTGAGGAGCGGCGACAGTTTCAGTGGTTGAAGCGATGGTAGCTTGATGCAGATTCTTGGGAGCTTTATCCCTGTAAGCAGACTTGACTCGCTTGTCGTCGTCTTTGTAGCTTGAACGAAATCAGCCACGCAATCTGGAAGAGCACGAATATACTTCTTGATAGTGATTTCAGGCGTAGTCACTTGGCTCAGGTAGATAATACTCAACTGCTTGAAGCACACAGTCAAACCAACGTTGTCACCATCCTTCTGCTTAATATGCCAGAATTCATCCTCCAGCTTTTGGCGCTCATGGGGAGGGCAGAACTCTTGCATCATCACGTCCTTCAACTCATCCCATATTAGCCCGTAAGCTGCATCATTTCCGTGTTTGTTTCACTCGGCCGTACCAGTCTAAAGCGCGAGACTGGAAGACTCCAGTCGCGTTAAGAGTACGGAGATCGTCAGGACAGCCACTCTGGCACAGAGTGACTTCGATAGAATCAAACCATTGGAACATGGCCGTAGGACCATCTTCGCCGGTAAACTCTTTCGGGGCCCAGGCTTTAAACTGCTTGAAGCTGAAAGCAGCTTTAGGAGCGTTAGTCCTGGATTCTTCAGAAGATTTGCTAGTGTTTTCATTCAGCTCACTAACAATCTGGGGAATGACTTTCGCTATCTGCTTAGCGACCAAAGAGGCGATACATTTATCATCATGATTGCGGCGAGCAGACGGAGAATGAAAGGATCCAAATGACGACATTGTCTGCAATAGACATCGCCACAGGACTCAGACACAAATTTCAATCAACCCTAGCATAGACTCGCGCTCCGCTCTAAATTACTTTATATAAAGCTCAGGAACACATACATTCATAAATTCACATAAGCAAAAAATCACATAAGCACATAAACACATAAGCACATAATCACGTAGGGCACAATAGTACATAAGGCAGTCAGAACATAGAAACCATTCTATATGTTGCACGCATTCACCTATCATTCAAAGTTCGCGCGTTCGAGAATAACGATATGCGATTAGCGAGTACACAGCGAGTAGTATAGTATAAGCGAGTAACATAGCATGCGACCATCCTCGAGTAGCAAGGATTTGTTAACGTTTTGAGATAGATGTGCAGTGCGAGTCGTGCGTGTTGATTAAAGCGAGAAGCGAAAAGCGTATAAACCACCAAAATTGAAACATATAATCACATAAAAATTTCACATAAAATCGAAAAATCACAGTTAGCTGCAGCAATTCCAGAATCGAAACACATAAAATTCAAGGATAGATTGTCTTAGGTGTGTAGACATTGACTACCCAAAGTGATTCGACTATTCACAAGGACTCGTAAGTGCATACTTTGGCCTTCGGGATTGTGCTCTCGCTTCGATTCTAGCGATCGGCATGCATCCTTCCAATTACAGTGTGACCCAAGTCGTTGGAGTCCGTCGAGACTTTGGTGAGAGTTTTGCAAAACCATATTAGAGAGTAGAACGAGTCATCAAGGTTCGGGTTTCACCCCTAACTTAGCGACTTCATTCCTGTTTGTGTTTTGAAATCACAAGATAGATAAGGAGATATGCATCAAAGTATGGATTTCACTCCTGATTCAACGCAATTTCCCTTGTTTTATAGTAAAAATAGTAATTTGAACTAGTAATTTGGTCGAGAGTTTGCGGTTTTCAAACCTAATCTAAACCAGATTATTCGTTTGTGTGTGTAATCAGCCTTAGGAAAGGCTGATCTTACGCGGAACTGTAGTATGCGATGTTCGCGCAAGTGTGTAGTGTACAACGAGTTCGAGCGAGGAATAGCGAGTAAGCTCGTACAAAACCCCTACTGGGCATGCACAAGTCGGTCTGCTGGTACTTAGACTATAGACTAGGTCGTTTCTAAGACATCGACCCGGACTAGGTCAAGTCTTGCCTAATTCCCTATAGTTATGGCTCTGATACCAATCTGTCACACCCCAACCGATTGCGGAATCATTGGGGCGCGGCACTGAGCGAAACAGATTGTTTAAGAGAAATTCCATAACAGCTACATTACCAGATAGTTAATATTATGTCCCATACCATAATCCATCAAGCAAATTAAGTTATTACAGACAACGATATCTCAAAAACAAATAACATGTTTCGACAACTCAGATTCAAATAAATTATTCGTTTGTTTCTAGACTCTTCCTAACTCGATTCCATATAGCAAGCCTCCTAGCAGGTAGCATCCTAAACACCTGTCACATACGTTAAAATAGAGGTCAATACACATAGTGTAAAGGTGAGCATACCAGTTTCATATAGCATAATAGAGTTCGAAATCGTTTACGCATAACCAGCATGCATAACATATAATGTGAAGCATGTAAGTTATCGACAAAGATCCTATCAATACCAATGACTGCGACTTAACTGCGAGTAGCGAGTGCGCATCACATGTTCACCACTGCGAACACGTGAAGTATTGTCCTTAACAACCCCTGAGTAAATAGGTGCTGAGTCCAAACTATAGTACTATCGTTGCTAAGGCAGGTAGACAGCAATCAATGTGTAAACATAACAAACAAGCATTCATTGAGTCACGTATAACATGCATTAGAAGCCAGCGTATAAATAGTGTTGCGTTGTGTGTTCGAGGTGATTTAGAATAAGTAACGTATGTAACACCCAAAAGTGCATAAAGCAAAAAGGGATCGCGTATACTCACAGATAGTGTTTAACTTAATAAACACTGCCTTGGAATGAAGGGAGCGCTTGAGAGATTAGCCTAAAAAGTTAATGATAGCATAAGCGAAGAACGGCGCGTGAAATGGTGCATAAGTACCAAGTATCGTATGGTAATCCGATCGGATGGCAATCCGATCGGATGTCAATCCATTCGGATGGTCATCCGATCGGATGGCCATTCGATTGGATTGACATCTTGTTTGGTAAGTATGTGTTTGTGTATGATGGCTTTGAAGCTTTCGTTGTAGCATTTTGAAAACAGAGAAGTATCTCTACCCTTCAGGTCGATCGGATAGCAATCCGATTGGTAGGACACTTAGTGAGAACAAGTTCACAGCAGGATTGTCACTCGATCGGATGGCAATCCGATCGGGTGGCAATCCATTGGTTACTGATGATCTTTGAAAATTGATCAAGTACCAAAGTCCCAAACGTCACACGATCGGATGGTCGTTTGATCGGATGGCAATCCGATCGGACGACAATCCGTTCGACGTTCAAAACCTTGAAACTTTGGAAAAATTGTTTAAGTGTGGAACCAAGTGCAACCCGATCGGATAGTTGTCCGATCGGATGGCAATCCGATCGGACAGCAATCTGTCCAAACGACCTGATCGTCTTTGACACTTGATTGTTTTTGAAAGTTTTGCAGTTCTGACCGAGACGTTAGGATAACGTGCTTAAACAACAGAAACCCCATCTCAACCCAAGTGATCCGATTGAATAGGAACCACCCTAGTCCGATCCGTTCACTGTTCGAGACGGTTGTTCATGTTCAAACCCGAAATCAATTGTCTATCGGATAGTATTCAGATCTTGACTAACCCATCACTAAGAAAGAGTTGAAGATTAGAACGAGCTCCGATTCTATCAGTTTTGAGTGTAAAAGAGTTGAAAGAAAATTGGAAAACTATCTTTCAATGCTTTTAACCTTGAATATGTGTAGATCTATGCGAAAACATTGACTAGTCATGTGGAAATCCTTTAGATCTAAGTTGTTCTTGGTGGAATGAAGCCAAACATTGAAGTTCATAAGAACCCCATGATGACATCACCCTAGAACACCTCAAATCCGATGATTTCACGGTTAAAAGTTAAGATTCAAAGGTGAAAATGATGAAGAAGTGCGTGTAGATCATAGAAGTACAAGATTTAGGTTGAAAACTTACAGGAATCGAGAGAAATCAAGAGAAACAGAGCTGGAGTGCGGCTGGTCCGAGTGAGGGGCTGTCACATCACAAATGATGTGACAGGTGGTTATTTATAGGGTTTCCCAAAAAGGAAAGTGGTGATGTGTCGAGTAGGTCACTGATCAGATGGCAGAGCCAACATTGAGTGAAGCCTTATGTGTTTAATCTCAATAACACAGTAGCACATTCCTTGACTTCCGATTCTAGGCTAATGACCTAGATTTAATCCTAATCTTACTTGGTTTATATCTTTTGTTTGTATTTTGTTTTGACAGGTTACTTTGATCAAGCCGCCGAGAGTACGTGGTCGTGCAAGCAGAGGCAAAGCCGTGATGAGGGAAATAAACGATCATGAAGCAGGGCCGTCACACCGACGCACAGTGTTGTATTGCAAAATACATCATTTATTCGTGTAAAGTTTGTATAATTTTCGGTTATATTTAGTTTTGTTTTCGTTAGAACGTGCATACTATTGATTCATTCGCGTTTTGCAGGTCTTGGTGCTTAAATCCACTGGAAACCGAGTAAAACGAGCCAAAATATTGAAACGTCAAGTCTTGGAACGCGTTGGAAAGATCGGGAGCTGAAAAAAAGTTAAAAAGCTGAAAAAAGAGTCTCTGGCACCCCGTGACAGAGTTTCTGGCACCCGGCGAGAGACTGAAGGTATTAAGCGATTAAAGAAACAAGGTGGTGCCCCGCGACCCACACCTTGTATGGATCGTGCCCCGCCTGAGGCCATAGCTGGCAGATTACTTCGATATTGGTCATGGGTTGAGTTGGAAAGTTATATATATTCATCATAAAACTTAAAAAAAAGCCCTAGTTACGAATTTTTGAAGTCTGAAAGCTTATTTTGGAGATTGAAGTGCTGCGTTTGAAGTGTTTGGATCAAGGGAATCATTGCTTCGAGTTCGGTTTGAAGATTGAAGACTTGCACGGGTTCTTTAGTTCCTTGTTTGTTTGATTTCTCTCTTTCGAAACTTGTAGCCATGAATTCTTATTTGAACAACTTTGTTTTGTTTTCATTGATTAACATGATTGGCTAAACGTTTAAACCGCCTAGACTATGATGAATGGATTTGAATAAAGTTTGAACCTTTTTAGTTAATTGCTTGTGTTTATGGATTAATTGTGTTTTGTAAGAAGTTTGGTTTATTAATTTGGTGTGTATGCATACTTTAATTTGGTTAATTATTATCAATTGCTTCATGTGAAGCTAGGTGGTTGTCTGCTACGGAATAGTTTCATGCTAGATCTTTGACCTTGTGTCTTTGACCTTTAGGGTGAATTGGCCAATAAACCTTAGAAGTGATAGTTAATAATCTGCTAGATTTCATTATTCTACTAGTCCTAATAGCTGGAAGGTGCAGGGCTATTGGTAGGTCTTACCCGGCGAATTGCTTTAGACAGTCTTTATTAGTCTATCAAGTCAAGTTAAGAAACTCAAACTACCCTAGATCTATAATAGGAAAAGAGTAGGTCAATATTAGGGTACTTACACAATAATTAGATAACCGGAAGGAAGGCTAATAACCGGTAGGATTAACGGCCTAGGTAGTGCCATAAGTTTCACCTCGAGAAGGGTTGAGGGGCTTAGTTGGTGTCTTAATAGGTTTAGTATCACAAGATCCCGGTTCCATAAAACATGCGGTTAATTTAATTGGTAAATTCTTAAAATCAATCCAGGATTCTAGTCTAGGTGGTCTTCATCATCATCTAAGTAAAGTCTTCATATTAGTTCGTATTAGCATAGTTCTAGTTTAGTAATTAGTTTAATAGATTTCCTTAGATTTTCAGTAACCCCCCCCCCCCTAAAAAATAATTAAACAGTTTGAGTCGTGTCTGTCAGAGTCTGTTAGAGTTTAATTAGCATGATTAGTAGAGTCTCGTGGTTCGATATCCGGACTTCCTTAAGTCATACTACAATGATCGGTACACTTAAAGTAGTTAATTTTAGTGTCTTGCTTAGAGAGTCTAAAGTAGTTAATTTTAGTAGTCTGTTTAGCACACATAAAGTTTTTGGCGCCGTTGTTGGGGACTCTTGGCAATTGCGTTTATTAGCTTTGATAGACTTTATTGACATATACGTGCTACGTGTTTTGTTTTGTGTTGAGTCTTTCATTTTTATTTTTTATTTTTATTTTTGAGTGTTAGTTACTAGTGTCTATTTTCTCATATTTAGGTTTTTGCTTGTAGTGGATGCCACATCTGCGCTCGCACGGACCGCCGCCGAAGCCACTAGTCACAGAGTCATCATCTCGAATGGGCCAAGGCCCACATGTTAGTACTTCATCCTCTTCTCATTTACTACACTTCGATACCACCCCTTGTCCCTCACCACCCCATTCACCTAAAAAATCACCTAAAGTTTCCCCACCCGATAGTCCCACTTTTAGCACCTCTAGCACCACAGATAACATAAACTTAGAACAAATGGCCAATCCAAGACAAACCGTCCATCAATAAGCCACCCAAGGCTTCACCGGTCTTGCTTCACCCATCACCGTTCCACCCATAGTAAACGAAAACTCACGGCAGATTCCATCGTATGACATGCAAGCCATCACCAATAACATCCAGTTCCATGGCCGCAACGACGAGGACGCCCCGTCCATATAAACTGTTTCTCTCGTATACTCGCCACTTTTAGCCTTCACGGAGCCCCAAACGATGCTACCTATTTACAACTCTTTCCCTTTTCACTAGCCGGCCGTGCGGCTACTTGGTTGGATTCTTAGCCAACCGGTACTTTTACCACTTGGGCGGGCCTCCGTCAAGCCTTTCTGAACAAGTATTTTCCTCCCGCTAAAGCCTCATGTCTTCACGATCAAATTTACTCATTCCGCATGGAGCCCGACGAGCCCTATTACCGTGCTTGGGAGCGATTTCAAAACCTTGTTGCTCGATGCTCCCAGCATGGTCTTTCTGATTGGGCCCTTTGCGAGAAATTTTATAACGGTCTCACCCAAGAGACTCGTGATCGTTTTAACACTAATGCGGGAGGTCATATGATGGGCATTCTTACTGTTGCCGAGTGTTTAGAGCGTTTCGAGACATTTGCCCAATCTCAATCTCAGTCGATATCTGATCAACGGTATCAAAGTGGCAATTCAAATACCACTACTTGTGTACCCACCCGTGGGGTGAGCCATATCACTATGGACCCTAGTATAGCCGCCGTGTTGGAAAACGTCACTAGAGAGCTCAAGGAAATTAAGGCAAAGTGTTGGTGCATATTTCGTACGTCTGCCACTGTGCGAATAGTTAGATAGAGCGTGTGTTGATTATTGTATAGAATAGGAGAAGTTGGACAGGTTTTGTAATTGTCAAAGCCAATCTGATCGGGTGGCAATCCGATCGGATAACACATGTGAGAGATGTCTATAAATAGGGACCTTGGGGTTCCATTTGGACAAGCTTTTGGTTCCCAGAGGGGAAATGTTCTCCAACTGGTCTCGCGGTGCTGTAAACGTTGAATAATCAATAGAGACCAGATTATAAGTGACTGCTCGGTGTCGTACCTATCTTCTACTCGTTTCTTTTCATTTATATCGTTAATAATCGCACCGAACACGTCGTTTCGGGACCGAAGCTACGTCGAACTCACCGGATCCTGGAATCAGCAGTGGTATCAGAGCTACGACACCGACTTAATCGATCTAAGAGTTGGTTAACTCACCCAAAGCTCATCAATTTTGGGTTAAATGGGAGTTTTGACGTTAAACAGAGAAAATCATCAAAATAAAGGTCAATTCACGGATGGATTTTGAAATTGAAGCCATTAATCTTTTCGGAACTGTATCGCGCACAATCCTATGAAATTTCATCATGAAATTCACTCAAATAAAGATTCTGGATCGAAAAAACGTGATTTGGAGTGTTCTTGAGCTGTTAGAGGATTTCCAATAGGATGGCAATCCGATCTATATCACTGTCTTGAAGGCTTATTGGAGGATAACTGCTTTTCAATCAGATGGCAACCCGATCGGGTGGCAATCCGACCGGGTGGCAATCCGATCCTTGTCACTATGGGGTGTTGGAAGATCAAGTTGTTTTTAGTCGGATGACAACCCGATAGGATGGCAATCCGATCAGATGACCATCCGATCCATAGACACTTGTTAGTTTCCTTTGTAACCCGATCGGGTGGCAATCTGATCGTGTGGCAATCCGTTCCATCATATCATTATTGTCCTTCAATCGGGTGGCAATCCGATCGGATGACCATCCGATCCTTGACTTTCGACCAGATGATCAAATGCCTAAAAAAGCCATTTTTTGATCGCAATGACGAGGAGAGTCTCCAGAAAAAATTTGGTGATTGTCAAATTTTTCGGGTTTTTATCAACCAAGCTGGGTTGTTCGGGGACACCGTCGGGGGCTTAAGTGAACATATTTGATGATGCGATCACGGATTGTGGAAGTTAGTGGGGTAGTCATGATATTGGTGCAGGATGTTTATCATTCAGGATATCTGACTATTTATGGGCCAAATTGTAAAATCCGCAAAGGCGAAAAACTGACAATTGTGGCGAATATTGTGATATTCTAGTTTGGTTAAGTTTTTCGGAGAAGAGAATTAGAAACTGAATTCAGTTTGAGGGGGGATTCAGTGATAGAGACGTCAGAATTTTTAAAAATGAGGGGGAATCAAAATTTTACTGTCATATGTTGAAATTCCGGCTTTTTTGAAATTCGTGACACTGCAACTGTTTTCGGGTAGTTTCAGCTTCAGATTGTCAGGGGGAATGTGAATCTGATCGTGGGTGAAAGTTTCTGAGATCAAGATGATCCAAGGTGTTGATATCTGATCGAGCATCAGAGATCTGAGAGTGATCGTGGATGATAGCTTCTGAGATCTAGATTATCCGAGGAGATGAATCTGATTGTGGACGAATGCTTCAGAGATCGGATTACATTACCCGATGATTTGTTTTCCGATGAAGATTTGCTGATTGTGGAGAATACCGTTTACTCGGATCTGTTATTCTTATGGCGCATTAACGTGGATCACGGTAAACGGGATATCAGTTCTTCAGGGGGAATCACGAATTTGAAGTTGGCCAGTGGGGTATTTGAAGTTTCTATCAATTTCCGGTTGAGTTTTTGTACATTCTTAGATCGAGCAGGCGGAATGCGAAGATCGTGGTGCTTACTTGTGATATCAAAAACTGAAATCGGATATGCTTAACGTTGAAACAGAGGATGCTGCATTGATTAGTTTCAAGTTGGTGATTGTTCGTGAAGGTTGCAGTTTAGCAAATCAGAGGAGAGTCGTAAACTATGCAAAAGACCTGAAGATTCATTCCAGGGGGAATTTGTGCTTTACTTTGGCAAAAGCAAACCCGAATCATCAATCGAGGGGGAATTTGGACAGTCAGATTTCAAGATACCTGATTAAAGTTGCAGAAAAGTTGAAGATTGCAGAATATTCAAACACGGCTCAAAGTTCTCAAAGTTTTAAAGACGATTCGATAGTGACATCCGAGGGGGAATCTGTTGGTGCATATTTCGTACGTCTGCCACTGTACGAATAGTTAGATAGAGCGTGTGTTGATTATTGTATAGAATAGGAGAAGTTGGACAGGTTTTGTAATTGTCAAAGCCAATTCGATCGGTTTGCAATCCGATCGGGTGGCAATCCGATCAGATAACACATGTGTGAGATGTCTATAAATAGGGACCTTGGGGTTCCATTTGGACAAGCTTTTGGTTCCCGGAGAGGAAATGATGTCCAACTGGTCTCGCAGTGCTGTAAACGTTGAATAATCAATAGAGACCAGATTATAAGTGACTACTCGGTGTCGTATCTATCTTCTACTCGTTTATATCGTTAATAATCGCACCTAACACGTCGTTTCGGGACCGAAGCTTCGTCGAACTCACTGGATCCTGGAATCAGCACAAAGGTTGATAAGTGTGAGTTTTGCCGAGGGGGTCACGATACGAATGCGTGTCCATTGTTTGTTGGTGAGGAGCAGGTCGATTTCGGGGGGGGGGGTCTAGGTAGAGGTCAACCTAGTGGATTTGGTAGTAATTTTAATTCGGGTTGGCGTAATAATAATAATTTTCGTTCCAATGGTAACCCCCTGGTTTCCAATTAGCTCAAAATCCAAATAGGGGACATGGTTCATTCTTTGGTGGGGGTTCAAATGGACAGTTCAATAAGGGGTTCAATGGGCAGGTCAGGGATGGGGGGTCAAGTAGTCAGGTTCAACCAGTTCAGGGTTCAAGTAGCGATTTAGGGGGTAGCCTTGAGAGGATCGAGGCCATGATGAGCCAGTTAGTCGTTAAGGACCAAACCACCCAAAAGATCCGTACCGAACACGACCTTATGCTTAAGAACCACCAAGCCTCTTTCTAAGACCTTCAAAGGGTCTTATGTGACATGTCTAGGAAGCTTGAAGAGAGGTTACCCGGTCAGTTTACGGGTAACACCGAACCGAACCCTAACGCCGATGCAAAGTCATTACCACTCGTAGTGGCAAAACCGTAGGGAACCCGAGAGTTGAGGAGAGAGTAGTAGAAGAGGATGAGGAGATTGTATATGAAGAAATCGAGATGGAGGCTCTCGGCAAAGTGCAATCGAGGCTAAGCCCAGCAAGTACCGCACAACCCGGTGAGCCTCAAGGTGAGAAGAAAGTAGAGAAAACACCCGTAGACATTAGACCTTTTCCACTCGTAGATCATTCGTGTGTCTCGTTTCCTACACGTCTCCAAAATTACTCCAAGGAATACGAGCAGTTCTTAGATATCTTCAAGCAATTAAAGATTAATCTACCTTTCATTGAAGCACTCCAATCTATGCCCAAGTACGCGAAGTTCTTAAAGGACCTTCTTAGAAATAAGGAGAAGTTAGGGGAGCTGTCGAATGTTCCATTGAATGGAGGGTGCTACGCAATCATTCTGAATAAGCTTCCGGAGAAGCTCACCGATCCCGGCATTTTTACTATTCCATGTCTAATTGGTAGTAACACCAATACTCGAGCCTTAGCCGACCTAGGTGCTAGCATCAATTTGATGCCCTTTTCTCTCTACGAGAAGCTAGACTTAGGCGAGCTTTCACCTACCCTTATGACATTATCTTTAGCCGATCGATCCGTGAAATACCCGAGGGGTATTGTCGAGAATTTGCTTGTTAAGGTCGACAAGTTTGTTTTTCCCGCTGATTTCGTCATTCTTGTTATGGAAGCTGATGAGAGAGTTCATATCATACTTGGTCATCCGTTTTTGCGTACCGCTAAAGCCCTCATAGATGTCTTCGATGGTAAGATTACACTTAGGGTCGGTGAGGAGAGAGTCACCTTTGGGATAGATCGTTCCATGAACCACCCGAGTGGTTTCGATGACTATAGTGGTCCTTGCCATTCTGTCTATTTCTTGAACTCATTCATCTCATGTGTCGACAATTGTCCAGAGTACATTAGTGGAGCCGACTTTCTAGGAGGAGAGAAAGTAGAGGATGAGTCGTTAAGGTTGGATGAAGTTGAAGATGAGGGGATTCCTTTGATTCCTGAAGCGTTAGCCGTTAGTGATTGTAACATTCTTATTTTTATATAAGAATTATAGGTTTGGTTAAATTTATTAACCACTAGTAACTAGTTTATTTTTAATATAAATATTCAACCCAAATAGTTTTAAACACTATTTTATATAGTTGGTTGAAATATTATATTAATTAATTGGCCTGTATATAGGTGACATTTCTAAATAAAATAAAAGTATATAAAAACTTATATTATTAGACGGGTAGATTACGGGTAAGTTGACTGTAAGAAATATGAAGTACCTAGACGGGCCTAGGAACCGTATAATAATTAAATTATAAAAATACATTGTATTTTGAACCTACTCTATTTTTAATGAAACTTGGTTCAAAATGTAGACATAAATATTCTTGATCTAAAGACATATTCATTCTTTTATAGAACATTATATTTTAGAAGTTATAAACGCCAAATAAGTGTAGAAGTTGAATTAATTATAATATATAAATAATAAAATAATAATAAACATTAAAATATTTGAAAAACATTTAAAATGGACGTGTGTCCTAAGAAAAAGAAAATAGAATTTTGAAATTCTTAAAGTTGTATACGTGTTGTAGAAAAAGAAATATTATAAAATAATAAATTAACTAAAACATGACAACTCAATTAGAATGGTGTACGTGGGCACATCATAATGTTTGCATGGACTCAAAGTTACTACCAATTCAATATAAATAGAGACAATCGAGACACTTGAATCTGCTTAAACTTCTTTTTCCATTTTGCCTACGCTCTCTCTCGCCAACTTTCTTACTATCTCTATTTTGATACTCTCTCTCTATATATATTCTTTTTATTTATTTATTATTTACCCTATAATAATAATAAAGCCATGCCTCGTTTTAAGTATTTTAACTCTCGATCACCGCTACCCCTTCCGATTGATCTGAGCCCCATAACGCATGTCAAGGCTCTGCCTGACTAAGTTTGTTGAGGTTCTGTCTCGTGACATAGGGACAAGGTTGAATGAGGGGTACTATACTTAACATAAGTGCATTATATATTTTTATAGCTCAGAAGTTATACCCAAGATTTATACCAGGAGGCTTTCTAGTTGAACCCTAAAGTTACAAAGTGGGTCCATTCTCTTTTCTCACCGTTTTATTCTGTAAACAACTCTCATCAAAAGTCCTATCTATTATTTTATTTACCCAATAAGAAACCCTAATTAAGACCCTCAAGTAATCCTGCACAAACCCTAAAATTTTCAGAAGAATCAGAATCAAGATCAGGGCCCCTAAAACTCAGGGGGGTATTTCCTAGTCAGTATTATCTAAACAGTTTGTTGTCGAAATTGAATCTTAACGAACGGTCGACTCAGCTAGGCTACCAAGACGCGTGGCTACCCTATGCTAAAAGAGTCTCCGTCGCGTGGCGCGACAGGTGTCGCGTGGCGCGACCGCGCTGTTTTCCAGATATAAATAGAGGGGTGTGGGACTTGATTTCTGGCATTCGTTCGACGTTAAAATTCGTTTTACACTTCGAGATATCACCTGATTACTACCAAACACACACTAGCTCGAATTCTGCTACGATACCGGGTATTAACTCGATCGCTGCTACGATTCAATATCCGATCGATTTAAACTATCCGATGAATGTTTAAGTGCTGCTCAAACTTGGGTTATGCTTTGTCATTCGTCGTTAATTCGATGGATGTTTAAGTATTGCACTTTGTCATTCGTTGTGAGGGTTTTAATCTCGTGAGTTATCGTAAATGCTGTATTAGTTACTTACCTAGTTCGTCTGCACTAGGTTACA
Source organism: Helianthus tuberosus (assembly GCA_030545235.1). NCBI lineage: Eukaryota > Viridiplantae > Streptophyta > Magnoliopsida > Asterales > Asteraceae > Helianthus > Helianthus tuberosus. Next base: position 50,314,653 of record CM060371.1, on the reverse strand, counting down.
AGACTAATCAATAGGCTAAGCTCTGCCTGTATAAATCTGCAATATCAAGGCTAACCAGTTGGCTAAACTCTGCCCGTATAAATATGCATGCTTATAATGTGAGTCATTATATTTTTATCAAAGTACTTTATAAATTCTTAAATATTTTCAAAGTTATAATTACAGGATTAAGTCTTTGTAATCACCAAATTACAGCCGGTATGTGGGGTTTTGTATACATTACTTGATAATCTTCACCATTGGACAACAGGGTAGCCAATGGGTGATATGACCATATTCACAGAAATGAGTCGAGTGACAAATACCGTGGGATAATTGGTTGATATATAAACATTGTAATCGCTCTTAATACTGTAAATTATAACAACGTGTCGTTTTAGTAAAAAGAATGATTCACTGGTATTTCCTGCTGACAAAACCTTTTTAAAACGCGTTTCAGGTAATTACAGTAGATCAGGAATTAGAGGTTGGATACGGCACTAACAAGGCTTACAGAAGTGGCTTAATTTTTATCAATTAAATTAAATTATGTAAAGTTGTTTTATGTATTCGAATTTATCCATAATAAAGTTACCTTTGTAAAACATGGGTTTATCCCATCTATTTAATAAATAAAATCCGGTGTTTTCTATACTCTGATATTTTTCCTAACTCATGGTCCCGATGAAATTTCCGCTGCAATATTTTTCAAAATAATCACCGGTACCACTTGGCTGTTCGCGGCTCCCGATTCCGTCCAGGGTGGGTCGGGGGTCGTGACAGTGATGATATATCCCATCTCAGATTCGCCATAGGTTTGTCCCATTCAGGTTTTCCCTAAGAAGGAGGATGACCGTTGTCATGAATTCAAAGAATGAGCTTATCCCTTCTCGTACGGTCACGGATTGGCGAGTGTGCATCGACTACCGAAAGTTGAATGATGCCACCCGAAAGGACCACTTCCCATTGCCCTTTATCGATCAGATGTTGGAGCGTCTCGCGGGTCAACAATTTTATTGTTTTCTTGATGGTTTTTCTGGGTACTTCCAGATCCCCATCGCCTCGAAGGATCAGGATAAGACCACCTTCACATGCCCCTATGGCACATATGCGTACCGACGCATGCCATTTGGGCTGTGTAACGCTCCAGCTAACTTTCAGCGATGCATGGTTGCCATATTCCAGGATATGATTGAGAGTTCCATGGAGGTTTTCATGGATGATTTTTCGGTCTATGGTAACTCGTTCGATGAGTGTTTGAGGAATCTTGAGAGGATGTTAAAGAGGTGTGTTGAGACGAAGCTAATGCTGAATTGGGAAAAGTGTCACTTCATGGTGACTGAAGGTATTGTTTTAGGACATAAGATCTCAAGGGATGGTATAGAGGTAGATCGTGCAAAGATAGATACCATTAGCAGGTTGCCTCCACCCACTAGCGTAAAGTCGATTCGAAGTTTTCTCGGTCATGCGGGCTTCTATAGACGCTTCATTAAGGATTTCTCTAAAATCACTCGCCCCATGACCCGTCTTCTAGAGAAAGATGTTCCATTCGTCTTTGACGAGGAGTGTCTTAAGGCCTTCAAGTTTTTGAAAAAACAGCTTGTGAGTGCACCTATTCTTATCTCGCCCGATTGGAGCTTGTCGTTTGAGCTCATGTGTGATGCGAGTGACTATGTCGTTGGAGTGGTATTAGGACAAAGAAAGGACAAGCACTTCCACCCATTTACTACGCGAGCAAAACGTTAAATGATGCTGAAGAGAACTACACCACCACGGAGAAATAACTCTTAGCCGTAGTCTTCGCGTTCGACAAATTCCGCTCGTACCTCGTGCTATCCAAGACCATAGTTTTCACCAACCATTCCGCGTTACGTTTTCTTTTCCAAAAGAAAGATGCCAAACCCCGACTTATTCGGTGGATTCTATTGCTTTCCGAGTTTGACATCGAAATTAGAGACAAGAGAGGGGTCGAAAACGTAGCAGCCGGTCATCTTTCACGTTTAGAAGACCCTAGGAGAGAGGAGATTCGTGAGGAGGAGATAGGAGATACATTTCCTCACGAGTCGATCGAGTTTGTAGAGGCCGAGAAGGAGGGATTGCCTTGGTTTTGTGATTTAGCGAACTACCTTTCGAGTGGGATTATTGTAAAGGGAATGACCACACAACAGAGGAGGAAGTTCCTTAGTGAGTCAAGGAAGTATTTGTGAGATGATCCGTTTCTCTTTAGAATAGGGGGAGATAGGATACTTAGGCGATGTGTGTCGAGAGAAGAGGGGTTGAATATCCTTAAACATGTGCATGAAGGTCAAATGGGAGGCCACCATGGTGCATATGCCACCGCACAAAAGGTGTTCGATTGTGGATTTTATTGGCCTAATGTACTTCGTGAAGCTGTTGAGTTCGTGAAAACATGTGATGCTTGTCAACGAACCGGTAACATTTCAGCCAAAGATGAGATGCCTCAAAACCCAATCCAAGTGTTGGAGGTTTTTGATGTTTGGGGAATAGATTTCATGGACCCTTTCCCGTCATAAAAGGGAATCGTTATATACTTATGGCAATTGACTACGTTTTCTAAATGGGTTGAAGCTCAAGCTCTTCCTACGAATGAAGCCCGAGTAGTATTGAGTTTCCTCAATAAACTCTTTTCCTGTTTCGGTACACCTAAGGCTTTAATCAGTGACCGTGGTACTCACTTTTGCAATGCATTGATGGAAAAGTTGCTTGCACGCTACGAAGTCACTCATCGTTTGTCTACCGCATATCATCCACAGACAAGTGGTCAAGTGGAGAACGCGAATCGTGGTATTAAACGTATCTTAGAGAAAACCGTTGGAAAAAATAGAAAGGATTGGTCCGACAAGCTTGACGATGCATTGTGGGCGTTTCGAACTGCCTACAAAACGCCTTTAGGAACCACACCATTTGTGATAGTCTATGGAAAAGCTTGTCATCTTCCCGTAGAGCTAGAACACCGAGCACTTTGGGCGTTAAAAACCGTTAACCTTGACATGACCGAAGCCGCTAGGAAACGCTTCTTTCAAATCCATGAGCTTGAGGAGCTTAGGGATGCGGCTTATGCTCGATCTTTGGGCATTAAGGAGAAAACGAAAGCTCTACATGATCGCAAGTTAAGGAAGGTCAAGGAATTTAGCAAGGGTGATAGAGTGCTTCTCTACAACTCGAGATTGAAATTGTTTGTGGGGAAGTTGAAGTCGAAGTGGTCGGGACCGTATATGGTTCATTATGTATTTCTGTATGGAGCAGTTGAGATTATGGATGAGTCCGATGGCCGGAGTTGGAAGGTATATGGCCACCGTTTGAAGCACTATATTGGAGGAGCGACAGATAAGAACGAGATGGAGGAAACTCCTCTCGAAGTTCCACCAAAAGCCGCCAATTAGTGTTTTGGGTGAGAACCCAAGTGTACATTTTGTATCATTTGTATAAGAGTCTTTTTGGTAGTTTTTCGGGTCTTTGTTTGTGTTTTGAGTGATTTGCAGGAATGCACTACCGAGGATTTGCAGAGAATTGTGAGAAAAAAATGAGGTTCCAGGTAAGTTTCACACTTAGAAAAAATTTAAGGTTGGATTTTGATGGTTTGGGAAAAACTCAAAAATTTTTCAAAGGCATTAAACCATAAAAGTTAGCAAACCTTCTGTTGATAACGTCCACTGGCGGGCCGCCACCCACTGCGAACTTATCTCGCCATCCGCCAGAACGTAACAACTTTTCGGCACTTTTTCACTCGGTGGCGGGGCGCAACATAGGCCTTGAGTTTGTCGCGGCCCGCCAGAACGCAACACTGCAGCCGAGATCTTTTATTACCCCAAATCTTCTTGTTCTGACCAAAACTTCCCCTCTACACCGCCGATAATCATCAATTTCCACCATTCTTCACCGCTAAACCTCCATTATCACCTATAATCACAACACCATTACATATACAACCACCGTAAATCTGATTTCAACCACAAATCCACCATATTCCACCTTAAAATCGGAGTTCTTGCTTTGGGGTTAAAGTTCAACCGAAAATCTTTCTTTTTCTTCTTCTTTCTCATGAATCCAAGGTATGTTTCTTGTAATTTTTTGTGCTTTGAATCTAGTAATTTCAGCTTTTGCTTAGTTTAGTCTTATTTAGGGTTAGGTCTTCTGCTAGTCAAGTGTTTGGGTTATGTTAGTGATAGAACATAGGTTGCGGGTGGCTCGGTTTGGGTTATGTTTAAAATGTTCATCATATCTTAGGTTAGGGCTAACCAACATTGAGTGTGGGGATTCGGTTGGGTGAATTTTTGACAAAAAAATCAGATTTATTCACTGTTGTGACCCGTTTCTTAATGCAATATGCAAGTTTTACACTTTACTTTGGTTAACACTCAATGTTGGTTTGGTTAGTGGTTTGGTTTTGGGTGCAAATAATTCAGGTTGGCTTTTTGAACTTGATTTGCTGAATTTTGATTGGTTTGTAACACATTGACGCTTAAAGTGCCAAACTTGCAACGTTGAATTGATTTTTTTGCATAGATAAAAACCTCCTTTAACTAGGCGGAATTTTTCGACGCTAAAATTTGTTTTGAACTAATACATGGCTGATTTTTAGCGAGTTTGGACGTCAATGTCGGTTTAGTAGGCACTAGAATTTAATTGAGGGCAATTAAAGTTCCGGGAGAGGATAGTGTACATTGAGTCCTAGTTAGAGTGTCGTTTTAGTCTTTTTAGTCATTTTTAGTCTAGTTCGAGTCTAATTTAGTCGGTCTTGGGTTTACTTGCACGTACAAGTTAACTAGGCTAATCCGTACTCAGTCTCCATTCGGGCGAGTTTATTATTACTTAGCAATTGTAAAAAGTAACCTGGTTTTTTCTATTTCGACTTTATTTTCAGAATTTAACCGCGAATGAAATGCTATACGGTTATTCTAATTTTTCAAAAAAAATAAAAATAAAAAATACATAAAAAATGAAAAAAATTCAAAAATACCGAAAAATATTTGTTACTAATATTCTACATTATCACACCCCGAAATTATCAGAGCTGGCGTGACTGGACTGGTATCTTTATTGCACAACGGAAGAAAATAAGCTATGACTTCTAGAAAATGAACGCCCACTAAGTACTCGAATCCTCAATGGTTCTCCTATTCCAACCGTGCCTCGACTTTGAAATGCAACCTGAGAAAGAAACATGCGAAAAATCAACATAAAGTTGAGCGAGTTCATAGTTTGTTTGTAAAAGATTTGAAATAAATCTTTTGAATAACCGGTTTGTGAGATAATATTGAGAAAACGAATTTAGAAATCATTTCCTTGCCAAGTTATATGGAAACTTTGTGTCTGTAACGCATTATGTTCGTAAAACCATGTATTTGTAAACTCTCGTGTTTGTAATATTCGTATAACCGTCAATGCCCACCCTGACTTTGACTCCATTCCCGCATAATCCTATGCCTTGAATTTGTATAAAACATGGTATTTAATTTGTATAAATCAAGTATTTCTGTAAGTATGTATGTTCCTGGTATGTAGCAATAAGGAAAAAGAGATCACCAATGGGTTGCAAAGCCACTGGTATGTGTGAAAACGTGTAGGAAGTACTCAAACCTAGCAAATTTGTACCGGGCTTCCGGCTGTAAGACACAGTCACCACTATGGGCCGCCCCGGCCTCATGGGTGTGGGCTCGCTATACCCAAATAGATCTATCACTCATGTCCCTCGGTCCTAACAACGAGGATTAATGGACTTAAGTGTTGTACCCACCCTTCACATGATCTAAGCGTCTAAACCCTCCTTAAGCTAATCATACCATGTATAAAGTGTCTGTAATAATTGTAACATGTATTTTACCCCAGCCTCTAAGGCTGAACCTCCCCAGTCTCTCTATATTATCACCAGACGATCCATCCCTAGTCATGAAAATCATTCACGTTTCGATAATACGCATTTGTTTTGTAAAAAAACGGTATATTTAGTATAATCCATTCGTAAACCATTTGAGTTTCCTAGAAATCCATTCGTAATGATTTAGAAATATGAGTTTTCGTTCGTTCAAAAACTTTGTATGTTCTGTGCAAAACGTGCATGTCCTTCCACCCCGAAAACATTTACAAGAATGTAAAACCGTAAAAAGTGGGGTTATGAACTCACCTGAATATTACTGTGCAAAGCTAGCTAATTACGACTTCGTGATGTCGTTTCCAAGACTTAACTTGCTAGCGTGCGTTCTACAATATTCCTAACACGGAATATCTTATAAGTTTCTAATTAAACATAGCTAAACTACATGTCATCGAGCTCTACCGAATCGTTAGTCGAATGATTCAACGGTAAGTAGTTAACTTATCGGAAATGATTAGGTCGTATTTGATAAGTGTCGTTTATCGTCGATAATAACCAATAATCCTTGAAAAGACTTGATTCTCGAGATATTAGAAATAAATAAATATTTATATCAAAACATATAAATATATCGTTAAGGTCGCTTGTCGTCCCGAGAAATCGTTTGTGTTTATAGGAATATTTGTATGAAAGTAATATATAATAAACTTGTATTATATATTGCGTCTTGTATATATTTGCCAAAATATACATATATGTTGTTTCGCCGTTTTAAATAGATATAAAAAGTTATATTTATTTTTCAAAGCTATCGTCGATTTGTTGAATGTTTGAAATAAATAGATAAATTATATCTATCTTTGTAAAGGAATTCGTGTGGTACGGTATTTGAAATAAATATAAAAACTATATTTATTTTCATAAAACGAATTCGTGTCGTTTGATATTTGAAATAAATATAAACTATATTTATTTTTATGAAACTGTCTCGTATTGCTTGATGTTTGCAATAAATATATTCTATATTTATTTTATAAAAGTATACGAGTCGTTTAACGTTTGAAATAAATATATATAATCTATATTTATGTTTGTAAAAGGACTTGTGTTGTTTGATAATTAAAATAAATATATTTACTATATTTATTTTGATAAAAGAATCGTCGTGTTGTTTGACATTTGAAGTAAGCTATACTTACTTTTATAAATGAATTCGTCGAATTCTCGAAGTTTAAATCAAATATAATATCCATATTTATTGTTGTGAATACTTTCCGAATCGCCGTTTCCGTAAATGGTAAAGTGTCGTCAAGTGTAATTATATGTTTGTGTGTGTTTTTCTAAAAGATCATTTGAAACCGATAGTTTATTTTATAGTAAAACACGATTATTTCAGGGATTTTCTCGAAAAAACGGGTAGAGTTTCCTCTGTTTTTGGACGCCCCGACAACACAAGTTGTCGTCATTTTACCAAAGTTCAATCCAATATTCAATTACCAATATATCAGTTTGCCAAATATTTCATAAAATGTAAAATATAATCATGTCGGTTCAAGCTCGTTATCACGTATAATTAAAATAAGGAATAGTTAACGAAAATAATCGCGGCTTAAACTATTACCCAAAACTCTCGTTGAGTCGCCGAAACGAGTTGACCGAGTGGACTGGGTCAACTGTGTTGACCGGCTGAGTTGACGGAGTCGACTCGCTGAGTTGACCGAGTCAGCTTGCTGAGTTGACCTGAACCGACCGCGCCGCGAAACTCGAGCCACCCGAACTAAACCAAGACCCGTGTTGACCTGAACCGCCTGACCTGAAACCGAACCCGCTGACCAGTTGACTTTGTTGACAGAACCAAACATAACCCGAATCCCGATCCGAATCATATTCGACTATATCTGACCCGAACAACCCAATCTGATAAACCGAACCGAGCCACGCTACTGCTGCCGCCGCCGTGAGCGGCTGCGCCGCTCTATCTTCGCCACTCTCTCTCTTCGTTCCACCGTCGCACCACCTGCCGCCGCCGCTCACGGTGATGCGGCTCCATCTCCGTCGCTCTCTCCCCTCTTCGTCCGTCTCTCTCTCCTTTTCGTAGTTCCGCCGCACACCATCGCTCACCACCACCCGATGATGGTGGTGGTGGTCTGTTTTGTTATCGAGGAAGAAAAAAAGGGGGTTTGCGGTTGATGGTGGTGTGTGTAGGAGATGCAGGAGAGTCGAATGGGGGGTGTGGTCGGTCGGTCATCGACGCCGACAGTCACCAAGCGCCGCCACCACAGTGGTGGCCGGCGGTTCGTTGTGGAGAGGGAGAGAGGGACTCGAGATGTGTGTTTGTGTGTTTTGTTGTCTGCTCAAAACAAAATGAAGATTAAAGGGGCTAGGGTTTGGAAAATGAAGGTGAAGGAGATGTCTGGTTGAAGTTATGAAGAAGAAGAGAGGGGGTTTGGCCTCTTATAGAGATGTTGAAGATCTCTTAAGACTTGTGTGTACCATTTTGAGATAGCAATCTTTTGCAGAGATTTAGTGTGGATTTTGCAAGGATTTTCAAATCCTTTAGAGATTTGTTGAGATCTGTTGAGATCTTATAAGATCTTGGGGTGATTTTTTTAAAGAAGAGATCAAATATATTACGTGAGGTTTAGGCTTGTGGGTTTTGGGCTTGGGCCCAGGGCCCACAAGCCCATCTTATGTGTAAGTGGCCCGTAATTCCTACGAGACACGTTGTCAAAACCCGAACTCCGTTTATTATCAAAAGATAAAAATGTTCGTATTAAAATACATAAAATACGGTCGGTAGTCGTTGTTTGCACGCCCGTTCGTCGATTACGGTAATAATCGCGAAAAATTGTATCGTTGCCGTCTTTAATCCGTTTTTCGATTCGGTTTTGACTGTAGTTACTAAAATTTTATTACGGAGCTAAATATAGTGTAAAATGTAAGTTTCAAAAGTGACGGGCGTCTCCGTCGCTTCCGTTTCGTCTCCGATGCGTTTCCTACCGTCGCGTTTTTAGTCCACGTTTGCATTTGTGTCGCACGGAAGCCCAATAAATTCACAAAATTAATTTCATAAGCATAAAATTTTCGTGTAACATTCATACTTGTCAGCGTTGTCAGTATTTTGTACGGTATTAGTTCGTTGTCGTTTGACGTTCCGCATATTCCACGCGAATCTTCATATGCGTACTGTAAAGTCGGATAAACGTTCCTAGGCACTCCAAAGGCCTAATTAAGTTAATCTCCGTCTTAATCACTATTTATTATCACGTTAATCGCCTGTTAATCATGTAATTAAGAGCCGTAAATCACCGGTTGTCACATTCTCCCCCTGTTAATGAAATTTCGTCCTCGAAATTTAGACCACGTTAACTCCCTAGAGTTACGTTATGTGTAAATACGAATAGTGTCAAAGTGGATGACCACGAAATCAAATCAAGACTTATTCAAATCGTGTGAATTCAAGGACATTCCTCCACAATAGGAATCCCAACGGTTTTAAAGAAATGTGTCTTAGTAATTGATGTCAAAGGAAACGAGACGTACTGATACAGTCACCAGCGTGACTAAGTTAATAGGGGTCCAACAAAGAGCCGGAACTTCGACCAATTGAATTTCGTATGAACGTTCACAATATGTAAATGAGTTCCAGAAGCAATAACATCCACTGGATGAACTTAGAATCAACAATCTCAAATGTAATAGTTTGCATGAAAAGCTCGATCGTGATTAGCCCAAGCTACAAGTTTGTACTGACACCACAAGGTGTCGTAGTGACTTAAATAATTCAATAATAGTGGAGATCAAACAAATTCACCGTCTTTGAAGTCAAATGAAAGCGCAATAAAGGGAATCTGAAAGTTTGTTCCAAATGACATCATAGGATTTTCAATTGAAAATGGAATATCAAAGAAATAATGTTCTCGATCGAAGACGAAGAAGCAATGAATATCGCAAAACATTCGATCGATAATGAAAGAACCGTTAGTAGGTACACCGGAGTTTAAAATGAATTGGTGTACCATTGTCTTAACACACGATTGTGTTAAGACTGCTATGATATGATAAATCAAAGCGGATTTAAAGCAAATAAATATATAATTATTTAAATCCATGTATGAGATGTGTAAACGAGTTTAGCACAAGCTTCAAGTTAATGAAAACACCACAATAAGGTGTCGAAATCAACAAATGACTTATTGGAGTTGTAGACCAAACAAGTCTACTACGACTCGGAACAATTGAAACTTTTGTTAAAACGAATTTGAATATGATGTCTTCAATACATCATATGGTATCTTGAATTGAATATGCGTAATGAAGAAGTTCAAACAATCGAACTTGGTTTCGGCACAAGCTGACAATAAATACATGTATCGACAAGAATCTTTCGGCATGGTCACAACGAAAAAAAACCATGTATGTATCTTGAAAAAAGAATGAATTTCAAGAAAATGTAATGACTGGATAACAAGGAGCCAACAATTACAATAATGCGGGTCATTCGAATCACAAACCAATAATTAGATTTAGCGAAATAACATTTGAACTTTGATGAAACGCTTATTCGAAACGAAACCACATGCGTAACAAACGATGCATGCGTAACATTTGAATTTTTCAAGAAATCAAGCAAATGAGTATTCGCTGTAATGAAAGAAGTTATCGTGATGCAATGACCATTAAGAGGAGTAGAGATTTGAAAATCTACTCATTAGATGCAAAAGTCGGAATTTCTATAAAAGAAATTTAAGGACTTTACCTGGGGTTTCACGTGATGACCGGTTGTTAGGTGACATTACCATGGAATGTCAAACATAGCGTACTTGTCGTTATGAGTTAGGGGGAATGAGGTGACATTCATCTTCTCCTTGGCGTGTTTCGTGTCGTTTGCGAGACCGCGTACCAAGCCACCGCTTACTGATCGATAGTTCTCCTGCTGACAGGAATCTAGTGTCGTCGTTGAATTGCGTCATCGTGTCTTTTCAAAGGCCTCACCTTGATAGTCGTATGTGTCGTACTTCAACCTTCGTTGACGTACATATTGAGTTTCGCGTATACCTGTGCACTAGCGTTTCGTTCCGTGTAGAATGTGATGTACCCCGGCATCCGTTGACGTAAAATTTAAGTTCCATGTATTCTCGTGCACTAGCATTTCGTTATGCGTAGGCTGCCTGCTCGGGAAATTAAAACATCATAGATAATATGGATAATAGTGTGTGCCCGAGTTAATATTCGCGGTTCCTACGTGATGACCTTTAATGAACTTCAACATAAGTTTCCGGAGGTCTTAAATGCATGTTTCCTAAACTCTCAGAGTTTTGTGTACTGTATGTAATCGTTTCGTGTATCGTGTGTAAAACACAACTTTAGTGTATGTTTGAAAACAAAATTTTGACTGTTTGTTTTTCGGCAACGGTTGGAGACCATATTCGAGTACTAGGCGTTCTGTATGTATTCAGTTTTTAATATTCTAAGTTCCCACAGGAAAGGCGAGGTTAGAGCCTAGGTATCTCTACAGAAACCTAATTCGCTGTAACCTATAGCTCTGATACCAATCTGTCACACCCCGAAATTATCAGAGCTGGCATGACTGGACTGGTATCTTCATTGCACAGCGGAAGCAAATAAGCTACGACTTCTAGAAAATGAACGCCCACTAAGTACTCGAATCCTCAATGGTTCTCCTATTCCAACCGTGCCTCGACTTTGAAATGCAACCTGAGAAAGAAACATGCGAAAAATCAACATAAAGTTGAGCGAGTTCATAGTTTGTTTGTAAAAGATTTGAAATAAATCTTTTGAATAACCGGTTTGTGAGAATATTGAGAAAACGAATTTAGAAATCATTTTCTTGCCAAGTTATATGGAAACTTTGTGTCTGTAACGCATTATGTTCGTAAAACCATGTATTTGTAAACTCTCGTATTTGTAATATTCGTATAACCGTCAATGCCCACCCTGACTTTGACTCCATGCCCGCATAATCCTATGCCTTGAATTTGTATAAAACATGGTATTTAATTTGTATAAATCAAGTATTTCTGTAAGTATGTATGTCCCTGGTATGTAGCAATAAGGAAAAACAGATCACCAATGGGTTGCAAAGCCACTGGTATGTCTGAAAAGGTGCAGGAAGTACTCAAACATAGCAAATTTGTACCGGGCTTCCGGCTGTAAGACACAGTCACCACTATGGGCCGCCCCGGCCTCATGGGTGCGGGCTCGCTACACCGAAATAGATCTATCACTCATGTCCCTCGGTCCTAACACCGAGGATTAATGGCCTTAAGTGTTGTCCCCACCCTTCACATGATCTAAGCGTCTAAACACTCCTTAAGCTAATCATACCATGTATAAAGTGTCTGTAATAATTGTAACATGTATTTTACCCCAGCCTCTAAGGCTGAACCTCCCCAGTCTCTCTATATTATCACCAGACGATCCATCCCTAGTCATGAAAATCATTCACGTTTCGATAATACGCATTTGTTTTGTAAAAACCGGTATATTTAGTATAATCCATTCGTAAAGCATTTGAGTTTCCTCGAAATCCATTCGTAATGATTTAGAAATATGAGTTTTCGTTCGTTCAAAAACTTTGTATGTTTTGTGCAAAACGTTCATGTCCTTCCACCTCGAAAACATTTACAAGAATGTAAAACCGTAAAAAGTGGGGTTATGAACTCACCTGAATATTCCTGTGCAAAGCTAGCTAATTACGACTTCGTGATGTCGTTTCCAAGACTTGACTTGATAGCGTGCGTTCTACAATATTCCTAACACGGAATATCTTATAAGTTTCTAATTAAACGTAGCTAAACTACGTGTCATCGAGCTCTACCGAATCGTTAGTCGAACGATTCAACGGTAAGTAGTTAACTTATCGGAAATGATTAGGTCGTATTTGATAAGTGTCGTTTATCGTCGATAATAACCAATAAGCCTTGAAAAGACTTGATTCTCGAGATATTAGAAATAAATAAATATTTATATCAAAACATATAAATATATCGTTAAGGTCGCTTGTCGTCCCGAGAAATCGTTTGTGTATATAGGATATTCGTATGAAAGTAATATATAACAAACTTGTATTATATATTGCGTCTTGTATATATTTGCCAAAATATACGTATATGTTGTTTCGGCGTTTGAAATAGATATAAAAAGTTATATTTATTTTTCAAAGCTATTGATGTGTGTAAAATGCAACATATAAATTACATCAAATGAGGCATAAAACTAACCCTTTTTTAGTACTAATATTGGAAAAAGAGTGTTTTTGTCTTCCTTTTGTATTTTCAGGATTAAATGAGCTCAAAAACGCAAAAGAAGCAAAAAGACAGCTAAATCCAACATAAATACAAGAAAAGGAACATTAGTGGATTGCCCGAACCCTCAACGGCACCTTCCAAAGCAAAATAGAGAAAACAGAAGGCTGAACACGCCCCGTGCTCAGCCAGCACGGGGCCGTGCCCAAGAAGCAGCAGAAAAGACAAATCTATAGAAGCTTCTATTGCCCACCACGGGCCGTGCTCAGCGGACACGGGGGGGCGTGCCGAAAGTACTGCAGGCGCATTAATTGTAATTGCGAATTACAATTAATGAAGAGAGAGAATGTCAGACGGGCACGGGGCCGTGCCCAGCGAACACGGGGCCGTGCCCAGGCTTCTGTTCAGCCTATAAATAGGAGTGCTTGGTTTCATTGCAACTCATCCCTTGGCACACCACCTCTCTCACACTTCATCCACCACCCACCACCATCACAACACCATCATCCACCACCATCATCCATTGTCCATCATAGAGTGTGTGAGTCGTCTCGGGATCCAAGATTGATCGTAAGAGTTCTTAACAATCAAGGCCATGTTTGCCTAAGTCTCTTACATCACTTGGTGAAGACAAAGTGTCTAGTATAATACTTTTTATTTCTAATCTTTTGCACTTTTTATTTGGTTTTGTATTAATGACTTTAATAACTAGTTACTTATGTTGAAGGTGATCTTTCCTTATCGTTTGTCCGTGGTGTCTTAGCATTATTTTACTGTCTATATAAAATAAAGGATTTTCACCATTCATATCTCCACGGTCTATATGGAGGTATGTTGGCTACCTGGTAGGGGGTTAAGGGAACGGTTTGGTAAAGGTCTTGCCATTGTTCAGCGTTTAGAGGTCCTGCAATGGACCTGGGTCAAATTTAGTAGGACCTCCTTCAATACTTCACGGTATTGGATGGCGGGGGTCCAAACTCTTTGATCCCCTCATAAGTTAACTACTATTAATACTATAACCCGGCTATTTAGGACTGTATCCCTGCTGACTCAGACTACTTAGTCGAGGGTAACGTCACCGCCAAAAGCGGGGCCTACCACAATACTGCATTAATAACTTAATTCATTATCTTCCAATAATCCACCCCTTTAGGATTGTATCCCTGCTGACTCAAACTACTGGGGTGAGGGTAACGTCACCTTCAAAAGAGGGGCCTACTACAATAACTAAGATAATCTCTTAATTATGTGCAAAAGTGCGGAAATAATCAAAGGTTATACTAGATACGAGTCGGAACCAAGTGATTCATCTTGTCTATCTGTTTTTATTTTATTTTTATTTTCAGCATTTTAGTTAGTTTTTATTTTTCTTAGTTTAAAACATTTTTAAACTTTTATTTTGGTTAGACGTTGAGGATAAACCGGTATTAAAAGCTCTTGTGTCCTTGGACGACCTCGGTATCTTACCAACGCTATGCTACACTCAACGATGGTAGCACTTGCCCATATGTGTGTTTAGTGTTAGTGAAATATCGTGTTTTATAAATTTAAAACTTGGCTAAAATAAGTGTTAAAAAGGGCTTAAAATTTACACCTAAAATATACGACACTTTACCGCACATCAAGTTTTTGGCGCCGTTGCCGGGGACACAAGGATTTTAAGAAAGCTTAAAATCGACGGCCTAATCAGTTTTTTTTCAAAACCTTTTTAAACGCGCGCACATTTTTCTGCATTTAGTTTAGTTTTGCATTTACAGTATCCTGTACACGGGGCCGTGTTCACTGAACACGGGGCCGTGCTGCAGATTTTTTCATAAACGCCCAGTAACAGTAGCTTGAACACGGGCCGTGTTCACTGAACACGCCCCGTGCTCAACTAGATCAGTCAATTTAATTAAAACGCCCAGATACAGATTCTGAACACGGGGCCGTGTCCACTCAACACGGGGCCGTGTCCAGCCTCTGTTTCCGTTTTTATTTTTGTTTTCTGATCTCGAGACTCGGTTGTGGTCTGCTGAGTGATTCTTATGGATCAATACTCAGGAGGTTACAACTACACCTATGATGAGGATGATTATAGGGGTAATTATTGCACAAATTGTCGTAATACACGTTCAATTCAAGATAATCACTCGTACCAACCATCCAATTCATACACTTACTATGAGGAACCCAGGTACGAACCATCAACTTCATACACATCCTATGAAGACCAAAGGTATGAACATCCTCCCTCATACTCATATTTTGATGAACCAAGGTATGAGCCTTCTTACTCATACTTTGAGGAACCAAGGTATGAGCCACCACCTTCATATGCTTATTATGAGGAGCCTTGGCGTGAACAACCCACCTCATATGAGTATTATGAAGAACAAAATTACGAACCTTATCCATCATATGCTTACAATGAAGGGCAATGGTGTGAACCATCAACTTCATATGGGTATTATGAGGAACAAAGGGTCGAACAACCGGATTCGAGCTTAGAAAATAATGATTCTTTTTCTATAACCGAAGTGACCGATAGGATATTAGAACACATTAGAGTTATCGATCGGTGTATAAAAGAAGCTCGCGCAAGGGAAGAGGAGTCCCGCGCAAGAGAAGAATTAAAAAAGGAAGAGATAACTAAAAATGAAAAAATGGAAGAACAAATAAGTGAAAAGCCGACACATGAGTTAAACAACGAAAAAGGTGAGTCCGACAACGTTAAAATCCAAGAAGAGTCTAATTTTGAAGAAATTCATCTCTTGTCACCTTCTTTCGAAAATCATTGTTTAGTACCCACTCATGCTAAGTTTCTAAAAGAGTTAAACACTAACACTAAAATTGACGAAACGGTAAGTGTTAAGTTAACTAATGATCAAACTTCACTAATAAAAGAAGACCCATTTGAAATTAACATCACACCGGTTCCATGTTTCTTTCAAAATTCGTTTATTAGTAATGTCACAATCGATAAAGATCTTTGTGTTAACATAATGCCTAACTACCTTTTCGAAAAATTAAGTATTAGTGATTTTTCTCCACTTCAAATACCCATTTTTCTATCCAATCGGAAAGTAATAAAATCAATCGGTATAGTTGAAGATGTCTTGGTTCAAACAAATCAAATGGTAGTTCCAACCGACTTTGTCATCCTCGATGACGCTCCTCTAGTGTTGGGACGACCATTTGTAAAGACTTACGAAGCTTTGAAAAACCGGAAGTTCAATAATCTACCTCTTCAATTAGGGGCATTTAAAAGAAGTGTCGATCTCGAACGATCAATGAAATATCCATTCGGCAATAATGACCCCCTAATTGAAGATGAAGATGAGCCACCCGATACAAGTGAAGAGACGGACCACTTTGTTGAAGAAGAGGTCGCCATAGAACAAACTTTTAAAGTTCTTGATCGAAACGAGCAACCAAATAAGGAGTCTCCTGAAGACCCACCACTTGAGCTCAAAGAACTTCCAAAAGGTTTGGAATATGCTTTTCTAGACAAAGATGGTAAATTATCTGTAATTATTTCGTCTAAATTAGATAACCTAGAAAAAGAAAAACTAGTTAGTCTTTTGAAAAAACACAAAAATGCAATAGCTTGGAAACTTGTTGACATAAAAGGAATTAGTCCTTCTATGTGCACACACAAAATTTTGATGAATGATGACTACAAATCTGTCATACAACCACAACGTCGAGTAAATCCAAATGTTCAAGAAGTGGTTAAAAATGAAGTCATCAAATTACTTGACGCATGACTTATCTATCCTATTTCCGATAGTCCTTGGGTAAGTCCCGTCCAAGTAGTTCCAAAGAAAGGAGGTATGACGGTAATTACTAACGAAAAAAATGAATTAATACCAACAAGAACCGTCACAGGATGGAGAGTATGTATAGATTATAGACGATTAAATGAAGCAACAAGAAAGGATCATTTTCCTTTACCCTTCATTGATCAAATGTTAGAAAGATTATCCGGTCATAAATTTTACTGTTTCTTGGATGGTTTTTCAGGTTACTTTCAAATCCCGATAGCACCCGAAGACCAAGAAAAGACAACTTTCACATGTCCCTATGGAACTTTTGCTTATCGACGCATGCCGTTTGGTCTATGTAATGCCCCCGCAACATTCCAACGTTGCATGGTAGCCATTTTCCATGACATGATAGAAAAGACAATGGAAGTCTTCATGGACGACTTTTCTATCTTTGGGGATTCATACGACCAATGCCTCGATAACCTTGAACGAATGCTATCCCGATGTGAGGAAACTAACCTCGCCCTTAATTGGGAAAAATGCCATTTCATGGTAACGGAGGGAATAGTACTCGGTCACAAGATCTCAAGCGAAGGAATGGAGGTGGATCGAGCCAAAATAGATACCATTTCTAGGTTACCTCCTCCATCCTCCGTAAGAGCTATTAGAAGTTTCCTAGGGCATGCCGGATTTTATAGGAGGTTTATCAAAGACTTTTCAAAAATCTCAAGACCTCTAACAAAGTTACTTGAAAAAGATGCTCCTTTCATCTTTGACAAGGATTGCAATCAAGCATTTCTAACCCTAAAGGAAATGTTAGTCAATGCACCTATCATGATAGCACCCGATTGGAAATTTCCTTTCGAAATCATGTGCGATGCTAGTGACTTTGCAGTTGGAGCTGTCTTGGGACAGAGAAAAGAAAAGCATTTCCACCCAATATATTATGCTAGTAAAACACTTAACGATGCACAAGAAAATTACACAACAACTGAAAAAGAGTTACTAGCCGTAGTATTTGCTTTTGATAAATTTCGCTCTTATCTTGTTCTTTCTAAAACTATAGTCTACACAGACCATGCAGCCATTCGATATCTCTTTAAGAAGCAAGACGCAAAACCACGTTTGATTAGGTGGATTCTACTCCTCCAAGAATTCGACATTGAAATCAAAGACAAAAGAGGAGCAGAAAATACCGCAGCAGATCATCTTTCGCGCTTAGAAGACCCAGCTTTGGAGGCAACCAGGGGCGAGCAAATCAACGAAAAATTTCCAACTGAATCCCTGGAAATGGTGGAATTTAAGGAAGAACCATGGTACGCCGACTTTGCCAACAACTTAGCTAGTGGAATAGTCGCCAAAGGATGGCCACATCATCAAAGAAAAAAATTCTTTGCCAATGTGAAACACTATTTTTGGGAAGATCCATATCTTTTCAAAATGTGTGCCGACCAACTCGTCAGACGATGCGTACATGGTAGTGAAGCCCGAAGAATTCTTCGCCATTGTCACGAAGGTCCATACGGAGGACATCATGGTGCTGCCAGTACCACACGAAAGGTATTTGATTCAGGATTTTATTGGCCAACCATTTACAAGGATGCCCAAAATCTTGTAAAGACATGTGATGCTTGCCAAAGAACAGGTAATATTTCTTCCAAAAACGAAATGCCACAAAATGGCATTCTTGTTTGTGAAATTTTTGATGTGTGGGGACTCGACTTTATGGGACCTTTTCCACCATCGAAAGGAAACAAATACATACTTGTGGCAGTAGATTACCTGTCTAAATGGGCCGAGGCCGAAGCACTTCCAACAAATGATGGAAGAGTAGTGGTAAGATTTCTGAAAAAATTATTCTCTCGTTTTGGCACACCCAAAGCTTTAATAAGTGATAGAGGTACCCATTTTTGTAATCATCAACTTGAAAAATTTTTAACAAGATATGGGGTCTATCACCGGGTTTCGACAGCTTATCACCCTCAAACAAACGGACAAGCCGAAGTGACCAATAGAGGGCTAAAACGAATACTTGAAAAAACCGTAGGGTTAAATAGAAAAGAATGGGCTGATAAATTAGATGATGCTTTATGGGCTTTTCGAACTGCTTATAAAACAACGATAGGTACAACCCCATATAAGCTAGTCTATGGAAAAAGTTGCCACTTGCCAGTAGAAATTGCACACAAAGCCTACTGGGCAATCAAAAATGTAAACTTAGATCTAG
Organism: Helianthus tuberosus; assembly: GCA_030545235.1. NCBI lineage: Eukaryota > Viridiplantae > Streptophyta > Magnoliopsida > Asterales > Asteraceae > Helianthus > Helianthus tuberosus. The sequence goes on along the minus strand of CM060371.1, from coordinate 50,295,594 downwards.
AATTTGCTGGTAAAAATCGATTTTGTCAAATAAATGAATTGGACGAACTTAGGAATTATGCATACTCAAACTCTGAAATTTATAAGGAAAGAATGAAAGATTGGCATGACAAACATATTAAACCTAATGAATTTCGGGTAGGAGATTTAGTTCTTTTGTTTAATTCACGACTTCGATTATTTCCTGGTAAATTAAAGTCTAGGTGGTCAGGACCTTTTTCCGTCACCCATATTTTTCCACACGGTGCAGTGGAAATTAAACCTCGAAATGGGTCACCATTTAAAGTCAATGGCCAATGGCTGAAACTCTATCAAGGATTTATTGAGGATGAGGAAGAAGAGATCTCGCTTCAAACCGTGGAAGAATAAAAACATCATGCCTGGTAAGTTATGAACGATTGAGGCGGCAAAATAAAGCGGTAAGTTTTCTAAACCATAGCTTATAGGAGAAAGGGGCACTCACACGCGCACTATATATATATAAAAAAAAAAGGGGGCTCGACACGAGGCCGTGTCCGCTGGACACGGGGCCGTGTTCGCGCTGCAGACGGGATAAAACCCCTTTTTCAAAACAGTTTCTTCATTCCACACGCCCCGTTTTCCCACAAAAGCTCTGGTTCCAGGCGATTTTTCGCGAAATTCCAACGTCTCTTACCAATCTAACAAAGTCAAGGTATGATTCTGTCACTCGTAGTAGTTAGATTAGTTACTTGCATGTAGTTAATACACCACAAATTTGGGGAAAAATCTAGGGTTCTTGATGTTCTTTCGGATCGAACCTAAAATTTTTGCCTAAATCTGTTTGCATTTAGTTAGATTAGTGTTAAGGGAAGTAAATACACTTGTATTGTTCATAGATTCACCTGATTTCTTACAAAAACCCAAAACCCTTGTTCTTGAACCGAAAAAGATAAAATTGATAGGGTAAACGGGTTATTTTGGGAAAAACGGCACTTAGGGTTTCATTTTCGGGGGAAACCGCACCTATTGGTTCAAAAATTTTCAAGTTTTCGAAACCGGGTCGAAAAATGGGATTTTTGAGTAACAGACCCCTGAACACGGGGCCGTGTCCGCTGGACACGGGGTCGTGTTCGGCCCGCTGTTTGCAGTTTTGTCCAAAAATATTTCTGTTTCATGCTAACTTTTGGTGTATTCTTGCAGATGGCCAGGAAGTTTACCAGATTCAACGCCAATGAGCTAGATGCAAGAGCTCGATACGAGCTTCTTCAAACAAGGCCGGAGGAATACCCGAGGCAGGCGTGCACAGAACTACTAACCATGGTGAATCAAATTGACCGTTTCAACAACATTGTCATGGGACCACTCAGAGTCGCACTAACAACCCGACTCCGTTCTGTTCATGAATGCACCTTGGAATTCTACAGCACCTTTGCATTCAAGTCAAGGTGCGACCCGTTCGATAATGAAGGGGTGTCATTCAGGTGTGGCGGAACGAGGTATTCGATCTCCATGGCACAATTCGGGTCGATTATCGGGTTGTATGCGGAGGAGGATGCGGGAGACGAAGACAATACCGGGGGGTTGGGAGAGATCGAAGACAACGAGCGCCAAGCCATGTGGGCTCAGATTGGGGAAGGATTCTACAATCCGAGCAGCACTAAGAGTACCAAGCTGAGGGATCCGCTTTACAGATACATTCATAGGCTCCTCGGCTACTCTCTTAGCCAAAGGCATGACAGTGGTGGCGTCGTTGGGTTAAGAGATTTGCTTGTCCTCCATTGCATTCACAACCGCAGACCGCTCGATGTTCCGTTCCTCATGCTCCGAAACATGCATCACAACCGCCTTGCTAGTGCACCAACTCCTATTTTCTTCGGGGGGTGGGTGCACCGTCTCTTCAGGCACTTCGCCCACATTCCGAGGGCATTTGAAAGGAGCCCATGGTCGGGTACGGTGGATATTCACATATGCCGCTCGATGAACCTGGTTTATGAGGCAGAAGACGGGACGGTAACCTTTCAAAGGATGCAAGGTCATGCATGGAACCCGCAAGAAGCACTTGTCCTCCCAGCACCGCAACATCATCAGTACCAATACCCACCCCAGGGTGATCCGGGCCAATCATCCTCCTCGGGAGGCAGTTTTCCTAATTTTCAAAGTTTGCATGATTTGTTGCAGGAAAACCTCATGTGTACTCGGAACACCTATAACATGGCGAGCAACACCTACCACCGGGTCGGAGCTATCGAGAGAAACCTATCCGAGATACAAGAAGACGTCGGATACATACGAGACCACATTGCACGCCATGGAGGGGGTGACGATGATGATGATGATGATGATGCCATGGAGTAGGCGGGAGGAGCATAGGAGGAAGCGGTTGATTGATGACTCCCCAGGTTAACCCTTTGCAATCTTGAACAATTGATGGCCTGCGTGCCAAGTGTTAGACAATTTACTTTTCCTAACTATTTTCTGCATTTTATTTTTCTTACTTTATGCTTGGAACAATTAACTTTGGTAATGTAGGATGTTTGTATTGTTTGGTGTGGTATTAAGTGCTGAAACAGGTACAAACCAAGGCTTAGGGTGTTAAGCCTCAGCACTCATAGGGCTAGAATGGAAAAACCGGAGAAGGAAACCTGTTTTTCAGACTTCCAGACTGTCCACACGGGGACGTGTCCAGCCAACACGCCCCCGTGCTCACCTCCCTGACCTGCTGTTTGGCTTCTGTTCTGCAGAATTTTTTCAGACACGTGGCCGTGTTCAGTGGACACGGGGCCGTGTCCACCTTCTGTAAGTTCTTGTTACTGGCACCAGAACACGGGGTCGTGCCCACTCTACACGGGGCCGTGTTCAGTGCCCAGTAACACAAAATTTTGCTTTTTAAACACTAATTTACACATCTAATCAACCTAAAAATTTATTTTTGGGACACATTGAGGACAATGTGTAATTTAAGTGTGGGGGGGATGCTAAAACCTTGAATTTTGCAAGTCCTAAATACAAGCCTTACACAAAACTCTATTGGAACCGCTAATCACCCCAAATTTTTTCAAAAATTTCAATTTTTTTTTTACTTGTCTAGGTTTAACTCGGGAAATTCAAGCTCTCAAAAAGGTTATATTTTTACAAATTTACAACCGATAGCGTAGTGATAAAAAGAACCAACATAAGAAAATTATGAAAAGGCATGACAAACTTATTTAAAATTTGATTATATATACTTGATCACATAAAAACCCATTTCCACAAAAGTGAGTTTTGAGCCTTTATTGAGCACACAATTTCATATCATTTGACTAAATGCTCATTTTTCGTTTCTTGTGTGAATAGCCGCTTGGTTCTTACGACTCTAGAACTTGCCATGACAATACATTCCCGGTCCTTATCAACTTAAACCCGAGTAAGTAAATGATGGAGGCATTAGGACTAACATTTTTTTCTACACCATTATTTTTCTTTTTCTTTTACCACCTACCCAAAAATCCCCCTAGTTAGCCCCTTTGAGCCTAAACCTTTTCGTTTCATCACCCAAAACAAAAACCCTTTCACCCACCAAAACCTTTTTTTATTTTTAACCCTTTATTTTAGTAACAAGTTCGGTTCTTCGAAAAAAAAAAAAAATAATGAAGCAAAAAGAAAATAAACAAACAAAGTAATCAAAAATAACTTTGTTTGAATAAAAGCTTCATCAAAAATAAAAAGTTGCAAAAATACGAGAACCGACACTTGCTACGCTTTTTAGCCCTTTTTCTACTAACCACTAAACCAACCACCTACCTTTAACCCTAGCCAACCCTTAACCCACAAAGTCCTCTTGATATCTACAAAGGTATAAAAGTTAAAAAAGGAGGAGGATTGATTTCTTGGCAAGCCTATGGTAGGAATAAGTTCCAGGACCGCTCTCGAGTGATTCACTAAAAATACACCTTCGGCCGAGTGTGAGTGATTTCCCCGTGAGGTATGTGAACTTGTATATAAATAGAATTTTAAAAAGGCATGTTATGCCCAAATAAGTAATTTCTTTTATGAACAGTTCTAAATAAATCATTACGAATAGGAGTGTAAATAAATAAAAATAAAACCCCAAAAAGATCTTGGAAATCCCGACACTCTATGACAAGCCCAAAACCTTCTCTTCTACCTATTCCATTTGGGAGTGTAAGCCAAATATTAAAGAGTTTTGCTTGAGGACAAGCAAAAGTTCAAGTGTGGGGGTATTTGATGTGTGTAAAATGCAACATATAAATTACATCAAATGAGGCATAAAACTAACCCTTTTTTAGTACTAATATTGGAAAAAGAGTGTTTTTGTCTTCCTTTTGTATTTTCAGGATTAAATGAGCTCAAAAACGCAAAAGAAGCAAAAAGACAGCTAAATCCAACATAAATACAAGAAAAGGAACATTAGTGGATTGCCCGAACCCTCAACGGCACCTTCCAAAGAAAAATAGAGAAAACAGAAGGCTGAACACGCCCCGTGCTCAGCCAGCACGGGGCCGTGCCCAAGAAGCGGCAGAAAAGACAAATCTATAGAAGCTTCTATTGCCCACCACGGGCCGTGCTCAGCGGACACGGGGGGCGTGCCGAAAGTACTGCAGGCGCATTAATTGTAATTGCGAATTACAATTAATGAAGAGAGAGAATGTCAGACGGGCACGGGGCCGTGCCCAGCGAACACGGGGCCGTGCCCAGGCTTCTGTTCAGCCTATAAATAGGAGTGCTTGGTTTCATTGCAACTCATCCCTTGGCACACCACCTCTCTCACACTTCATCCACCACCCACCACCATCACAACACCATCATCCACCACCATCATCCATTGTCCATCATAGAGTGTGTGAGTCGTCTCGGGATCCAAGATTGATCGTAAGAGTTCTTGACAATCAAGGCCATGTTTGCCTAAGTCTCTTACATCACTTGGTGAAGACAAAGTGTCTAGTATAATACTTTTTATTTCTAATCTTTTGCACTTTTTATTTGGTTTTGTATTAATGACTTTAATAACTAGTTACTTATGTTGAAGGTGATCTTTCCTTATCGTTTGTCCGTGGTGTCTTGGCATTATTTTACTGTCTATATAAAATAAAGGATTTTCACCATTCATATCTCCACGGTCTATATGGAGGTATGTTGGCTACCTGGTAGGGGGTTAAGGGAACGGTTTGGTAAAGGTCTTGCCATTGTTCAGCGTTTAGAGGTCCTGCAATGGACCTGGGTCAAATTTAGTAGGACCTCCTTCAATACTTCACGGTATTGGATGGCGGGGGTCCAAACTCTTTGATCCCCTCATAAGTTAACTACTATTAATACTATAACCCGGCTATTTAGGACTGTATCCCTGCTGACTCAGACTACTTAGTCGAGGGTAACGTCACCGCCAAAAGCGGGGCCTACCACTATACTGCATTAATAACTTAATTCATTATCTTCCAATAATCCACCCCTTTAGGATTGTATCCCTGCTGACTCAAACTACTGGGGTGAGGGTAACGTCACCTTCAAAAGAGGGGCCTACTACAATAACTAAGATAATCTCTTAATTATGTGCAAAAGTGCGGAAATAATCAAAGGTTATACTAGATACGAGTCGGAACCAAGTGATTCATCTTGTCTATCTGTTTTTATTTTATTTTTATTTTCAGCATTTTAGTTAGTTTTTATTTTTCTTAGTTTAAAACATTTTTAAACTTTTATTTTGGTTAGACGTTGAGGATAAACCGGTATTAAAAGCTCTTGTGTCCTTGGACGACCTCGGTATCTTACCAACGCTATGCTACACTCAACGATGGGTGCACTTGCCCATATGTGTGTTTAGTGTTAGTGAAATATCGTGTTTTATAAATTTAAAACTTGGCTAAAATAAGTGTTAAAAAGGGCTTAAAATTTACACCTAAAATATACGACACTTTACCGCACATCACTATCGTCGATTTGTTGAATGTTTGAAATAAATAGATAAATTATATCTATCTTTGTAAAGGAATTCGTGTGGTACGGTATTTGAAATAAATATAAAAAATATATTTATTTTCATAAAACGAATTCGTGTCGTTTGATATTTGAAATAAATATAAACTATATTTATTTTTATGAAACTGTCTCGTATTGCTTGATGTTTGCAATAAATATATTCTATATTTATTTTATAAAAGTATACGAGTCGTTTAACGTTTGAAATAAATATATATAATCTATATTTATGTTTGTAAAAGGACTTGTGTTGTTTGATAATTGAAATAAATATATTTACTATATTTATTTTGATAAAAGAATCGTCGTGTTGTTTGACGTTTGAAGTAAGTTATACTTAACTCTTTTAGAGTTAACTGCCATTTTCGTCCCTGTGGTTTGGTCACTTTGGCCATTTCAGTCCATTTTTCAAAAATGCGCCATTTTCGTCCCCCACGTTCTGGAAAGGTGTCATTTCAGTCCAAAAATGCGCCATTTTTGGCCAAAGTGACCAAACCACAGGGACGAAAATGGCAGTTAACTCGCGCATTTTTGGACTGAAATGGCACCTTTCCAGAACGTGGGGGACGAAAATGGCGCATTTTTGAAAAATGGACTGAAATGGCCAAAGTGACCAAACCACAGGGACGAAAATGGCAGTTAACTCTTTTATAAATGAATTCGTCGAATTCTCGAAGTTTAAATCAAATATAATATCCATATTTATTGTTGTGAATACTTTCCGAATCGCCGTTTCCGTAAATGGTAAAGTGTCGTCAAGTGTAATTATATGTTTGTGTGTGTTTTTCTAAAAGATCATTTGAAACCGATAGTTTATTTTATAGTAAAACGCGATTATTTCAGGGATTTTCTCGAAAAAACGGGCAGAGTTTCCTCTGTTTTTGGACGCCCCGACAACACAAGTTGTCGTCATTTTACCCAAGTTCAATCCAATATTCAATTACCAATATATCAATTTGCCAAATATTTCATAAAATGTAAAATATAATCATGTCGGTTCAAGCTCGTTATCACGTATAATTAAAATAAGGAATAGTTATCCAAAATAATCGCGGCTTAAACTATTACCCAAAACTCTCGTTGAGTCGCCGAAACGCGTTGACTGAGTGGACCGGGTCAACTGTGTTGACCGGCTGAGTTGACTGAGTCGACTCGCTGAGTTGACCGAGTCAGCTTGCTGAGTTGACCTGAACCGACCGCGCCGCGAAACTCGAGCCACCCGAACTGAACCAAGACCGGTGTTGACCTGAACCGCCTGACCCGAAACCGAACCCGCTAACCAGTTGACTTTGTTGACTGAACCAAACATAACCCGAATCCCGATCCCGAATCATAGTCGACCAGATCTGACCCGAACAACCCAATCTGATAAACCGAACCGAGCCACGCTGTTGCTGCCGCCGTGAGCGGCGGCGCCGCTCTGTCTTCGCCACTCTCTCTCTTCATTCCACCGTCGCACCACCTGCCGCCGCCGCTCACGGCGGTGCGGCTCCATCTCCGTCGCTCTCTCTCTCCTCTTCGTCTGTCTCTCTCTCCTCTTCGTAGTGCCGCCGCACACCATCGCTCACTCTCCATCTCCGTCGCTCTCTCTCTCCTCTTCGTCTGTTATCGAGGAAGAAAAAAGTGGGGGTTTGCGGTTGATGGTGGTGTGTGTAGGAGATGCAGGAGAGTCGAAGGGGGGTGTGGCCGGTTGCTCATCGACGCCGACAGTCACCAAGCGCCGCCACCACATTGGTGGCCGGCGGTTCGTTGTGGAGATGGAGAGAGGGACTCGAGATGTGTGTTTGTGTGTTTTGTTGTCTGCTCAAAACAAAACAAAATAAAGATTAAAGGGGCTAGGGTTTGGAAAATGAAGGTGAAGGAGATTTCTGGTTGAAGTTATGAAGAAGAAGAGAGGGGGTTTGGCCTCTTATAGAGATGTTGAAGATCTCTTAAGACTTGTGTGTACCATTTTGAGATAGCAATCTTTTGCAGGGATTTTTAGAGATTTAAAGAGATTTAGTGTGGATTTTGCAAGGATTTTCAAATCCTTTAGAGATTTGTTGAGATCTGTTGAGATCTTATAAGATCTTGGGGTGATTTTTTTTTAAGAAGAGATCCAATATATTACGTGAGGTTTAGGCTTGTGGGTTTTGGGCTTGGGCCCACAAGCCCATCTTATGTGTAAGTGGCCCGTAATTCCTACGAGACACGTTGTCAAAACCCGAACTCCGTTTATTATCAAAAGATAAAAATGTTCGTATTAAAATACATAAAATACGGTCGGTAGTCGTTGTTTGCACGCCCGTTCGTCGATTACGGTAATAATCATGAAAAATTGTATCGTTGCCGTCTTTAATCCGTTTTTCGATCCGGTTTCGACTGTAGTTACTAAAATTTTATTACGGAGCTAAATATAGCGTAAAATGTAAGTTTCGAAAGTGTCGGGCGTCTCCATCGCTTCCGTTTCGTCGCCGATGCGTTTCCTACCGTCGCGTTTTTAGTCCACGTTTGCATTTGTGTCGCACGGAAGCCCAATAAATTCACAAAATTAATTTCATAAGCATAAAATTCTCGTAATTCCTACGAGACACGTTGTCAAAACCCGAACTCCGTTTATTATCAAAAGATAAAAATGTTCGTATTAAAATACATAAAATACGGTCGGTAGTCGTTGTTTGCACGCCCGTTCGTCGATTACGGTAATAATCATGAAAAATTGTATCGTTGCCGTCTTTAATCCGTTTTTCGATCCGGTTTCGACTGTAGTTACTAAAATTTTATTACGGAGCTAAATATAGCGTAAAATGTAAGTTTCGAAAGTGTCGGGCGTCTCCATCGCTTCCGTTTCGTCGCCGATGCGTTTCCTACCGTCGCGTTTTTAGTCCACGTTTGCATTTGTGTCGCACGGAAGCCCAATAAATTCACAAAATTAATTTCATAAGCATAAAATTTTCGTGTAACATTCATACTTGTCGGCGTTGTCAATATTTTGTACGGTATTAGTTCGTTGTCGTTTGACGTTCCGCAGATTCTACGCGAATCTTCATACGCGTACTGTAAAGTCGGATAAACGTTCGTGAAGTACCAATGACCGACAACTCGTTTACTTTCAAACACATTTTAAACAAATTGTGAAGTACCAATGAACTTGTTGGATAATAAACCCCTGATAAAGTCTTTGTTGATGTTTTGAAAACTTGAAGCACTTGTGTAACAGTTTCAATAGCTTCCCAACCCGATGGGTGGTAAGGCGAACACTTTCCACGACTAGCCAAAAGGTTATGAAATTCTTGTAAACTTTCCTTTTGCAAAATAGCTTTTTCAAACATAATGCAAATCGAGTTCCACCTATGAGCAACGTCCCAATTGGGTCCTAAGCATATTCGACCCGCTTCCTTACAAGTTTTAATATATTTTGAATGTCTTTACGTGTTACTAAATATACTTCGTAACATTCTTTTGAAAGCTTCTTTTTGTGTTTCAATAACCCTTAAACCGTCTTGAATGGCCAAATTTATGATGTGTGCAACGCATCGGCTATGGAAAAAAGTACCCTCACAAATCGGATTGTATTTTAATTTTAAACGCATTACCGCGCTCGTGTTGTTTGAGGCGTTATCAAAAGATATTGAAAAAACTTTATTTTCCAATTTGTATGTTGTAATACATTTGTCGATTATTTTATATATAACTTCACCGGTGTGAGGGTAATCGAACAATTTAAACAAAATCGTGCGTTTCATCATTTGCCACGTCGCCGGTTCAATCCAATGGGCGGTGACACAAATATACGAATCGGGTGAACCGTGCGGTGCGGACCAAACGTCGCTAGTCAAGTTAACACCGGTTTCTAATTTTTCAAAATAAGAAATTAATTCTAGTTTAGCTTTTTTCCACAATTTTAAACAATCCCTCCTAAGAGTAGCACGACTTACATGGGTGTATCGTGGTTGGAGAGTTCGTTGAACCATCTTTGTATAGCGTTGGTTGTCGAAGTGGTTGAACGACAAACTTTCTTGGATTACAAACTTCGCCATTTCATCCCTAACCATATTGAAATTGTAGTTGAAAATATTAGCGCCATCACTTGCCATGGAAGCTTGACCACCAACTTGTTGTTGTTTCAACGCCTTGCAAAACGGTTTTTCGGTGTGTTGCTTTAACGTGGAGTTTGCGGTTTGGGCGTAAAAACCTTGACAATGATGACAACGCGCTTTTTTTTTACCGTTTGCCATCTCGCACAAATCAAAATGTGACCAAACCTCGGGGTTGCGTTTCGTTGGAACAACATGAATCACCGTTTCGGTTGTAGACTCGCCAACATTGACCGAATCATGGGCACTAGACGTTGCCATAGCGTTTTTGAGAGTTATCGAACAAGAATGAGGGACTTTTTTAGAGTTTTTGAAGGTTCTCAAGTGTTGTGAATAAAATCTAAACACCCACAACCCTTTTATACTAGTTGGAGATGAGTTTTATGCAAAAAAAAAAAAAAACAAAAAAAAAACGGTCATATTTTGGTCCAAACGGTCATATTACCGTTTATTATCGCTGGGCAAAAAAAAACCGGTTTTAACCGGTTTTTTTAACCGGTTTTTTTACCGTTACCCGTTAACCGTTTTTTTAACCGATTCGGTTTTTTAACCGGTTTTTATTAATATTCAATTATTAACCGGTTTATAAAATAACCGGTTTTATAACCGGACCGACCAAAAAAACTCCAACCGATGTATAACCGGTCTAACCGGTTTGTAACCGAACCGATTACAAAAAACCGGTTTTTTTATTAACCGATTTCGGTTTTTTTTCCGGTTTCGATTCCGTAATCAGTTTTTTTGTACACCTCTAAACGTTCCTAGGCACTCCAAAGGCCTAATTAAGTTAATATCCGTCTTAATCACTATTTATTATCGCGTTAATCGCCTATAATCATGTAATTAAGAGCCGTAAATCACCGGTTGTCACATACATTACTTTGTCTTGCCATTCTTAAATTGTTTTGCAGAATGTCAGGTACAGGATCATCCAGTCGGCCCAGTAGGAAACGAGGCCTAGATACTCGCTCAAGAGGGGGGCCTATGATTAGGGAGCCCAAACCGGTTCAGCAAGTTTAACCGGAACCAGTACAATAAGTGGAATAGCCAGAATACAGCAGGGTTGTTGAGTATACGGGACCGGGACTTCCTCATGGTCCAAGTTAAAGGATCTTAGATAGCCCTCTTTTACAGTTTGAGAATAATTCGGGGGAGTCACAAAGGTTAGCTACTCTGTATACGGTAGAGCTGCTGCCGTATAGGAGGATTGATTGGGAGGTGCTGGATCGTTTAGGGGCAAGGGCCCAGGTAGAACAGTTGTTAGGGCCAAAGTTCAGGAGAGTGCTGGATTGTGATGCTAGACAGTATAAGGAAATCACGTTGGAATTTCACTCTACATTCGATTATAAACAAGGGAGTTTTAATGAAAAAGGTGCAATATTCTTTGCCCTGGGTAGGAGGTCTTATGAGATGACTGTCCCTGAGTTTGTGGTGGCAACTCAGTTTTACACGCAAGCAGAGGTTACGGCTCCCGAGTTTATCACTAGTCTGCAGGGAGTGTTTAAGAAGCAGCGTGGGTTCTGCGTTCAGTCGGGTGATCTAGCGAGATTTTGGAGCACCATATCGAGGTTTCCATACTCTACAGGGGCAGTTGCTAGTGATATTATCGATCTAGTTCTTCGCTATATCCACAAAATTCTAGCAGCAACTCTGGTTGGTAGAGGATAGGGGGACAACAAGGTTAATCAGGTGAGTTTATTCTGTCTGATGTGTATGGTGGAGCAGAGGCCAGCCAACTTGGCGACTGTGTTTGCATTGTCTATGAAGAGGTTATGGAGAGGTGGTGCTGGAGCCCGTATTTACTGTGGGCCGTTGGTATTTACTGTGGGCCGTTGGTAACTTGGTTAGCCGAGAGCTTAAGTGTGTTTGAGAGGTTCCCGGCAGATAGGATGAACGAGGGTACAGATCCTTGCTTTATGAGTGTCCGTGATTTGCAGTCTGCTGGGATTATAGCATACACTGACCCGATTACTTGGGAGCCTATACGAGAGGGTCCACAGGTTCAGCCTCCGCCTGGTTCAGGTGTTGCGGAGGCTATGCAGGGTGCGGTTGCTACCCGTTATCAAAGGCCCCGTATTCCCCGTATTTGTCAGGATATTCCTGCTAGGCAGTACCCATTAGCGCAACCACGACCAGATCCACTGACCTTGGATTCATTATATGATTCTATGCAGGCGGGTTTCGGGGACTTGCGTATGTATATTGATGATCAGATCAGTGGGTTTAGGCAGGAGGTGGTGGCAGGTCAGAGGCGATTGGAGGATGGTATGCGGGTTATTATGCAGAGTCTTCATTTGCAGCCACCGCCTTCTTGGCAGCAGTCTGAGGCAGGGCCCAGTGGGATGAAGGCGGGTGATGAAGAGTCTGACGAGGAGTAGGGCGAGGATGCAGCGATGCTGATAGTTCATATCTTTTGTTTATTTTTATCTTTATGTTGTTTTGATCCAAATAGCGGCCATAGCGACCGCTATCGCGAATAGCGTTGCGAATCGATGTACCTGCGCTATTTGGATCTCGCGGCTGAAAAGCGTGAAAATAGCGACCTCCGGCGATGAATTCCGGCGACGGCGCTGCTTTTTGGCCGGAAACATGTGAGAAGGAGATGCGACCAGGAAGAAGGAAGAAGATGCGACCAGGAAGAAGGAAGAAGATGCAGAGTATAGCGGCGTGTTTAACACTCTAGGGTTAAATAACTTTAGTATTTTAACATTTAACCCCTCTATCTTTCACCAGTTTATATTTAGCCCCTAAAACTTATAACTTTTACATAAAAAAGTGTAAAATTAGTTTGTGTATTTAAACATTTAACCCCCTCTATCTTCACTAGTTCACATTTGGTCCTTAAACTTCTGAATTTATGCATAAAAAGTATAAAATTAACATTATATACATATATAAATTATAAATATCTATATTTTTTATTTTTAAAATTTTCTACTACCTTATCGCTATACATGAAATAGCGAGCGCTATTTCATCGCTATCGCTACGTAGCATATAGGTACCTTGTCGCTATTTGTCGCTATTCGCTATCGATAACTATGAATAGGCCGGGGTTTGGTTTTAGGTCCCTTTGAGTTAATATTACCTTAATTGTCGGTCTACTAGTGGGTTTTCATCTGGGAAAAATGGGAAATTGAAACCGCCAATAAGAGTATAAAGAATGCCGTTGTAAGTCAAAACCGTTAGAATTTTTAATCATGAAAAAGAAAAAGGGAAAAAGAAGAAAAATTTGAGCTAGAAACTGAATGAAAGTAGCACATGCCTATGTAGTCTTGGTTGGGGATATCGACTTTACAACCGGAATGCCTCTAGGATGTGTTAAATCGAAATTGCAAAGAAAAAAATAACCGACGCCTATGTAATCCAAGTTAGGGATAACGACTCTATAGCCGGAATGCCTCTGGGTTTGGTAAAGCAACATATAAGCTCATTAAAAGAAAAGAAAAAATGAAAAGAAAGAAAAATGAAAAAAAAATTGATTTTAAATTCTCTTGTTTTGATATAAAACGGTTAGGAATTGGTCCAGTGATCGTTCCTTTTGTTCTATAAGCTTGAGGCGGGATTAGGTGGACCGTGATTTCTAGCGTGAGACCCTAGGTAGATTGACCGCACTTAAATTAAAATCGCATGATAAGGGCTTAGAACCGGATTTGGGTTTAAAGGGACAAGTATATTTGCAATCGCGGCTAACACAAGCTTTGATTTTAACAAATATAAATAGATTTTGACCCGAGTATTTATTCATCTCTCATTCCGTATGCATAATTCTTTTTCGAGGACGAAAAAAGAGTAAGTGTGGGGATATTTGATGTATTGCAAAATACAACTTTTATTCATGTAAAGTTTGTATAATTTTCAGTTATATTTAGTTTTGTTTTCGTTAGAATGTGCATACTATTGATTCATTCGCGTTTTGCAGGTCTTGGTGCTTAAATCCACTGGAAACCGAGTAAAACGAGCCAAAATATTGAAACGTCAAGTCTTGGAACACGTTGGAAAGATCGGGAGCTTAAAAGAAGTTAAAAAGCTGAAAAAAGAGTCTCTAGCACCCCGTGACAGAGTTTCTGGCACCCGACGAGAGACTGAAGGAATTAAGCGACTAAAGAAACAAGGTGGCGCCCTGTGACCCACACCCTGTATGGGTCGCGCCCCGCCAGAGGCCATAGCTGGCAGATTACTTCGATATTGGTCATGGGTTGAGTTGGAAAGTTATATATATTCATCATAAAACTTTAAAAAACCCTAGTTACGAATTTTTGAAGTCTGAAAGCTTATTTTGGAGATTGAAGTGCTGCGTTTGAAGAGTTTGGATCAAGGGAATCATTGGTTCGAGTTCGGTTTGAAGATTGAAGACTTGCATGGGTTCTTTAGTTCCTTGTTTGTTTGATTTATCTCTTTCGAAACTTGTAACCGTGAATTCTTATTTGAACTTTGTTTTGTTTTCATTGATTAACATGCTTGGCTAAACGCTTAAACCGCCTAGACTATGATGAATGGATTTGAATAAAGTTTGAAGCTTTTTAGTTAATTGCTTGTGTTTATGGATTTATTGTGTTTTGTATGAAGTTTGGTTTATTAATTTGGTGTGTATGCGTACTTTAATTTGGTTAATTATTATCAATTGCTTCGTGTGAATCTAGGTGGTTGTCTGCTTCGGAATAGGTTCATGCTAGATCTTTGACCTTGTGTCTTTGACCTTTAGGGTGAATTGGCCAATAAACCTTAGAAGTGATAGTTAATAATTTGCTAGATTTCAGTATTCTACTAGTCCTAATAGCTGGAAGGTGCAGGGCTATTGGTAGGTCTTACCAGGAGAATTGCTTTAAACAGTCTCTGGAAAAAGTCGTGCCTTAGTTGCCCCGTCGGTTTATTAGTCTATAAAGTCAAGTTAAGAAACTCAAACTACCCTAGATCTATAATTGGAAAAGAGTAGGTCAATATTAGGGTACTTACACAATAATTAGATAACCGGAAGGAAGGCTAATAACCGGTAGGCTTAACGGCCTAGGTAGTGCCATAAGTTTCACCTCGAGAAGGGTTGAGAGGCTTAGTTGGTGTCTTAATAGGTTTAGTATCACAAGATCCCGGTTCTATAAAACATGCAGTTAATTTAATTGGTAAATTCTTAAAATCAATCCAGGATTCTAGTCTAGGTGGTCTTCATCATCATCTAAGTAAAGTCTTCATATTAGTTCGTATTAGCATAGTTCTAGTTTAGTAATTAGTTTAATAGATTTCCTTAGATTTCCAGTAACAACCCCCCCCCCCAAAAAAAAAACAATTAAACAGTTTGAGCCGTGTCTGTCAGAGTCTGCTAGAGTTTAATTAGTGTGATTAGTAGAGTCTCGTGGTTTGATATCCGGACTTCCTTAGGTCATACTACAGTGATCGGTACACTTTCCGATTGTGTGGTTTAGGTCGAGTCTAGATTTAAAGATTTTTAGTGTTTAGCTTAGAGAGTCTAAAGTAGTTAATTTTAGTAGTCTATTTAGCACACATCACACACCCTCAGCATCCTTCGGATCCAGCCCGCATGAAGACTGGAGAACCTATCTCGAACCAGCGAGGCACTCTATCTCGCTTAGCTCTTCGCCCTCGTACCATGATTCCTTCGGGCCACATCAGGACGACGAGACCCATGACTCACACCACTCATACATACCCTTACAGCGTTCCATCTCTCACCACTCCTTTCAAAACCCCAAACCTTAGTTCCAAAGCCGTTTCAACCCAATGAACCAAGTTGACGAACCAGTGGGTCCTAACCCACTGGGACCCGCTGACCACTATCCTGAGTTTCAGGACATGGATCTTGACGACGATCCGGATCCCGCCAAGCCACCATCTGGGACGCTGACACATCCCATCGAGATTTCCAGCGGCTCTTCATTCGCAGGGTTGCCATACAGAGGCCCCGACCTATGGGCCGAAAGGTGGAGCACATACAAGTGGGAGTTTACTCCCCCACATCACGACTCACCTCCTCACCAGCAGGTTCCCTCTGAGGAACCACACTTTCAGGCGGTTACACCACCACCACCACCAGCGCCAGAGCTGCCACCGCCTCCAGAACCATCGAGGCGGAGAAGAAGTGCACGGATGTTCGTGCGTGGGGGTTTTCATTTCAGAACCCCCAACACTCCAGCAACTATCCACCCATCTTTGAAGACCCGCAACTAGGCGGACCTTCAAATGCTATTTCAGAGGTCGACTCTGCACCGGTCGCACCTGCACCACCACCACCACCCATGGGTTATGAAAACCCGATCCCCGCTTACCCAGATGCAGCTGGGTATAACCCGTTTGAGCAGCAAGCTTACTCGAGTTATCAATACCATGCACCTGCTGTCGACCCATACTTAGAGGGAGCAAACTTTAATGCTCTTTACCCCTCTCCCTTTCCACCCGCGTACCCTACTGGGTACCCTACATATGGTATCAATACCCGCCACCTCCAACTCCACCGCCTCAGCAGCAACAGCAACAGCTACTGCAACCTCCATATCAACAACCGCAGCAACAAGAAATTCTCCAAAGGTTGCATGAAGTGGAGAGTAAGGTGGAAGAGCATGACAAGAAGCACAACAGTTTTCTTAAGGGTTTAGCAAACCTCATCAAGGGGAAAAAGAAGAAAGACCGTTGAAGAACACTTATTTATTATTTTATAATTTTCATTTCAATTAAGTCCCTGCGTGGACATTTTATTTATTTAGTCCCAGCGTGGACATGTTTTCTTATTTCGTCCCTGCGTGGACAAGTTTATTTGTTTAAAGTCCCGTTTAGGGAAACTATTGTACTTCTTAGGACCATTTATGAAAATTTTCCTTTTAAAATTTCATTGTCACTATACGTATGCTTATACATTATGTCATAAATTAAAGTATCATTTCAATTTATAATTGATCTGCCTTTAAATCTCAAAAGATAATCTCAAAGGAATAACCTAGCCTATATGTCATTACAGACATGGTCGTGATGGTAAAGCCTTTTTAAGATAATAAATCCTTGTTAACACCTATGAACGTGTTAGCACTCTTGGCAAATGTGATTCGAGAAAGTCACACTAGTCATCCTAATATTGGATTCTTCCAATTCCTTATCTAGTCAAATGATCTAGAAAATCATGACAGATATCATCTATTGAGATGACCATATTAAAGCATTCACTATATGATGCCATTATTTCGCCTTCGAGCCAAACTATTTCAAACTACATAACTAATGACAGTAATAGTCTATGACTCCCTGTCAAGAAGGGTGAAGAACCATGTTCAACCCTTAACGCATCGATCCAAGAAGATAATGGCTTATAAATTAAAACCGTCCTTGTGACAAGGCCTTTTGTGCCACCCTAATACTCTAAATGTTTGTATAACTGAGAATAAATATAATAAAAAAATTAAATAAATCTAATTATCAAATTAACCAATGTGGTCTATTTATACCATGGTTAATGAATCACCGAAGATGATGATTCAATAATAAACCACTAAACAAATTGTTGTCAATTGTTTATAGCAATCAGGCTTCACCATGGCTGAATCAGAAGAAGTTAATAGTCATCCCAACGAAAGGCATGATAATACCAGAATGAACGTAACAGGTGCAGATCTGCAAGCATTGATAGACAATGTTGTAACCAAAGCCGTAGGTAGAATGT
Organism: Helianthus tuberosus; assembly: GCA_030545235.1. Classification (NCBI taxonomy): domain Eukaryota; kingdom Viridiplantae; phylum Streptophyta; class Magnoliopsida; order Asterales; family Asteraceae; genus Helianthus; species Helianthus tuberosus. The sequence continues at coordinate 50,277,919 of CM060371.1, read as the reverse complement.
TTAAAGATTTGAGTGATGTTCGCATAAAGACGCAATCTATGGCTCATACTAAGCCCCCTTCTAAAACACATGAATCAAAGAAGGACAATTCGCACCATTCTTCGAATCAGAAAAGCCAGTCGTCTAAGAAAATTGTGTTTGATCAGGAACCGCGCTCAAAGACTTGTTCTTATAAATGCTATGTCTCTTGCAAACCAAGGGATTTTACAGGTGAAAAGGGTGCCATAGACTGTATGACATGGCTTGATGAAATGGATATCATTGTGGATATCAGTGGATGCGCTGAGCAGGATGTTGTGAAATTTGTATCGCAGTCTTTTAAAGGAGAGGCATTAGCCCGATGGAGGTCATTAATACAAGCCACGGGGAGAATTCCACTCTATAACTTGTCATGGGCAGAGTTTGTGGCGCTGATGAAAGAAAACTTGTGTCCTCAGCACGAGGTAGAAAAGATTGAAACTGACTTCTTAACTCTGGTCATGAAGAATTTAGATTGCCAAGCATATGTCACGAATTTCAACACCATGTTCAGACTTGTTCCCTATTTGGTTACACCTGAGCCTAAGTGCATAGCGCGCTTCATTGGAGGCCTGGCCCCGGAAATAAAAGGAAATGTCAAGGCTTCCAGGCCTACCACTTATAGGTCCATGGTAGATTTGTCCTTATCACTCACGCTTGATGCAATTAGGAATAAGTCTGCTAAGGCTTCTGATGAGGGAAAGAGAAAGAAGGAAGACGAGAGCTCACATCGCTCCGATAAGAAGAAGAAAGGTAATTTTGAGCATAAGAAAGGTTCTGAGTTTAAGAAAAACTCAAATCAGTCGGGTGACAGACCCGTATGTAAGAACTGCAAGAAGCGCCATCTCGGTAAGTGCACAATTGACTCGCAAGATAAACTCTGTGGGATTTGTAAAACAAAGGGTCACAAAACTTTAGAGTGCAAGGAATTGAAGAATGCGACCTGTTATGGTTGTAACGAGAAGGGGCATATCAGGACCAACTGCCCGAAGAATGTGAAGAAGCCTGAAGAGGCCAAGAAGACCAATGCATGAGTGTTCCAGATGAATGCGAGAGAGGCAGTGCAGAATGATAATGTTATAACAGGTACTTTCCTCATAAACGATATTTATGCTAGAGTATTATTTGATTCTGGCGCAGATAAGTCCTTTGTAGACAATAAATTTTGTAAACTGTTAAATCTGCCTATAAAAACTCTAGACATAAAATATGAGGTAGAATTGGCCGATGGTACCTTAGAAACTGCCTCAACGATTCTAGATGGATGTTTCATATCCATTAGGAACCACTCTTTTTCGTTGTCTTTGTTACCGATGAGATTGGCAGGATTTGATGTAGTTATAGGCATAGATTGGTTATCTTTGAACAAAGCCCATATTGCCTGTGCCAAGAAGCAAGTTATTGTTAAGACCCCATCATGAGAATCAATTATTGTTCAAGGAGATACACACCATGGATTGTCTGATCAAGTAGCTATGCTTAAGGTGTCCAAAGGTTTGAAGAATGGTTGTGTCATTTACATGGCACAGGTGACTGTAGATACTCCAAAGCCCAAATTGAAGATATCCCTGTTATTTCGGAGTTCACAAACGTTTTCCATGAAGAGCTACATGGTTTGCCTCCTAACAGGCAAGTGGAATTCAAAATTGATATTATACCTGGAGCAGCACTAGTCGCCCGACGGAAATGAAAGAATTAAGGACCCAGTTGGATGATTTATTAGAGAAGGGTTTTATTCAACCAAGCTCGTTTCCTTGGGGAGCGCCTATCCTATTTGTGGAAAAAAGATGGTTTAATGCGTTTATGAATTGATTATCGTGAGCTGAACAAAGTTACAATCAAGAACCGATATCCATTGCCCAGGATCGACGATCTGTTCGATCAGCTACAAGGGGCAAGTTTCTTCTCAAAGATAGATCTAAGGTTGGGATACCATCAGTTAAAGGTCAGGACGGAAGATGTACACCAGACTGCATTTAGAATAAGATATGGGCATTACGAGTTCTTAGTGATGCCTTTTGGGCTCACAAACGCACCGGCAGCATTCATGGATCTCATGAATCGAGTCTGCAAGCCATATCTGGACAAGTTTGTCATTGTTTTTATTGACAACATACTCATTTACTCCAAGAGCCAAGCTGATCATGAGGAACACCTCCGATGTATTCTCAAACTTCTGCAGCAGGAGAAACTTTATGCGAAGTTCTCCAAATGTGAATTTTGGCTTCGAGAAGTCCAATTCCTTGAACACATGGTAAGCGAGCATGGTATCCAGGTGGATCTCGCTAAGATATAGGCGATTATGAATTGGGAAGCCCTCAAAACACCTACAGATATTCGCAGCTTCTTGGGTCTGGCAGGTTACTACAGGCGTCTCATCAAAAAAAATTCAAGGATAGCTGCACCTTTAACCTTGTTAACCCGCAAAAATGTGAAGTTTGACTGGGGTCCCAAACAACAAGAATCCTTCGAGACCCTTAAACAGAAATTATGCAATGCTCCTGTTTTAACTTTACCTGAAGGGATAGATGAGTTTGTTGTTAATTGCGACGCATCGCACACTGGTATGGGTTGTGTGCTTATGCAAAAAGGTAAAGTGATTGCCTACGCATTGCGACAGCTGAAGGTGCACGAAAAGAACTACACCACCCATGACTTGGAATTGAGTGCTGTTGTATTTGCACTAAAGTTGTGGGGGCATTACTTATATGGAACCAAGTGTGTGATTTACTCCGATCACAAAAGCCTCCAACACTTGTTTAACCAGAAAGATCTCAATATGAGGCAGCGACACTGGATGGAAACATTAAACAATTATTGTTATGGGTCATTTTCTGAGCATATATATCCTGACTAATATTCTGCTTTTGATTGTTTACTTGTGATCATGATACCGGATCAGGATATTGGTAACATCCTGGTGCGATATCCTGGTATTAACTAATTAGTCACGTGCAGGTTAGAAGTTGTAGGTCACTAACGGTCAGTTGGACTTCTTCTCCTTAAGACTCGGGCAAACCAGTTACAAGAGAGACGTTGAACCCAAAAGACCAGGTCTACAACGTTCAAGTGGGAATATCCATCGGATCCCAGTTTAATAGGGTAGTTCGTTGCATTTATTTTACTATAAATAGATGGGGCGGATCAGATTAAGGCACGCAATTTTTTTACACACACTTTGCTCTCTAGCTTCTAGCAAACACTACACAAACACTTGTATTCGAATTACCTTGTAACACCTAGTTAATCCGCATCGCATCCTGCACTGTATCTTGATATTTGAAGTAATAGAAGAACAAGGCAGCTGCGATTATCACCTCCCAAGGTTTTGTGCCGGTGATCTAGATTGATCAAGGGCTTTCCTCGTACATCTCGTGTCACCCTTTACATTTTTGCTCATCGTTTGATCATAAATACAACTCTATATCCTGAGCCGTATCCTGAAACTGTTTTTACAAATAATTTGATTAACATATTTTCGACACTTGTTTCTAGCACACTACCTCACTTAACTAATTTGATCACTTAATTGCTTCAGTAATTTTTGACCAAAACAATTTGGCGCCCACCGTGGGGTAAGTGGTGCTATTTTTACTAAAAACTTTAGTAAAATCATTACTCGGTTTTCTATTATCAAAACTTTTTGCTACATTGTTTTCAATGGCCTTGAGATCAAACATGAGCTCTTCCACCATGTCTGCTACAACCTCTGCAATAATTGGTTCGGTGCTTCCACCTCCTCCTCCAAGAATGCAAGCTTCTTCACACGGAGCTGAAAGTCATGTGGCTCGGGATGTTATTCCCGCTCCCAGTACCCAAGGATCTGGTCTTGTTTTGGCTTCTAATGACGAAATTCTGAATTTGTTTGGTAGTGTATAGGAACAGATGAGGCATCAGCAGGAAACTAATCGAATGCTGATGAGAGAGATACAACTCTTGAAATCCGGCCCAAGTAGGCCTGCGGAAGAAACTGTTACTCCCTTGCAACCCAGGGCTTTGAACTTCAGTTCTGCAGTTTACACTGAAGATAACCGGGGGAATATCGTGCCAAGCCATTCCCAGAATCATACTCCTGAGATACCCTCTTCAATAAGAGTATCAACCATGAGAAGCTCAGGAGATGCTTCAGGATATGGCCAGAATCCCCAGACTGGTAACGTATCTAATAATAATAACACTCTTGCTACTAATGGTGTTGGATCTTTACAGGATACAAGTATGGCATCTATATTTACTAGGGAGCTTCAAAAGCTGAAAGACATGATATCCGGTGTGCCTGGAGTGGTCCTGCCAATTCCAGAAGTATCCCAAGACAGTCATAGGATATCCCGGTTTGCGCATCCTATCTGTGATGCTGAAATCCCGAAAAGATTTCAAACCCCCAACATGAAACTCTATGACGGAACCACGGATCCTGAAGAGCATATCGCCCAGTATAGGGAAAGGATGGAGATCAACCCTATCCCTCCAGATCTCAAGGAAGCATGTCTCTGCAAGGGTTTCGGTTCTACCTTGACAGGATCAGCCTTAAAATGGCTGTTAAATGTTCCTCCTCACTCAATTACTTCATTTGCTCATTTGGTTAATTTATTTAATAGTCAATTTTCTTGCAGCCGGAGTTTTGAGAAACTAACCAGTGATCTTTACAGGATAACTCAAGGACCTCAGGAATCCTTGAGGGATTATGTGAACAAGTTTAGTCGGGAATCCTTGGATATCCCACATCTTGATGTTGCAATAGCTGTGCAGGCTTTTAAGATGAGATTACAAAAAGATTCCCAGTTCTATCAGGATCTTGTAATGAATCCCTGCAGGAATCTCGACGAAGCTCGTAACAGGGCCTTGAGATACATTCGCTTGGAAGATGACAAAAAGATGCAAGAGAGGATGAATTCCACTTCAACCTACGAATCAACCAACAGGAAATCAGAATCCTCGTATAAACCGTATCGCTCCAAGCCATATGGCAGAAATGACAACAAGAAAGTGAATGCTATTGAAGACGAGGATCCTGAAGAATATCCTGAATATTGCTTTTCTGTTAACATACCTGAGTTAATGTATGCTATGCAGGGTTTAGGAGACAAAGCTAGGTGGCCTCGAAAGAATCAACAAAAAGCTGATTGGAAGGATAAATCCAAATGGTGTGCCTTCCATGAAGATTTCGGACATGTAACTGAGGATTGCATTGCTCTAAGGAAAGAAATAAGCTACCTATTGAGCAAGGGATATCTGAAGGATTTGCTGGGAAGCAAGAAGAATAAAGGGCAGGATCCTGAGAAGGATCCTGAACGGGCAGCATCACCCCCAGCAGATGCCAAAATAATTAACTTTATTTCAGGAGGATCCGACATTTGTGGGACTTCATATTCTGCGGCCAAGAGACATGCAAAGGAGGCAAAGACTGATAGGGGAGATAAACCAGCCAGGATGGCTACCCTTACAACTGATAAAGTGATCACTTTTGACAGTGATAACAGGGATACTGTACAAGATCCTCACCATGATGCTCTAGTAATAACGTTATATGTTGCTAACCATTTTGTACGCAGGATATTGGTGGATAATGGCAGCTCCGTCAACATAATCCAACTAGAAACTTTGAAAAGAATGAATGTATCTCCAATGGATATTACTTCGAAATCCACCGTGCTTGTTGGGTTCAGTGGAGAGGCCAGGAATACAGTGGGAGAGATAAAGTTACCGGTATATGTTGAAGGGGTCAACTCAATACAACGTTTCTGTGTGATGGACTCCCTATCCTGCTACAACATCATACTAGGCAGGCCATGGATCCATGATATGAAGGCTGTGCCATCAACTTATCATCAGTGCATCAAGATCCCTACCCCTTGGGGGGTTGTCAAGGTTGATAGTGACCAGCAGGAGGCGAAGGAATGTTACTTATCCTCGATGAAATCCTCAGTCAAGCCTAATGCAGCATAACAATTAAAGATGCGGGCCCAGGATATCGTGGAGGCTTCAGAGCAGGATGTAAAGAAAATAATCCTGGATCAGGATAATCCGGATATCTCGGTGCTCGTAGGAACCAATATCCCACAGGATATTGAAAATCAATTGACTAATTTTTTGAAATGCAGGATGTCAACATTCGCATGGAAGCACGGAGATATGACAGGTATTTCCAAGGATATTATAACACATAAGCTCGGTATTGACAGGTCATTCAAGCCGGTACAACAAAAGATAAGGAAGTTTGCTCCGGAACGAAATGTGATCATCCAAGAGGAAGTTGAAAGACTACTAAGGGGCAAGATGATTAGAGAAGTGAAGTTTCCTAAATGGCTCGCGAACGTAGTCGTGGTACAAAAGAAAAATGGGAAATAGAGAGTTTGTGTGGATTACACAGACTTAAACAAAGCTTGTCCCAAAGACCCGTTTCCTCTACCTCATATTGATTCAATGGTGGATACTACCACCGGCCACGAGATGTTAACCTTCATGGATGCCTCTTCAGGATTTCAGCAAATCCAAATGGAACCCTCTGATCAGGAGGATACTGCTTTCATGACACCCACAGGTATTTATTATCATACTGTTATGCCCTTTGGTTTGAAAAATGCAGGTGCAACATACCAGAGGTTGGTAAACATGATGTTCAAAGACAAACTGGGGGACACCATGAAGGTATATATTGACGATATGGTGGTGAAATCTAAAAAGGCAGAGGATCACCTCCAGGATATTAAGGGAGCGTTTGATATCCTGGATCAATATAACATGAAACTAAATCCTGCTAAGTGCCATTTCGGAGTGGGGGCAGGAAGGTTTCTAGGATATATGGTGACCAAAAGGGGGATAGATGCAAGCCCGGAGCAGATCAAAGCTATTCTGGATATAAAATCACCTTCAAATATGAAGGATGTTCAATGATTAACAGGCCGAGTAGCAGCGTTGAATAGATTTATTTCAAGATCCTCGGAGAAGTGCAAGGAATTTTATGATATCCTCAAGAAGAATAAGAAGTTTGAATGAGGCAGAATATGAAGCTTTAATTGCAGGATTAGAGTTGGCTAAAAATATGAGTATCAAGAATTTGCAAGTATATGTTGATTCTTTGTTAATCACTAATCATTTTAATGGAACTTATGCAGTTAAGGGTGAGAAGTTAATCGAGTATCTCGAAATTCTCAAAAAATTAGCAGGATATTTCGATATTTTTACACTTGAACAGGTACCAAGAGAGGATAATGCTGAAGCTGATGCCTTGGCAAATTTGGGATCATCGGTCAAGATACCGGAAGGAACCCGAATACCAATATTACATATCCTATATCCTGCGATGAACCCTCAGGATAAGGAAGTAATAAGTATTCAGGATCCTGATGGTGAGTATCCCGAGCGGGATCCTAAATCCTGGACGGCTCCAATCATGAGATATCTCAAGGAAGGACACATTCCAAAGGATGAGAACCCTAAGGCCTTCAGAATGAAGGTATCATGATTCACTATTATAAATAATGTTTTGTATAAGAAATCTCTTGCAGGACCGTATCTGAGGTGCTTGGAAGATCCCGAAACCAAAGAAGTGCTTCAGGATATACACGAAGGGGATTGTGGTAACCATACTGGGGGCAGGTCATTGTTCTCAAAAGTATTAAGAACATAATATTATTGGCCAACAATGAGGAAAGATGCTGCAGAATATGCTCGAAGATGTGATGCATGTCAAAGACACAGTAACATATTACATCAGCCGGCCGAACCACTTTATCCTATAACTTCCCCTTAGCCATTCATGAAATGGGGGATGGATATAGTAGGGAAGTTACCAAAAGCTCCAGGAGGAAAAGTCTTTATGCTGGCAATGACCGATTATTTTTCTAAATGGGTCGAAGCTGAAGTATTTGTTCAAGTTAGAGATCAAGAAGTGGTATCTTTCATAAAAAGGAATATCCTGACTAGGTTTGGAGTACCATTGAGATAATTTGTGACAATGGATCTCAGTTCATCAGCAAAAGAGCCACTGATTTTTGCAAAAGTTGGGGAATTAAGATGATCACGTCAACTCCGGTACACCCTCAAGCAAATGGACAAGCAGAATCCTCGAACAAGATAATTGTCAACAACTTAAAAAAGAGACTAGGGGCTAAGAAAGGAAGATGGGCAGAAGAATTACCCTTTGTTTTGTGGGCTGATAGGACAACAGTGAAGAGTGCAACTGGCCAAACCTCGTTTTCCTTAGTGTTTGGAGCAGAAGCGGTGATCCCGACAGAAATGGTGATACCTACAGCAAGATCCAACCTCCGGGATCCTGAGCAGAATCCTGAAGTCCTATGTCAGGAACTGGATACTATTGATGAGTCAAGAGATGCAGCAAGGCTAAGGATGGCAGCATATCAACAGAGGATATCTAAAGCATATAACAAGAATATAAGAACTGGGAGATTTCAAGTTGGAGATTGGGTATTGAGAAAGGCTTTTCAGAATACTACAAATCCTGCTGATGGAAAGTTGGCTCCAAAATGGGAAGGACCCTATGATGTTGAATCACAATCAGGAAAAGGAGCATACTGACTCAAGAATATGGAGGGGGATATGCTACCGAGATCCTGGAATGCTATACATCTAAAACTCTATTTCAAGTGAGTATGGAAGTTAAATTCTAACTCAGGATGGTATGGATTTTTTCTCTTTTGTTAAAATTTTGATATTATTTACTGTTTTGAACCCATTACTGACTTAGGCATCGGAGGGGTGTTAGCCAAGCTAACACCCACCTTAGCTTACTGTTGTTTTGCAGTATATGCTTCGAGAAATAGCATCAGGATATACACTCTGGATACTTCGGAAGATTAGAGGATTAGCCCCCTCTCTCACGTGTCCCTTCACAGGTTTAAAGGTATTCACCTTTCTTCCGAATTGGGTTTAAACACCCTGCCTGGAGCGTAAGTTATTCGGGAATAGTTCAAGGTGGCGGGACCAGTTCATGTAAAAGTGGCTGACAATTTCGTTACTATTGGCTATATCCTGAATCCTAAAGGTATATGAGGATTGATCACCCTCTCTCATGAAAGGGTATTTTCATACTCTCTCAGGTTTAAAGGTTTTCACCTTTCTAAGTCTTGGATTTTATACACTCCCGCCTGTAGCGCAAGAAAATTTGGGATTTTCCCCAGGATATCAAGGATTTGTCTCCAGTATATTTTTGGGTTTTACCCCTATAACACAAGAATTTTCTAAACAGTTGGAACTAATGTTCAAAATTTTCTGAAGTGTTTAAAGACTTCATGCACAGAGTACATTCCTTCTAAAGCAATTATGTGAAACTCAAAAGATCAAGATTGGGTTAAGTGTCTTGGACTGGGGACATCTTAGCACGAGAAGTCGCAAAAGGGGTTGGAGTTTAATACTAGGGTTACACTCAGTTCCTGGTATGATCTTTCCTTTGTAAACCTTACATGAATTTTTAACTCTGATTAAGGCTCAAATATCCTGAAAAGGATATGTCTTTAGGATATATCTTCAAAATGTGTTTTTGGGATACGTTTCGGGATATTTGATTGAAATATCTGGGAAATGATACTTGGATTGAAAATTAAAACTTTGATCAAACAAGTGTTGTCAAAACAGGTTTTAGAAAATAGACTATCTTTTATTCTTTAAAAATTTTGTTTAAAATTGTTTGGAAAATTTATGAAGGTCTTTGTAATATATCACTGAGCATATTGATCAGGATATTTTCAAAAGATAGTCGCGCAAACTTTGCAAAGCTAAAATCTACACTAAGAAATGCATGACAGAAATTAGAGGGTAATAGCAAAGCAACGGAAAGGTGAAATTGTTTGAAATAAGCAATACCATTTGGTAACCGAAGGCTTCATCCTAAAACCTAGGACCCATCCGCCTTCGGCTATCAAGTTGTTCTAATGCAGAAATAGAAACTGTTCATAGGACAAGAAATAAAATTGTTCAAACATAAGCGTAACTCTCGAATTTAAGGGAAATGAGTTTTAGGAGGCAGCGCCTTCTTCGTTCATGGAATTTTTAGCAGCATCCATCTCAGGATCAACCTGAGCTTCCCTCTCAGCATCAGCTGGTTTTTCGACTACCTTTAAAGATCCTTCAGCTGCAGGTTTAGCAGGAGTGCCACCAAGACTCTTCAGCTTTGTTTCCCAGGCATTGATGTCCCAGGAAGGGCATTCGAAGCCCAGTACTTTGGCTTCGTGGGCCATCTTTATCCTGGCCTGGAGAAGGGAAGTGATGACAGAACTTTTAAGGCTTTCCCGGTAGCTGATCATATCTTGTTCATATTGAGCATGAGCAGCGTCAAGATCATTTTGAGCCTGGATAGCAGCTTTGCCGAGAGCAGCCTGGTGTTCTTGGGTCATAGCTTTGAACTTGTCCTCGTAATGCCGAGATTTGGCGGCTGCAATCATACCCTGATCAGAGATGGTGACCTCGGCTTTCTTCAACATTCAAGCGTCTTATTGAGCCCACAGGATTCCTGATATAAGTGAACCTGACGTTCGAGACCCTGCAAATTAAAAGGACAGGTATTGGTTTTGTTAAATACTTATAAGCAGTATAAGGTGCATGATATGGCTCAAGGATATTAACCTGGTTGAGAAAAGAAGTCATGAATCCGCGTGCCTCAATGAACCCGTGATTCTCATAGGGGAATGTATCAAAGATAACAGGAGAATCAAGCTCTTTTCTTTTACGAGAACTTGAACTCCGGGGCTTAGTAGTTGGCGAAGGTTTGGGAATAGTGATGGCCTTGGAGCTGCTAGGCTTGGATGAGGCCGTGGCCTTAGGACTAGGTTCCTTCTTGATCTGGACCTGATCAGAATAACTGTCCAGCTCATCAAGGTCAAAAACCTCAGGGATCTTGGCTGGTGCTGCATAAAGGGAAAAGTCCTCTATCCTTATTGTTATTCATTATATTATTGCATTGATTAGTCATTTCAAAACTTACTCTTACCAGACATGTCGGATGATGAATATTGGCTGGAACTCGGGATATGTGTGGTAAAACTCCTGTCACTTGCAGGCAACTGGTAAATTGCTTTGATCCTTTTCTCGGATTCTGCGGTGGGGGGAGCTACTTCCTTAAAATTCACTGCGAAAAATATCAAATAAAAAGATGTTAGCACAAGATAAAAATTTAGGAGTACATAGGGACATTCATGATCCTACCAGTGGTTAACCACTCCACCGGAAGACTAGCACCCTCACGAATGGAGTCTCGTTTGACGAAGAAGAACTTGCGTTGCCATCCATCTTCGTTTTTGGTGGCTTTAAGAACGAGGGGTTTGCTGGAAGTTGAAAAAAGCAAAAACCGACTGGAACCGTGGGATCGGAGGCGGTAAGCGATTGGCATATCTTCGATGCAAAGGTCGGGACAGTGAAGGTTTTTGATTTGGTTGAGTACGATTAATACCCTCCAGACCATGGGCATGGTTTGGGCAAAGGAAATACCGGTAGTCCGGAAGAATTGCATCATAAATTCGGGAAAGGGGTACCGGAGACCTAGCGAGAAAGGGTATGCCGGGAAGCAGACCCAATCAGCGGAAGAAACGTCCGATCGAATTGATCGGTCAAATGGTCTGAAGATCGTGCCATCGGGAAAAGCACCAGAAGCTCTCAATGCTGCAATGTCCGCGTTATCAAAAGCACAGATCTCCTTCTCTGGATTTTTAAGAAGATTTTGCTGGACAAAGGCCTCAGATGATTCGCCGGTTTGAGAAAAAGTTCTAATAGCCATTGCAAGTAAAGAAAAAGAGATTGACAGGAAATGAATGAGAAGTAAGGAATTACCTGGAGACTCCGATGATGATGATATCTACTTTTCAAACAAGAAGAGAGAAGATATAGGAGCATTATGGATGTCCATCGAGTTAAAAGCGCGTTGGAAGTTGAATGGAGTAATCTTGACCGTCATCTCGATTTAATTGCCTTGATTTGCAAGATAGGGTTTTTAAAATATATCTGTTGGATTGGTATACCAACAGATATATTTGGGGATAATTGTTATGGGTCATTTTCTGAGCATATATAGCCTGACTAATATTCTGCTTTTGATTGTTTACTTGTGATCAGGATACCGGATCAGGATATTGGTAACATCCTGGTGCGATATCCTGGTATTAACTAATTAATCACGTGCAGGTTAGAAGCTGTAGGTCACTAACGGTCAGTTGGACTTCTTCTCCTTAAGACTCGGGCAAACCAGTTACAAGAGAGACGTTGAACCCGAAAGACCAGGTCTACAACGTTCAAGTGGGAATATCCGCCGGATCCCGGTTTAATAGGGTAGTTTGTTGCATTTCTTTTACTATAAATAGATGGGGCGGATCAGATTAAGGCATGCAATTTTTTTACACACACTTTGCTCTCTAGCTTCTAGCAAACACTACACAAACACTTGTATTCGAATTACCTTGTAACACCTAGTTGATCCACATCGCATCCTGCACTGTATCCTGATATTTGAAGTAATAGAAGAACAAGGCAGCTACGATTGTCAGCTCCCGAGGTTTTGTGCCGGCGATCTAGATTGATCAAGGGCTTTCCTCATACATCTCGTGTCACCCTTTACAGTTTTGCTCATCGTTTGATCATAAATACAGCTCTATATCCTGAGCCGTATCCTGAAACTGTTTTTACAAATAATTTGATTAACATATTTTCGACACTTGTTTCTAGCACACTACCTCACTTAACTAATTTGATCACTTAATTGCTTCGGTAATTTTTGACCAAAACAATTATGATTGTGAAATACGCTACCATCCTGGTAAAGCAAATGTAGTCGCAAATGCGTTAAGCATGAAGGAAAGGGTTAAACCAATAAGGATCAATGCCAAAAGCATCGAACTAAAGAACAATTTAATGGAAGATAATTTTCCTAAAGAAAGATTAGGTGTAATTGTTGATCAGTTGACACCTGGGAACGATGGAATCCTTAGATTTAATGGTCGAATCTGGGTTCCAATTCGTGGAGGACTCCGAGATGTCATCCTCCAAGAGGCACATAATTCCAAGTATTCAATTCATCCGGGGAGTGATAAAATGTACCAGGATTTGAAGGAACACTACTGGTGGATGGGTTTGAAGAAATCCATAGCTACACATGTAGCTAAATGTCTGACGTGCTCACAGGTTAAAGCCGAGCATCAAAAGCCGTCAGGTTTGCTGCAACAACCTGAACTCCCTACTTGGAAGTGTGAGATGATAACTATGGACTTCATAACCAATTTTCCCAAGACGAGACACGGGAATGATACGATATGGGTTATAGTCGACAGGCTGACCAAGTCAGCTCATTTCTTACCCATCAAAGAGACGCACAACTTCGATAAACTAGCCCAGATGTATGTGGATGAGATTGTATCTCTCCACGGAGTGCCATTATCTATCATATCTGATAGGGATACTAGATATACTTCACACTTCTGGAAAAGTTTCCAGCAATCCCTAGGCACTCGTTTAAATTTCAGTACCGCTTATCATCCCCAGACGGATGGACAGAGTGAGTGTACTATTCAAACGCTGGAAGACATGCTCCAGGCTTATGTAATCGACTTAGGTGGAAGTTGGGATGATCACCTTCCTTTGATTGAATTTTCATATAACAACAGTTATCATTCGAGCATCCAAGCAGCGCCTTTTGAGGCCTTGTATAGAAGGAAGTGTAGAACGCCTGTTTGTTGGGCGGAAGTTGGGGAAACCCAACTATCAGGACCAGAAATAGTTCTGGAAATGACGGATAAAATTGTTCAAATCCGTGACTGTTTGAAAGCTGCCGGGGATAGGCAGAAGAGCTACGCTGATAAGAGGCGCAAACCTCTAAAATATAAAGTAGGTGATAAGGTACTACTTAAAGTGTCACCCTAGAAAGGTGTGATGATATTTGGTAAAAAGGGCAAGCTAAGCCCAAGATATATTGGACCATTCGATATCATCGAATGTGTCACACCCCGACCGCGTAAAACAACAAACCGCGGCGGAAACGTCGGGGAGTGATGTGGCAGAATTATTGTTTCAAAACATATGATAATTAAAGTTAAGTTTTACAAGCTTAAATTATTACATTGTCTTAGTTCAAACGAAACACATAACATAAAACATGATAACTTTCTTGATTTTAGATTTGCTAAGGCCCAAGTCGCCCTAAGTGAAGCTTGCTCACATCAAACAATCGCTCCTGAAACATATGTGAAAGTAAATACGTCAGCATAAAAATGCATGTGAGTAACATAGGTTTAGTGTTGAAGATTCATGACTTTCAAGGTTAAAAGAAATGTTTAACGAAAAGTAGTCATGAACCTTATAAAAATATCTTCTTTTATAAAATCATATGATATAAAAGAATGATGTATGGTTAAGTAAATAACCAAATGAAAATAATATGTATAAAATATGTCAATTTCATGTATAACCAATGTCAAATGTCAAATGTCATGTACAAAACAAAGTCTTTGAATAAACCAAAGTTTAAAACAAAAGTTATGTTTTGAAAACCATTGCTTTTATTGATATGAACATTTATGTGGTTTGTCTATAGCATACACTCAAGCCTTGAGACTGTCGGATAAACCCTTATCAGGATCAGGAATTTATCAAAAAAAATGTATTCGAATTCTGTCATTCCCCTAATGAAATACCTAGAAAGCGGGAACAGGATTTGTCAAGTCCTATAGCGCTATTACATACTACCGAGTGGCGTGATCAATGTTAATGAATGTACTACTTTGTCAAACAAATGTCTTTTTCAATGTAAGCATGTCATGAAAATGTCTTTGTAAAACCATGTAATAGGCATACTAAGTCAATATCCCAAGTAAAATGTCTTTGAAACCAAATGTTAGGTATACTAAGTCAATATACCATAAAAAATGTCTTTGAAAATCTGTAACAAAAATGTATAGTGTCATGAAAACGGAAAGTAAAGTTTATGTACATATGCTTCACCCCAAAACATTTGAAAACGTAAAAATAGGGGAACTATGTACTCACCTTTGGGTGCGTTTTTATATGTTAACACAATCCCTCAAATAGTTTATTCGTCCTAAATTAAATAAGAACGATTTAATAATCAAAACTCACAAAAATACCGAAGTTTCTCCGATACTTAGAATTTTCACATAACTTTGAGATTTTCTCGAAAAGTTATTATTTTTTATTATATTGGTGTATTAGTAAATATATATGAGTTCATATATATTTTAAAAACTTTGCGACTTGAACGATTTTATTGGTGACCCTCATCATGTTATAAGCAATATATCTACGATTTGTGCGTCGTAATATATATACTCAAAGGTAACATATTAATAATAGCTTAATACACATAATATTGTTAACATTAAACACATAATCATACACATATTGTAAAACACATAGCACATTGTAACACATAAAATTTACCCATGAACAACCCATTCTATTGTACATTAAAAAACACGTATTTTAGCGATTCGGTAACGTTTTTGGGCGCCGGAAGTCACGTATGACTAACCAAACACCAAGTAAACTTAATATAAGTTAAAATACTTATTTTTATAGCAAAAATATCAGTTTGGTTACTGATCTAAAACAGTTTTATAAAAATACTCCGAAAAGTCGATTTTTAATCGTTTTACCGCATAGTTTTGCATCAAACGTTACCCTAACCATCCCATATCGAAACGACTTGATATTTTAGCATAACCCATGTTATTTACTGAATAAAATAGTGGTTATACTCATGATAGTGCAGATCTCACATAAAGCACATAAATCATGCAAATTTCACATATTTTACCACTTTCTAAGCTATATGTGCAACATGCAAAGGTATCAAACCTATGACAAAGTTTCATGCCATCATAATATACCAAATAATGTTATTTTTAGTATTTATAATCTGTTCTAAAACATTTTTGTCATATAACCATTTTTTTATTATTTCTTGAGCTTTAAATCAACATGTATTCTCATGTACAAGTGTCTAAAGCACACTATCATATCATCAACATTTCATATGAGTTTAGATGCATCAAACATGTGATTTATTCATGTTTATTTGCTGATGTAATTGAACATTTATCATATCATGCACAAATCATCAAACACTTGCATTTTAACTATCATTCAAGAACAAGCAACAACTTAAAAATTCTCAAATATGTCTAATAAATTTTTAGCCATTTACATGTCAAAATACTAACATTATTCCAAAGTATAACTCATGATTAAATCACTTCTTTATATCTCTAACATACTTGTACATAATCTTGTTCATGCAAGCATACAACCTAAACAAGTATTTATCAAGAAATCAAACTCAAATCTCATACCCATACATATATATATAGGGGAGGGCTATATAGAAAACCCACTTGAGTTGAGAAAACCCAAATAAACCCTATGTAACATTTTTATTTTTTTCTAAAAAAATTAGGGAATGTAATATAAATGTACACGGACCTATTTATGAAAAAAAAAGTAAAAAACGCTTAATAGTTTTTTTTTTTTAAAATGTTGAAAATTTGTATGTTACATTTTTTTTGGACATACATATTATGTAACCTGAAATTTTCAACATTTAAAAAAAAAAAACTACTCAGTGTTTTTTTGTGTTTCTTTTTTAAAAATGTTCAAATATATGTATATTACATTTCCTATTTTTTTTAGAAATGTATCTTGAGTTTACATGGTTTTTTTACAAAGGTTTTCAGGGTTTAGTCAACTGGAGTGGGTTTTCGATTTATCTTTCCCCTATATATTGTAGGTCCCTCTCGAGGATGAGATAAAACCTTATCCTTGTTATATCAAACACACTAGCGAGTGCGGAATCCAAGCTAGCATGCAACCGAGACTTTATACGAGAACAAGCACAAACACAACACACAAGATTCACCGATTAACACCACTTGTATTAATACGAATGAAGGGTCCGGTTACAAGCTCAATGTTTACAGAAGTATTCTATAAACTCTCAAAGTGTGTGTGTGTGCTCCTGTCTCTCTCTGCCTTATCTCTCTATGTCTCTCACCTCTGCTGAACACAACACACTACATGGGTATATATACCCGACACAGATCGTCTGGTCGAAGGATCAGACAGACTGATCGAAAGATCATCTGTCGACCAGAAACAGCTCGAAGGATCAACATATACCACGAAAGATGTGATCTTTCGTGGTCCATCCTTCGACTTCGAAGGATATCTTTCGAGCTCATCATCATCGAAGGATATAAGTAATCCTTCGATGACCATCCTTCGACTCAAACATCTTTCAACCATGTGCTAACTGTTTGGTCAAGTCAAACCAGGAGGATGGTTGACTTGGTCAAACTTACATCAACCTTACATTAAAGACATCGTTTTGTATCAAGACGAAATACAGACAAAGTACAGACACAAGTGCACCAACAAACTCCCCCTTGGCTGTAGCTTTGTCTCGATCTTCGTGTCTTCAAGGCCGAGTCGAACCGAGCCGAGTTGCGTCCACACAAAGTGCATCAACAAACTCCCCCTTGGACGCTACTCGTGATGGTTCGTCTTCTATGTCTTTCATGTCGGAGAATCTTCAAAGTTTTCACGCGTCGTAAGCAGAAAGTGTATCAACAAACTCCCCGTTTAATGTAGAAAGTGTGTTGACAAACTCCCCCTTAGATTGAACTCTCCATTGAGTCATGCTCGTGAATCTTTTGACTTGACAATTCTTCAGATCCTTGTGGTGTTGATGAAGGGACAGCAGCAACTCGATCATTTTATCCTTTGAGTGCCTCCACTTCGTGTCTTCATTCCAAAGCTTTTCATCGAACATGTTCTCCTCGCCTTTAGCATCTGCACATGCAAGAAAGCTAAACGCATAATGAGAACAACCGCTTGGAATATAGTTAACATTTAAACTAATGACACTTATGAGATCAAATCTCAATCAAACACCAACCGACAGCAGTTTGAAAGTTTAGAAAAATATTCATTTTAAACCTTTAACTTTCAAAACTCGTTAACTTCGACTGTTTATGAAGATGCAATTGTTTTCCAGCTTACGATCAGGATTTTGAGTAGGATAGACTCGAGTTCCAACATCGGTCAATCAAAAATAAACTTGAAGAAAAATCTTTTTGGATTTTATAAAGTTTAAATTAAAACACACCTAAAATCTTTTTGAAATTTTCATTTTTCAAATGTAAAGACGGAAAGCAATAAATAAATATATACCAAGATACATAAACAGGAAACATTAAATAAATATTTACAGACATTCTTTTTGCGAGTTTCGAGGGTAAGAGAATCATATCAGTGTACGGTCATGCCAAAACGCTCTTGTTGTTCTTTTAGTTAACATTAAGATAAGCATCCTATAACGATTATCGGTATTGTTGTCCACATAAGCTCAACTTATCATTTGTAATCATGGCGAAGGGATACGTTAAGGTATAATTTATACTTACCGACCGGTGTTCATCCACATCACGACACATTCCCGTATCAAGGTATGCACGAGGATTCATCTTACCGGTGAGTATACCGATTATCATCTGTTTGACCGTATATGATGTGAGATTCTCACTTATTTTGATTTGAAAACAAGCCCTGTGTGATAAAATCACTTATTGATGAGGAACTTGGTTTTCGATGCATGAGGGCACAGGAGCAAGTCCGTGAACAGGTCAGTACTTTCGTACAGCAGAGAGACGAACTTGACACCCGGAAAGAATTTGTGATATTTTATCACTTATTTGATTGGACATGTGATTGTTGATCACTTATTGAGGTCGTATGCAGTATGTACACGTATGTATAGTATCATGGAAGATCTAGACTTGCGTCCCCGTTATTTTTCGGTAAAAGATGCAACCATGATACCCAGATGATAAGCAGCATAAAGACCGAATATCTCAGAACCTCGGCAATCTCTCAAACGAAATTTCGGTACTAAGACCATATGCCAATGAATGGTTCCCACCCAGTCTTCAGTCGGATTTAAGTTTATATCACCCTGCACATTTTAAAATGATTGTGAGCCTACCGATACACCTTATATAGAGCTGCTTATCGTTTTTCAGTTTAGGTTTAAAGAGGTTTAGACAGACCACTGATGTACTATCATATTCTCTTTTGCTCGCCAGGAAACTCATTTTTGCTTTTCTATTGTTTTTGTGTTTTTGAAATTTTTCGATGTTTTTGGATTTTCAGATTTTGGATTACTCCCCCTAAAATCAACAAACTAAAATAAATTTAAAACACAAAGGTATTTACAAAAATGATTTTCCGATGTTGGTTAACTCATGTTTTACCTCAATGCCGTTTTCCAAAATTAAGTTTTAATCAGAAATGATTTAGCGAATTTTGGAAAAATAATCAGTTGGCATGTCGGTAAGCGGTGCGGACCATGACAGCATTGTCTGGCCAAAGAGTGCTGAACGAGATAATAATTCACAAAGCAGCTTAAATATCGACAAGTATAGGAGAGATTAGAAATTTAAAACCGTATCCTGCAACTGCATCGTGCATTGCAAGGAATCTGAGTGCTCTCCCAAACTGAATATCCACCCGGTGTGGATTTCAAGGTCGATTTGTAGCTACTGAAATCCCTTCACAGCAACAAGATCATAAACCTCCGGGTCCGGCTGGTCTTCCACATTGCACCAGCGAAGGTCTTAGTCTTTCTCTTTCAGAAGTAGTGTGCGGTTGTTCAATCCATGCCAAGGCATCCGCACACCTGGATGGTTTGTTCAACAAACACATTTTCTTCAAACACACCACTAAGAAATGTACACTGCACGTTCATCTTGTAGATTGTTGAACTTCAGACGTGCTGCAGGTGCGTACATTTTGATTTGAATCTATCCCGGGGACCCGATCAAAGCCTTGAACATTCACATTTTGAAATGATTTTCATTTTGTCGAAGCTTTTCACTCTCTTTCAACAGACATTTCTTTTTCTTTTCCCTTTTCTCTCCATCAAAGGCAGCAATTTTTTCTGTTGCCTATTTTGTGCAAGGATGCTCCACTATCAACAATCTTACGACTATCGAAAGTTCCTCCTGGAATATCCTACACACTCACTCAAAAATTAGTTGGAGAGAGGGACCCAAGCCTTTGTGGACTTGGGTCGTCCTTGATCATCAAGAAAAGTGATTTCAATCACTTGATGATTAGGAAAAAGAACCTGTGGTGCTCCCCCTGACTGAATTACCTGTTTTTGTTTCCAAGCTGTTTGTTCTTTACCAGTATTTGCATTAATTGTTTTAGCATTTACTGGTTTTACAGTTTTAGGTTTTGCTTGAACAGGTTTTTCTTCTTTGACCTCTGATTTTAAGGCCTTTTCAATTACCTTTTGATTCTTTTGTTTTAACTTCTTTTCCCTTTCTTTCAAGACACGTGGGTCTTGTTTCGGGGAAAGTGATCGTTTTTGGTAATTGGTTTCTTGGGGAGCACTTGTTTTTGCCTTCAACTTTTGCAGGTATGGGCAGTATCTTACAATATGCCCAATTGTGCCACACTCAAAACACATTCTCCGCTCTACAAACCTCGGAGAAACACGTTGATGACCAGACTGAGTACCAGACAATGAACTTTGTGATCTAGACGTGCTTGGACCTAAATCACATCCGTTGGTGTGTTGGGTGTAATTATTCTGATCATTTCGTTTTAAAATTCTAACTTGTTTTATAAAATCAAGGTTAGATTTATCCTGAAATGTTTCAAGTTTGTCTGAACCCGTGGATCCAACAAAGTTCACTTTCGGTTCTCTTTTCTTAACAGGAGCTCTTTTGTTTTGCACCCATTGTTGTTGAACCTTAGGTGCTTGAACATTCTTGTTCTGAGCCTTCTTTCCCTGTACCTTACCCTTTCCGGAGTTGACTTGTTGTTTTCGCTCAACTTGTAGTTTTTGGTTTCCGTACTGTTTCCTAATTTGTTCACACGGAATTGGATCACATTGAGTGACAGTAACTTTGCCACTTTTGTTCCCCAAAAACTTATCAGTACATCCTTCAAAAATTTGCTCAATTAAATCTTGATTTACATTTTTAATTGGAAAATCTTTGTTAGAGTAGATTTTGTCATCTCCTTTGAGCGTGTACAACAAGTTACTCTCTTCACTGCTAGATACAAGGGACTCCATTGGTTTTGACATATCAGTCTTACTCGGTTTCACTGGTGGATCACACAGGATGTGATTCTCGATTGGAATATCTGTTGTAACCGAGTTAGACTGTTGTTTCACAATTACTTCAGATTCATCATCCGAAGAATCAGCATCCTCAACAGTGGGAGGACTCTGTTCCTTAACACATGATGAATCTGTCACATTCTCAGATTCAGATTCAGTTTCAGATTGACCTGAGGATGATGTACCAGTTGTGAACCCGAGGCCTGCTGCAAAGTCATCTAGACCGAGTGGCACAGTAGGTTCAAAACGGGGCATATCCTCGTCATCAGGCAATTTGGAGTAATTGTGATTCATTGGGGGAGGACATGATTTGAATCCCATACACTTATTATCCCCCTTTTTCTTTTGAACATCAATAATGTGATCCAATACATAGCGGGAATTGGAATAACTTTCCAATTTCTGCTTGATTGTTTCACATTCACATCGAGCGGTTGCCAATTCTACCATCTGCTTTTCAATTGTGTCTATAAGATCATTGTTAGCATGTTGTTTTCGCAAAACAGCTTTTTGTAATTCTGAAACATCATGTCTTAATGACGCAATTGTTGTTTTAAATTCCTTTTCATTTCTGGTTAAAAACACGTTAGCTTCAGCTGCTTTAGAAAGATCTACAATCAATTCTTGATTGTGTTTGGATAGGATTTCAATCTGACTTTCCTGTTCAGCATATTTAACATTTAAAATATCACAATTTTCACAGCTAACTACAGTGGGTTCATCGACACATACCTGACCTGATGAACTGTCGACATTAGCCATAAAGGCTGAATGGAGAGAAGACGAAGAGTAAGCAGCTTGATCCATCAAATTAGATCTTCTTTCAGTTCCTGCTGCAGCTTCTTCCAAAAGCTCATCAATATCTGCATCGACTGACACACTTGATGTCTCATCCACATGATCATTTCCTGAAGTGGAGGATTCTTCATCTGAGCTTCCACTATAACCAGAACTTTCTTCATCTTCAGAAGATGCAGCACCATTGGTGGAAGATTCTCCACCACTGGCGTGCTTTAAATCCTTTACGACTTCAGCAAAACATGCTGTTCCACCATTTCCTCCTTCTCCAAGCTGAAGCGACCAATCACAACCCTCATCTATTTGAACCACCAGCCCCCGGTTTGCATTTGATGACCCTGCTTGGCCTTGGTTGTTGACAGGTATCAACGTACGAACATTGTTCCCGTTCTGGTTCTGCTGGTTGCCTTGATTTCTGAACGGATTTTGATTTCCATGCTGAGCTGGTCTTGTACATTCCCTTTTGAAATGACCCCGTTCGCCACAGTTAAAGCACTTGACAGCTTGCTTGTCGAACCCATACTTGGTGTCTTTCTTGTTTTCCAAGTTGGTTCTCCCCGTCCTTTCCATAAACTCCTTTGCTCTTCGAATTGCACTAGCAAGAGCCCATTTGATATCCATCATTTCAAACTCTTCTTTATCCACTTGCTGATAATCTTCATTGGTTAGATTGATATTCCCAATCTGACCTGCAACTAATCCACAATAAGCACTAACCAAGGTATTCAACATCTCCATATGCTCCTTGGCTACTTCGACACTGACTTTGGAAAAGTTGGAAGTGTCTAATCTGACTGTGTTAGGATTGGAAGTGGCTTGAAAGTTTGAAGAGCTTCCATAAAACCCTTGCTGTTGCGGTTGTTGCTGCTGAGCTGTCGGTTGCACATTTGGTCTTGAAAACATCGTGTAAGCTGAAGGATCAAACTGATCTGTTGTCGAAGGTCCGGTGTTAGAGATGAACGCTGTTTGAAGCTTCGCGTGTTGAGAAGCTGGTTTTTCTCCACTGATACCTCCTGCAATCCCAAAGTACATTTCTGGATTTTGAGGAGTTTGTGTTCTTTTTGCTTTCAGCTTTTCTTCAACATCCTTATTCTCCAATCTTTGAATTAATTCATAAACGGTGATTGTTTCTAAAACACCATTTTCTTTGAGAATTTCAAGATAACTGCTCCACTTTGCTGGTAAGCTATCAGCGAATCTCTTCACCAATTCTTGTGGAGTGGCAGTGACTTTAAAAGCAAACATCTCGCTCAACAAGTGATGGAACCTTGTAGATAAGTCTGCCAAAGTCTCATTCTCCAAACACGTGAATCCTTCAAACTCTTTCTTCAGTAATTCTTGCTTGATCTTTCTAGATTGAGCATTTCCTTCACAACGTAACGTGAGCATATCCCACAAGCTTTTAGTAGTCGTGCAGTAAACAAACTGGTGGTAAATGTCTTTGTGAAGAGCTTGTGTGAGAATCATGAATGCTTTCTTTTCTAACTCAAACTTCTTCTTATCTTCTTCAGACAAAGTGCTGTAAGTTTGTGGATTAGATCCTGCAATTTCCAACTCATTTTCAAAGGCTGTGAAGAAGCACATCCATAGATCTTGACCTTGTCCCTGAACATAAGTTCTCAGCCTTTCTTTCCACCATCCCCAATCATTGATGTGATTTAACTTTGGCGGTTTTGTGCTTGTACCAGTTTCACTGTCATTCTGCATCATAGATTGAATGCTGTTGCTTTGATTTGTGACCAAAGCCCATTGATTTGCAGTTATCATTGCAGCTTGAGGTGGGACAATAGCTCGCATCCATGCATTTTTGTCGAAATCTGACGTAGATTGCGTAGATTGCATAGCTGATGATTGTGGAGTCGAAGTTATTTGAGTCCATGCGGTTGGATCCCACTGACCGTTTGTTCCCATTTTATGAAAATTAATATATTAAGTGAAAGTTGATTTAAAAATGAAAACAAGTTTTCTATTTAAAAATTTAATTTTCACAAACTATGTTAATTTCAAATGATAACACCAGCCGAAAGATCCTTGATCGAAAGACCTGAAAAACACAAACTGTTAAACTTAAACAGACAAAGGATCGAAAGATCAACACCTGTTCGAAAGATCAACAGTGTTCGAAAGATCACTGTTGAGTGTCGAACAGTGTTTTTCGAAAGATTCTCCAAACGAAGGATCCTTATCTTTCGAAAAAGGACTGTAGACCGAACGATGAACACGAAAGATGACTTCGAAAGACTCCCCAATCGAAGGATCCTAGTCTTTCGAAAATGAGCAGAAGACCGAAAGATGTATGTTTCGAAAATATTCCTTGGAACGAAAGATAAGTCTCACACTTCGAAGGATGCTCGAATGATGACTATCTGTCGAACCTCCTTTGGTCGAAAGATGATCTTTCGACTTCGAAGGATATCTTTCGATCGGTTCTGACACAGTTGACAACGGGTGACAGGTTGGTGAAAAAGGTGATGGGTTGGTAAATCTTTCGGCAGAAAGTATGGTCAGACCATGATTTTCTGCAAAAACAGATTTTGTTTGATTATTTTAATCAGCTCACCCTATCCAATACACCAACAACTTTCGAAAATAACCTAAACAAGATCAAAAGATGTAAACTTTGAAGAACACTTGAAGATATTATGAACACAATGGGTTTTCCGGAAACACTACAAACTTCCGAAACCCGGTTAACAATGTTTTTCAGAAAAATATAACTTTTAACAACCCGAAAAACAGTAAGAACACCTCGGTTTTAACAAGGAGAAGAGCCAAAGCTCTGATACCACTTGTAGGTCCCTCTCGAGGATGAGATAAAACCTTATCCTTGTTATATCAAACACACTAGCGAGTGCGGAATCCAAGCTAGCATGCAACCGAGACTTTATACGAGAACAAGCACAAACACAACACGCAAGATTCACCGATTAACACCACTTGTATTAATACGAATGAAGGGTCCGGTTACAAGCTCAATGTTTACAGAAGTATTCTATAAACTCTCAAAGTGTGTGTGTGTGCTCCTGTCTCTCTCTGCCTTATCTCTCTATGTCTCTCACCTCTGCTGAACACAACACACTACATGGGTATATATACCCGACACAGATCGTCTGGTCGAAGGATCAGACAGACTGATCGAAAGATCATCTGTCGACCAGAAACAGCTCGAAGGATCAACATATACCACGAAAGATGTGATCTTTCGTGGTCCATCCTTCGACTTCGAAGGATATCTTTCGAGCTCATCATCATCGAAGGATATAAGTAATCCTTCGATGACCATCCTTCGACTCAAACATCTTTCAACCATGTGCTAACTGTTTGGTCAAGTCAAACCAGGAGGATGGTTGACTTGGTCAAACTTACATCAACCTTACATTAAAGACATCGTTTTGTATCAAGACGAAATACAGACAAAGTACAGACACAAGTGCACCAACATATATATATATATATATATACGGTTATACACACACATATATATATATCACCATTTTTTTGTATCAAGACCCATTTCTTTTTAGATTTCAAGTTTGTGAAAAATTCTAAGATTCAAGAGAAACTTCCAATCATCAAGAACAACCAAGAATCAAGAGTATGATTTAAACATAAACTTTATACCTTCAAGATTCAAGTAAGTTCTTGGATGAGATTTTGATGATAGGGAGCTTGAAATCACTTGAAAGCACCTTGGAAACTCCTTTGGATCTTCACACCAACTTGAAATATGCTTGAAATGGAGTTGGATTCTCAAGAACAAGGTTGAAGAAGATGAAGATGGGAGGTGGTGGGTGTTTACGGTTTTAGGAGGAGAGAGAGGAAGAGATTGTGTGATCTTGGTATGATTTTTGTTGTGATATTGAAAGATTATGCAAGATTATATAAGATATGGAAATATACTAGAGATTGCATGAACCTACAAGTGGCCAAGATGGAAGAGAAGTGGCAAGAAGAGGCCGCCACCTCTACCCCCACTCACATACACATGCCTTTTTTTATATAGATATGTTATATGTAGGCTAAAACTGGTGTTTAACTGGATATCGGGTATTTTATCTAGCGTTTAAATCCCGGTTTATGGCGTTCTAAATTATTTTTATTATTCTATAAAAATAAACTCGCCAAAATATTACTGAAATAAATTTCAGTTGCCGAGACTGGCTGCGTTGTCTGTGGTTTGCAGTAGAAGCACTGTGTTACGCAGTAACACGCGGTATGCGCTTAAACTTGAAAAATAACGTTTTTAAGCGTTTTAATTTATTTTTCAACGCAAACCTGATTAAAATATTTAATTTTAATCATAACAGAATATTTTTGGAATTTAAATATTATCCGGGCGGTCACCAACGTTCGTTTCGCAGTTTTGTCGTAATTAGTTCTAAAGTTCGAATAAACATGTTTTTGCCATACCGAATCTTTTGAAAATTATTTCTAAGTTATGTAAAGGGTATTTAGGGTATGTTTGGCTTATGTCACAGTTCCGGAGTGTACGTCGCGTTAAACTGATTATGTTTACGTAACGGTTTATGATTTCACTTCCATAACAGGTTTGAGAGTTCGAAATTGAACAATGATTGAAAGCGTACTAATGTCACAAATAATTAAACAAATATTGAAATTAAAACACCATATTTCATTAAATACAAAGTTGTTCGAAACAGTACAAGGGTTAAAATACACAGATGTCACAGAATGTGTCGGGAGCGGGTCCTGCAAGCTAGTTCTACCTGAAGAACTTAGCGGAATACACAATGTGTTCCACATCTGCAATTTGAAGAAATGTCTAGCTGATGAATCGCTAGCAATGTCACACAAGGACGTGCAGATTGATGAAAGTTTAAAGTTTGTTGAAAAACCCTTATCGATCGAGGATCAACAGATCAAAAAGCTTCAAAGGAAGCATGTGCCAATTGTAAAAGTGAAATGGGATGCCCGTAGAGGCCCAGAATACACATGGGAAGTTGAATCCACGATGTGTCAAAAGTACCCCTATTTGTTTCAATAAATATCGAGGTCGAGATTCCTTTTAAGGGGGTGAGGATGTAACGCCTCGCAAAACCATGACCAATAAAGTGAAGACACATGTCATGTGCCCTAGAGATGTAACAAGTTGACAACTGAGGGATCAAAGTTGACAAGTAGTGAAAAGGTGAATTCAGGGGGACTAAAAGTGCCAACATATGAAAACTATCCCTTCAGATAACTTCGCACAATGTTCGTATTTTTAAACAATTAAATAATTGGGCGTGGGAAGCCATTTGTGATAAACGAATAAAAACTCTAGATGAAAGGGGGTTAAATGTGTCAACATGTTAATTCTTACCTCTGAGTGACCCTTTAACAAACCCGGAACTTCGTAATGCCCAATTATGCTTCCGAGAATGCCAAATGATAAATACATATGGTTTCGGTATTATTATTTAAAAGTTGTGCAAGATTTCAAGAAATAGGGATTAAATGCGACAACTAGAGAATCTAGTACCTTTCGGGTGATCTTGTAACTAACCGGGAGCCTAACAATGTTTAAATATGTCCCAAGATACTTAAAAATTAACTTTGGGGGTCAAAAGTACAAAAAATGAAAGTTATTTCATGTTAAAAAGGACCAGGGACTGAAACCGCCAAGATTGAAAGACGTTTTAACCGGAAGAGGGAGTGTTGCGGGCCGCTTAGACCCTCCCTCATATCCTACGCGGGCCAGGAGGACGCTGCCAGCGTCCAAAAGACTGACAGCTGCATGTTGCAGGCTGTCCCCCGCCATTGCATGGCTTCTGAGCGATACCAGGGGCTTGTAAATGGTTTGTACTGCCATATAAACACATGGAATCATCTGGTAGCTCCCCACAACAGCTGGAATGATCTTAAGGGCTCTCAAATTTCTATATATAGGTGCTTGTTTGATCATTTTGAACTTGCACTCTCAAGTTTTCACTCATATCTTCTTATCTGGAGCATCCTGGTCTTAAAGGAAGCTTTCTAACTTTCTAAGTGTTCTTGGCTCATGTAGTTCAAGTTTTTCATGTTTTAGAACCGAAAGTCAAAGTTGTCGTAATTACACTTTGACTTTCAGTTTAATCTTTTTCGGTCCAGCCATTATTCGTAACAAAAGTGGCTATGTGTTGGTAATTAAGTAGGTGATAGTTGTTGGTGCATGTTTGTGACAACAACTTAGATTTGGTCTTTGGATATCTTGTAATTAGTAAAACGATAAACAGTTAGCGGGTTTAGCTTTGTATTAGTGAGTTGTAATGTTTGGGCTAACCAAACCCACACATATTGGGTGTATGGGGGCGAATTGGGCTTACTCCAATTCGCAGTCCCTGAGGTTTAACCAAGCCCAAGTTGCAAACCTTGTGTTATATAAACAAGGTTAGGCTTTAGGGTTGAGGTTAATCAGCCAGAACAGTTTTTGAGAGAGTAATTTCATGAGAGACATAGTCTTGGACGAAATTTGTGTGGTCAGGGTTTAGATTGATTGTAATTCTTGTGAGATTGATAATCAATAGAAACCCGGTTGATTGTGAATTGTTGTTCCTACATGTTTTCTGCTATATTCTGATCAAGAGGATTCCGCACTCTTGATTAGATTGACAATTCTGTGAAAGATCCATTCATCAAGGGGACCTACAATAATCCCTCAAAAGGGCACCTCCTAATTATCACGTTAACTCAGTCAATTGTCGGGTCAATGTAATTAGTCAAAATAGTCAATTTTTCAAATAATGATTAAAACTGATAATGTGGAAGTTATAAAATATGTTTTGTCACCTAAATAACTTGGTAAATATTAATAGAACATGTCTAAGCATGTTCAACCCGACAATTCTGAGTTTAGGCTCGGTTCGCAATCGAAAGTCGCAAAAGTTAACTTTTGCTTTGACTTTCAGTTCTGACCCGAATTAGTTTAGTTATGCATTAAGGTTCCTATGTGACCATAATATATGATAGTATAACCCTCTAAGGTTATACTACATGTTCCCTTAGTAATCCGAGTTATTTACTTATTTCTGTTATTATGCTTAAACGTTGACCGTTATGCCCTTATAATGTAAAAACGATATTTTTGAATATATAAGCCTGAAAATAGCTTTGTTACTGATATATAAACATGTCAAATTATTTTGACATTATTTTCTGGTCTTAAAACGAAGTTATGCACGATATCGTAAAATTGAACTTTTTATTATTTAAATTACGCTTTTGTGCATAAAACATGTTTAAACCTAAATTTTGGCACCAAACTCATTACCTACTGTTATGATATTATTTTTAGGGATTTTTGGAAGGTTGGGTCAGATTTGATACTGACCATATCATTGAGTTCTTGTATAAATTCGATAAATAACGATAATGCCCTTTTTGTAAATAAAATGAGATTTACAAATGATTAGCATGCCAAACTTTTTCCTACTGACTTTATATGAAAAATAAAATATTTTAATCATACAAGGTTGGTCAAAATCTCAGAATCACATAAACATCTCAAATATCGTCAATTATCGATTTTTACGCTAATTAGGTGCATAGTATGGTTTAAAACCATATTTAGCTCTCAAGACTTGTTACCTACTGATTTTATAAATAAATTTTAATACTTTTATAGTAGGTATAAGTCATGAACTCAGACTTCCAATTTTGCCCTTAAAAACATATGTTAAATGACCAAAATGCCACTACGGTGCATAGTTTGGCCATAAATGGTAAACCACACATATGTATGATATCATACTGTTATAACTTCATGAAATAAATATGTTTACAGAATATTATAGACCAGAACATCAGTTTGCTTTAAAACCTCTTTTAATATTCTTAAAATGACCAAAATGCCCTTACGGGACTTAATTTGGTTTTAAAATCTTTTTGAGCATAATCGCTGATATCCTACTGATATCACAACATATTTTAAGCATAATAACATATGGAACTAGTATATGAGTCATCCGATTACCCGTTTATGCTTATACGCGTACGATGCGGTTTATGTGACTAGTTTACATAAACTAGCCGAAACGGGTCAAAACTTATCATTTTAACTTCAAATTCCAGAATGTATTTAGTTTACCCATATAATACAAGTCTCCAAGCTTGTCGGGTCTAAATTACATTCCGATCCGGTCATCGCTTAATCTAGCATTTCGTACCGCAAACCTTTCCTTGAACTAGCCAGTCTAAGTTTATTACTAAAAAAATAAGACCCGTTAGTAATCTTATAGGTTAATATAACCTTCATTCCAAATTAGGAGCCCAGTAGAAGTTACTTGCACTTGCTTGAGTAGAATATACGGCTGAGTATACCAAACTTGCATTTTTAATCTCAGGAAAATACTTTTAACTTATTTTCCCTTATACGGGCTTGGGATACGGTAAAATATTACCGCTTGGTCGGGTGTAGAAACATTTTAATCGAATATGGTTAAATTGCATAATCTCATTTTAATCAGTGTTGCTAGATAACAAATAACATTGGGGGTTAACAACCGTGTCCTGGATATCCTCGGCTCATTGAAAAATCATAAATGGTCACGACTTAAGCACAGGGTGTAGGCATACACCTGTCAGTTGCGTATGTAAAAGATATACTCACTTGCTGGGGTGACCCGTCGTGGGTTTATATTTGTGGTGTGTTGGTTAATTTTGTTCGGTTTTTATACCGGCCCTAAATGTTGGACAAACATGTAAATCTGATACAAGATTATTTTTAATATAATTATCCCAAGTTATAAAAGAATATTATGCCTTGTGCATTCAAATCAATTTTCATAAACATTTTCAAAAGAGTCGGTTAATTGTATTTACCAGGGAAAACTGACGTATTTTCAAAAAGGTTAAGTGGCAGGTACTTTCCATAATTGGATGGGAGCTTCGGGGCATAGATAGTGAATCTTGCAAGTTCATATGCCTTAAATCTGTCGAACAAGTTTTTTGTATTTTATTTTAGATCCGCCTGTGGATCGTATCTTGCAACCGTCTGTATAATATTTTATTCGTACTTTACATTTCGGTTTGTAATAGTATTTTCTACCAAGACTTCCGCAGTTCAATGATCTGTGTATAATTGACTATGATGATATCAACTACGTCACGATACTCCCCGCCAGGCCCACCGGTAATATGTGGGAATATCGGGGTGTGACACTGGTGGTTTCACCGTGGTGATTCAACGATGGTTTCATGATGACGGGTTTTGGTATGATGATGTTAAAGCTAGAGGTTGAATTGGTGAAAGATGATATGGCGGTTGTTGGTGTTGTTGAAGCTAGAGGTTGATGGTATGGCGATGTTGATTGTAAATGATGGAGGGACGGTGGACGGTAGAGTGGTGGTGGTGGTGGGGGGAGGTTATGAGGAAGGTTAAAAGTAATGTTAACCAGGTAAAAGGAAAGGATCAAAATACCCACATTTGCAGTGCACATGATTGCATTTAACGTTAAAAATTAACCCGGTTATGGCAAAAGGATACCGTCTAATGAAAGATAGTAACTTAAAGGACGTCCGATGTAATTTTCATAGTTAAAGAACAACGTCTGCAACTTCGTTTATACTTAAAGGACGTAAAGTGCAATTTAGCTAAAAAATAAAGTCGTGATATGTTATTGAGAATATCAATTTTGATAATACCGATATTGTTTGGATGGTATCGGTACAGTTCGCTACAGTACTGATACAGTAACCACACCGGAAAAAACGAAGAGTTGACAACCACGATACTGATTTGAACGAGTGGTCGGAAAAACTTTGAACACGAAAAACCTATATCAGCGAAAGTTTATGGAGATCGAGTCAGCAATTGCTGAAGACGAGGAGCCATATTGTTGGGAGGAGGAAACCGAATCAACGGTTTGAGGACCAAAAAACAATGAGGCAGATGATGGCGGTTTAATGTGGTCTAGTTTATTCCATGGATGGGTGTAGATCAGATGGGGTAAATTGGTGATGGTGGTTTCGTGGTGGTCATCAATTTCTGTTGCAGATCAGATGGTGGTGGTAGCTGGTGGCTAGGAGTTGTATGGTAAGGGTGTTGAAGATGATGGACAACGTTGGGGTATGGGGTTGTCTGATTACCCACATGGACCAACCGTTTAATTAATTTTTTTAAACATGTATCAGTCCAAAGTATGGGTAAACAAGGACCGACATGTAATCAATTAAAAACAACCTTACGAACATTACCTTGGTCGCCTACACCATGCCACTTAGGCTCAGAGGTGTGGCTTAGCGTCATCCACCACATCATCTTGATAGCACCGAGAACACTGTCGAGGGGTGTTTCCCTATGATCTGCCATGGGATCACGAGCGTTAGAGATGAAAACGTGGGGGCCACATTTAATGGAACTAATCGGATCTCTTTTCCTTGTTTTTAGAAACATTTAGGGGCTGTTTGTTTACCTCTTAATGGTTCAGACATCTTACTGGTTCAGCACTTAATGGTTCAGGCTGTTTGTTTCGCGAACAAATGTCTAAATGGTTCAGACATTTGCCTCTAAATGGTTAAACATTATACTGAGTCTGAATGGTTAAGACCTCTAATCTGAATTGGTCAGACATTTGCCTCTGAACGGTTAGGTTTTATACTCGCTCTTAATGGTTCAGACCTCTTACTGATTCAGCACTTAATGGTTCAGACCTCTTACTGATTCAGCACTTAATGGTTCAGACCTCTTACTCGTTAAGTACTTAACCATCCAGAAGTTGTCAAACAACCCCTTAGTTAAACCAATGTAAACAATCCAGGGCTAGTTTAAAAATGAACTAGTTATGTACCTAAGTCTATGGAAGCTTTATTCCACACTATATATGTCTATTGTAGATTGATTTATACTCCTGCTAGGAGTGTTCAAAACCGGATATCCGAAAATTCGGATATCCGAAATTTTCGGATACTAGATTTCACTATCCGAATCCGTATCCGAAATTTCGGATATCCGAAATTTCGGATACGGATTTGGATAGTGAATCGGATATCCGAAAATCCAACTTTTTATTTAATTTTTATTTTTTTATTATTTTTTCATATTCGGAAACGAATATTTTGGATAGTTTCGGATATCCGAATATAAGTTTTCGGATATTCAGATATCCGAAAAAAATGAAAATTAAATTTTCGAATATTTCGGATATCCTCCGAAATATCCGAAAATTTTGAAAATCACTATCCGAATCCGAATCCGAAAAATTCGGATATCCGAATTTCAGATATCCCATTTTTCGGGTATTTCGGATTCGGATATCGGATATTTCGGATCGGATTTTCGGATAGGATAGTTTTGAACACCCCTAACCCCTGCAAGCCACACTATAAAATCGCTTATTCTTGTGATATATATATATATATATATATATATATATATAGGGAGCCGCTAGAATAAGAACCACCTCCAGTTATGAGAACCATGAGAACCATTCTCCACCAATCATATTCTGCCAACCAAAAGGGTAGTTTGGTCATTTACCCCATATGTCAAATCTATCCGCTCTCTCCACATTTAGTATAAGATGTCAGATCCCCTTTTTGTTTTCTTTCATATTCTCTCTCCCATCTCATTTGAAACCCATCTTCTTCACTGATGAAGTCTCTCATCCAAACACCACACCCCCACACCGGCTGCCATCTCGTTTCTACGGCGTCCCCCTCGTTTCTCCGTCGCCTCTCCGATCTGCAACCCATCTCTCATCTCCTCCAAACCCCTCCGATCTGCATCCTATCTCAGATCTGCAAAAGAGATGGTGGTTGCAACCGTTTCGGAGACGACCAGTGAAGCGCGGTTTTATGGTGGTGCGGTTTGTGGTGGTGCGGTTTGCGGTGGTGGCGAATGAGCCGTCACGTTTCTTGCTCCGGCGACAGTGTTTGACACAATAGGGGCGAAGGGTTTGTTTTCTCCAGATTTTCTTGTTGTTTAGCAAAATAGTTAAGAGTTCATCAAAATCCTCTTTAGATTTTAACTAAAGTTACTTGATTTCATATGGGTTTTTCAATCTTGATCTGAGTTTTGTGATTTTTTTTTAATTTTTGGCTTAAAGTTTTGATTTTTATATGTTTTTCACAAGTTTTTAGCCTAGGTTTTCATGTTCTGGGTTCTTTTGAGGGGTTAAAGTTAGATGTGGTTTAATGATGTACAATTTCATGTAAATTGTGTGGTATGTTTTTGCTGTATAATAGTTCTATAAATTGCTGTGAAATAATGCTGAAATTTGCTTTAAATGGTGTTATAACTTGTTGGCAAGTTTGCTGAAATTGTTGTATTTTGCTGAAAATTGGGGGTATTCTTTTTCTGTACATTCGGGGTATTGTTTTGATGTAAATTTTGTGTATATTTAGCTGTTAAATGATACTGAAATCTGTTGTATATAGTGTGATAACTTGCTGTCAAGTGGTTAATTGGGGGTATTGTTTTGCTGTAAATTCAGGTTTGTTTTGATCTTTGATAGTTGATTGTGTTTAATTGTTTGTTTATTGCAGTGTTCTGGATTCGGAACCTTCGAGTGGGGTTGAGTTGGCAATGACAGAACGAAAAACATTTTTTTTTCCAAAAATTGATGACGATGGCGTGGCAAGGATGGCGGAGGGTAGGTTTTTTAACCTGCAACCCCACTTTTTGCAGCCATTATTAGCGGAAACTTTGAGCCAAAACCCGTTTTTTTTTTTTTTTTTTTGAGATTCACTTTGTTTTGATGTTGTTGGTTTTTTTTGTTTTTTCCCCCTAGTCGATGATGATAACGTAAAAAGTAAAAGGTTCTACGTAAAAAGTAAAAGGTTCTATGTTTTACGTAAAACGTAAAATTTTTTTAGTAAATTCATGGTGTGAAAAGGAATGCAAATTTGAATTTGTAATTTTGTTGCGTTTTATAAAAGGAATATTATTAAAACTCAGATGCATTGTTTCTTTTTTTTCCAAAGTTTTGTGGAGTGATGACGATGATTTGGTTTTTGTTTGGGTTTTTGTTTGAGTTCGAGATTTGGTCTCGGCTGGGAGACGGGGTCAACAGGTCAACCACAGTCAAGTGGTTCAGCGGATTCGGTTTATCTCAACGGCTCGGATCTTGGTTCTTTTTCGGTTCGACATAGTTCAGTTTACGGTTCACTCGGTTCAAGTTCGGTTCGACAAGAAAACAGGGCGGTGATGCAGTTCAGTAGCGGCTCGGGTTTCGGCTCGACGAGGTGCAACTCGGGTCAGTTTCGGGTTTTGGTTTGGGTCAAAAGCAGTCAACGGACCCGGTTCGGGTCAGCAGCAGTCAAACAAGTCAAAGATGGTCAATTGAGGACGGCAAAGTTTAAACATAGCGAGTTATTATTACGATAGGTTAGATTTTATTTACTTAACGTGCACTGAGCTTGAACCGATACTTTAGTGACTTGTTACGTGTGACATTTTGATAGAAATTTTATAAATTGTGATTATATTGTTGAAAATTTGTTGAGTTTTGAAAAGATAACGACAACTTGAGTTGTCGGCTTACTCCAAAAACAGAGGAAACTCTGTCTGTTTTTTGTAAAAAAACGTAAAACTTAAATAGGTTAACATAAAACGTAAAAACGTAAAACGTAAAAAGGTTAACGTAAAAAGTTTTACGTAATCGGAGATACCTATCGAGTTTGCGATTTCTGGGAGCGTTCGTTTTGCGTAAAAAACTTTTTGTAAAAAAAAAAAGTTACACCGTAAACTTTTTAACATAAAACGTAAACTTGTTAACGTAAAAACGTAACACGTAAAAGTTTACGTAAAATGTAGAAACGTAAAACGTAAAAAGTTTAACGTAAAAACATAAAACATAAAAAAATGGCTCTTCAAAACGTTTTTTTAAACAAATCTTAAAAACAATTATCATAAAAAGTTTAACGTAAAACGTAAAAAGTTTAAGGTAAAACGTAAAAAGTTTAACGTAAAACGTAAAAAGTAATACGTAAAACCTAAAACGTAAAAAGTTTAACGTAACACGTAAAACGTAAAAACTTTAACGTAAAACGTAAAAACTTTAACGTAAAACGTAAAAAGTTTTACGTAAATCGTAAAACGTAAAAAGTTTAAAACATTTAACGAAAAACCTAAAACGTAAAAAGTTACGTAAAACGTAAAAATTTTAACGTAAACCGTAAAAAGTTTCACGTAAAACGTAAAAAGTTTAAAGTTAAATGTAAAAAGTTTAACGTAAAGCGTAAAAAGTTTAACGTAAAAAGTTTAACGTAAAAAACGTAAAAAGTTTAACGTAAAAAGTTTAACGTAAACGTAAAACGTAAACTTTTTTAACGTAAAAACGTAAAACGTAAAGAGTTTAACGTAAAACGTAAAGAGTTTAACGTAAAACGTAAAACGTAAACTTTTTTAACGTAAAAACGTAAAAAGTTTTTCGTAAAACGTAAAAAGTTTTATGTAAACCGTAAAAAGTTTTTTGTAAAGCGTAAAAAGTTTTAGGTAAAACGTAAAACGTAAAACGTAAATTTTTTTAATGTAAAAACGTAAAACGTAAAGAGTTTAACGTAAAACGTAAAAACGTAAACTTTTTTAACGTAAAAACGTAAAAAAAATTTCGTAAAACGTAAAAAGTTTTATGTAAACCGTAAAAAGTTTTTTGTAAAGCGTCAAAAGTTTTAGGTAAAACGTAAAACGTAAAACGTAAATTTTTTTAATGTAAAAACGTAAAACGTAAAAAGTTTAACGTCAAACGTAAAAACGTAAACTTTTTTAACGTAAAAACGTAAAAATTTTTTCGTAAAACGTAAAAAGTTTTATGTAAACCGTAAAAAGTTTTTTGTAAAGCGTAAAAACTTTTAGGTAAAACGTAAAACGTAAATTTTTTTTAGTAAAACGTAAAACGTAAATTTTTTTTTAGTAAAACGTAAAAAAAACGGCGCGTAAAAAACGACGCGTAAAAAATGGCGTTAAAAAATTGGCGCGTAAAGTTTTTAAAGTAAAACGTAAATATTTTAACGTAAAACGTAAAAACATAACACGTAAACTTTTTAACGTAAAACGTAAACCTTTTTAACGTAAAACATAAATTTTTTAACAAGCGGCGCGTTAAAAATCGACGCGTTAAAAAGCGGCGCGTTAAAAAACGACGCGTTAAAAAGCGACGCGTTAAAAAACGACGCGTTAAAAAGCGACGCGTAAAAACGTAAAAGGTGAAAGGTTTTTCGTAAAACGTAAAACGTAAAAAGTTTTACGTAAAACATAAAATGTAAACAGTTTTTCGTAAAAAAACGGGACGGCTAAAACGGGATGGCTAAAACGGGACGGCAAAAAACGTAAAACGGGCCGTATAAACGGCGCGTAAAACAGGCCGTATAATCGGCGCGTAAAAACGGGACATAAAAACGGGACGCGGCGCGTTAAAACGGGACGTAAAAACTGGGGCGCAAAAACGGGACGTAAAAAATGGGACGCGGCGCGTTAAAACGGGCCGTATAAACGGCTCGTAAAAACGGGACGTAAAAAATGGGGCGCGACGCGTAAAAATGGGCCGTATAAACGGCGTATAATCGGCGCGTAAAAACGGGACATAAAAACGGGACGCGGCGCGTTAAAACGGGACGTAAAAACTGGGGCGCAAAAAACGGGACGTAAAAAATGGGACGCGGCGCGTTAAAACGGGCCGTATAAACGGCGCGTAAAAACGGGCCGCATAAACGGCGCGTAAAACGGGCCGTATAAACGGCTCGTAAAAACGGGACGTAAAAAATGGGGCGCGACGCGTAAAAACGGGCCGTATAAACGGCGCGTAAAACAGGCCGTATAATCGGCGCGTAAAAACGGGACGCGGCGCGTTAAAACGGGACGTAAAAACTGGGGCGCAAAAACGGGACGTATAAAATGGGACGCGGCGCGTTAAAACGGGCCGTATAAACGGCGCGTAAAAACGGGCCGCATAAACGGCGCATAAAACGGGCCGTATAAACGGCTCGTAAAAACGGGACGTAAAAAATGGGCCGCGACGCGTAAAAACGGGCCGTATAAACGGCGTGAAAAAACGGGCCGTATAAACGGCGTGTAAAAACGGGACGCGGCGCGTTAAAAAACGACGCGTCGAAAAAACGACGCGTGCAAAAACCGGCGCGCAAAAAAAAATTGTCTTTTGTTAAAAAAATCTGAATTTAAAAACGTTTTTAATAAAAATATCTTTTTAGAAAATAAAAAGTAACATAATAAAAATAAAAAGTAATATAATAAATCAAAAAAGTAATTAAAAATTAATAAAGAGAAAAAGACAAAAAAATGTTATTTTACTAAACTACTCTTTTTGATTAAAATATAAAAGACATAATAAGACAAAAAGCTTTTAATATTAATTTTTCTTACTTTTAATCTCATCCATTCATCTACTTGATCCAATGACTAGAAAGTGGTTCTCATGGTTCTCATAACTGGAGGTGGTTCTCATTCTAGCGATCCCCTATATATATATATATATATTCTAAACCTCATATTATTAAGAAACATATATAATTTTAAAAAATATGTATTAACAAGTAAACTTTAAAAGTGATTATAACAACAAAATTCTCATTACAGCTAAGATTTCGAAAGAACCCATTAAGGAAGGATGTCATAGAATTGGTTGCTAGTTGTCGATCATCGAAACATCAATTAAAAGATGCTTGTAATCGTCCACTACCTTCATAAAAAAATGTTTAAGCATGAAAAGTGTGAGCCCAAATACATATCCTTGATTTTTATATATATATAAAAAGTTGGATAAATTATACTTTTCGTCCTTTATGTTTATACTGGATTGCAATGGATAGTCTTTAACTTTAATAATTACAGTCACAATCCTTTATTTGAGAAACTCAATACACCTTAGGTCCTTTAACATTAACTTGGTTAAATTTTTTAGTTAATTATGGCATGTGCATTGCACTTGAGGGTAACTTAGTAATTTTACTCACTTATTTAAAATACTTAATAAATAAAACAAATAGATAATGTTCTGCAACAACCATTTCATCTGTTCTCAAAACCCTAACCGCCAACCCCCACCAAAACCCATAACAATCATCTCAATTCTCCGATCAATCCTCGATTGGGCCGATGGGGTTCAAGAACGACGTATGAAACAACCATGGCCACTGTACAAACACTCCGACTGGATCCGTGACCGGAGCTCCGGTTGTAACCACACCTCAAGATTCTGCAACAACCACTTCATCTCTGATAAGGTTCTGCAACAACCAATTCATCTCCAATAAATCTCACAAGAATCTGCAACAATCGGCTCCGGTTGTAACCACCCCTCAAGATTCTGCAACAATCATTCAACAATCATGTTCAAACCGCAAACTACAACAATCAAGCTCAAAATGAGTCGTCTGACTCTGTTTATTGCAACCAAGACTCAGTCGCTGGGTCACCGAGTCGCTGCAACAATCAATTTTCAATTTTATAAACTGCAACAATCAATTTTCAAACCCACCTGTTCCCCGTCTTCGCCGGTAAGTCCTGCGTCACTCTCCGTCGTCAGTTCGGTCCCTAGGGGTTAAAAAGAGTACCGAGATTCTACTATTTGTAAGTATAGAGAAGATTGTTTCTCTCTATATAGAAATTAACAGGAGAAAGTAGAGATGAGAAGAGTGATGAGAGAGATAGAAGAGTGGCCATGGCATATACCACCATAGATGGGACTTGCTGGCCGGTGGGTTTTTTTGGTGGCCGGCGACGGCCATAGATGGAGGTGATGGTGTTTTGTTCTAGTTGCAGAGAAAGAGGGAGAATTATGGATAAGGGTTTTTAATTTAAACATTATTATAAATATATTTTAAATAAAAGGGCTAAATGACTAATCTACCCTCATGTGAAAGGCACATGTCATATTTAACTGAAAATTTTAACCTGGTTAGTGCTAAAGGACGAAAGGTGTAATGAGTTTTCCAAATAAAGGATTGCGACTGTAATTATTGAAGTTAAAGGCTATCCATTGCAATCCGATACAAACATAAAGGACGAAAAGTGTAATTTACCCTAAAAAGTTTAAGCATGAAAAGTGTTAGGCCAAATACATATCCTTGATTTTTATATAAATAAAATAAATATACCTTTCACACTATTTCATTCTCAGATACTTGTCACGTAGTTAGGCTTGTAATAAAAACGTATTTAATTTTACACTTATTTTGACTTCAAAGTCATCATTCAAACTTTAACAGCCTATCTTTTAATGAAACATGTGACGTGGAATGTATTTGATTTAACTTGTCATACGATATTTGTTACTTAGGTTATGGAGTATTATATGGTCCTCCTTTGAAGGATGATCCGTCATGTAGACGTCACATCATAGTCCCTTAAATGATGATCCTACCTTACCATCTTAATTTTTTTTAACTTATCTACTTTTTAATTTATCCTACCTCACAAATCAACAACAAGATTGATGTTTTGCATCTGATCAACCATCACAAAAAACCCCAATTTTGGTTCTTAATCAACACCCACAAAATGCAATTCATCCGATCACACATTCACTTTCAATTACCAAACAACACAAATTAACTTCCAGAACCAACATCAAACATCAATCAAACCACCCAATTCAACAAATTAAACAGAAAGGAAGAATCAAAACCTGCAAAAATTGTGCTTCTCAGCTTCAGACAAAAACCCACCACCCTCCATCTCGATTAACGTTGAAGAATGAAGAAACAAGTGTAGATCAGTGGGTATAGTTGAAACTGTGATGACTCAGATGGGATTTGGGAAAAGGGTTTGATTTTGAATTTGAGACAAGGGTTTGATTTTGGATTTGGGGTTTATTGGTGTGTGAGAGAGGGGGAGAATCGTCCTAAACATCGAGACCCTGACGTTGGCGACGAAGCTGGACCGGCGACGGAGGGCATGAAATGGAGAGGGGGCGGCGTAATACCGGGACGCGGCGGGGACGAACCCCGTACCGCATATCCTTACTTGACATTACCTATCAATTGCTGCATGTACAACAAATGTGACATGGCGTTTTTTTATAACTGAATAAATACCTTAATTAAAAATTTGATATAGTTAATTATGAAAACACAACTTGCATCCATATGATTTATAGACGGTATCAAGATGAGTCACTACTTCTTAATCTCGCATCATTAGCCTTTTGGTTTTACTTTTTGTTACCCTATGAGTTCCTCCCAATATTCCTAACGACCAAGGGGAACAATTGTCTTTTCACTTTTTAAATCAAACCCAAACCTCATTATCATCTATCATTTCCAACCAGCATCGTCATTGTTGTAACATTCTTCGAAATCGGATCCTAGAAAATCAACTCGATTTGTGAACCGGATCTTTTGGAAATAAATGCAAACTAGGTATACTTTTGAAAATAAATGCAAACTAAGTGTACTTCCGTGTGCGTTGCACACGGGACTGCTGACAAAGATAAAGATAAAGAGAAAATGTAGAATAAAAACATTAAAATATAACCGAAAGAAAATCAACCAAAAAGTTGTATGTTAATGATGTTGTTCGTATGAAACTCGTTGTCAAAGATGAGCAAATGGTACTGGGTGTTGGTACCAAATTTCCCAAACCGATAGATCTTAAGTACCAATTCGGTACCGACTTTTGGCGTTCTTGGTACCGGTTTTTACCTTCATATACTGGTACCATAACCGGTATTTTCGGTACCAGTTCCGATTTTGTATCGATTGGCACCGAGCTCATCCTTAC
The DNA here is from genome assembly GCA_030545235.1 of Helianthus tuberosus. Taxonomy (NCBI): domain Eukaryota; kingdom Viridiplantae; phylum Streptophyta; class Magnoliopsida; order Asterales; family Asteraceae; genus Helianthus; species Helianthus tuberosus. Next base: position 50,236,310 of record CM060371.1, on the reverse strand, counting down.
CCCTAAAACTAATAAAAAATAAATCATTAAAAGTTTAAGAAAATCAACATAAAAAAGTTGTACGATACCGTTGTTGTTCATACGGTACCCGTGATCAGGGATTAGCAAATGGTACCAGGTAGCAGCACCGAATATCCCGAACTAAAAGATTTTCAATATCAATTCGGTGCCGACTTTTGGCATTTTCTGTATAGGCTAGTGTCGGTTTTTACTTTCGTGTACCGAAACCGAACAGGACCATACCGGTATTTTTTATACCAATTGACATCAAACTTATCCCAACCCGTGATACTAAAAAAATCATTAATTAAAGTTAAAAGGTAGAGAAAATTATTATAATTATTATTATTATATTAAAATAATAAAAGTGTTAAAAAAATATATATTGTATTATTAATAATATTAAAAGTACTGTACATTAGATTATGTTAATAATAATAATAATAATAATATACCACGTTTCGGCGGCGCCGTATGTAATGTGATAAATTATAGACTAAAATCAACCCAACTCGTTTTTGAACTAAATTTACATTGAAACATAGAGCAATCCAAATTTATACCGTTGAATGAAAATATATTATATTTGACATGACTTGTTTCTAACAAAATTTATGTCAAAACGTAGTTCAACTCAAAACATACATAAAAATAAAACATTATATAATCGACTCAAATCGTCTCCAAACAAAAGTTATGTTAAAGCATAGACAAACTCGAATTTATACTGACATATACAAAAAAAAAATAAGAAAACATAAGAAAATTGTTTTAGGGTAAACTCGAAATAAAAATAAAACATTATATAAGCTACTTGTTTCCAAACAAAAATTACGTTAATGAATAGACAAACTCAAATTTATACTGACATGTACAAAAAAATAAGAAAACATAAGAAAATAATTTTACGGTAAACTCGAAACTTTAAAATTTTGAGAGAGTCAGTGACATTTACCAAGTTAAAGTGCTATTTTGACATTATCACAAAGTTTAGGGGTAACAATGATTTTAAAACAATGATAGTTGTTTTTAAATAAATACAAAATATAGATTATACATATCTAATTGGTGGGACCCATAAGGTTAGAGATGCTCTGCAGTCTGCATCACATAACAAGTTCTAAAAAATGAAAAACGATGTACTCTTTTAAGTTGTTCCTAAGCTTTAAGTCCGCCCGTAGTGGGGCGTTTTTTAAAAAAAAATTGAAAAAAAACGCCTAAAAACGCCCCTCCCACCATTACATGGGGCGTTTTTTTTAAAAAATTTCAAAAACTTGAATTTGGCGTGTTTTTGATAACGCTAAAGGGGACTTTGGAACCGGCATGATTTTTAATGTGGCCAATGGGAGTCTGACAACCCCACCCACTATTGCATGTGATTAGTTTGACCAGCCACTTTTGCATCCATTTGTTTCCTTTTGTTTCCTTTTTTTTTAAATGATTGAATGGACGTTATTGGAATAATGCCCCACTACACCACTTTATGCTATAATGCCCCATGCTGACTAGGACGCCACGTGTCGAATAATGCCCCATGGTGAGGGCATTATAAGTTGTTACCACTACGGGTGGTCTAAGAAACTCTAAATAAATGAATAGTGTATGCTACTCATAAAAGAAAGTTACAAAATTATATATATATATATATATATATATAGGGGACCGCTAAAATTAAAACCACATCCAGTTGTAAGAACCGTAAAAACCAGTTTCTAACCATTAGATCAACAAGATGGATGGATAAGATTAAAAATAACTAAAATGAATATTAAATACATTTTGTCTTATTATTTCTTTAATATTTTAATTCAAAATGGTAGTTTAGTAAAATTACTTTTTTTTGTCTTTTTGTCTTTATTATTTTTTATTACTTTTTTGTTTTATTATATTACTTTTTATTTTTTTTAAAGAATTTTTTTATTAAAAGAATTTTTAAATTCAATTTTTTTTAACAAGACAAATTTTTTTGCGCGCCGGTTTTTTCACGCCGGGCTTTTTCAAGCGTCGTTTTTTTAACGCGCCGTTTTTACGCTGGGACTTTTCAAGCGTTGTTTTTTTAACGCGTCGTTTTTTCAAGCGTCGTTTTTAACGCGCCGTTTTTTACACGTTTTTTTAACGCACCGTTTTTTACACTTTTTTACGTTTTACGTTAAACTTTTTACGTTTTAAGTTTTCGTTAAACTTTTTACGTTTTAAGTTTTAAGTTTAAACAAAATTTACGGTACCCGTAAACGCAAACTTGTGGTGCTCAAAACTACACACACGGCATTTTTTTTTTGATTTTTTTTTGCACATGTGTTTATAATACACGCATCTACGTTTATGAAATAAAATTTTGGTCCACCTCGCCTCGTACGGTGTAGTTCTCACAGTTCTTACAACTCGAGGTGGTTTTCATTTTAGCGGTCCCCTATATATATATATATATATATGGGATTAAGTTCAGGAGTGAACACTAGTGTAGTTTGCGAACTTAGCGAACTAATCCTGGTCATACATGTGTATAGATCAATGGCCATGATTTGATGATGAGGTACACTAGTGTAATTTTTCGATTTGATGATTAAATAGTAGCCATCCACGTGTGTAAATCAATGGCCAAGATTTGTTCACTCAGTTCGCAAATACATTAGTGTTCACTCTAGAACCCCACCCTATATATATAGGGTGAGGTTCCTGTAAAAAGACCTTTTTCATGAGAAGTGTGAGAAGACATAGAAATTGACATGTAGGCATCATGTTTTGGACTTAGGCATGATGTTTTGGATTGTTTTGACAAGAAAAACACCAAACATAACAATTTAAAACACAATGCAATGCATTATGGCCATGAAATTTAAAAACAACAAAAAGACACTGCTTAACACTTAAAACACACTACTTAACGTTCTTGGCATAGTGTTTTAATTTTTAAGCCTAGAATTCATTGCATGGTGTCTTAAATTGTTATGTTTGGTGTTTTTTTTTTTGCCAAAACAACCCAAAACATTATGCCCAAGTCCAAAACATGATGCCTACATGTCAATTCTAATGCATACTCACACTTCTCACGAAAAATGTCTCTTTTTACAGGATCCTAAGACTATATATATATATAGGGGACCGCTAGAATGAGAACCACCACGAGTTATGAGAACCGCGAGAACCACGTGCCACGGAGGGGCGTTGACCACGATTTTTTTTTACGACTAGATCCGTATATTTTAACAACATTCGTAAAAAAAAAAATTCAAACGGCGCGCCCGATGGGGTAGCTTTTTACACCAAAAGTTTGGTGTTTTTATTATTTTTTTGTTTTTTTTTTTACAAACTTTGGGTGTAAAAAACTACCCCCTCGGGCGCGCCGTTTGAAATTTTTTTTTACGAATGTTGTTAAAATATACGGATCTAGTTGTAAAAAAAAATCGTGGTCAACGCCCCTCCGTGGCACGTGGTTCTCGCGGTTCTCATAACTCGTGGTGGTTCTCATTCTAGCGGCTCCCTATATATATATATATAGTGGGAGTTGGCTAGAAAGCCTAATTTTTCTAGAAAGTCTAGGAAGCAATAGGGAGGTGACATGTGGCTTTTAGATTTTTTATTCAGAAGGGCATGACGGTAATTTGATTATTAATTTAATTTTGGAATATTATATATCCTAAACTAACTATCCAGATATTTATGGAAACGTATATCTGTTTGACAATTTCAAATCATTACGATTTCAAAAGGGCAGTTACTTTAAATTACGAAGTTCAAATCATTAGCAATTTCTTCACGTCGTGTTTTATTAGTTACTGGGTTCATCACAATGTGTTTTATCAGTTACTGGTTGATATGATTTTTGGCATTCTTGATGTTGTGTTTTATCAGTTACTGGTTCACATTGTGTTTTGTTAAGTACTGCTTTCATCACAATGTGTTTTATCAGTGACGGTTTCAGTTACTGTTCGTCACAATGTGTTATATCATTTACAGGTTGATGTGATTTTGGCATTGTTGATGTTGTGTTTTATCAGTTACTGGTTTCATCACAATGTGTTTTAGCAGTTAATGGTTTCAGTTACTGTTTCATCACAATGTGTTTTATCAGTTACTGGTTGATATGATTTATGGCAGTCTTGATGTTGTGTTTTATCAATTACCGATTTCATCACAATGTGTTATACCACTTATGATTCATGAATGACATGTTCTTTTGTATTTTATCTACTGTTTCATCACAATGTGTTTTATCAGTTACTGGTTGATGTGATTTTGGCATTTTTGATGTTCTGTTTTATCAGTTACTGGTTTCATCACAATGTGTTTTATCAGTTACTGTCTCATCACAATGTGTTTTATCAGTTACTGGTTGATATGATTTTGGCATCCTTTTGGTGTTGTGTTTTAGTAGTCAATCACTAGTTCGTCACATTGTGTTTTATCGCTAAAACACATTACTATGAACACATCTAGATCTGATTTATCGTTATTTTTGTATGATTTGGTGTTTTCAAATGTGAGGGATTAGAGAGGGAGATAAAAAATTGCGACATTTTTGGAGGTGGTTTTATGATTGGTAGTTATTTCCTTATTTAAAACAACTTAAAAGACACATTTACCCTCAATCAATTAAATTAGCCTATTTTAAAGACACATATATTACCAAAATGCCATCAAAATGATCTCAACCATTAAACACACTCATCTGATGGTCCAGATCGCATCATACACTTTCTAGCAAAAACACGCTTTCCGCAGTATCCCCACTCTCTCTCTCTATATATATATATAATATAATATAATGAGAATTTTTATATTTTTTATGTTTTAATATGGATAACGTACTCGTGTAAATAAAACCGGGTTCAACAATATTAGTTTTTTAATAACTTTCGTTAGTTTTCATTGAAAATATAAAAGAAAACATTAAATTAAGTTAGAAACAATAGTTAAGTGGGTTAATAAAGTTAAGGGGTTGAAACAACAAGTAAATCAAACATGCACTTCGTCAGACGCGTCGAGTCAATCCAACCCCACGCGCCTGACTCGCTCCCCACTTGCCCTGGCGTGTACGTCACGCACCAGGCGTGTTTCTTCTTCAAATGGTTACCGGAAACTTGACCCTACCACCCAATCAATATATATTTCTAGAATTATTAAACATGATAAATTCCTAGAAATACCAATTTAATAGGTTATAATATTTTATAAATGCCAAAAGCCTAGAAAAATTCATTAAACTCATCTAATAATTTTATAAATCAGATTTAATGATTATCACATATTTTAATTTAAAATAATATGTATTTATAAAGGAATTTATTTGTTTAAAATTTTTATATATCCGTTAATTATAAGATAATTATCAAAACTTATAGAAAAAAATTGTATAAAATTCCAATACCTTTATCTAATCTGTAAAAAAATAGTAAAAATTATTTATATAATTTATTTGTGATGTTCTTGTATTTTTAAATGATTAAAACATGTATAAATCATAATAAATCCTATTTAAATTTCAGGATTCCCAAAAATTATAGAAAATTCCATAACATTTATATAATTATTACTGATAAATAAAAGTATTTATGGAATTTATTGTGATTATCTTGTTTTTTATTGATTCTCCAATGATTAAAACATGTATAATTCACAATAAATCAAAATCATATCTAAAAATTTCCAAAAATTATACAGAATAATTAACATTATATATAACAGTATCCTACTTTTAATTTCACCTAAACACATGTCTAACATCAAAAGCCCATGTATGAAGAACTCTAATTTCAACTATAACTAAATTCCAATTAACTGGTCCTTCTATCACCGAAATAGATACTAGGGTTTTGTAGAACATGAAAAAATCAAACAAGATAGGCTTAAGAATCACATGAAAAGTTTAAGAATTGAGGGAGAAATCGCCGTTTGAAGTTAGGAGCCATAGAATTTTCGTTGGATTAATTTGCGATATGTGGCTGATGAAACACGAAACTTTCACTAAGGTTTTGTTAGGTTTTTTAGGAGGATTCCAATGGTGTAAGATTCGTGACCCAATTTTACGAAATGTAGAAACCCGTAAATGATGACAAAATCTTTAATGGTGATTAAGATTGTTATCATAAATCGGTTACAAGGGTTGATGAAACGATTAAATGATATTAACCTTTAATACCGACAGTAATTGAAGAACTACAAAGACTCAATCACCGCTTAATCACATTGTAAACAACTAAGGTTTTGTAAAACATTCCAAAAACATTAACAAAAAGAGGATAAACTCACATTGCTGTCTTAGGCTTTTCGTAAGGGTTTCCTGGGTATAATCTATAATTTATACAAACGTACATTGGTTAGTACCATAACCCTTTGAAAATATTAATGATAACTTCCCCGAGACGGCATTCCAACAACTACGTCGGGCAGAACCACGACAGTTGTTACGGAACCCTAAATCAATCGGGCAACATAACTATTATGAAACTGGGGTTATAATACTTACAACGGAGCAGAACCTCGCTAATTAGGGGGTATTATACTTGAAAATTATGCCAAATATCAGAGAATTCGAGATTGAGAATTTTGAATGAGCGACGGAAAACGTAAACTGATGCTATCTATTTATATGGTCTGATTCTAGTCCTGTCGCGGCCCGCGTAAAGCACAGGCCAAGGTTACGCGGCCCGCGTCAACCTTGGTCAACACTATAGCTTAGCTGGGTCAGCTATTAGACTCGCCACGTGTTAGCACCGGATGTCTCCGCGTTTCATGATCTGTCGCGGCCCGCGTCAACTATTGAGAACTCTTACGCGGCCCGCTTGAACTAAAGGTTTTAGCGGAATCAACTTCAGTCTTAATACCGCCCGCGTGAGAGTTTGGGGTGGGTCTACGCGGCCCGCCTCAACTCCATTATTCTTATTTTTTATTTATTTTTATATGTTATAATCTATTTAGGGCTCGGTTTTCACATACGGGGTGTAATATAAAACATATTGAGATATTTTATAATATATTAGAGGGTAGGAAATATTATGAGGGTGTTGGTTTTACCGAGGGTTGTTACACATACCTAGTTGTAAAATCTTGTCTCATACCTGGCTCATTACCCGTCGGGTATCGGGTATACCCGTGGGGATTTTCAAGTATATATATTTTATACTTTTCCTTATAATTTTATGTTTTAAAAAACTTGTATAATATATTAAAATTATGATAAATAACATACATATCATCATCACAATAATAATATTTGATGTATTTAAAAATGTTAATATATTATAATATTAATCTCAAAAAATAATTTTGTATTTCATAGCATATAAATATGAATAATGCCATCAAAATATATATTTAAAATAAAAACTACAAAAATATGAAACTTTACTAAAGTATAGTTAAAGAAAAATAAATATAAAACTTAAAATCTTTCGGGTATATATGTTAGGTAAACGGGTATATGGTTTCGGGTAATCGGGTCGGGTATCGTCTAATCTCATACCCGTCCCATACCCATGAAATATTCTTTTTCCATACCCATAACCGGCTCAATACCCGTCGGGTATCGGGTATGTTCGTCCCAACTGCTTCGGTTTCAGGTATACCTGTCGGGCTCAATCACGTAACGTAGCTGAAACGAATTGTAATAACTCTCACCAAAACTATTATTTCTTATTATATTTTGTCCAAAAGGAAACCTTAATTAAGACCCCAAGTAATCCTGCATAAACCCTAAAATTTTCAGAACAATCGGAATCAGGATCAGGGCCCCTAAAACTCAGGGGGGGGGGGGGTATTTCCCCGTTAGTATTATCTAAACAGTTTTACGTGGAAATCTAATTTTAACGAACGACCAACTCAGCAAGCCTACCAAGACACGGGGCTACCCTATGATAGGGTAGTACCCCTCGCGCCACGCGACGACCCCTCGCGCCACGCGAGGGAGTCGGTTTTTCAGATATAAATAGGGGAGTTTGGCACTTGATTTCCTGCGTTGGTTCGACGTAAAAACTCAATTCGTACGATGAGTTATTGTCTGTATACTACAAATAAACACACAATCACGAAACGCTGCCGCAATAACAAGGTAATAACTCAATCGCTGCTATGATTTAATGTCCGATCGATAGAAACCAATCCAATGGATGTTTAAGTGCTGCTCAAACTTGGGTTATACTTTGTCATTCGTCGTGAATTCGATGGATGTTTAAGTATCGCACTTTGTCATTCGTTGTGAAGGTTTTGATCTCGTGAGTTGTCGTAAAAAGTTGGATTAAAGTTACTAACCTAGTTTTCGTGTGCATTGTTATTTGAATTAGGTTAACAAGGCTAATCAGTAGGCTAGACTCTGCTCGTATTAAATCTGCAAAGTGAGTCATTCTCTTTTATCAAAAGTATTTTACAATACTCCAATCATTTTCAAAGGTTATAATTACAGGGATTAAGTCGTGGTTATCTTGAATCACTGGCTAGTGGGGTAATGTGCACATTACTAATTTCTCACAGTTAGGCTAATAAATCCTAACAGTGATAAACGTCACTACTTGGGGAAAGACCCAATAGTGGTATGACCATTGTCACCAGGTGACACGGCGCCATATAAAAAATAAGATAAAAGCCATTGTAATCGCTCTTATGCTGTAATTTATAACTATGTGTCATTTTATTAAAATGAATGATTCACCGGTATTTCCCCGCTGACAAAATATTTTTAAAACATGTTTCAGACGACCTGCTGTAAATCAAGGAAGTGCTATGGAGCACTAACAAGCTTGAAGAGGTGGCTCAGTTAAAATAAACATGTTTTAATAAATCAGGGAATTTCCTAGTAAAATTCCTCTATTGTAAATTACGGTGTTTATCCCGAATTATGAAATAAAATAATCGGGCATTTCGAGTTTTAAAAAGATCTTGTTGAATCTTCCGCTGTCACATCAATTAAGAAATACCGCGGGTTCCTGTCCCGCGGCTCCTGAATGGGTAAAACCGGGGCTGGGGCCGTGACAGGAAAAGGTGGTATCAGAGCCACTGATTTAAGCCAATTAAGTATTTAAGAAAATACATAATTTTTACTAATTGCCATTTTGTGATTACGTGTTTTATTATTTGAATATTGTTTACAGTATGGGTAAACAAAGACTTTCGGACATCTATCATGAAATAGATAAATTACCGAAAGAAAAAGGAACTTCATCCTCAAAATACCCAACAGATACTGAGGAAGGAATATTTGTTCGTAAAGCACAGTTTGAGGAACCACTTTCTCCTAAGAAAAGAAGTCGAATTATTAGGAAAAGTTAGGAGAAAAGAAAGAAATCACAAACAAAAGAAGTGAGGGTTAAACAGGAAACCCAGAAAATAAGCAATAACCTACCATGGGAAGATGAGTTAGATGAAAAATGGGCAGATCTCTATATGTTAGCCACTGTAGCAGTAAATGCAAAATTTTAAATACCCTAACCCAGTATTAGCACCCATATCATCTACAAACCAGAAACTCTAAAGAAAATTTTACCCAGTAAATAAATAAGTTTACAATAAACCCTAGTATGTTTTAATTTTCAGTTGTCTTTTGTATTAAAATAGTTAGACGGTATGCGATAATACTTGAATGTTTATCTGTGAAATTTTTATAAAATTTTAACTTAGCATTTTGTGTGCATTTTGCATATATGCTAAACAGCATGAATGAGTTATCTGAAGCCCTTCAGAATCTCAATCTTTATCCTGTAAAAGTAGAAGTTTCCAAAGACTTTACTGGATACATAGCCGATGTGGAAGAACCTATGGAATTCCAATCTCCACCTCCGGAGAAACCAAAGCCTAGTAAAAAGAGAAGATTTGTAGGTTGGAGGCGAGTACGCAGGAGGAAACCATCAACTAGAAAAATTCCCAAAATAGAAAATCCTATTGATAAAGGAAAAGGGATCGAGATTGAGGAAAATGTTAGGCAAGTAGAAATGGAAATTCGGGAAAGTTCTAGACAAATCGAGGAATTGCAACTGCAGGAAGAATTGGATCGCATATTGGCAAGCTGCGATATTCTCAGGCCTATCAATAATAACCTCTTTCCTTATCCTGTTGAAACCCAACTTCCAATAAATTTAGAACCAGCAATCCCAGAATCTTTAATCCACACCCAACCTTTAGGAGAAATGGACGAATGGTGGACTAATGACTGGCAGTTTCAAAACCTCCTTAATAATCCTTATACATTTTTCCCTCAGTTCGACCCAGAACCTATACCAAACCCACCAATGAGCAATGAAAACCTAGCTGAACTTTGCCACTTTGGCGAGGAGCTGATAAATGTAGGAAATAGGATCCGGGAGGTGGGAGAATAGATCTCCTGGAAGTATGATGAGAGGGAGCATCGTTTCTAAGAAGATAGCTGATAAGAGATAGTATGGTTGTGAAAATGTGGTTGTATAATAATAATAATAATAATAATAAGTAAAATATAAATCCTGTAAAATAACCTAAAAATAAAACTTTTGTAAGAAAACAAGTGTGTACGGATGCATAATATAATCTATAAAAATAGAAGTCGAGAAATCGACAATTTTGATATACGTGTGGTATGATTCTTGTGCGATTATTTTACATATAGTTATTATTTATTTATGCTAATAAATTATATATATTAATTACCAGATGGAACCTGCTAATGAACCAGTTAATGAAGTTAATCAATCTGAGCAAAATCAGGGAGATCAATTTATGACTAGGGAAGATATCGAAAATATCGTTGCTCAAGGAATAGCCAATGTTATTCCAGCAATCCTTGCTGCTGCCCAGAAACCTATTGAACCTCAACAAATTATTCATAGCAAACGCACACAAGGCGACAATTTTAGTAATAGTATAAACAGAGGCGGCAACTATATTAATAATGACAATGACGGGTTGCAAGCTCCACTCCTTAAGAAAATGAAAGCTGCAACGCCTGGTTGCACTTACAAGGAGTTTCTTGCCTGTAAACCAGCTGAATTTGCAGGCAATGAAGGAGCGACTGCGACGCTGCGTTGGTTGGAGAAAACCGAAGCAGTAATTATGATAAGTAAATGTGTTGAGGAAGACATGGTCATGTATGCGTCGCATCTTTTTAAAGAAGGGGCGCTAGAATGGTGGAATACGGTACTTCAAGCCAAAGGAAGAAATATGGCCTATGCCATGAATTGGGAAGAATTTAAGCAGCTAATGGAAAGAAAATTTTGTCCTGAATATGAAAAGGAACAAATGGCAAATAAGTTCCTGAACCATCGGATGATGGGTATAGATTGTCGAGGGTATACTTCGACATTCTTCGAGTATGCGAGAGTGGTACCAACCCTGGCTTCGCCAGAACCGGTGCTTATTTCTCGCTATATTTGGGGATTGATTGGCGAAATTCGTAATATCGTTAAAGCTGCGAGACCTCGCACTATTGACGATGCTGTGGAATTAGCTAATACCCTAACTGACGAGTTGGTACGCACAAGAGAAGAAAACCGAAAAAAGGAAGTAGCCCAAAAGATTACCTAAGGATTCCGTGTGGGTAATAGTAGCAACTTCAAGAGAAGGGGGACCATGCAATCTCCCACTGCTCCATTTTGCAATACCTGCAAAAGAAAACATTTGGGAAGATGCAAAGGGTATTGCAATTTCTGCAAAATTCCAGGGCATCAAGAAGAAGATTGTAGGAAGAAGAAAGCAACAGTCTGCTACAACTGTGGAGAAGCTGGACACTTTAGGCCAGACTGCCCAAAATTGGCCAAACCAGTTGATAACAAAGTCAAACTTGCAGAAGGAGCTACAAAGAAGAACGTAAGAGCCTTCCAGTTAACTACGCAGGAAGCTGAACTAATTCCTAATGTAATAGCCGGTACGTTCCTAGTTCACAATGTTTATGCAAAAGTATTATTTGACTCTGGTGCAAACCAAAGTTTTATAAATACTTCATTCTGCCAAGCTCTTAACTTACCTTTAACCAACCTTAGGCAGATTTTTACAGTCGAAACGACAGATGGAAATTCTGTTAAAATAAATAAGGTTGTGCGAGAAGGAAAGATAGAACTTTTAGGTTATAAATTTTTGGCAAACCTATTACCTATGAATTTAGCCGGATTCGATGTGGTGTTAGGAATGGATTGGTTAGTAGCCAACCATGCTCGAATTCTTCGTGATAAAAATGCCATAGAAATTCATACACCATCAGGAGAATTAGTGGTGATTACAGGAGATAAGCCACGGAAGCCAATGAAATTCATTTCAGTAATGAAATTGGCCAGTTATTCCAGAAAACAAGAAATGGTGTATATGATTTCAGTAATCATTAACACTAAGAGTAAGGAACTTAAGGAAATTCCAGTAGTATAAGAATACCCAGAAGTATTCCCAGAAGAATTACCTGGATTACCACCCGACAGGGAAGTAGAATGTAGGATTCATCTAATTCCTGGAACTACACCGATAGCCAAATCACCTTATCGGTTAGCACCCACTGAAATGTTAGAATTGAAAAAGCAGTTAGATCAATTGCTAAGTAAAGGATTCATACAACCTAATTCATCCCCTTGGGGAGCACCAGTGTTGTTCGTAAAGAAAAAGGACAGTTTGATGCGAATGTGTATCGATTATAGGGAATTAAATAAGGTTACCATTAAGAATCGATACCCATTACCTAGGATTGATGATCTTTTTGATCAACTCCAAGAAGCTAGATACTTTTTTAAGATCGACTTACGCTCCGGATATCATCAATTGAAGGTACAAGAAGAAGACATACCTAAAATTGCTTTCAGAACTAGGTATGCTCATTATGAGTTTACAGTCATGCCCTTTAGACTAACAAATGCACCTGCGGCATTCATGGACATGATGAATCGGATCTGTAAACCGTATTTGGATAAATTTGTAATTGTCTTCATTGATGATATACTTATTTATTCCAAAAGCCTGGAGGAGCATTGTCAACACTTGCATGCACTCTTAACTTTGTTAAGAAAGGAAAAGCTTTATGCCAAATTCTCGAAGTGTGAATTTTGGCTACAGGAAGTGCAATTTTTAGGACACATGGTGAATCATGAAGGTATTCACGTAGATCCTGCTAAGATAGAAGCAATCACCAAATGGAAGGTTCCACAATCATCAATGGAAATTAGAAGTTTTATAGGATTAGCTGGATACTATAGGCGCTTTATTAAGGATTTTTCCAAGATAGTTGTACCATTAACTAAGCTAACCTGTAAAGCAGTTAAGTTTGAATAGGGACCTAAACAAGAAGAAGCCTTTAAGATTTTAAAGCAAAAGTTAACAAATGCTCCAATTCTAGCCTTACCAGAGGGAACAGAAGATTTTGAAGTTTACTGCGATGCTTCTAAGCTAGGATTAGGATGTGTGCTAATGCAACGCAAGAAGGTAATTGCATATGCATCATGGCAATTGAAAAGGCACGATGAAAATTATACGACTCACGATTTAGAGTTAGGAGCCATAATTTTTGCCCTTAAAATTTGGAGACATTATCTGTATGGAAGTAACTTTACTGTCTATACGGATCATAAAAGTTTAAGGTACATATTTGGGCAAAAAGAATTAAACATGAGGCAAAGAAGATGGATGGAAATCCTAAGTGACTACGACTGTGATATCCAATATCACGAAGGAAAAGCAAACGTAGTTGCAGATGCCTTAAGTCGTAAGTATCATGAGAAACAACGACGAGTTTGTGCTCTTAGATTAAATCTACAATTGGATTTAATGGAACAATTAAGGAATGTTCAAGAAACAACAATCAAGGACGCTGCTGAAGGAATGAAATGAAGAATAAAAGACTTAGAACAAGGAAATGATGGAATTTGGAGATTCCATAAGAAAAGGATTTGGGTACCTAAACAAGGAGAATTAAGAGATAAGATTTTAGAAGAAGCTCATAAATCTAGGTATACCATGCATCCGGGAAACAATAAAATGTACCAAGATTTAAGGAATAATTTCTGGTGGATAGGAATGAAAAAGGACATAGCTAGATATGTTTCTAAATGTCTTACTTGTTCACAAGTTAAAGCAGAACACCAGAAACCTTCAGGTCTACTACAACAATTAGAAATGCCTATATGGAAATGGGAGCTAATAACAATGGACTTTGTTACTAAGTTACCCAAAACCAGAAAGGGTAATGATGCGATTTGGGTAATTGTGGATCGATTAACCAAGTCAGCTCATTTTCTACCCATGAAAGAAACCTTTAGTATGGAAAGATTAGCCAAGTTGTATGTAGACGAAGTAGTATCCTTACATGGAGTTCCACTCTCCATTGTATCAGATAGGGATAGTCGTTTCACTTCCCACTTCTGGACAAGTTTCCAAGAAGCAATGGGAACCCGACTAAATTTAAGTGCTGCATATCATCCTCAAACAGACGGACAAAGTGAAAGGACGATCCAAACCCTGGAGGACATGCTTAGAGCATGTGTAATAGATTTTGGTGGAAATTGGGACAACCATTTACCCTTAATTGAATTTTCCTATAATAATAGTTATCATTCAAGTATTGAAGCTGCCCCGTTCGAAGCACTCTATGGACGAAAGTGTCGAACTCCAGTTTGTTGGGCAGAAATAGGAGAAAGTCAATTATTAGGTCCCGAAATAGTACAAGAAACTACCGACAAGATCACTCAAATCAAGGAAAGACTAAAGACGGCTCGAGATCGCCAGAGGAGTTATGCCGACAATCGACGCAAGCCGTTAGAATTCCAAATTGGGGACAGAGTAATGTTAAAAGTTTCTCCTTGGAAAGGAGTAGTTCGATTCGGAAAGAAAGGGAAACTAAGTCCAAGATACGTAGGACCATTTCCAGTAATCCAGCGAATAGGACCAGTTGCCTATCGTTTACAACTACCAGAAGAACTAGCTGGAGTACATGATGTGTTTCATGTATCCAATCTCAAGAAATGTCTATCTGACGAATCCCTAGTAGTACCCCTTCAAGATGTAGAGGTAAATGAAAAGCTGAAATTTGTTGAGAAGCCATTACAGATAGAAGACAGAAAGATTAAATTTCTCAAACACAAGCGACTAGTGCTTGTGAAAGTCAAATGGGAATCAAAGAGAGGACCCGAATACATCTGGGAGCTGGAATCGGAGATAAAGCGAAAGTATCCCTACTTGTTCCAGTAAATCTCGAGGACGAGATTTTTATTAAGGTGGGAAGGATTTAATAACTCTCACCAAAACTATTATTTCTTATTATATTTTGTCCAAAAGGAAACCCTAATTAAGACCCCAAGTGATCCTGCATAAACCCTAAAATTTTCAGAACAATCGGAATCAGGATCAGGGCCCCTAAAACTCAGGGGGGATATTTCCCCGTTAGTATTATCTAAACAGTTTTACGTGGAAATCTAATTTTAACGAACGACCAACTCAGCAAGCCTACCAAGACACGGGGCTACCATATGATAGGGTAGTACTCCTCGCGCCATGCGACAACCCCTCGCGCCACGCGAGGGAGTCGGTTTTTCAGATATAAATAGGGGAGTTTGGCACTTGATTTCCTGCGTTGGTTCGACGTAAAAACTCAATTCGTACGCTGAGTTATTGTCTGTATACTACAAATACACACACAATCACGAAACGCTGCCGCAATAACAGGGTAATAACTCAATTGTTGCTATGATTTAATGTCTGATCGATAGAAACCAATCCAATGGATGTTTAAGTGCTGCTCAAACTTGGGTTATACTTTTTCATTCGTCGTGAATTCGATGGATGTTTAAGTATCGCACTTTGTCATTCGTTGTGAAGGTTTTGATCTCGTGAGTTGTCATAAAAAGTTGGATTAAAGTTACTAACCTAGTTTTCGTGTGCATTGTTATTTGAATTAGGTTAACAAGGCAAATCAGTAGGCTAGACTCTGCTCGTATTAAATCTGCAAAGTGAGTCATTCTCTTTTATCAAAAGTATTTTACAATACTCCAATCATTTTCAAAGGTTATAATTACAGGGATTAAGTCGTGGTTATCTTGAATCACTGGCTAGTGGGGTATTGTGCACATTACTAATTTCTCACAGTTAGGCTAATGAATCCTAACAGTGATAAACGTCACTACTTGGGGAAAGACCCAATAGTGGTATGACCATCGTCACCAGGTGACACGGCACCAGATAAAAAACAAGATAAAAGTCATTGCAATCGCTCTTATGCTGTAATTTATAACTATGTGTCATTTTATTAAAATGAATGATTCGTCAGTATTTCCCCGCTGACAAAATATTTTTAAAACATGTTTCAGGCGACCTGCTGTAAATCAAGGAAACGTGCTATGGAGCACTAACAAGCTTGAAGAGATGGCTCAGTTAAAATAAACATGTTTTAATAAATTAGGGAATTTCCTAGTAAATTTCCTCTATTGTAAATTACGGGGTTTATCCCGAATTATGAAATAAAATAATCGGGCATTTCGAGTTTTAAAAATATCCTGTTGAATCTTCCGTTGTCACATCAATTAAGAAATACCGCGGATTCCTGTCCCGCGGCTCCTGACCGGGTAAAACCGGGGTTGGGGCCGTGACACGGATGATACAAGACAAGTCCTAAATTGAAGAGAGCAAGTTATGAAGCTTTAGTAGCTTCGTACGAAGGCAGCCATAAAAGCCTTCGTACAAAGGCACACTTCTATAAATAGGAGATGAGTCTTTGTCATTTGTAACTTTTGAGCAACTTGAGGCGAAGCTCTACTCGTTTGTTTTCACGTTATTGTATTGTCATATCTGCAATAGAAAAAATTGATAATTATTTCTTCATGTTCATTCCACATACGTGATTGGATTCCGCACATTTCACGTGTCGGTATGCATGCAACGGTCAAAGAATTCGTCCAGATCCTAAATTCACAATTGGTATCAGAGCTACAGTACCGATTCAATCGATCTAACAGTTAATTGAATCACCTACGTTTATGAATTTTGGATGTGTAGGGAGTTTTGACGTTAAACATCGAATAAACATAAAATTGAAGGTTAATTCACGGATGGAATTTGAAATTGAAGACATCATTATGTTCGTGATTGATTTTCACACAATCCTGTGAAGTTTCATCATGAAATTCACAGAAGTAAAGAATCTGATTCGAAAATTGTGTTCGAAAGTGTTCTTGATGACATCAGCCCAGCTTCGTACGAAGGCGCGGCTTCATACGAAGCCACGATACAAACTGTCAGATGTTGGTACGAACCCACCCCTGGGTTCATACGAAGGCACATGGGTTCGTACGAAGCTGCATATGGCTTCGTACGAAGGGAACTCTCATGGTGCAAAATGTCAATTGATCCAGAATAAATGCCTAAAAAAAGCATTTTTTGATCGCAGCGACGAGGTGTGTCTCCAAAAAAAAATTTGGTGATTGAAATTTTTTTCGAGTTTTTAACTACCAAGCTGGGTTGTTCGGGGATACCGTCTGGGGCTTTAGCGAAAAGATTTGATGATGCGATCACAAATTGCGAAAATTATTGGGTAGTCATGATACTGGTGTAGAATGTTTATCATCTGGGTTATCTGACTATTAATGGGCCATAACGTAAAATCCCTAATGATGAAAAACTGACGTTTTGGGGAAAATTGTCATATTTTCGGCATAGTCGAGTTTTTCAGAGATAAAAAGAGAAATGAATTGCTCAATTTGAGGGGGAATTCAGTGATAACACGTCAGAATTTGCAAAATGGGGGGGGGGGGATAAAAATTTCAGATGAAATTCCAGCATTTTTGAAATTCGTGACAATGCAACAGTATTCGGGTGGTTCCGACTTCAGAGTTGTCTAGGAATGTGTATCAGATCGATGGTGAAAGCTTCCGAGATTTAGATTATCCGAGGAGATGAATCTTATTGTGGACTAATACTTCAGAGATCGGAATAAATTATCAGATGATTTGTTTTCCGATAAAGATTTGCTGATTGTGGAGAATACCGTTTATACGGATCAATCATTCTTACGGTGCTTAAAGGTGATCACAGAAAACGGGATATCAGATCTTCAGGGGGAATCACTGATTTGAAGTTAACTAGTGGGGTATTTGAAGTTTCTATCAATTGCGGTTGAGTTTTTGTACTATACTCAGATCAAGCAAGCGGAATGCGAGATCGTGGTGCTGAAATGCTATATCAAAAACTGAACTCAGATGTGGTTAAAGCTGAAACAGAGAGTAGGGGTGTGCATGGGTCAGTTTTGACCAAAAACCATAACCATAACCATAACCGCGATGTCGGTTATTGGATAACCATAACCGATCGGTTATGGTGGTTATGGTTATTCGGTTTTGATGGTTATAGTGGGTCGGTTATGAGTGGTTAACTGTATATTTAGCTTAGCTAAAAATAACTTAATTTTTTTAACATGGAATAAATTTTTATTGCATATTTGTATATATTAGTATATTACATAGTATTATAAAATACATATAATCTATAATGTTAATACCATTATTATCGAATATTCAAATAAAGTGATATGATACATTCCATAAATTCTAATAAACATTCAACCAAAACCACAAAATGATATGACAAACTGATAAGTACTAAAAAATCTCTAGTAAAAAACATCAAATATTAAAAATATGCTGAAAAGTCCTAAATCCTAAAAAGATTTATTACATGTCGGTTCGGTTACGGTGGGTATGAAAAAATGATAACCATAACCGACCCGCTACTTTCGGTTTTCAAAAAAAACCATTAACCGACCCACCGGTTTTTTATTTGGTTTGGTTTTTTCGGTTCGGTTTTGTCAGTAAATTCGGTTATGGTTCGGTTAATTCGGTTTTTTGCACTCCCCTAACAGATAGTACTGCATTGATTAGTTTCAAGCTGGTGATTGTTCGTGAAGACTGCAGTTTAGCAAATCAGAGGAAGAGTCGTGAACTGTGCAAACAAAGACCTGAAGATTCATTTCAGGGGGAATTTGTTCAAACACTGTTAAAAGCAAACCCGGATCATCAATCGAGGGGGAATCTATTGAAGATTTGAAGATTCCTGGTTGAAGTTGTAGAATATTCAAACACAACTCAAGGTTTTGTGACGATTCGACAGTAACAGCCGAGGGGGAATCTGTTGGTGCATATTTCGTACATCTGCCACTGTGCGAATAACTAGATAGAGCGTGTGTTGAATATTGTATAGAATAGAGTGAAATCCAGTGACGAACCAAGGTTATGTGATGTAACAGTGGCTTCGTACGAAGGCATAGTTTCGTACGAAGTGGCTGCATAGTGGGTTCGCACTGGAAATCCAAGACCAAGCAGGTTCGTACGAAGCCACCATATGTGCGTTCGTACGAAGCCCTGATGCCTATATATATGGTGCTTGGGTCTTGTGTTGGATAAGATTTTGGTCACAATTGAAAATGGTTTTAACATTTTTAAAAATCATTGTGTTGTAAATCATGGGGATATTTTCTACGAAACAGAGCATGTGAAACAGAAAATGGATGGAGAATTGAAGCTATTTACATAGGTTTATGAAATTTTCTTTAAATGTTTTGAATTTTAAGGGGAGTAAGAAAATTTCAGAAAATACAAAAACATTTGAAAATTTGAAAAAGCCAAAAAACATGAGAAAAATGAAAAATGAGTTTTTGTGTAAAAAGAGGAAATGATAGTACATCAGTAGACCGTCACAGTACGCTAAAGAAATGGAATCACAAAATAGTTTTGTGATAAACGGTCTCACTAATGATATGCCAGTAGGTTTTTACACGCTTAGTAGATTGATTTCGAGATATAAACCTATATATCAATACTTTCTTTCCTCGTGGAGAACATCTCTCGGATATATGGGTAACCCCTGAAATCTTGTTTGAGAGATTACCATATTCTGAGATACTAGGTCTTTATACTGTTTGATATCTGGGGGTATTATACCTAGTCTTCTAATTTTGCGTCAGCAATGGCCTAGACCTCGTATAATACTTTATGCGCTTTAAGCTTATCCTCTGCATAAAAATTGAGAAAATATCGAAAGATATATATCAAGTGCAGTTGGAAAGAAGATCCCTGTCAGACCCACTTTTTCAACATTCAAATAGATTAAAAATAACACACTAATTTTTGACCAAATTTTGGCATGACCCATTCGTAATTTAAGCAATTCCCTGCTTTTGACAATTACCATTCAACTAAAAACTGCAACGCTTTCAAAAGACATATAAATCGTAACCATACAAGATTTCATCAAAGCGTTATGACCAAACTACCAAAATAAAGTTTTAAAATCCTAAATTTACTTACGAAACATCCTAAACATAAGTTCAACATTTACATTAGGAAAGTGTTTCGACCCATTTTCAAAAGACAACTTTAACCGGAAGCGTATAAAGGGCGATATGGTGTGTTCGGTCCGAGCTCGCCAACATCAAGCTTGAGATTTATCTACCATTCATAACACCAAACATTTATTAGTTCGACATATATATGTAATAAAACAATTCTTTTATTTAACTACCATTATTCGACCCGTTAACAAAATTTATCCTTTTGTCCACCACCTTATTTCAATCCATCATTTTCTTTCTAGCATAAATTTCTTTATGCTCTTCTACATTTCTTTCGAAAATGTTCAACATATAGTCTATCCGACCCATTCGTAATGGTTCGCCACATACCATTTATTTAACATACTTTCATCATTTTGACCCGTTATCAGTAAGTCATTTTCTAACCATTTACCATCCTATTTTCCAAACGATTTATGACCCACTTGAGTGGTCATTACACATTCAATACTATCGGGTTACATATCCATTTTCTAACGTACAACATATCACGAATTCTACCATAAACAAACATACATCTCAACACTAAAAAATTAATTAGCAAACCATCATTCGTAGATCTACATGAAAGGAGAATTAAGTTCATATGAACTTACAGTGATCTTGCGATGCTTGCGTCTTCAAGTAACTTGCGCCTTCTTCTTTCTTCGTGCTTGATGTCAAGAACACTTAAGAGATCACATTCCTAGTTCATGATTGTTAGGGTTTTGAGAGGAAGATCTCCCCTGGTCTCTGCTCACGATCGCACCCACACCCACTTAAAACATTGGGCATTTTTTTAAGTGTTTTAATTACATATTTTCATTTTTAACCCCTCATCCTTTCATAACATGTCACTTTTCCCCTTTCTACATACTAACCTAGTAAAACTTCATGCATACATAAGAATTTTAGATTTACTAAAATTTTATAAAACTTTAATAATGGAAAAAATCTATGTTTTCCATTTCTTTTCGCTAAAATATTGCGATTAAAACATTATAGTATGTCATACGAAATTTGGGGTGTTACAAGTCTACCCCCTTAAAGAAGGTTTAGTCCCCGAAACCTGAATTTATACATTCTGACGAGTTTATCTATATCCCTTCATAATTACATACCTCGAACTTCGATAACATGCTTTCATTCGATCATCCCATGTGATGAATCGGTCGTTACTATTCTAAAGTTGTCTAATACATTTGGTAATTCAATCTTGTATGAACCAAAGCGATCCTATTACATTATTTCATATCATTCAGTTGTTCAAGCTGATTTCTTAAAACTTATATGTTAGATTATTCAATCCTGCATACCTCTAACATCTACTTAGGGGAAATAATTATCATATATTCATACTTGTTCATTCCTATTCATTCATAATAAATCACAAATCAAACATCATTCAATAGTTTCTAACTATTTAGTTTCTACATACTCCCCATCCTTCCAAGGCCAATATCACGCAAAATTTCTTCCATGTCATTTGCTTGATAGGTCTTTTCATACTTTTCTTGTAATACCTTCGTATAATCTTTACCCGAGACCAATGTTTCTTCCACTGATCTATCATAAATTTCGTTGACATGTTATAATGTTTAATCGCAATACTTTAGCGAAAAGAAGTGGTAAACATGAAATTTTACCATTTTTTAAGATGTATAGCATTAACAATCAAAAAACTTAATATGCATTAAGGTTTAGCAAAGCTAGAATATAAATATGAGGAAAAGGGATATGTTTTAAAAGATGGGGG
Organism: Helianthus tuberosus; assembly: GCA_030545235.1. Taxonomy (NCBI): domain Eukaryota; kingdom Viridiplantae; phylum Streptophyta; class Magnoliopsida; order Asterales; family Asteraceae; genus Helianthus; species Helianthus tuberosus. The sequence goes on along the minus strand of CM060371.1, from coordinate 50,214,309 downwards.
GGGGGGGGGTTAAGGTGAAAATTTTGTAATTAAAACCCTTATAAAAAATGCCCAGTGACTAAAGTGTGGGTATGTGCGATCGTGAGAGAGAGAGACCAGGGAAACTCTTTGCCTCAAACCCTAGCATCCAAAATTCCATCAATTGAAAGAGAAATTTGCAAGGAATCGAATGCATGGGCTAGGAATTCTGATTTACTAAGTATACTTAACCTCAAGTAAGTGTAATTTCTTGATTTGGTGATGTTTGATTATGTGGGTTTAGCATCGCCTACCATCCACAAACCGATGGTCAGTCGGAACGAACTATTCAAACATTAGTCGATATGCTAAGGGCGTGTGTTATGGATTTCGGAGGAAGCTGGGATGATCATCTACCTTTGGTAGAGTTTTCATATAATAATAGTTATCATAACAGCATAAAAATGGCCCCTTACGAAATGCTCTATGGAAGGAAATGTAGAACCCCGGTTTGTTGGGGGGGGGGGGGAAGTGGGTCAGCGCGAACTCGCGTCAAAGGATGTAGTAGCCGAAATGAATGAAAATATTTATATGGTTAGATCAAGAATTAAAGCGGCGCAAGATAGACAAAAGTCTTATGCAGATCGACGAAGGCGACCAATTATGTTCCAAGTGGGAGATCATGTGTTACTAAAAGTCTCTCCATGGAAAGGGATAATTCGTTTTCGTAAACGCGGGAAGCTAGGTCCTCGATACATCGGACCATTCAAAATACTCGCTCGGGTCGGGGCGGTGGCGTATCAGTTAGAATTACTACCCGCGTTAGATGGGATTCATAATACTTTTCATGTATCGCAACTGCGAAAGTGTCTCGCGGATGAGACAGCATATGTGCCCTTGGATGATATTGAAGTGGACGAGAAGTTGAATTTTGTTGAAAGGCCTGTCGCAATAAAAGATTTTAAAGTGAAGCAACTCCGCAACAAATCCGTTAGACAAGTGTTGGTTCAATGGCAACATCGGAAAGGATCGGATCTCTGATGCATGTGAAGTGTGTATATAAGTTTAAGTATATTTTAAGCCCTTTACACTTTCTTTAGCCAAGTTTTAAATTTATAAAACACGATATTTACTAACACTAGACACACATATGGGCAAGTGCACCCATCGTGAGCGTAGTATAGTGTTGGTAGATACCGAGGTCATCCAAGGACACAAGAGCTTTTAGTACCCGGTTTATCCTCAACGTCTAATCAAATCAAAACTTTAGAAAAATGTTTTAAACTAAGAAAAATAAAAACTAACTAAAATGCTGAAAATAAAAATAAAAGTAAAATCAGATAGATAAGATAAATCACTTGGTTCCGACTCGTGTTTAGTGTAACCTTTGATTATTTCCGCACTTTTGCAATATTTAAGAGATTATCTTAGTTATTGTAGTAGGCCCCTCTTTTGGAGGTGACGTTACCCTCAACCCAGTAGTTTGAGTCAGCAAGGATACAATCCTAAAGGGTCGGATTATTGAAAGATAATTAATTAAGTTATTAATGCATAATGTGGTAGGCCCCTCTTTTGAAGGTGACGTTACCCTAGGCTAAGTAGTCTGAGTCAGCAGGATACAGTCCTAAGTAGCCGGGTTAAAGTATTAATAATAGTTTAACTTATGAGGGGATCAAAGAGTTTGGACCCCCGCCATCCAATACCGTTAAGTATTGAAGGAGGTCCTACTAAATTTGACCGAGGTCTTTTGCAGGATCTATACACTGAACAATGGCAAGACTCTTACCAAACGTTCCCTTAACCCCCGACCAGGTAGTCAACATACCTCCATATAGACCATGGAGATATGAATGGTGAAAATCTTTTATTTTATATAGACAGTAAAATAATGCCAAGACACCACGGACAAACGATAAAGAAGAATCACCTTCAACATAAGAAACTAGTTATTAAAGTCATTAATACATAACCAATTAAAAAAGTACGAAAAGATTAAAAATAAAAAGTATTACACTAGACACTTTGTCTTCACCAAGTGATGTAAGAGACTTAGGCAAACATGGCCTTGATTGTCAAGAACTCTTACAGTCAATCTGGATCCCGAGACGACTCACACACTTCTATGATGGACAATGGATGATGGTGGTGGATGATGGTGTTATGGTGGTGGTGGGTGGTGGGTGAAGTGTGAGAGAGGTGGTGTGTCAAGGGATGGTTTGAGCTTGAGCCAAGCACTCCTATTTATAGGCTGAACAGAAGCTCGGGCACGTCCCCGTGTCCACATCCTTCTCTTTCTTCATTAATTGCTCTTGTCTTTATTAGTTGACCACGGCCCCGTGTCTGCTGGGCACGACCCCGTGTGCAGAAGCATATCTGTACTATCAAGATTTGCCTGGATTTTGCGAATCTTATAGTTGACCACGACCCCGTGTCCGCTGAGCACGGCCCCGTGGTGGGCGATGGAAGCTTCTACAACTTTGTCTTTTATGCTGACACTTGGGCACGCCCCCGTGCTCACTGAGCACGGGGCGTGTTCAACCTCCTGTTTTCTCGTTTTGCTTGGGAAGATGCTTTCGGGGAGGTCGGGCATGCCACGTTTATTCCTTTTCTTGTATTTATGTTAGATTTAGCTGCATTTTTGCTTCTTTTGTTAATTTGAGCTCATTAAATCCTGAAAATACAAAAGGAAGACAAAAACACACTTTTTCCAACATTAGTACTAAAAAAGGGTTAGTTTTATGCCACAATTGATGTAATTTATATGTTGCATTTGCACACATCAATCTCACATGGGAAGTGGAAGATGATATGCGAAAGCACTACCCAGAGTTATTCGGTATGTAACCTGGTTTTGGGGACGAAACCATCTTTAAGGGGGTAGACTTGTAACACCCCAAATTTCGTTGACATGTTATAATGTTTAATCACAATACTTTAGCGAAAAGAAATGGTAAACATGAAATTTTACCATTTTTAAGATATATAGCATTAACAATCAAAAAACTTAATATGCATTAAGGTTTAGCAAAGCTAGAATATAAATATGAGGCAAAGGGATATGTTTTAAAAGATGGGGGTTAAGGTGAAAATTTTGTAATTAAAACCCTTATAAAAAAATGCCCAGTGACTAAAGTGTGGGTTTGTGCGATCGTGAGAGAGAGAGACCAGGGAAACTCTTTGCCTCAAACCCTATCATCCAAAATTCCATCAATTGAAAGAGAAATTTGCAAGGAATCGAATGCATGGGCTAGGAATTCTGATTTATTAAGTATACTTAACCTCAAGTAAGTGTAATTTCTTGATTTGGTGATGTTTGATTATGTGGGTTTAGTGTAATTCGTGAATGTAATGCAAAATTTGGTATTATTAATGGTTGCTATGAATGTCTAGACATCAATAGATGCTAAATTTCGAATTTGAGCATGATTAGGGCAAAACCCACTTGCATGTTAAGTAATGGTTATAAATTGTGAAGTTCTACATGTTAATTTGATTGATGTTGGTGAAAAGGTTAGGAGTAAATGATTTGGACTATGTGTTCATGATTAGGATGATAAATTTCCAAGTTAGGGATGTTTATGTTAATCAATGAGTGAACTATGGAAATTGTGCTTAAGATGCTTGTACATTATGCTAAACTAGTGATATGCACACAATGTGTTCGACGAAATGCCTAAGTGAGTTCAGTTATGGTTTTTACATGAATACTTGATAAGATGATGCAACTTCTTTATGATAATGACGTATGTGATTAGTACACGCCATAACATACTATAAGGATTGTGAACGTATGTTTATAAAAGCTAAAGTATGAGATTATGACATAAAGGCATGAAGAAGGAAGAAGGCGCAAGTCACTCGAAGGCACAAGCATCTCAAGATCGCGGTAAGTTCATATGAACTTTATGTACTCTACTTGTAGATTCATAAATGATAACATTTAATACTATGAACATAGTGTAAGTTTTCCTTGTGATTTATGATTGAATAGATGCAAGAATTTATATGGAGAAATGTCCAAAAGATGATGTTGTAGTAAATTTGAAATGACCCATCTAATGGGTTGGAATGATAAGTAAAATGATTGTTGGAATGTTTGAGAATTTGACTTGTTCATAACGGGTCAAATGATGTAAGTATATTGAAAGATATGGTATGTAGCGATTCACTACAAATGAATCGGAAAGTAGTATGAAGTATGTTTCTGAAAGAGAGTGATAATGTTAGTAAAGTAACTAGTTATGTTAACGGGTCGAATAATGATACGGAAGTAAAAGATTTCAATTGTTATGTATTATGAACTAACAAGTGTTTTGTTGTTTTGAATGTTAGGTAAATCTCATAATTAATTGCGGCGCGCTCGGACCGAACACACATGCAGCGTCGACCTTATGCGCTTCCGGTCCAAGTTGTTTATTTTGAATGGGTCAATTTACCATTTTTGTGTAGTAAATGTTAATTAGTAAGTGTCTAGCATGTTAGTATGAAGTTAGTTCCTAAACCTTTGGTGTTGTTTTGTACAAAATGTTATTGGTGAACCTTGTATGGTCACCACTTTGTTATTTGAAAAAATATCGTAGGATTTGGTTAAATGAATATTGTTGAAAACAGGAGGAAAAGTTCTAGATTCAAACGGGTCATGTCAAAATTTTTTAAAATCATATGAATCTATGTTATTAACCAAATGAAAAAAAAAATTGGGCGTTTCATACGTACATACAAATCGTGTATAGATTATCCTGCTCTAATCATCTTCACCGTCTATCCCTAGGTTACAAGGGCCAACATAAGTCTTTAATCACGCTATCAATATGATCGTGTAATCAATACTTACATTTGAGCAACTCATATTACACTCGAGGTGTCATACTCAGCTATACTTGTTATCACATTCCATAGTCGTCATACATACGTCATTCCTTCTAGCAATTGTAATACTAAGGCAATTACCCAACATTCTACCTTAAAGGGTTAATTCTTATCAACCTAGGTTCCGCTACATACGAGATTATAAGCTTATTACTACCACTCCATTTACGTATGAGTTACATAAAACTTTGCGCAACCATTCATTCGATAATTGAGATTACACTCTACCACGTAGGGTTGTTTTATAATACGAACCAAGAATCAGCGTATAAAAACTTTAACTCTCGAACATTTCTTTAGAGGTTTATCTTCTAATAATTCCTTACATACGATAGGGAACTAGACAGAGGGTAAGATTTATTCAAATATCCATTCAATATTCATCATATTTTACATTTTACTCGACCCCTCTTTATGTAACATTCCTCCTCTACAGTTACGCATTCTTATATTTTCATTCTAGCTTCCTTCGACGTTAACCTTTCACATTTTCCATACAGTTCTTTCTAATTATTCTAAATTTGGCATACTAAAGTGTGTGTGTGTGTATATATATATATATACATATACTTGTCTCAACATCTAGTGACTCTATTACTATTAGTTGCTTGTTAATCCATTCCTACAGTATGGACTAATTCGCACATTTGTACTTCCTTATTGGTTTTAGACATACTTGTTTTCATTTTACCATTTCTTACAAAAATATCTATCCTCGTCGGTGCTTAAATCATCCACCTAGGTATTAGCCCATTATTCATTTAGTCCTCATAAGTCGATCATCACATGCTTAATACGCAACGTGTTCGGAGCATACTTATTTCATCATAATCTTATTATCTCAACATCATTCTATGTATATATATAATTACTTACACCATTATGTGTTACCACATTTGTCGTATATTTTACTCTTACTTGTATATCCCGTTTAGGTCTACGACGATTAACTATCAACATATGCATCATTTATATATAAATATGTGTGTTTTTTTTTGTCCTACATTATGCTTGACCAACCAAGCTATCTGTGCCACTTACTTGTTTTGTTTATACTTATCTTTAGTTTGGTGGAGATAAAGCATCTCCTCATAAATATATCCGTTTAAAAATTTTAATTCTACTAACCTTTACTGTTGTTTGACAAAATTTTTATCCTTAGGATCATACTATACTCGGAATTCCACCATCCTTTCATGTTCAATATTTTCTAAGCTTAGTCGTAATTATCATTCTTACCTCTTCATTACATTCTAGGACCATACCGTCCTGTTCCGTAATCATTGCTTTTACTCCTTCCTACTGTGTCATTTGTTATGTTTTGTATTTCCTTCGTCCGCCATCTACCTTAAGCATTTTCTACATTCATTATGTCACACCCCTTTCTGCGGCGGAAGCACGAGGTGTGATCATGAAAGGTTCTCATTGCATACGAAAGGTAAACATACTACATGCTCATGAAAATAACTTCAAATACCATAATTTGAGAACATAAGTTTAGCGTTTACATCGTTAGATAGCATAAAATATTGTCTTAAAAAGTTTACAACTTTATTTAAAGATAAACATAAGCGACATCCAAGAGCATAAGCAAGACCACGCGCACATCCGTCCTAGTTACTTGAAATACATGTGAGTTTTGGAAAAACGTCAACATAATGTTGGTGTGAATTCATGCAGTTTTTGAGTAACGTCAACATAAGCAAGACCACGCGCACATCCATTGTCACCAAGAGTGGGGCTGCCCTGAAACCCATTAGATCTAACCTTTTGTTTTGCGGTCTAAGTATGTACACGATTAATGGTGCTTATGGTACCCTATTCGTGACACGATTTCTCGCATCAATTCCTGGCACTAGTTTTCACCAAGTGTACTTCTCGTTTTAGTACATATCATACCATTTTGTAAATACTGAAGTATTTGTAACATGTATTTCACCCCCGAAATTGCAAACCAAAAACAGTTAAAGAAAAGGGGGAGCATGAACTCACAACTTTGCGTTCCTTGCGTCGTAAACTTCACCGGATTTGCTTATAGTGCGTTATGACCTAAACGTGTTTTATTAAACGTTAGTCACTAGACTTGCGTCGCACAAGCACATTCACTTTCTTTTGTATTTGTATTGTTGTGTTAAAAATATTTTATATTTTTAACTAAGTATCTCACTTATATTATTTTCTCAAAAATTAATATAAGTATCTTGTGTTTTGCACTATGCACCCGAATTATGTATCTTGTAGGTTGTATGTGTATTTTTGTGTTTATACTTCTCATGAGTATTTAGTGTATTTTTAAGTCTTAATACACTAGCACGTATAACACATACTATATACACTTAGCACGAAAGTTGGTGTTCAAATAATATATATTTTTCTCTCAAAAATATACATACTTAACATAATTTTTAACCTTGAAGAAATCATCATTTCTTATCACCAAAAATTAGGGAAACCTTGGTAATATTTTTAAATACATTTTTAGGGAATAAGTTACTCAAAAACTTATATTTTTCTAAGTGTCAAAATTTATAAAAATTTTGACAGAGTTTCCCCAAAAAATGGAGGTTTCCCATGTTTTTAAAACATGTGTTTATTTTCTTTTAAAATCATCAACAACCAATTTCTCAACAACAATCAACAACAATATATACTAATTTCTCTATTTCATGAACTTGAGAATTTACAAAAGTTTGTAGTAACCTACTAGCTCATTTAGTAAGTCTTGTTATCTTTAAAAATAAAATTAGTTTCTTAGAAACTTTATTTTTAAAGAACTTGGAGTTTTACAACTTCTAGTCAAGATTTTCAAAAATACTTCTTTGTTAAATCTCTTGTTACACAAGTGTTTACATACTTGTTTATTTACTAAAAATGTTTCTAGTTTATAAAATATTCGGGTTTTAACATGACTTGCATCTTTCACTTGGTTCTTCCGAGAAACCACTTGTAGAACTTTAGATCTACTAGTTTAAGACTCTATTTTTACAAGAAAAATCATTTTTACACAAGTTCATGTTTATGTGTGGAAAGGTTCATCATCTTGTATCTTCTACACTTTACATATTGCTAGTTCATGTTTCATGAACATGACCTAGCATGGTTAGATGACGATCCGTTCCACTACTAGCATCAAACAACATAAAATAATCACATCTAAACAAGATTCACAAGTTTTACACCATTTGTTTCTCTTTATCCAACAAATTCATCTTACTTTCAAGACTTTATGTTTTGATCTTTAGTGTTCTTAATTTTTATCCGTTAAATCTCTTATTAACCACTTTAAACATGAACTAGGAAGTGTTTAGAAGCACTTACTACTAGCTAGTGGCTAGGGAAGAATCAAAGCGAAAACAAGGTGGATAAAAGCAACGTAGTGAGGTCCTTGAGATTCCGAAAGCACCGGGTTCCCTCGTATGTCACCTTTCACCTTTGTGTGTATGTAATATAGCAAGAACCAAACTTGAAGATGATGATGGGTGGGTGTGAACTCTCGGCCGAACACAAGAGGAGAGGGAGAGAGAGTGAAATTTTGGTGTAGTGTTTTGTGAATGAAGGATAAGACCTCTTATGTAAATATATAGCCCATTCATCTCTATTATCCCATATATAATATGTTCACTAGATATTAGGCTAGTTTAATATAATAATAAAAAATGTGAAGGTGTGTCTCCACATGGGGAACCGATCGGTTCATGGGGGGGGGGGTTATGGTTTGGTTTCAACCATTTAGTTAGTAACTAGTTAGGTTAGTTAAGTACTTAACTAAGTTATTAGTGTGTTATGAAATTATAACGGGTGTTAGGGTGTTCGGGGACCCTAACTGGCTCAGAAAAGGATAAACAATGTCATTGACATTATTTTTATGTTCCGGGTAAAGTCCGGTTATTCGGTTGGATATCAATCCGTTAAAGTGCTAAATAAGCATTTAAAGTGTCTTTAATATTATTTTTAGTGACACAATGAATTCCCGACACTTTGGAAAGTATTCTGGATAATAAAACGTAATTCCTGCATAATATTTCAGTGCCAAAATGCTGATTATAGCTTAATTATATAAAATTTTGCACTTAAAGTGCGTTTCGGGTGCTTTTTAGTGCTTATTTTAGCTTCCGGATGGTATATATGTAAACCCTTGTATGTATCCTTGGGTTCTAATGTATTCTTGTTGATGGACCTACACCTAGGCTCCAATTTTAATGTCTGATTGCTTTCTGCAGTTCTGTTGACACAGTGTGTCTTACCGGTGAGTTTACTAGTATTTCTGACGCAACGCTCTCGTTTATGCATGAAGCAATATTTTTTTAGTATACCACGTGCATGAATTCACTTGTTTATCATGTAATCAGTCAATGCTGACATTTAAGCACATAATTGCAGCCATTAAATAATAATTAAAGTGTACGGAAATTACCGGTTTGGTGCCAGTTGTCACAGTCTCCCCCCGTTAAAAGAATTTCGTCCCGAAATTCAGGCTGAACTAACTCTCACTGGAGTCTTCTTGAATAGGTGGGGATACTTTTCTTTGAACTGGTCTTCACGTTCCCATGTGTACTCGGGTCCGTGCTTAGAGCTCCAACGTACTTTGACAAGTTTAACAGTGCTCCTCCTGGTCTTTTTGACTTTCCAGTCGGTAACCTCAACGGGTTGTTCTGTAAATCGGAGGGCGTCATCGATATGCACTTCATCTATCAGGATGATCACGTCTTCTTGTGTTGGACTCTTCTTGAGATTGGATACATGAAACGTATCATGTACTCCATTAAGTTCTTCCGGTAATTCCAACTTGTATGCCACGGTACCAATTCTTTCTAGAATCTTGAATGGTCCGATGTATCGTGGATTCAGCTTTCCACGCTTTCCAAATCTGACTACGCCCTTCCAAGGTGAGACTTTTAACAACACTTTGTCTCCCACCTCGAACTCTACTGGTTTTCGTTTTTTATCAGCGTAAGTCTTTTGTCGATCTCGAGCCGCCTTAATGCACTCTCGGATCTGCGCAATCTTGTCGGTTGTCTTTTGTACAAGTTCAGGACCAACTATACGTTTATCTCCAGCATCTACCCAACATAAGGGCGATCGGCACTTGCGGCCATACAGAGATTCGAACGGCGCGGCCTTTACGCTTGTATGATAACTGTTATTGTAGGAAAACTCAACTAAAGGTAGATGAGTATCCCAGCTGCCGCCCAGATCCATGTCACATGCGCGAAGCATATCTTCTAACGTTTGTATAGTCTGTTCGCTCTGGCCGTCTGTTTGTGGATGGAAGGCCATGCTTAGATCTAATTGAGATCCAAAGGCTTCCTGAAATGATTGCCAGATTCTTGAGACAAAGCGTCCATCTCTGTCTGAAATGATTGAGATAGGCACTCCATGACGTGCTACAATTTCCCTTAAGTATATCTCTGCAAGCTTTCCAGTGCTATCCTTCTCTCGGATCGGTAGGAAATGCGCAGATTTCGTTAATCGATCGACTATTACCCATATCATGTCGTGCCCTCTCGGGGTCCTGGGTAATTTTGTTATGAAGTCCATTGAGATTTGTTCCCACTTCCACTGGGGAATCTCTGGTTGTTGTAGGAGGCCGGACGGTTTCTGATATTCAGCCTTAACCTTAGCACAGGTTAGGCACTTTCCAACATAGACAGCAACGTCGCTTTTGAGTCTCGGCCACCAATAGTACTCTTTCAAGTCTTGATACATCTTGTCCGATCCTGGATGGATTGAGTATCTCGATTTATGCGCTTCATCAAGGATGACTTCTCGTAGGCCACCATAGAGTGGAACCCAAATATGCTTCTTGAAGTATAAGGCTCCCTCTTCGTTTGGCACCATGTATTTCAACATACCCCGGAGGTATTCAGCTTTACGGTTTTCTTCCTTAAGAGCTTCTTGTTGTGCATCACGAATGCGTGCAGTGAGGTTCGTTCGAATGTTCATTTCCAACGCTCGAACCCTTAGGGTCTTAACCCTTTCTTTTCGACTTAGTGCGTCCGCTACAACGTTTGCCTTTCCAGGATGGTACTTAATCTCACAGTCGTAATCATTTAGCAGCTCGACCCATCGCCGCTGGCGCGTATTCAATTCTTTCTGATCAAATATGTGTTGTAAGCTCTTGTGATCTGTGAAGATTGTACATCGAGTACCATATAGATAGTGTCGCCAGATCTTCAAGGCGAATACCACTGCGCCCATGTTAGGATCGGAGGCTCTCATGATTGTGTTTGTTTGTATGTTTAGAATGATTTGTAACCATGAAAACATGTAAAGTGCAGCGGAAATAAAAACAGACTTTGTAAACACAATCAAATGGAGAAAATAGTTTGATAAACAATTGCTTCTCATAGAGTCAAAAGATTTACAAATCAAAGCAAAAGATTACAGATATGCTTACAAACTAAACTCCCCCTCAGCCTGATGTCCCAAGGTTGGTTGCACACAAGATGAAAGGATTAAACATGAGGAGAAGAACCCGCTCAGTCAATCAAATGTAACAGTACAGGGTACTGTTACATTTATAGGCAATCCAAACCACTGAGGTATCTCAGCTGACGTCACCATGAAAGCGACGTCTAACAGCCTAACAACCTGTATCTACTGTCCTTACGCAAACACTGCTAACCTAACCACTGACTATACATAAAACAGATATTTCACTAAACAGCTGCTTTCTCTTTATGTCAGTGCTTTCCTCAAGGTTGATCAGTCCTTGACTGGGCAGTGCTTTATCATCAGTAGATAGGACCAGCAGTGTTAGATACTTCAGGATTTTCATCAGTAGTTGAAAGGACAGCAGCAGTTGAATATGAACAGCAAATAGAGACCATCAGTTGTTATAAATCACTTTCAAGGGGAGAGCAAAGTGTAAACTGCTGCTTATTTTGAATCCTCTGTTGTGACCTGGTTTTGGCTTTACATTATCTGTTCCTCTGGTAGGGTTCAATCCCAACAGCCCAGCTCCAGGTCGTGAGTGGTATAGTTTCTTTCATGAACCTTCAACTGTCTTGAAGCATAAGCGATGACTTTCTGGCATTGCATAAGCACGCAACCCAGACCTTGCCGTGAAGCGTCGCAGTATACCACGAAGTCTTCAGTGCCTTCGGGTAATGATAGTATCGGTGCATCGCATAGTTTGTTTTTAAGTAGTTGGAAGGCTTCTTCCTGTTTGTAACCCCAGTCGTATTTCTTGTCCTTCTGAGTAAGGGTCGTTAGTGGTTGAGCTATCTTTGAGAAATTCTCGATGAATCGCCGATAATAGCCCGCTAAGCCCAAAAATTGTCGAACTTCAGTTGGGGTCTTGGGAGCTTCCCAATTCTTTATTGCTTCTATCTTGGACGGGTCTACATGAATGCCCTTCTCATTCACAACGTGACCAAGAAATTGTACTTCGCGAATCCAGAATTCGCATTTCGAGAACTTTGCATAAAGCTTCTCTTTCTTCAGTAGTTCCAAAATAGTTTTGAGGTGTTGCTCGTGTTCTTCTTTCGTTCGCGAGTAAATTAGGATATCATCGATAAATACAATCACGAATTTATCGAGATATGGTTTGCATACGTGGTTCATCTGATCCATAAAGACCGCTGGTGCATTCGTCAGCCCGAATGGCATCACAAGAAATTTGTAATGCCCATATCGTGTTCTGAATGCAGTCTTTGGCACGCTTTCTTCTTGGATTCTTAGCTGATGGTATCCAGATCGAAGGTCGATCTTGGAATAGTAGCTTGATCCTTGCAACTGATCAAATAAGTCATCAATCCTCGGTAGTGGATACCGATTCTTGATCGTGAGCTTGTTCAGTTCTCTGTAATCGATACACATCCGCAGTGTTCCATCCTTTTTCTTCACGAACAATACTGGAGCTCCCCAGGGTGAGAAGCTTGGCCTTATGAATCCTTTATCCAACAACTCCTGGAGTTGTATAGATAGTTCTTGCATTTCGGATGGCGCAAGTCGATAAGGAGCCTTGGCTACAGGAGCGGCTCCTGGAACCAAGTCTATATGGAATTCGACTTGTCGTTGCGGAGGTAGTCCTGGCAGATCTTAAGGAAAAACATCAGGGAATTCCTTTACTACAGGAATGTCTTCAAGTTTCGGCTCCACAGCCTTCTTATCTACAATGTGTGCTAGGAAAGCGACACATCCTTTCCTTAAGCACTTATGTGCCTTCATACAACTGATGATTCGTAGAGGCGCATTTCGTCTTTCTCCATGCACGATGAGAGTTTCATCATTCGTCAAAGGAATGTGAATGATTTTCTCATGACAAATAACTTCAGCTTTGTTCTTGGACAACCAGTCCATTCCGACCACTACATCGAAGCTACCCAATTGAATAGGTAAGAGATCGATGCTAAATCTTCGTTCACCAAGTTCTAATGTGCAGCCTCTAACAACTTCGCCCGATTCAACAAGTTTACCATTGGCTAGTTCTATGGAATAAGGAATTTCTAATCTACTAGATTCTATTCCAAGTATGCGTTTAAATTCCACAGACATGAAGCTATAATCGGCGCCAGTGTCAAATAATATGGATGCAAAGTGATTGTTAATGAGGAACGTACCGTTGACCACATTAGGGTCCTCGCGTGCGTCCCTTGCTCCAATTATAAATGCTCGGGCCTGAGCATTGTTTCCTCCTAGGCAATCCTTCATGAAATGATCTTTGCTTCCACAACTGAAGCAACCTTGGTTTCGCCCATTCCCGTTACCATTCCCGTTACCAGCACCATTTTCGTTTCCACCATTGTTTCTATTACCAGCCCCGTTACGATTTCCATTCCCGTTCTTATTTCCCTTACTCCAACAGTCTTCAGTGCGGTGACCCAACTTTCCACACTTGTCACACTTTGAGATGCGACAAACTCCCTCGTGATGACGTTTGCACCGATTGCATTTGGGCAAGGTGCCCAGGTATCCCTTTGCTGGAGCGTCGTTCATGGCTGCAAGAGATTTAGCCTCCTGGGGCGGGTTGGGGTCACGCTTCTTGTTGGAACTCTTGTTGTTACGAATTGCTTGATTCAGGTTTACATGCTTCCTTTTCTTGTCCCCAGATGACTCAGCATGTGTTTCAGACTTTTCTGTTGGGTTCAGGGATAGCTTCTTTATGCGAACACAATCTTCAGTAAGGCTGACAGCCAGAGTTACAGCCTCGGTGATTGTTTGTGGTTTGGCCGACGTCACCATGCCACGAAACTCTGGGGCCAGTCCCCAAATGTAGCGTTCAACGCGCTTGAATTCGGGAGTCACCATGTAGGGAAGCACTCTAGAAAGATCGTGGAACCTTCGAGTATAACCATTTATGTCAGCACCTTCCATAGTCAAGTGCCAGAACTCCGTTTCCAGCCTTTGGAGTTCAGCACGAGAGCAGTACTTCTCTCTCATTCTTTCCTTCAGTTCATCCCAAGTTAGGCCATAAGCGGCATCATCGCCCAAGGTTTGGACTTGTAAGTTCCACCAAGTCAAAGCTTCATCGACAAATAACCCTAGCAAAGGTGACTTGTTGATCCGCGGTACACTTGCTCATGCGGATAGTAGCTTCAGTCTTCTCCGTCCAGCGTACAAAGGCTACTGCACCTCCTGTGCCGTCGTAGTTCATCGGCTTGCAGTCGAGAAACTGCTTGAAAGTGCAGCCTGAAATTGATTCAACCAATTCACATGTGAGTAATCGAAGAAATAATGAAACAAAGACCGTTCATAAATTTCTCCATGCTTAGCAAATCGTCTTAGGGTTACCTTGAGCTGCGTTGCCTCCAGATGAATCTCCGTTCCCATTGCGTCTAGCGTTGCTTGGGCCGCCACTGTCTCGAGTTCGGTTTGCCTCGTACTGGGCGATAGCAGCGGAGATCCTTTCTTCTAGTAGAGCGTTCAGCTCTTCAGCAGTTCTCGGCAGTGGGGGAGGAGGAGGTTGATCATCATTGCGAGCATTCACAGCTTTCCTGGGTGCCATGTTCTGACAGAACATAACACAGCAGGGTTAAACATTTGTTTGATATCGTCACACTAGACAGTAGTAGCATATATATATTCACAGATATATACCACATAAGTGACATCAAACAATTATTACTCTAGCAGAGTACTTAGTAGGCTTGCACTGAGGGAATCTATACGTGACAAGACTTGCTGTGGTTTCTGTGCACTGAATTCCATAATTATGTATGCATCCATAATTACGTAACTCCTTGCACAGTCCGCACAGTTCGTTTCATCCTCATATCTCTTCCTTCAGATGGGCCATCGCTTTCAGGTAAAGTCACGTATACTTGTGACATTCTACTTCTAGTACATGCTAATTATCACACATAATTGCAAGTAATTTCTAGTCAACGACAAGTGCTACTCAAGTACACTCTAAGTCTCGTAGTGTCTTTTCTAGACTCATGTAGACAGTTTCAGGTAGTGGATGTCGCGGGACGTTTTATGCAATGAAAACTCTTTGAAAATTGTTTTCGTGAAAGGATCCTAGAGATTGTAACCTAGACTCGAGAAGGAATCCTGGTTCACTACAATCGCAGCTATGATACCAATCTGTCACACCCCTTTCTGCGACGGAAGCACGAGGTGTGATCATGAAAGGTTCTCATTGCATACGAAAGGTAAACATACTACATGCTCATGAAAATAACTTCAAATACCATAATTTGAGAACATAAGTTTAGCGTTTACATCGCTAGATAGCATAAAATATTGTCTTAAAAAGTTTACAACTTTATTTAAAGATAAACATAAGCGACATCCAAGAGCATAAGCAAGACCACGCGCACATCCGTCCTAGTTACCTGAAATACATGTGAGTTTTGGAAAAACGTCAACATAATGTTGGTGTGAATTCATGCAGTTTTTGTATTTAACGCTTGTATACTTTGTATGAAAATCATGGTATGTATTTGTTAAATCACGTATTCAAGTATGAATCAAGTATTTCTATATGTATCAAGTGTTAATGGGTTGCAAAGCCATTAACATGTGACACGACATAGGAAGTCACCAAACCATAGGCATTTTTCTATAGTCGATTCACGACTGAGACACAAAAACAGTACTTGGTTCTAGTTGTCACCAAGAGTGGGGCTGCCCTGAAACCCATTAGATCTAACCTTTTGTTCTGCGGTCTAAGTATGTACACGATTAATGGTGCTTATGGTACCCTATTCGTGACACGATTTCTCGCATCAATTCTTGGCACTAGTTTTCACCAAGAGTACTTCTCGTTTTAGTACATATCATACCATTTTGTAAATACTGAAGTATTTGTAACATGTATTTCACCCCCGAAATTGTAAACCAAAAACAGTTAAAGAAAAGGGGGAGCATGAACTCACAACTTTGTGTTCCTTGCGTCGTAAACTTCACCGGATTTGCTTATAGTGCGTTATGACCTAAACGTGTTTTATTAAACGTTAGTCACTAGACTTGCGTCGCACAAGCACATTCACTTTCTTTTGTATTTGTATTGTTGTGTTAAAAATATTTTATATTTTTAACTAAGTATCTCACTTATATTATTTTCTCAAAAATTAATATAAGTATCTTGTGTTTTGCACTATGCACCCGAATTATGTATCTTGTAGGTTGTATGTGTATTTTTGTGTTTATACTTCTCATGAGTATTTAGTGTATTTTTAAGTCTTAATACACTAGCACGTATAACACATACTATATACACTTAGCACGAAAGTTGGTGTTCAAATAATATATATTTTTCTCTCAAAAATATACATACTTAACATAATTTTTAACCTTGAAGAAATCATCATTTCTTATCACCAAAAATTAGGGAAACCTTGGTAATATTTTTAAATACATTTTTAGGGAATAAGTTACTCAAAAACTTATATTTTTCTAAGTGTCAAAATTTATAAAAATTTTGACAGAGTTTCCCCTAAAAATGGAGATTTCCCATATTTTCAAAACATGTGTTTATTTTCTTTTAAAATCATCAACAACCAATTTCTCAACAACAATCAACAACAATATATACTAATTTCTCTATTTCATGAACTTGAGAATTTACAAAAGTGTGTAGTAACCTACTAGCTCATTTAGTAAGTCTTGTTATCTTTAAAAATAAAATTAGTTTCTCAGAAACTTTATTTTTAAAGAACTTGGAGTTTTACAACTTCTAGTCAAGATTTTCAAAAATACTTCTTTGTTAAATCTCTTGTTACACAAGTGTTTACATACTTGTTTATTTACTAAAAATGTTTCTAGTTCATAAAATATCCGGGTTTTAACATGACTTGCATCTTTCACTTGGTTCTTCCGAGAAACCACTTGTAGATCTTTAGATCTACTAGTTTAAGACTCTATTTTTACAAGAAAAATCATTTTTACACAAGTTCATGTTTATGTGTGGAAAGGTTCATCATCTTGTATCTTCTACACTTTACATATTGCTAGTTCATGTTTCATGAACATGACCTAGCATGGTTAGATGACGATCCGTTCCACTACTAGCATCAAACAACATAAAATAATCACATTTAAATAAGATTCACAAGTTTTACACCATTTGTTTCTCTTTATCCAACAAGTTCATCTTACTTTCAAGACTTTATGTTTTGATCTTTAGTGTTCTTAATTTTTATCCGTTAAATCTCTTATTAACCACTTTAAACATGAACAAGGAAGTGTTTAGAAGCACTTACTACTAGCTCGTGGCTAGGGAAGAATCAAAGCGAAAACAAGGTGGATAAAAGCAACGTAGTGAGGTCCTTGAGATTCCGAAAGCACCGGGTTCCCTCGTATGTCACCTTTCACCTTTGTGTGTATGTAATATAGCAAGAACCAAACTTGAAGATGATGATGGGTGGGTGTGAACTCTCGGCCGAACACAAGAGGAGAGGGAGAGAGAGTGAAATTTTGGTGTAGTGTTTTGTGAATGAAGGATAAGACCTCTTATGTAAATATATAGCCCATTCATCTCTATTATCCCATATATAATATGTTCACTAGATATTAGGCTAGTTTAATATAATAATCAAAAAATATGAAGGTGTGTCTCCACATGGGGAACTGATCGGTTCATGGGGGGGGGGGGGGGGTTATGGTTTGGTTTCAACCATTTAGTTAGTAACTAGTTAGGTTAGTTAAGTACTTAACTAAGTTATTAGTGTGTTATGAAATTATAACGGGTGTTAGGGTGTTCGGGGACCCTAACTGGCTCAGAAAAGGATAAACAATGTCATTGACATTATTTTTATGTTCCGGGTAAAGTCCGGTTGTTCGGTTGGATATCAATCCGTTAAAGTGCTAAATAAGCATTTAAAGTGTCTTTAATATTATTTTTAGTGACACAATGAATTCCCGACACTTTGGAAAGTATTCTGGATAATAAAACGTAATTCCTGCATAATATTTCAGTGCCAAAATGCTGATTATAGCTGATTATATAAAATTCTGCACTTAAAGTGCGTTTCGGGTGCTTTTTAGTGCTTATTTTAGCTTTCGGATGGTATATATGTAAACCCTTGTATGTATCCTTGGGTTCTAATGTATTCTTGTTGCTGGACCTACACCTAGGCTCCAATTTTAATGTCTGACTGCTTTCTGCAGTTCTGTTGACACAATGTGTCTTACCGGTGAGTTTACTAGTATTTCTGACGCAACGCTCTCGTTTATGCATGAAGCAATATTTTTTTAGTATACCACGTGCATGAATTCACTTGTTTATCATGTAATCAGTCAATGCTGACATTTAAGCACATAATTGCAGTCATTAAATAATAATTAAAGTGTACGGAAATTACCGGTTTGGTGCCAGTTGTCACACATTACTTCATATACTTTCCATGTTATCTTAAGTTACATTGATGTATTCTAAATCATATTTCAATAACTTTCATTCCACTTGGGCATCATCATCAATATCGGTCACGATAGTCCACATCATGCATGCCTTTCGTTTATAGGGGAATAGAATCCCTCACCCTTCTTGCTTACTTTCTCGCACCATCCGTTACTCGGAACATATTTTATTAACAATTTTCTTAGTTTTCACCAGCCATCCATTATATCATTCGAGATCATTATTAAAAGTTATTCTTTGGTCACGTTCATTTCATTCTAACATTTTAAATTTTTATACTTTCCTTTCTTTCATGCTAGGTGTTAACGGTCCTTTATAGCCACACCACATATCTCTTAATATAGGGTTGATAAACCTAACTAAAATTTCATTCACAACCTTCCAATCATATACGTTCTTACTTCGAAACATTTCAACATGACCCGGTTGACATTTAGAGGATCCTATTTATCATAGGTTGCATTTTTGTAAACTTAACAAAACTATTGGTTTTGCCTCAAGAAATATTCTACAACATATTTTAGGAAATATGTTAATATGTCTAACATATCTCAATGACTTTCATTCTCTTACTTATTACACATTCGTTAATTATATATATATATTTACTTCATTATATGTTACTTCATGCCACCATACTTACGTCTTATTGGCCTTTGTACTTTTAACTATGGTTATCATGCTTTTATTTCAGAATTCCGGGTGTTAATAGCCACTTAGTGATCATACCGCATTCCTTTCATCATCCTCGGTGTTAACGGCTACTTCGTGCCCATACCGCATACCATTCATCATCCCCGGTGTTTACGGTCACTTCGTGACCACACCGTATACCATTTATCATTCTCGGTGCTAACGGTCACTTCGTGACCACACCACATACCATTCATCATTCTCAGTGTTAACGGTTACTTCGTGCCATACCACATACCATTCATCATTCTCGGTATTAACGGTCACTTCGTGACCACACCGGATACCATTTATCACAGGGCAACATCTTTACCATCACTATTGGTAATATCATTATCATCGTCATTTACACTCACTGCACCCGCCATCTTCCATTACATACTTTATTAGATACCGTTGTCACACCCTGGCTTTGCGGAAGCGTGGTTAATTTTGGTGTGACTTCTTAATACCATAGCTTAATCATAACAAAGCTATATGAAATAAAATCATGCAAGATCATCCATTTGATTAGGTTTTTAAAACCAGAGTAACATACCATTGTCTTAAAGACTTACAACATCATAACATAAAACATTATCTTGAAAAACATAAACATCAACATGAGATAAACGCAGTTTAAGATTTGTGACTTGTCCAGGAAAGAGTCACATTTCCTAAACTGGGATGACCTTGGAACCCTTATGCAGCGGGAAAACATAACATACCGCGCCAGATCTTTAATTTCCTGAAATACATGTAAGTTGAAAAATCAACAATAATGTTGAGCGAGTTCATGTGTAAGTGAGTAAGTAAACCTTTGTGAGTATAAAAATAGTCTTGGTATGTAGCAAATAAGGGAATTGAGATCACCAATGGTTTGCAAGGCCACTGATATATGTGAAGTGCAAATAGGAAGACTCAAACCTAGCAGATTTCGCCACGGCATTAGTATGTGGACAAAGTCACCCCAAGGTCCGTTTCTAGTTTGGCCTGGGGCTGGGCTCGCTACACCCAGATAGATCTACCGCTCCTGTCCCTCGGTCCCATTATGAGGACTAATGGCCTCATATTGCTCCTACCCACTCACATGATCTAAGTAGTAAACCTCCTTACGCTAACCATACCATGTATAAAGTACTTGTAATCAAAGTAACATGTATTTCACCCCCGTAGTTAAGAAAACTGAAAACAGTTAGAGAAAAGGGGGACATGAACTCACAGTGGTGCGTCTCTACCAAGTATGCCTCCAAATCGATCAGCTGTATGACAACCTACACGTGCTAACTCTATTAGACGGATGGCCGTGCCTTAGCTTTATGGTTTAAGTTTTTGGGAAATAGTTAGGCAACTATTTCGTGTTTACGTTTTGTATATACTTGGTAGTTATTCTCCTTCCCAATGATGGGGGATTTATTACATGTGTGTTCGTAACATTCGGATTACACTATTAAGTCTCACTTAATATATTTTATTTCTAACTCCCAAAATATAAATATTCTTCTCAAAAATATTATATTTTAATACATGTGATTTTCCCAAAATAATACTTAGTAATATTATTTTTACTCTAAAAATAATATTTACGTAGTTCACAAAATAATCATAAACACTTATACAAGTGATGTTGTGAAAAATATATATTAAGTATATTTATGTATCACGTTTTATTTTGTGAAAATCCCACCTCCGATGTTTTGTAAATATAGTCGTGGCGAAACTTATATTTTGAAAACAAGTCAAAATGTAGTTCTAACACTTATAGTGAAAATATTTCTAAGTGTTAGGCTTTTGGAAAAATTTCGCCAGAGTTTCCTCTGTGACTGGAGGTGGCCACGCTTTCAAGCGTATCATTTTCTTTTACAAATCAACCAACAATTTTCTCAATCAACCAAAACAATGTTCAAATCACAAACTAGTCAAAATATGTATATAAATCGCATAAAATTTCATGAACTTGTGATTTATTCAAACTATGAAGTAAATCCCATTACTTTTAGTGGATCTTTATATAAAACTATCCGATTTTGTAAAAACCTCGTTTTTATGGAAGTTTCGTCTTTACAACTTCTCGTCATCTTTTTCAAAAATAGTTATTTTGTCGAAACTGGTGTTACACAAGTGTTTACACACTTGTGTGTTCTAAAAACCATTCTTGTTAGTGTAAGATCCGTCTTTTAAAGTATGTTTTCTCTTGACACGTGGTCCTTTGAAAATACCGCTTGTAGATACGTAGATCTACTAGTTTTAAACACTATTGTACAAACTAAAACACTTTTACACAAGTTCATGATTCTTGTGTGGTAGAGTTTCATCTTCTAACCCTTGTTATACTTAAACAAGCTTTATGTCATAATCCAAGATCATGACTAAACCGGGTTAAATGATGATCCGAGCTACCACAACATAGATCGGGTCCAAATAATCACACAAATCAAATACTACAACATTTACACAACTTATGTGCTTTTAACCACCATTTTAGTGTTTTAAGTAGACTTTTATGCTTCATCTTGTAAGTTATCGAGTTTTAACCATCATATATCGTTTTAACCACATTAGAATAGTTCAAGAAGGTGATTTAAACAACATACCACTAGCTCGAGGCTAGGGAAGAATCTATGCGAAAAACGCGTGGATAAAAGCAAAGTAGAGAGGTCCTTCGCCTTCCGTTTGCACCAAGACTCCTTATATGCGACCCTTAACACTTGTAGATGATTGGAATGTGAAGATCAAAAACCGAAAATGGATGTATGGGGGGTGGGGTGTTCGGCCGTAGCTTCTTTGAGAGAGAGAGAGAGAGAGTTGTGTTGTTGATTTGTGAAGTGTAAGTGATCATGTGTGTTAAGCCATAAACTTATAGACAATTCTTAAGGTGATTAACCATTGGTCCCTATGTCTTCAAGATCTTAAGCACCCAAGATTATAAAAATCATCAAGTACAAGAGGTGTCCCCCTACATGGGGACGGTTTGTAATGGGGGGGTCTAGTCCGAATCCAACCATTAGTTAGGTATATTAGTTAGGTTAAGTAAGTTAGTTAAGTGCTTAACCCGGTTAGTTGTGTGTAGTGTGTTACAATGGGTGTTAGGGTAATCAGGGACCCTAACTGGCTCATAAAAAGATAAAAATAACAATATTTTCATGCTCCGGGTATAGTCCGGTTGTTCGGTTGGATAGTAATCCGTTAAAGTGCTTAACAAAGCTTTAAAGTGTCGTTATACCCCTTTTTAGTGACACAACTCATTTCTGACACTTTGGAAAGTGTCTAGTAATATTTTTCTCATGTTTTGGCACTTTATTAGGTAGCTAAAAGCTGAATTATTATGTAAAGTGCTGAATTTTGTACTTAGAGTACGTTTTAGGCACATCCAGTCATTGTAACTTATTCCTAGAGACGCAGTTCTACAACCCTTATATCCCTACACTCACCACTAGTGTAGCAAAATATTTCTGGCTCTTACAGGCCTTAGAGGCAGTGTTTGCCTAATGCTGGCTTTATCAGCATGTTCAATAGGTTATCCGTTATAGTGCTACTATGCTTTTTGTGCATCATGTTTGTCACTAAGGTTCAGCATGTAAATAATGTAGTGACGGTATGTAAAGTATGATGCAAGTAAGTACATGTATCAGTATTCACGTAGCAGTTTATTCACAAGTTTAAGCAAGCACAGTAATTAAGCAATAATTAATTATTAATTAAGTCGTACGGATACCTGGTTTAGTGAGGGTTGTCACATTCTCCCCCCGTTAAATAAATTTCGTCCCGAAATTTAAGTTCTGCTTGTAGATGCAGGGTTCTTAGGAAAAAGGTGGGGGTATCTCTCTTTCATCCGGTCCTCACGCTCCCAGGTGTATTCAGGACCGTGTCTGGCATTCCAACGAACTTTGATGAGCTTGACACTGCTCCGGCGGGTCTTGTTTACTTTCCAATCTGTAACCTCAACCGGTTCTTCAACGAAATGGAGCGTGCCGTCAACATGAATCTCGTCGATGGGAATGGCAATGTCATCTTGAGTTGGAATTTTCTTCAGGTTGGATACATGAAATGTATCGTGAACACCATTCAGTTCAGCAGGTAAGTCCAGCTTGTAAGCTACTAGTCCTATTCTTTCCAAAATTCTGAAAGGACCAATGTAGCGCGGATTTAACTTCCTACGCTTTCCGAAGCGTGCCACACCCTTCCAGGGTGAAACTTTCAATAACACCATTTCTCCCACTTGAAATTCCAAGTGTTTCTGGTTTGGATCTGCATAGGCTTTCTGCCTGTGGCGAGCGGCTTCGATGCGTTTTAGAATCTGCGCAATCTTGTCTGTCGTCTCTTGGACGATTTCGGGACCAGCAAGCTGCCTATCACCTGCGTCAGCCCAACATAAGGGTGATCGGCACTTGCGTCCGTAAAGGGCTTCAAATGGCGCGACACCAATACTGGTGTGGTAGCTGTTGTTGTATGAAAATTCGACCAAAGGCAAATGCTTATCCCAGCTACCGCCCAAATCCATAACACACGCTCTCAGCATGTCTTCCAAAGTCTGTATCGTTCGCTCGCTTTGACCGTCAGTTTGCGGATGAAACGCAGTGCTCAGATTCAATTGTGAGCCAAAGGCTTCTTGGAAGGATTGCCATATCCTTGACACAAACCTTCCGTCTCTATCAGAGATGATTGAGAGAGGTACTCCATGACGTGCGACGATCTCTCTCATGTAAATTTCAGCCAATTTGCTCGTATTATCCTTCTCTCTGATAGGTAAGAAGTGTGCTGACTTCGTTAGGCGGTCAACTATCACCCAGATAGTGTCATGACCTCTTGGAGTTCTTGGCAACTTTGTAACAAAATCCATTGAGATTTGTTCCCATTTCCACTTGGGAATCTCTGGTTGTTGCAGAAGTCCTGAAGGCTTCTGGTATTCGGCTTTAACCTTAGCGCACGTTAAACATTTGCTCACATACACAGCAACATCGCCTTTCATCCTAGGCCACCAATAATAATCTTTGAGATCCTGGTACATCTTATCCGCTCCTGGATGGATAGAGTACCGCGATTTGTGAGCTTCATCAAAGATAACCTTCCTGAAACCTCCAAACAAAGGAACCCAAATCCTTTTCTCAAAACATAACGTTCCTTCCTTGTTTGGTACCAGTAGCTTCTCCATCCCACGGAGATATTCTTCTTCAAGGTTTCCTTCCTTGAGAGCTTCTTTCTGCGCGGCACGAATGCGCAAGGAAAGATCGGTTCGGATAATCATTTCTAAAGCCCTAACCCTTATGGGCTTGATCCTCTCCTTTCGACTTAGGGCATCGGCGACTACATTCGCCTTCCCTGGATGATACTTTATCTCGCAGTCGTAATCGTTTAGCAACTCAACCCATCGTCTCTGTCTCATATTCAACTCCTTCTGGTTGAATATGTGTTGTAGGCTCTTGTGATCTGTAAAAATTGTACACTTTGTTCCATAAAGGTAGTGTCTCCAGATCTTTAATGCAAATACCACTGCGCCAAGTTCCAAATCATGTGTGGTATAGTTCTTTTCGTGCACTTTCAATTGACGCGATGCGTAAGCAATAACCTTTTGGCGTTGCATCAACACACAACCCAATCCTTGACGCGAAGCGTCGCAGTATACCACAAAATCATCTGTACCTTCCGGTAGTGCTAAGATTGGCGCATTGCAGAGCTTATCCTTCAGTATCTGGAATGCTTCTTCCTGTTTGATTCCCTAATCAAACTTCTTTTCCTTCTGCATGAGGAGCGTCAAAGGTTGAGCGATCTTCGAAAAGTCCTCAATGAACCTTCGATAGTAGCCAGCCAAACCCAAGAATTGTCGAATCTCGGTTGGCGTCTTTGGCGTTTCCCAATTCTTGATCGCTTCGATCTTGGTTGGATCCACATGGATTCCATCTCCATTTACCACGTGTCCAAGGAATTGAACTTCACGCAGCCAAAATTCGCACTTGGAGAATTTGGCATACAACTGTTCCTTCTTCAGCAACTCCAAAATAGCTCTTAGATGCTGTTCGTGCTCGGCCTTTGTTCTTGAATAAATCAAGATGTCGTCGATAAACACAATCACGAACTTGTCCAAGTACGGCTTGCAAACTCTATTCATCAAATCCATAAAGACTGCAGGTGCGTTTGTCAAACCAAACGGCATAATAAGGAACTCGTAGTGTCCATAACGAGTCCTGAAGGCTGTCTTCGGGATACTTTCCTCTTGTATCCTTAACTGATGGTATCCAGATCGAAGATCGATCTTTGAATAAAAGCTTGAGCCTTGTAGTTGATCGAATAGATCATCGATTTTTGGCAGAGGATATCTATTCTTGATCGTCAGTTTGTTCAGCTCCCGGTAGTCGATGCACATACGAAAACTACCGTCCTTCTTCTTGACAAACAGGACCGGAGCTCCCCAAGGCGAGAAGCTTGGTCGGATAAAACCCTTGTCTAACAACTCTTGAAGTTGTGTCGACAGTTCCTGCATCTCAGACGGAGCAAGTCTATATGGTGCCTTAGCCACAGGCGCGGCGCCTGGAACTAAGTCAATGCGGAACTCTACTTATCTCTGAGGTGGCAGTCCAGGTAAGTCCTCTGGGAAGACTTCTGGATACTCCCTCACGACAGGGATGTCTTCGATTCTTGGCTCAGCAGCCTTCTTATCCACAATGTGTGCCAGGAAGGCAACACATCCCTTCTGCAAACACTTTCGCGCTCTCAGGCAGCTGATAATTCTTAACGGCGTATCACGCTTCTCCCCGTGAACCACAATTGTTTCGCCACCTTCGGTTGGGATACGAACAATCTTTTCGTAACAAACTATCTCAGCCTTGTTGCCTGATAACCAATCCATTCCTACCACCACGTCGAAGCTTCCCAACTGGACTGGTAGTAGATCCAAAGCAAACTCACGTTCTGCCAATTCGATCACACAGCCTCTGATAACTTCATTGACTTCTACTAACTTCCCATTAGCCAATTCGATTGAGTAGGGAATATCTAACTTATTAGCGGCTAAACCAAGCATATTCTTAAACTCTAACGACACGAAGCTATAATCGGCACCATTATCAAATAAAACGGATACATAGCGCTGGTTTACAGGGAACGTACCAGTAACGACATTGGGGTCCTGGCGCGCTTCCCTTGCTTCGATTTGGAACACTCTTCCACGGGCTTGGTTTAACTCTGGGCAGTTCTTCTTAAAATGCCCAATATCACCGCAGTTAAAGCATCCAAGTCTTTGCCCGTTTCCACCTCCATTCCCAGCTTGGTTGTTGTTTTGATTTGCATTGCCAGCCTGATTCGCATTGTTGCCTCGATTCCCGTTTCCTCCATTGTTCCCCTGTGGGTGATTACCACCACGATTATTATTTCTATTCCCAAATCCTCCTTGGCCTCCCCGGCCGGCACTAGCCCAACAAGAATCCTTTAAGTGGCCCGGCTTTCCACATGCTTCGCATACTTTCACACTACAATGGCCAGTATGATGGCGTTGACAGGTATTACACTTGGGCTGGGTGCCCTGATATCCTTTTCCTTTCTTTCCACTACCAGCTGTAACCTGAGCTGGCGTGCCTGATCCTCCTTTCTTAACCGCCACACTGGCGCCCTGCTTGAAGTTCGAGAACTTCCGTTTGTTACCTCCTGATGACTCGACGTGAGTCTCTTTCTTCTTAGGCTCAGCATCATCGAACTTGTTCAGGCGAATAGCCTCCTCTGTGAGAGCCACGCTCAAATCGATCGCCTCAGTAATGGTCGCAGGCTTGGATGAGGTCACCATGCTTATGATTTGAGGAGCTAATCCCCAAATGAAACGTTCAATCCGCTTGAACTCCGGAGTGACCATGTAGGGTACCACATGCGATAAGTCATGGAACCTTTGAACGTATTATGCGATCTTCGGACCGTCCATTTTCAAGTGCCAGAACTCGGTTTTCCAATCTTTGGATTTCCGCGCGAGAGCAGTACTTCTTGCGCATAAGTTCCTTCAGTTCGGTCCAGGTTAGCGCGTAGGCAGCAGCTTCACCAAGTGTCTGTACTTGCAGATTCCACCAAGAGAGGGCTCCATCCAAGAATAGCCCTGAGATATAGGTGACTTGCTGGTCTGGTGTGCATTTGCTCATGCGAAGAACAGATTCGGTTTTCTCGGCCCAACGAACAAAGGCGACAGCACCTCCTGTGCCATCAAAGTTGACCGGTTTGCAGTCTAGAAACTGCTTGTAGGTGCATCATGCACATACGTTATAACATACGGTTGGCATTAGCATCATTGCTAAAGATATCCAATTAGGTCATGGTATGTCTAAATGACTTAGTATTACCATGAGGTGGATTATTGTTGTTGCCAGTGCTGCCAGAGTTGCTTCCACTAGTCCCTCCTTGAGAGGCGGCGTATTGTGCGATGGCAGCAGCGATAATTTGCTGGAGTTCTGCCTCATTGGTAGGCATGTGTGTCTCCCGTCTCGGCGGCATCTTCTAAAAGATGTGTTTACGTCGGTCAGGCCATAGTTATAATACATAAGTCAGGTCATAATTTAGCGTATGTATATAACGATAGTAATAGTACATAACATCTCATGTTATAATCATATCAATCACACAACATCCCATGTCACAAACATCAATCACACAACATCCCATGTCCTAAAATACCAATAACCAAATCAAGCATCAAATATGATGAGAATACTGCGATTGCTATATATCGAGACCACATAGTAAGCGTACAAGTACATCACAGTGTCATACAACATCAGTCGACTAAGGGCTACATCACCCTAGTCCAAAAACTATATTAAATCAGTGTCAGTACATCGAATACATGTCAACAAAAGTCAGAATCAAAATGTAGTCTCCAAAAATGATGTGCAGTCTAAAGCATTCGTCGTCTTCTCACCAATGGCTACCTATACGGTACTGAAGAGCTCTACACGGATGGCGGTGGAGGAGGGGGGAAAGTGAGTGTAAAACAAGCGGCGCAAATGGAGCCAGTCCTTCTCCATGGCTCTCTGGGTACAAAAGAATGAAGCAACCTGCTGCTCCAGAGCAAAGAGGCGTGCAGCATAGTCTGGTGGTACAGGTCGAAAGGGCTGCAAAGGAGAGTGGGTCTGACCCTGGCACGGACACGGCGGCGGCTGAGCTCTCTCAAGCTCCTGAATGCGCTGTGTGTGTGCCTCGTGCTGGGCGACAAAAGACATCAAAACGTCCTCAATAGTATACCCCATGTGGAAAGAATGGTAGGGGTCAGTCGGTGGCATAGCAGAGTGTGGTACCCAAAGGAACGGCTCACTGGTGGGATCAAAAGGTGCCACATGAAATGGAGAAACAGTGGGAAAAGTAGCAGACGGTGGTATAGCAGAGATAGATACCGGTACATGTCCAAAAGGGTGAGCCGAAGAACCTTCTCCAGCTCGTGCTGGAGGTGTAAACTAAGGAAATGAAAAAGAGGTATCAATGTGACGGGTATCAGCGATCTGAGGGGGAAAAGGTGGGACCTCTTCATCAGCAGGAATCCACCCACACTGGGCGTGCTCGTCTCGGGGGTCGATCCGTGCCTCAAAAAGCGCACGATCAAACTGGGCTGGCATAGGATCATGGTGAGGTACAACAAGAGGGTCAACTGGTGCATCAGCAATGAGTGGGGGATCAACATGATCAGCAGCAAAGATATGATCGCCCTCCAACAACGGAGCATCTATAGGGTGATCATCAATAGGTGGGTCAGCAATGACAGGCTCAAAAATAGGTGCGTCAGCATGAACTGGGTCATGCTCAAGTACTGGGTCAGGAGCAGGGTCTAGTGGCTGCTCGGGCTCATCAAAGGCCATCTCAAAATCAAACTCGGGATCGATGGGATCAACTGGGTCGACTGGATCCTCCATAGGCTGATCCATGGGTATAAACTCTATATCCTCATCTGGGTCGTATCCTGGGGGAAAGACAGGATCGGAATCCTCCATATCATCATGGTCGAAAGCAAAGCTAGGAATAGGGGCAACAGAGGATGCCTGGTCGGGATCTGATCCATGAGAAAAGTGCTGCGCACTCTAAGTGTGTGAAGGTGCGGAGGCCACAGACTCGAAAGAGTCTGGGACCGGAGAGTGAGCAGGTGACTCCTCGGCGGGAGCATCTGCGATCATCAAGAGATCACCAGCAGCAAGAAGGGCCTCGCCCTGAACCTCATCCTCCAAAGGCTCGTCATCAAAAAGATCGACGTTGTCGTCATCGTCGGCGTCGAGAAGCAAATCATAGGCAGGATAAACAGCTAAGGGTATGGGAGCAGGGATCTCCACTAACGGTAGGTCCCCGGCCAAAGGGCCATCAGCGCCATCAGGTAAAGCGAAGGGCTGGAAATCATCCTCGTCCGTGCTCGTAACATCGGATGTGTGAACCTCGCGCTCAGAAGACTCTAGGTCGTCCGATACTATCGGTCTAGGTCCTGTGGTGTCTGAATCACCAGTGCCAGAGGTGTCCATGGTATCTGTAACATAAACACAAATATATACAATCAATCATATAATCAAATAATCACATAAGTCACCAAGTAAGCAATCAAATAGTTCTCCTAGTCCCACTAGCCTCCCAGCCTCTCAGACTGCTCTTCCTAGTCCCACTAGCCAATTTCTCCTAGTCCCACTAGCCAATTCTCCCAGCCTCTCAGACTGCTCTTCCTAGTCCCACTAGCCAATTCTCCTAGTCCCACTAGCCATCTACCTCGATCTCTCAGACCGAGCCTCGGCCTCTCAGACCGAGCCTCAGCCTTTCTAGACTGAGCCTATAAATAATAAAATGTGCTTCAACATTTGTTTATGAAAAGTTTTGGATCTGGACTTAAGTGGTATGCAGTAAAAATGTTTTCGTGAGAGCCCTAGTGATCATAGTCTAGACTCGAGAAAGAATCCTAGTTCGCTATGATCAGAGCTCTGATACCAAGCTGTCACACCCTGGCTTTGCGGAAGCGTGGTTAATTTTGGTGTGACTTCTTAATACCATAGCTTAATCATAACAAAGCTATATGAAATAAAATCATGCAAGATCATCCATTTGATTAGGTTTTTAAAACCAGAGTAACATACCATTGTCTTAAAGACTTACAACATCATAACATAAAACATTGTCTTGAAAAACATAAACATCAACATGAGATAAACGCAGTTTAAGATTTGTGACTTGTCCAGGAAAGAGTCACATTTCCTAAACTGGGATGACCTTGGAACCCTTATGCAGCGGGAAAACATAACATACCGCGCCAGATCTTTAATTTCCTGAAATACATGTAAGTTGAAAAATCAACAATAATGTTGAGCGAGTTCATGTGTAAGTGAGTAAGTAAACCTTTGTGAGTATAAAAATAGTCTTGGTATGTAGCAAATAAGGGAATTGAGATCACCAATGGTTTGCAAGCCACTGATATATGTGAAGTGCAAATAGGGAGACTCAAACCTAGCAGATTTCGCCACGGCATTAGTATGTGGACAAAGTCACCCCAAGGTCCGTTTCTAGTTTGGCCTGGGGCTGGGCTCGCTACACCCAGATAGATCTACCGCTCCTGTCCCTCGGTCCCATTATGAGGACTAATGCCCTCATATTGCTCCTACCCACTCACATGATCTAAGTAGTAAACCTCCTTACGCTAACCATACCATGTATAAAGTACTTGTAATCAAAGTAACATGTATTTCACCCCCGTAGTTAAGAAAACTGAAAACAGTTAGAGAAAAGGGGGACATGAACTCACAGTGGTGCGTCTCTACCAAGTTTGCCTCCAAATCGATCAGCTGTATGACGACCTACACGTGCTAACTCTATTAGACGGATGGCCGTGCCTTAGCTTTATGGTTTAAGTTTTTGGGAAATAGTTAGGCAACTATTTCGTGTTTACGTTCTGTATATACTTGGTAGTTATTCTCCTTCCCAAGGATGGGGGATTTATTACATGTGTGTTCGTAACATTCGGATTACACTATTAAGTCTCACTTAATATATTTTATTTCTAACTCCCAAAATATAAATATTCTTCTCAAAAATATTATATTTTAATACATGTGATTTTCCCAAAATAATACTTAGTAATATTATTTTTACTCTAAAAATAATATTTACGTAGTTCACAAAATAATCATAAACACTTATACAAGTGATGTTGTGAAAAATATATATTAAGTATATTTATGTATCACGTTTTATTTTGTGAAAATCCCACCTCCGATGTTTTGTAAATATAGTCGTGGCGAAACTTATATTTTGAAAACAAGTCAAAATGTAGTTCTAACACTTATAGTGAAAATATTTCTAAGTGTTAGGCTTTTGGAAAAATTTCGCCAGAGTTTCCTCTGTAACTGGAGGTGGCCACGCTTTCAAGCGTATCATTTTCTTTTACAAATCAACCAACAATTTTCTCAATCAACCAAAACAATGTTCAAATCACAAACTAGTCAAAATATGTATATAAATCGCATAAAATTTCTTGAACTTGTGTTTTATTCAAACTATGAAGTAAATCCCATTACTTTTAGTGGATCTTTATATAAAACTATCCGATTTTGTAAAAACCTCGTTTTTATGGAAGTTTCGTCTTTACAACTTCTCGTCATCTTTTTCAAAAATAGTTATTTTGTCGAAACTGGTGTTACACAAGTGTTTACACACTTGTGTGTTCTAAAAACCATTCTTGTTAGTGTAAGATCCGTCTTTTAAAGTATGTTTTCTCTTGACACGTGGTCCTTTGAAAATACCGCTTGTAGATACGTAGATCTACTAGTTTTAAACACTATTGTACAAACTAAAACACTTTTACACAAGTTCATGATTCTTGTGTGGTAGAGTTTCATCTTCTAACCCTTGTTATACTTAAACAAGCTTTATGTCATAATCCAAGATCATGACTAAACCGGGTTAAATGATGATCCGAGCTACCACAACATAGATCGGGTCCAAATAATCACACAAATCAAATACTACAACATTTACACAACTTATGTGCTTTTAACCACCATTTTAGTGTTTTAAGTAGACGTTTATGCTTCATCTTGTAAGTTATCGAGTTTTAACCGTCATATATCGTTTTAACCACATTAGAATAGTTCAAGAAGGTGATTTAAGCAACATACCACTAGCTCGAGGCTAGGGAAGAATCTATGCGAAAAACGCGTGGATAAAAGCAAAGTAGAGAGGTCCTTCGCCTTCCGTTTGCACCAAGACTCCTTATATGCGACCCTTAACACTTGTAGATGATTGGAATGTGAAGATCAAAAACCGAAAATGGATGTATGGGGGGTGGGGTGTTCGGCCGTAGCTTCTTTGAGAGAGTGAGAGAGTTGTGTTGTTGATTTGTGAAGTGTAAGTGATCATGTGTGTTAAGCCATAAACTTATAGACAATTCTTAAGGTGATTAACCATTGGTCCCTATGTCTTCACGATCTTAAGCACCCAAGATTATAAAAATCATCAAGTACAAGAGGTGTCCCCCTACATGGGGACGGTTTGTAATGGGGGGGGGGGGGTCTAGTCCGAATCCAACCATTAGTTAGGTATATTAGTTAGGTTAAGTAAGTTAGTTAAGTGCTAAACCCGGTTAGTTGTGTGTAGTGTGTTACAATGGGTGTTAGGGTAATCAGGGACCCTAACTGGCTCAGAAAAAGATAAAAATAACAATATTTTCATGCTCCGGGTATAGTCCGGTTGTTCGGTTGGATAGTAATCCGTTAAAGTGCTTAACAAAGCTTTAAAGTGTCGTTATACCCCTTTTTAGTGACACAACTCATTTCTGACACTTTGGAAAGTGTCTAGTAATATTTTTTCTCATGTTTTGGCACTTTATTAGGTAGCTAAAAGCTGAATTATTATGTAAAGTGCTGAATTTTGTACTTAGAGTACGTTTTAGGCACATCCAGTTGTTGTAACTTATTCCTAGAGACGCAGTTCTACAACCCTTATATCCCTACACTCACCACTAGTGTAGCAAAATATTTCTGGCTCATACAGGCCTTAGAGGCAGTGTTTGCCTGATGCTGGCTTTATCAGCATGTTCAATAGGTTATCCGTTATAGTGCTACTGTGCTTTTTGTGCATCATGTTTGTCACTAAGGTTCAGCATGTAAATAATGTAGTGACGGTAAGTAAAGTATGATGCAAGTAAGTACATGTATCAGTATTCACGTAGCAGTTTATTCACAAGTTCAAGCAAGCACAGTAATTAAGCAATAATTAATTATTAATTAAGTCGTACGGATACCTGGTTTAGTGAGGGTTGTCACAACCGTATCATTCTTTTCTTTATCATTGCTGCATTGTTTGCTTTCAATAATTCATTTACGTAGGTCATACAACCATACTATCCTTCATTATGAACATTCTAGACATGTTAATCCAAACATACATACATTCATTCTTGCACTTACTTCTTATTCCTTCGTTCTTTAACTAATAGCCTTCGTGTTAGTCAACTTATATTCATGGTTTCATTATCATTCACGTTTACATTGTCCGCCATCTACATAAAACATTCATTTCATTCATTAAATTTCTTTTCATACTTTCCTTCATCATAATTAACTCATTTTATCATACTATAATCAATTTACATTTCATACTTCATGCATTATCATCATCGACGATCATGTCGTATCGTGTAGATCAAATCTTTGATCGCAACGATTTACCTTTTCATCCTTCATATATACTTTCCCTCATCATTCTTAATATTGAAATTACCTTAAACATTGTTTACGAGGCATTAGAAACCGTTTTAAACAAGTCCCTATTCAACACAAACAAATTAAAAAAAAAATTGCCAGCATTTGAAGCCCTCGCAGGCCTCAAGGGATTACCCTCCAGGCTGTCGCTGGCCGCGACCGCTGTCGCGTGGCGCGGGGGAGCTGTTTTTCCAGCAGGTTTGTTATAAAAACCTGGATCTGCCCAGCTCTAGATTTTACTCACAATCAAACTTAGAACTTCCATAACTTTCAACCTACAAGTCCGTTTTACGTGATTCTTTTTCCTACGTGTCAGGAATTTAAATGCGGACCTATTTAACATCGTCTTTGCCTTAAAACTCGGTTTATAGGCGAATAGCCTATAATTCTCTTTTTCATCTCTAACTATAAGTATAATCAAAATTTACAACTTACTTACTTGCATAGCGCTTCGGAACGAACACACCTTCATTCGAGCTTTCGGTTTGAGTTCAAGTATTTTAACTTTAATACTCGAATCTCTCAAACCTGAGCTCTGAGACCAACTTGTCAGACCCACTTTTTCAACATTCAAATAGATTAAAAATAACACACTAATTTTTGACAAAATTTTGGCATGACCCGTTCGTAATTTAAGCAATTCCCTGCTTTTGACAATTACCATTCAACTAAAAACTGCAACGCTTTCAAAAGACATATAAATCGTAACCATACAAGATTTCATCAAAGCGTTATGACCAAACTACCAAAATAAAGTTTTAAAATCCTAAATTTACTTATGAAACATCCTAAACATGAGTTTAACATTTACATTAGGAAAGTGTTTCGAACCATTTTCAAAAGACAACTTTACCGGAAGCGTATAAAGGGCGATATGGTGTGTTCGGTCCGAGCTCGCCAACATCAAGCTTGAGATTTACCTATCATTCATAACACCAAACATTTATTAGTTCGACATATATATGTAATAACAAATCTTTTATTTAACTACCATCGACCCGTTAACAAAATTTATCCTTTTGTCAACCACCATATTTCAATCCATCCTTTTCTTTCTAGCATAAATTTCTTTATGCTCTTCTACATTTCTTTCGAAAATGTTCAACATATAGTCTATCCGACCCATTCGTAATGGTTCGATACATACCATTTATTTAACATACTTTCATCATTTTGACCCGTTATCAACAAGTCATTTTCTAACCATTTACCATCCTACTTTCCAAACGATTTATGACCCACTTGAGTGGTCATTACACATTCAATACTATTGGGTTACTTATCCGTTTTCTAACGTACAACATATCACGAATTCTACCATAAACAAACATACATCTCAACACTAAAAATTTAATTAGCAAACCATCCTTCGTAGATCTACATGAAAGGAGAATTAAGTTCATATGAACTTACAGTGATCTTGCGATGCTTGCGTCTTCAAGTGACTTGCGCCTTCTTCTTTCTTCGTGCTTGATGTCAAGAACACTTTAGAGATCAACATTCCTAGTTCATGCATTCAACTAGCCTTCAATTTCCTTCTTAATTTGATGGATTTATGATGTTAGGGTTTTGAGGGGAAGGTCTCCCCTGGTCTCTGCTCACGATCGCACACACACCCACTTGAAACATTGGGCATTTTTTAAGTGTTTTAATTACACATTTTCATTTTTAACCCCTCATCCTTTCATAACATGTCACTTTTCCCCTTTCTACATACTAACCTAGTAAAACTTCATGCATACATAAGAATTTTAGATTTACTAAAATTTTATAAAACTTTAATAATAGTAAAAATCTATGTTTACCGTTTCTTTTGGTTTCTTTTCGCCAAAATATTGCGATTAAAACATTATAGTATGTCATACGAAATTTGGGGTGTTACAATCCCTAAGTGAGACACACCTAAAGTCGAGCCTTCATCTTTTTGACTAAACGGTAGTTCATACCTGAGCTCTCAAGGTCTCGCACTAACCCAGAGAACATATATCAATATAGTATATTCACTTGTAAGACTGAATCTAGGGAATCTTGATACGGGAGTATATTCTGAGGTGAGACACGCGAATAAGTTAAGTCCTTAAAACACTAAATCTCGTATCTCGAATCAGTTGAACTTTGTGTGAAAATTTAAGTGGATCAGTATACTGACAATCTAAGTGAATCATTTAGAACTTAAAGTGTTTATAGCTCAACGGTGCTAGTAATTGTCATAAATTGATATGATCTTCTGACACAACTCAAACAAAAATATTGTCTGTAAAAATTTCTTTACTGCTTTATATTTCAGAAAAAATACAAAAAGATTTTGTTTCTACTTTATTTTCGACAACCAATGTCTGAAAGCTGAGTTTCAAAATCTAAGTATGATGAACGTGTTTCTGAAAATAAACAAGTTCATTAATTTGAAACTTGAATTTTAAATATAAAAATCAAAAACAACTTTTGAAATCTCCAAGGTCATTAATTTGGACTTGGATGATTACTTGATTAAAAGTTTTTGGATGCTTAAACTGTCAAATTATAAAGTCGGTTGATAGGGGGAGTGGAGTCGGGGCAATCCTGGATAAATACATATTGTTACATATGTGTAATAGAGCCAGGTTCTCGATCCAAAAAAATTTTAAGAACCAGGTCATCATTCATGGGAAATGCTAAAAAGCTTTCATTGTCATATATTTGAAGTGCTCCAGCTTATGTTTAAAGCTAGGTTTTTGATCTTAAATTGTCAATATCTTACAAATGGTTGAGATTTTGCAGATGATTTGCCAGACTACGATCCCAATAGCCGAGCTTAAGGGGGAGTCTGAAGACGAGCTCAAAGCAAGGGGAGCTTGTATTCAAAGAGCCAGATAACGATTCTGGTAGAGATTGTTAGAGTTAAGGTGATGATCCTAGCAGCTGAAAGCATGGAAGCTTAAAGCAAGGGGGAGCCTGAAGGAGGAGTAAAACGAAAGGGGGAGTCGCTGAAGTTTAAAACAGATCCACGAAGATTCTTTTAGAGATTGGGGAGTCTATGTTTGTAACAACCCTCGGTAAAACCAACACCCTTATAATATGTCTAACACTATATGATATCTTAGAATGTCCCAATATGTTTTATATTACACCCCGTATGTGAAAACCGAGCCCAAATTATGTTATAGTTTATAAAAATAAAATAAAAATCTGAAATTAGAGCTGAGGCGGGCCGCGTAAGACCTCACCTCAACTTCATGCGGGCCGCGACAGATCATGAAACGCGGAAGCATCCGGTGCTGACACGTGTCAACAGCGTGGCGAGTCTAGTAGCTGACCCAGCTAAGCTATAGTTTGACCATATGTTGACGCGGGCCACGTAAGGCTTAGCCTTACCTTACGCGGGCCGCCTGAGAGTCAATATCAGCAACTATATAAAGGAGGCCTCGGGTTTCAATTTTCGTCGCTCATTCACACTTCTCAATCTCGAATTCTGAAAGTATTAAGCATTATAGTTGGGTACTATACCCCTAATTAGCGAGGTTCTGCTCCGTTCCAGTAGTGTCTCAGTTTTCAGATGTCTTTCCAGAAGAATTACCAGGACTACCTCCAGATAGAGAAGTTGAGTTCAGAATTCATTTAATACCAGGATCAGCACCGATTGCCAAAGCACCTTACCGTTTGGCACCCGCTGAAATGCAAGAATTGAAGAAACAATTAGATGAATTGTTGGAGAAAGGATTTATACAACCAAGTTCGATATTGTTTGTTAAAAAGAAGGACGGATCAATGCGTATGTACATTGACTACCATGAATTAAACAAGGTCACGATTAAGAATCGGTACCCATTACCGAGAATCGATGATTTGTTTGATCAATTGCAAGGAGCTCGATTTTTCTCTGAGATCGATTTAAGGTCAGGATATCATCAATTAAAGGTAGAGGAAGAGGACATTCCTAAAACCGCTTTTAGAACAAGGTATGGCCATTATGAATTTACTGTCATGCCATTTGGTTTAACCAATGCCCCAGCTGCATTTATGGACATGATGAACCGAATATGTAAGCCATATTTGGATAAATTCATAATTGTTTTCATAGATGATATTCTAATTTACTCTAAGAGTAAAGAGGATCATGCTAAGCATTTACACGCACTTTTAAGTTTGTTAAAAAAGGAAAAGCTTTATGCTAAGTTTTCAAAGTGCGAATTTTGGTTAGAACATGTACAATTCCTTGGACACCTAGTCAATCATGAAGGAATTCATGTGGATCCAACCAAGATTGAGGCAATTACTAAATGGAAAACCCCTGAGTCACCAACTGAAGTTAGAAGTTTCTTAGGATTGGCAGGTTATTATAGAAGATTTATTAAAGATTTCTCTAGAATAGCCATTCCCTTAACTAAGTTAACTTGTAAATCTGTTAAGTTTGAATGGGTATTTAAACAAGAAGAAGCATTTAGAATCCTTAAGCAAAGATTAACCCATACACCTATACTAGCATTACCAGAAGGAACTGAAGACTTCGTAGTCTATTGTGATGCTTCTAAATTAGGTTATGGATGTGTGTTGATGCAACGACAAAAGGTTATAGCTTACGCATCTAGACAACTTAAGAATCATGAAGAGAATTATTCAACTCATGATTTAGAATTAGGAGCTATAATTTTTGCTCTTAAGATTTGGAGACATTGCCTTTATGGTAGTAAGTTTACTGTATTCACCGATCATAAGAGTCTAATGTATGTTTTCAAGCAAAAAGAATTGAATATGAGACAAAGACGCTGGATGGAATTTCTTAGTGACTATGATTGTGATATCCAGTATCATGAAGGAAAAGCAAATGTAGTGGCAGATGCTTTAAGCCGCAAGTATCATGAAAAGACAAGAAGGGTACGTTCTCTTAAATTAAATCTGCAAGTAGATTTAAATGAACAAATAAGAGAAGCACAAGAATCAGTAATCAAGGAAGATACTGAAAAATTAAAAGGTATGCTAAAAGAATTAGAACAAGGAACAGATGGAATATGGAGATTCCATGAAAAGAGAACGTGGATACCAAAATTAGGAAACCTACGTCATCATATACTAGAAGAAGCCCATAAATCTAAGTATACAATGCATCCAGGAAGTGATAAAATGTACCAGGATTTAAGGAAAAATTTCTGGTGGATAGGAATGAAAAAGGACATAGCAGTCTATGTTTCTAAATGTTTGACCAGTTCACAAGTTAAAGTTGAACATCAGAAACCCTCAGGTTTGTTACAACAATTAGAAATGCCGGTTTGGAAATGGGAATTAATAACAATGGATTTTGTTACTAAATTACCCAAAACTAGGAAAGGAAATGATACAATCTGGGTAATTGTAGATAGGCTAACCAAGTCAGCTCATTTTCTACCAATGAAGGAAACAATTAGTATGGAACAATTATCTAAATTGTATGTA
This sequence comes from Helianthus tuberosus, assembly GCA_030545235.1. Lineage (NCBI taxonomy): Eukaryota > Viridiplantae > Streptophyta > Magnoliopsida > Asterales > Asteraceae > Helianthus > Helianthus tuberosus. The sequence goes on along the minus strand of CM060371.1, from coordinate 50,174,907 downwards.
AATGAAATTGTTTCTTTACATGGTATTCCTTTATCAATTGTTTCTGATAGAGATAGTCGATTTACCTCTCATTTTTGGTCAAGTTTCCAAAAGGCAATGGGAACTAAGTTAAAACTAAGCACAGCTTATCATCCTCAAACGGACGGACAAAGCGAAAGAACAATCCAAACAATGGAGGACATGCTTAGAGCTTGTGTAATTGATTTCGGAGGTAATTGGGACGATCACTTACCTTTAATAGAATTTTCTTATAATAATAGTTATCACACAAGTATCAATGCTGCACCATTCGAAGCACTTTATGGATGAAAGTGTCAAACCCCAGTCTGTTGGGCAGAAATTGGAGAAAAGCAACTATCTGGACCTGAGATAGTGCAAGAAACAACTGATAAAATTATTCAAGTCAAGGAACGACTGAAAGCAGCACGTGATAGACAGAAAAGTTATGCTAATAATAGGTGAAAACCATTGGAGTTTCAAGTAGGAGATAAAGTATTGTTGAAAGTCTCTCCTTGGAAAGGAGTGGTAAGATTCATCAAACGGGGAAAGCTAAGTCCCAGGTATGTTAGACCTTTTAAGATTATTAGAAGAATAGGACCAGTAGCCTATCAGCTACAACTGCCAGAGGAAATGGCAGGAATACATGATGTGTTTCATGTATCTAATCTTAAAAAGTGTTTAGCTGATGAATCATTGATAGTACCTCTTAAGGATATAGAGGTAAATGAACAACTCAAGTTTGTAGAAAGACCTCTACAAATTGAAGACATGAAAGTCAAGAATCTCAAACACAAGAGACTAATTTTAGTCAAAGTGAAATGGGACTCCAAAAGAGGACCTGAGTACACATGGGAGTTAGAATCAGAAATGCAAAGGAAATATCCGCATTTGTTTCAATAAGATCTCGAGGAATAGCTCTAAAACAAGGTGGGGAGAATGTAACAACCCTCGGTAAAACCAACACCCTTATAATATGTCTAACACTATATGATATCTTAGAATGTCCCAATATGTTTTATATTACACCACGTATGTGAAAACCGAGCCCAAATTATGTTATAGTTTATAAAAATAAAATAAAAATATGAAATTAGAGTTGAGGCGGGCCGCGTAAGACCTCACCTCAACTTCATGCGGGCCGCGACAGATCATGAAACGCGGAAGCATCCGGTGCTGACACGTGTCAACATCGTGGCGAGTCTAGTAGCTGACCCAGCTAAGCTATAGTTTGACCATATGTTGACACGGGCCGCGTAAGGCTTAGCCTTACCTAACTCGGGCCGCCTGAGAGCCAATATCAGCAACTATATAAAGGAGGCCTCGGGTTTTAATTTCTGTCGCTCATTCACACTTCTCAATCTCGAATTCTGAAAGTATTAAGCATTATAGTCGGGTACTATACCCCTAATTAGCGAGGTTCTGCTCCGTTGTAAGTATTATAACCCCAGTTTCATAATAGTTACGCTGCCCGATTGATTTAGGGTTCTGTAACAACTGTCGTGGTTCTGCCCGACGTAGTTGTTGGAATGCCGTCTCGGGGAAGGTATTATTAATATTTTCAAAGGGTTATGATACTAACCAATGTACATTTGTATAAATTATAGATTATATCCAGGAAACCCTTACGAAAAGCCTAAGACAGCAATGTGAGTTATCCTCTTTTTTGTTAATCTTTTTGGTAATATTTTACCAAACCTTAAATGTTTTACTATGAAATTTAGCAGTGATTGAGTCTTTGTAGTTCTTCAATTACTGCCGGTATGTTGGGGTTTTGTATATAAAATTTGTACTACTTGTGAGTAGTAAGTCTGGATGACAATACGTTACCATTGGACAATGAGTTAGCCAATGGGTAATATGACCCACAAGTCAGGATTGATAGTACCAAATGGAGTAATTGTGTAGACATAAACAATGTGATCGCTCTCAATACTGTTCACTGTGACTTTTGATTTAAACTTGATTAAATTGGGGTTCACTCACCAGTATTTCCCACTGACAAATGTTTTTAAAACGCGTTTCAGGTAACCCAATGTGAAAGCCAATTAATAAAAAGCCAGCTGGAGAGCACTGAAAGCTTGGGGATAATGTGGCTATAAAAGTTACCTAATAAACGATGTTTTAAATTCAATAAAATAGGGTGTGTCCCTATAAATGTATTGTAATAAGAAACTTGGGATTTACCCATGTGATTATTAATATTAAACGAGGTGGTTTTTACTCTGATAAATATTTCCTAACTACGGTCCTGATGTAAATTCCACTGCAAGATTAAATAAACCTGATACCACCGAAACTCTGTGATCGCGTCCGCCCGTTCCCGGGATGTAGGGATCGGGGGTTGCGACAGTGTTGCTGATAATGTCAACATTATTAAAAGACTCAGTGAGAAACAAAAAGCTATGAGATTGACTGCAGCAATATCCAAGGGGGAGTCTATGAGTGCATATGTTTATCGCTTGCGTCAATCACGTAACGTAGCTGAAACGAATGATACAAGACAAGTCCTAAATTGAAGAGAGCAAGTTATGAAGCTTTAGTAGCTTCGTATGAAGCCACTAGCTTTGTACGAAGGCATCCATACAAGCCTTCGTACGAATGCACACTTCTATAAATAGGAGTCTCATTTGTAACTTTTGAGCAACTTTGAGGCGAAGCTCTGCTCGTTTGTTTTCACGTTATTGTATTGTCATATCTGCAATAGAAAACATTGATAATTACTTGTTAGACTAAATTGTTTAGATAGATAAGATTATTATTATTGAGGGTACTAAACTGTAATTAGTTTATCTATATATAGGGCCTTGTATTCTCTATTCATAATCAATAAAAACCAATTACAATTACAACCAAATATACGCTTTGATTTGGCATCAGAGCCAATCCATCCTAATCCTAATATACAAACCCTAGCTGCCGTCACTGTTCACGTTTACTGTTCACGTTTACTGTTCACGTTTTTTTTTTCTCCGGCTGCAGCTTTTTTGATCAATCAACCCTAACCGATTCCTATGGCTGCCATTACACTCTTTACAAATCAAGAAAAGGCTACCCACAACTCTCACAAATTCAGTTTCACTCTAAAACCTACAAACTATGGCTACTGGAAACAAATAGTCGAACCCTTTCTTGCCTCGCATAACCTTTTCGGTTATGTGGATGGTACCATCCCATGCCCGTCACAGAATGTAAAAACTGGAACTACCACTACTGTCAACCCTAGCTATGCTCCATGGATTGCTAATGATGCCCATGTACGTATGCTTATTGTCAACACAGTCTCTGAAGAATCTTTTCAGCATGTTCAAGGTCAAACTTCTCGTGAGGTATGGTTATCACTAGAACGCGCTTATGCACCTGTTTCTTCCTCTCATGAATTTACCCTCAAAAGTCAGTTACTGAGAATCACCATGAAAGGTGATGAAAAACCAGCCAACTACTTGGCACGGGCCCAAGAGTATGCTACTGCTCTAGCCAACATAGGTGAACCAATGAAGGATAAAGACCTAGTCATGTTAACTGTTACAGGGCTCCGTGAAGAATACAATGGCCTCAAGGCTAACTTATTGGCTCGTTCCCCTCCTGTTACCTTTAACGAGCTCCATGGGTTACTAAGTGACCATGATTTTATGATCACAAAGATCTTGGCTGCAAATCAGCAGGTCCCACATGCTCTTTTTGCGGCTGCCACACCAGCACAACAGCCCCTTACGGCTGCTGTCAAACCCACTCAGCAGCCCAATATTGATACCATACAGCAGCAACTTCATACCCTTCAACTCATGGCCTCTCAGTTGGGTTATCAGCTCAATCCTGCACCTTTATTACAACCACAGGCTTACTTTGGGTCTCGGTCATTTAACAACCGTGGCAACCGTGGCTCTCGCGGTCCTTCGCGTGGTAACTCTCGTGCTAACCCAAATAACCGCAATCGGGATACTAGTGGCACACGTCAATTTTCTTGGGCTTCAACCCAAAACACTGTTTATGGCCACTGTAACCGTTGTGGCATTGTTCATCTCCCGTCTCAGTGCCCTAATCAGCCCAATCAGTCACGTGCAGCGCCACAGGCAAATTATGCTACTTCCTCAGATGTTGGCTCACAATCAGGACTTACTTGGAAGCCCGATACTGGAGCTAATGGACATGCTACCCCAGACTTATCTGGCATTGACAACCCTAAAGCCTACTTTGGTAATGATTCTTTACTTATTGGTGACGGTAACCCACTACCCATTTTTCACATTGGATCCTCAACCATTTACTCACCTAACAAAACCTTTAAATTATCTGATATACTTCATGTTCCTGAACTAAAACAAAATCTTTTGTCTGTTCAAAAATTTTGTGTTGATAATGATGTTTTCTTTGAATTTCACTCATCTTATTTTGTTGTGAAGGACGAGTCTACACGCACTACCCTCCTAACGGGTCCCAGTGAACAGGGCTTATACTCCATTCGTCTGCCACAGCTCAAGTCTATTCCCAAGGTGGCATTCACTGCTGTCAAAGCATCTTCCACCACTTGGCATCAACGCTTAGGACATCCTCATGCTCAAGTTTTTCGTTCCATTGTTTCACGTTTTTCTTTACCCATTTCGGACAAGTTTTCTAATAATTTATGTAATTCGTGTCAATTAGGCAAGTCTTCCAAATTATCTTTGTCAGATTCAACTTTTCGGAGTACCAATTTTTTAGACCTTGTTTATTGTGATGTTTGGGGGCCTTCGCCCGATTTATCATTTGATGGTTGTCGTTACTTTTTATTATGTGTAGATCATCATTCTAGATATATGTGGTTTTATCCATTAGTTCAAAAATCAGATGTCTACAACGTGCTAACAAACTTTATTAAATTGGCAGAACGACAATTTAACACCAAACTAAAAAGTATACAATCTGATTGGGGAGGGGAGTTTCGTCCTCTTACGACCTTTTGCACTAGTCTTGGTATCATTCATCGACGCTCTTGCCCTCACACAAGTGAGCAAAATGGGATTGTCGAGCGCCGTCATCGCCATGTTGTGGAAACTGGACTTACTCTTCTTGCACATTCCAGTCTTCCCCAACGTTTCTGGCAATTTGCCTTTGAAACAGCCGTTTACTTAATTAACCGTCTTCCCTCTCGTGTCTCCTCCAACAAATCTCCGTATGAACATGTTTTTAAACGGAAACCTGATTACTCCTTTCTTCGTGTTTTCGGATGCCAATGTTTTCCTTATCTTCGTCCGTACAATCGTCATAAGATTGAATTTCGATCCACCCCGTGTGTCTTTCTTGGCTACAGCCCTGTTCACCATGGCTACCGATGCTTTGACCCATCCACCGAACGACTCTACATTGCCCGACATGTTCGCTTCAATGAACACATCTTTCCATACCATACACACATACCTACCCAATCCTCACCACAGCCCGAACCATCGTATGTATCCATCTTTCCTGAACCACCACCCGGTTTTCCAACCGAACCCATCCCACCCCCACCACCCTCCACGGATCCTCTACCAACCGCCACCATCTCACCTGAAACTGTAACCACTTCACCACCCACTAACTCGTCTCCCGGACCCTCAACCGAACCCACCATGCACACGGCCCAATCAATCCCAACCCCTAGACCACGGCCTCCCAACCTACGTCCCCATCCCAAGCCACCCACTCGCTATGATCCCGCTGCCTACACTGCCACCACCACCCCCACCTTACCCATTGAGCCCACCTCTTTTACCGTTGCTAATAAGTCTATAGAATGGCGCCAAGCCATGGCTGACGAGTTGGATGCGCTACATAGGAATGGGACATGGACATTAGTTCCCCCTGCCCCTCATACTAATGTTGCTGATTGTAAATGGGTTTACAGGTTGAAAACGGATCAAAATGGAAAGATTAGCAGGTACAAGGCACGACTTGTGGCAAAAGGATTTCACCAGCAACATGGGGTCGATTATCATGAGACTTTCAGCCCAGTAATCAAACCTGCTACTATTAGGACTATCTTATCACTTGCTGTTACAAATAAGTGGTCTCTCAGACAGTTAGATGTCCAAAACGCCTTTCTGCATGGTGATCTTCAAGAGACAGTTTATATGCGACAACCTCCTGGCTTCGTTGATCAAACCAGGCCAGATCATGTGTGCTTATTACACAAGTCCTTATATGGGCTCAAGCAAGCCCCTCGTGCCTGGTTTACAAAACTGTCAATGGCTCTTCTTCAGTTGGGCTTTCACGGGTCCAAAACTGACCCGTCCCTATTCATTCTCAATTCAAGTGGCACGCTTGTCTATCTTCTTGTGTATGTAGACGACATTATCATTACAGGTAATCACTCTAGGGCTGTTAATGATGTTATTAAAGATCTCAGCTCTATGTTTGCACTCAAAGATTTGGGTCAGTTACATTATTTCTTGGGCATTGAAGTGGTGCATCATGGTTCTGATCTGGTTCTGTCTCAACGCAAATATATTCTTGATATTCTTCACCGCGCAGGTCTTGCAGACTGCAAATCCGTATCATCCCCTATGAGTACCTCTCATGTCTTCTTACCTGATGATACTCCTTTACTTGATGATCCTTCCAGATACAGGCAGACGGTAGGTGCTCTTCAATATGCAACCTTAACTCGCCCGGACATTGCCTTTGCAGTTAATAAGGTGTGCCAATTTATGCATGCCCCTACTGAGAATCATTGGGCTGGTGTGAAGCGCATATTGCGTTATCTGAAGGGCACGACTCATTTTGGCCTACTATTTCGTCACAACACAGGGTCCAGGCTACAAGCCTTTTCTGACTCCCATTGGGCTACTAATCTTCGGGCATTCTCGGATTCTGACTGGGCTGGTTGCCCTTTTGATCGTCGATCCACGGGGGGATATGCTATCTATCTGGGTTCCAACCTTATTTCTTGGTCTGCTCGCAAACAACGAACTGTCTCTCGATCTTCAACAGAGTCCGAATATAAGGCTATTGCTGATACTGTAGCAGAACTGATCTGGTTAAAATCTCTACTTCATGAACTCGGTCTGGTTAGCAAGGCACCAACGCTTTGGTGTGATAATCTTGGTGCAACCTATCTCTCTGCCAATCCAGTGTTTCATGCCCGCACAAAGCATGTTGAAGTAGATTACCACTTTGTTCGTGAACAAGTTATTCAAGAAAAGCTGAATGTCAAGTTCATCTCAACTGATGATCAAATTGCTGATGTGTTTACAAAGCCCTTATCTTCACAAAGATTTGAGTTTTTACGGTCCAAGTTGCAGGTCGTTCCCCGCCCTCAACTTGCGGGGGAATGTTAGACTAAATTGTTTAGATAGATAAGATTATTATTATTGAGGGTACTAAACTGTAATTAGTTTATCTATATATAGGGCCTTGTATTCTCTATTCATAATCAATAAAAACCAATTACAATTACAACCAAATATACGCTTTGATTTTACTTCTTCGTGTTCATTCCACATAAATGATTGGATTCCGCACATTTCACGTGTCGGTATGCATTCAACGGTCAAGGAATTCGTCCAGATCCTGAATTCACAAGTGGATAGATAGGCATCCGGGTTGTGTCAATGGTTTGAGCCAATACAAAATGGATAAAGTGGTTTCTTCTTTGCATATTTGGACTTTGAAATGGGTTTGTGTTACTTAAAAGGACTTCTTGTCAGATCTTTATGCAATTCATTCACTTGTATGTCTTCTTGTTCAAGTCTTGTCTGATATGTTCTTCTGTCTATAGTGTACAATCTGTGGACATATTGAAATGGACCTGGGTGGGGCTGGGTTGTCCCACAAACCTAGGTAGTTAAAGGCGCAATGGGTGAACCTGTCACCTAGGCACAAGGTGCTTAAAAGGGAACACCGAAACAAGCAAGGTGCAAGTGCGGTTCAGGCCGTTTTTAGCTGGTTCAGACTGTTTGAAACTACTTTAGCTAGTTCAGACCGGTTATTTTCTTGTTTCGTGCGCTTTGCTTAGCTTAAGGCGGCTTTGCTGCGCACTACATAGCCGCAAACACTTTTTTTATCAACTTTTGAATATTTGTACAAGTTAAAAACTGCAGTACTTATCATTACCAACAGGATATTATTCCAATAGTTATCTAAATGTTTGTATAAAACGAGTTGAGGTTGTATGCATAAATAGACTCCATATGCATAATTAGCTAAATCTTTTTTTTTAATGTGATCTGTTTGAGATGATACACAGCCTGAACTGACCCATATACATGTATAGAAATTGCCACCTTCAGTATTATTATTGTAAATTTGTTTAAATCAGTTCATATATACATCATACATGATCATCATAAACAAGATTTTAGACGGCGCTACAGCATCAGAAAACTGCTATATTCTTCCTGCAAGTAATTGGCAAGAGTTTACCGATCTTTAGGAAATTTATTTACATAGTAGCATGTGAAATGTAACAAAAACTGTAAAACGAAACGCGTCATATTTTCCCTGATCATAATAGAAGGCTTGGAAAATTGCCAAAAAAGAACCAGCTGGTTCAGCAAACAGATGCAGTCAGTGCTTATAATCTTGTGGGATCATAAACGCGAAGTTATCATCCGTCTTGTAGAATATCCCCGGGTACTCTTCATCATTAACCATCAGTTGTTGACTTTTCTTGTCTTCCACAGCATCTTGTTCTTCAGTGTCATTCAAGTTTTTCTGAACAAGATCTCGAAAGATCGATGACTGAAATAGCAGCCCGAGTGCAGTTGGAGATGACTTTTTACTTGGACTAAACGGAAAGTTGATTTCGGAAGGCATTTCTTGTTTATGGGGTAAGTTTGTTTTTTCAGTGATTGTGTTATTATAGTCGAAAAACAGTGGTTGTGACTCGTCCATCATACTGAAATTGTTAAATGGCAAAACCGTTAATTCTGAGTGTGTTTTTGGCTCTTCGGGTGGTTGTGTTCCTGGCTTCAGCCATCTGATGTAAGTACTTAAGTCAAAGTTGGTCACTGCATTCACGCCGCGGTACTCGATTGCTGCTATGTCATACGCACGAGCAGCCTCTTCTTGGGTGCCTGTAAGATGATATTTGGTAAGTGAACTTATTGATATTTTACTGTCGTTAGTTAATTAACACTTTGATGCCCCGCTTGTGGTGTGCGCATATAATGTATATATATGTGTGTGGTCGCTTGGGGGCAAAAGTGAAATTGCACTAATTTTAACGTTATTTTACTAATTTCGTGAAAATAATGTTAAAAGCGGTGGAAGGTTAATCATGCATCATGTGGTGGTGTTGATAGCCGAAAGACAAAAGGGTACATGCACTAATCGGCCTTTGTCCCGATTGCTGAGTGTTATGTGCCTTAGGTCCAAGGCTTTATGCAAAACTACTATTGAGCTGAGAATCTCACTGGAAGCAGCCTCTCTATTCCTACGGGGTAGAGGTAAGGTTGTCTACATCTTACCCTCCTCAGACCCTACCTTAGCTTTGCTATTGGTGGATTTACCAAGTATGGTAAAGATGAGTTAATTAGCACTTTGTTTTAAAACATGCGCATGAGGCATGGGGCGAGCTGGAAAGCTTGCCAGGGGCTTGAGGTGGCACCTCATGTACTTCTGGGTCATTATTGGTCAAAATTAGCGTATGTAGGAGGCTGATATGTAAAAAGCATGGATGTAGTAATCGCTAGTCGGGATTTTTACAACCATGGTAAAAAGAACCAAAGGGATGAAGAAATTATGAAAGATTAACTTGATAGAAAGGTTGATGTGTAAAACTGATGAGAGAGATCCAACTTCTGGTTGTAAATAAATCTTATTTGGTTATACATAGGGAAAACGCCTAACGTATGTGATGTGTGCACCTCGCGCTTCTTTAAACAAAAAAATATCATCCTTTATGAAGTTAACTTACTATAAGTTCCAAGGTAAAGATATTTGTTTCCAAAAACTCTTCCGATCCGGGCTTCCCATCTTCCGTTATGATGATGCCTAGCGACTCCCCGATACTTCGATACTCCTCTTGAAAATCCACTGCTTCTCCTGAAAAAACCGAACGTATTATAAAAATGAAACTCTATTTAACAAGAATACTTTCTTACAATCCAATTGTTTTTTTTTTTAAATTTACCTCCTTAGGGAAGCTAGATATTCTTCCTTTGTTACAGTCTGCATTATTTTGATCTCTTTCTCATAATCCGAGACCTTCACATAAGTTAACCGGTCGATTAGCAGTTAGATCTTTCGAGCTACTGTGTTTATAAAAATTAAGTTATGTACCGGGAAATTAGTGAAAGTTGATGATCCCCAATACTTAAGAGCAGCTAGATCATATGCCCTGGCTGCTGATTCTTCTTCATCATAAGCTCCTGAGTCATGATCAAATAAAAAGTGTCATAACTTTATAATCTAAAAGATTAAAAAATTAAAAAAAAAACAAAAAAAAATAAAAAAAACCACTAACTAGTTTTGATTAACAGTAAATATCATTTTAGACTAGTTTAATAATTCACATAATCATTTGTAGAAAGAAGAACTCACCAAGATAAACTGTTCATCCAGAACACATCATCCACAAAGCAAATCATAGCACAAAAAGAAACAAAATTAGTTCAAGATTTCTTTATCTTAAAAGAAATACAAAATAACTAATACTAATAATAATAATAATAATAATAATAATAATAATAATAATAATAATAATAATAAAATGATTACCTTGTTTTCCTTTCTTTTTCTGTGTAACATTCCAAGAAAGTTTATCCCACAAATGTGCTTCATATCTGCCTGTCCATCTATGCTTGCTCACACCGCGAAACTTAGAACTTCTTTTCACCGTGGTTGGTGAAGCTTGACCCGACTGTTGACTCGGGGTCAACTGCTGACTTTTGCAGTCAAGCGTAACCTCTCTTCGTCTCTTAGCTCGCCTTGGTTCCATACCTTCATTTTCAACCATATTGATACGTCTACGCAGAGAACTTTCTTCAGTCTTTACCGCAATTAACGCCATTATGCTTTCTTATTGTTACACTTCTTGTAGTGTTTAGTTTTTGTTGATCTTTCACTAATGCATGCTGCTACATGTCCTTATATATATACACATAAAAAACATACACGCGTGTGTTATGTATTAGTCTAACGACGATAACTCCAATGATTTGACAGCTTTAGACACACTTCAGTTGTCAATACTATGTTTTGGTCATGAAACCGGAATCATCCTTCATCGTATTCTACGCTCCAACCAATCTGGCTCTTGCAGAGGGTAATATGGTCATTTTTCTTGCGTTACATATGTACAAGATTTTTGGAAGTTTATTCTTTTTGGTCTAAGAGTCAAGAGCAACAATATAGTTTATAAGATCAATGATTGGTTCAAAATCCAAATTGCAACACCTATAGGAAGCATCAGATTCCATTGAATTCTCCGTCTAATTGATTACAAGTTTTTCAGCATTTTATGTAAGAGTTCATTTGTTTGTTTGGGTCGATTTAAACTATGGGATTAACATGTTACATATTATTTTATGTTTTAATTTAATATAAAGTTTTTAACAAAGACTACAAAGACTCTTGACTCCAACCTAATAATGCTCCTACTTGGATGTATTACTTGAGGAAGGGGGGATATGAAATGGGCCTTTTTTTGCTGATTTATTACGCGAGTTGCGAAAAGGGTTATAACGAATCGAGTTAAAATAGGTAAATCTTAATGCGTCAAGACGGGTCATGATGGATTGTGTTGTGTTGGCCTGTCCAGATGTATTCCCTACTTTTTACTTGTTGAAACATCATCATCATCATACCCAGTAAATCCCACAAATAGCAAAGCTAAGGTAGGGTCTGAGGAGGGTAAATGTAGACAGCCTTACCTCTACCCTGTAGGAATTGAGAGACTGCTTCCAGTGAGACCCGGCTCGATTGTAGTTTTGTATCAAGCCTTGGACCTAAGGCACATAACACTCAAACCAACGAGCTGTGTATATCGTAATGTGTTTAATTGACAGGGTTGTAAACGAGCCGAGCTGGCAAACAACTCGTGGAGCTACTCAAGATCAGGCTTCTGAGAACTTGAACTGGGTTGAGTTTATATGAGGTTAAGCCTAAGCTTGAGCGTATATAAATTAGAGCTCGTTTAACAAACTAGATTGAACTTGAATTTTATATACCGAGTTTGACTATGCTTACTAACCTAAACAAACCTATTATTTATATAAATTAAATAGTTTTTATTTTATAGATTAATATGTTTAAATATTAAGTTAGGATAATTTAACTTAAATATTGCTTTATACTTAACTGTTTGAATAAAATACTTAAAAGTAAATGAATTGAGTTTGAGCTGAACTAAAGTTGAAAAATTGTTGATGAGTCAAGTTTGATATTAAACAAGCTCGAGCTCTCTTAAATTAAACAAGCTGAGTTGATATTAAACAAGCTCGAGTTTGATATTAGACGAGGTTGAGATAGATCGGTCACACCCCTGTTAATTGCCATTTAATAAAACACACCATGTAATGGCGAAGAGATCCTTTAAGGGGCAATTCGATGGGGACGTGGTGAAGCGGGTTTCAACATTCAATGACAAAAATATACACGAATTAGAAAGAAAAAAAAAGGAATTTTGTATTCGTTTAGTTGTTTTGTTCATTTCTTGTTTTGTCCTATAATATGGCATTATGGCGTTAAAATGACAACCGAGGTTAGGTAAATGAATAAAAAAATTTCACGAACTGTTCATGGACAGAGTCTTGTTCGTGTTTTTTGTTAAGGAAATAATGTGTTCACAAATTGTTCATTAACACTTATCAAAAAGATTTTTTGTTTGTGTTCTTTTATTAAGTAAATAAATGTGTTCGTGTTCATTTGTTTGTTAATTTTAGATACCCATAAATCCAAGACTGGAATGAGACTTTGTTTTTTGATGCAAGTGATTAGAAAAAAAATGTACATTATAATGTGTCCATCCATATAGTAGCAACTTGCATTTATTTTACTACCTAAACTAAGTGTCTAACTTTATGATTAATAATATAAAATCAAATCTTCTGTAAACTCAATGAAGCTACATGCCTTCCAAATTATACTTTATCTTCACCTCACAAAACAATCCTGGCACGTGAATTCTATATACTCGTCATTTAAAAAATACGATGTTTTAAAAAATTCCGAGTATCCCGTTGTGACGTGTTTATTTTTAGGGTAAAATACATTTTTCGTCTTTTATATTTGTATCAATTGCAATGGATGTACTTTAACTTCAATAATTACAATCAAACTCCTTTATTTGTAAAACTCATTACACCTTAGGTCCTTACTAACCCAGTTAAATTTATCAGTTAAGTCTGGTCATATGCAACGGTTATTTCATTCATTTTATGCAACCCTTTTGTCTAAAGACACATTTATAAATAAAACCCAATTGTTCTTCTCCACTTGCCACCACCACCACCATCGTCACCTCTCTTCCTCCCTTTTTGTATCTCACCAACCTAATGTGACTTGCAGGCAGTGGTGTAACCGCTCCGGCAGATCCAGATCTCGGACCTACAACCACACTAGCTCCAACAAATCATCAAATCAAATTATCAAACCACAATTTGAATCAGATCAAGATCAAATACTGGCATCTTATATATCATAAATTTACTCTAAGATTGAACTATATTCACATCAGGCTTACAATAAACAAATCGCTCTACAATTTAATTCAGGTCAGAAACTTGAATAACAAAAATCATAAGTTTACTTTATGACTTAACTACAATCACAAGCTTTTTATAAACATCAATAACAAAAATCATAAGTTAATCATCGGTGTTGGATCTTCACACGATTTTTATAAACACCAGCAACGAGAACGAAGAATTAATGGTCCATGACAGAGCCGGCGAGTTCACGAGTTTGTCCAGTTTTTAATTCCAAAAACTTGTTTCAACAGTTAATTCACGCTACCCCTTAAGTAAGCTACTAAACTGGTTTTACAATACCGAATACTATGCGACTGTACGTTTCCGTAGAGTGCCCCATTTGTCAATGTTCTATCATCATTGACGGTTTGCCAGAGTCTATTAGTTCACTCCCGATCCCATACGCGGGCACGGTGTGAGGCTGGTGAGACCTAAATAGCGCTATCAACTAATAACCCGTTCGCCTGGCCCCGGCGACTAATCGGTATTAAGTAGTAGGGACTTGAGTGATAGAGTTTCGTTTAGTATTGCTTGTTGCATCCAATATAAATAGTAATTAACTAAAGGTCCCGCATAAGGGGAGAAAAGTAGGTTTGTATCCCTTACAAAGGGATAGCGTTGTTTAAGTTCCGTTTCCCAACCACCGGGAACGCATGCTTTAAAAGTTGTGAACTCACCTTTGGTTGCTCGGAAGATTAGTTTACTTAGTCAAGCACGCTGGTCACCACGTCCTAACATGGTTACCAGTATGAGTCAGGCTCGGGTACAAACAAGTCACGTATCACGTATGTCTTACACGTATCTAACACATAGCATCCAGATTATACTAGCACTCATGAGCAGTACAGTTAACACACAACATCCAAATCACAAAGGGTTATTGGGCCTGTCCTATCATATTAACAGTTAACAGCAACATGTATCACAGAGTCCATGTTAAACATGCAGCCCAAACATGACAAACACGTTGTGGCCCAATAACTATGGTAGGCAGCCCAGTCGAGACCAGGTGGTCTCGACTCGAGAGCACGAAGTCTCGAGTCGCAACCAGCGGGTCTCGAATAGTGAATGTCCAACTCGAAATCATGCGGGTCTCGAGTCCCATCTCGAGTGTAGATCAGGGGGTCTCGACTCGAGATCGTACCAGTCTCGAGTCCCGGAAGTGTGGCTGTTGGTCTCGAGTTATTGATGTCTGCTGCCTGGTCTCTAGTGACCATTTAGATGGTCTCGAGTCGAAACCGGGGGTCTCGACTTGTTGTCTGATGAGGAGATCCTTCTAGAACCTCTGATGTACTATCCAATAGAATTGCAATATCATGATTTCATGTACTAGCCAATCAAAATGCACAAACATGTTCCCTTGTCTAATTCCTAATCAAAACGGATCAAACACCACAATTTTCAAATATTCAAAACTCATTCAACACATATTCATCATATGTTCATACGGTTCATCCTTAGGGTTTCATCTTGTACACTTGATTATTCAAAATAAGCATACATCATCTACTAAAATCCATTCATAGATCGGTTTATTTCATCATTCAAACACATGTAACCATTTCATTATCCACACTTAATCCTCATATAGACAATGTTATCAAACAAGTGTTTAACCCTAATCATGTGAGATCCTAGTTATCTTTTTGACATTTTTACTCTACACACATATGAAAAACAGCTCATATTAACATTCAAATGTGCACACTATTCTTGTTCAGACATGTTTATCATCATCAAAGAAACATCTCATCATTTAGTCATTTTCAACCACTAAATCATACAAAGAGACATTTAAACTAAGCATGCATCTCATGTATAAATCACGCATCACAATATCTAGTAATGTGAAACACTAACCGGATGATGTTCGGGTGTGAGAGTGGTGTGGAATCAGCCGAAAGGGGGACCTCCTAGTTTAGAATACGAGCTAGAACAACAGCTTGAGTTGCTACTATTGATCCGAGACAAGAGGAGAGGAGAGGGTGATGTTGCTAGGGTTTTGTTGAGAGGATGAAGGAGAGTGTGTGAGAGTGAGTGTGAGGGAATGTTTGGGGATTTGGGGTGATGATTGAGTGTCCAAAATAGGAAGGTGTTGGCTAATGAGGGGGCTTTATACTCGTTCCAAGTCGATGCACCCTAATGGGTTTCCGAGTGGGCTCAAGGAGGTGCGGCCCAACTGTTGTGGGTCACTCGAGACCGAGTGGTCTCGAGTCGGGTCCTTGTGGTTTCGGTTCCTAATAAAAAACACATTCCTAATTATATATACTAGGTGTACACCCGTGTGAACACACGGGTTTGTTTTAATAACGATCGGAAGCAAATACTAAAAAACGTATTATAATATATTATTTAAATTCTTTATGTTTAGTTACATATCTTTATAAAACAATGTTAAAGAAAATTTGTTTTAGTGTACATGTTTGATATAGAAATAAGGTAAGTAATTGATAATATTTTGTCGAAAATGAAAGCATGACCTAATTTTATGTTGTCTAATAACTTCTTATATATGATGTAAAAATTTTTTGACACTTTGATAGTGTAAAATTCAGTAAAGGTCCATTGTTTTTGTATAATTCAATAATACTCAAAACAGATTATAATATATGATTTAAATTCTTTGCATTTAGTTACATATTTTTATAAAACAATGTTAATGAAATTATGTGTTAGTGTACATGGTTCATATATAAATAATCTAAGTACTTGGTAATATGTTGTGAAATGTCTTTTATACCCTCAAATCTTAATGATAAACATATATGTATGATTAGAACATTCACACTTCTCAATAAAATCATTTTCATCTTCTCTCAAGTGCCAAAACACGGATCTTCATCTTCATCGGATCATCTTCATCGGATCATCTTCATCTTCATCGAAATCATCTTCATCGGAATCATCTTCCTCTTCTGTAATCTCCACCGATCATCAGCTTCATCTTCATCTTCATCATCTTCATCTTCTATAACAATCGAAGGTAATATCACATACCTAAAACATGATCGACACTCTGTTTTTGATATGCTAGAATGTAACAGGTTTTGTGTGAAAATATTGTTTGATTCTTATGGGTTTTTATCTCGGGTATCAAAACAGAGATTTGGGTTTTGGTTATTATGAAGGTTTGTTTCAGGTTTTATATGAAAGTAATGTTTGATTCTTGTGGGTTTTTGTCTCGGGTAGCAAAACAGAGTTTTTGTTTGATTATTATGGGTTTTTGTCTCGGGTAGCAAAACAGAGGTTTTGTTTGATTATTGTGGGTTTTCGGTTCCTCATATGAGATCAACTGTGTTTTGGTTTTGATTCTTGTGGGTTTTTGTCTCGGGTATCAACTGAGTATATTGTTCAAAATGTATCATTGATTTCTATAGTTTCAGATCTCATGTGATCATTTGGTTGATTCTTGTGTGTTTTTCTCTAAAACAATTACAGTACAGATCTAGATTGTTTATTGAAACTATGATACTTGTGGGTTTTAGTTCCTGAATCAAATACGAAGAAACAAATGATGGAAATTGATAAAGCGCATCAGTGTGTAGTTATTTGAACACATCAATATTGATACTTGAAATGTGAAAATTGAGTTTTGGTTATTTGAGAATTGTTTAAAAAGATGAACTAAATCAGAATTAAATTTTATACAAATGAACTGATCGGATCAGTTTCGGGTTGATGTGTTCGTCATATTGATTTTTGGTTTGATTCGATGATATGGGTTCCTCATATTGGTCATTTGAATGTGTTTATATTGGTCATTTGAGAATTGTTTAAGAAGATGAACTAAATCAGAATTAAATTTTATACAAATGAACTGATCGGATCAGTTTTGGATTGATGTGTTCCTCATACAACAGTTTGTGGTTTGATTCGATGATATGGGTTCCTGATATTGGTCATTTGAATGTGTTTTATTGTACAGAATGGCTGCGGATGTAAAGATACGCAAAAAACCAAACACGAAGGCGAGAACACTTGACAACCTCCTATAAGATGGTGCGGTGCACATAAGGAAGTAATTGATCAGAACGATCAATTGTATATGAATGAATATAACCCCAGTGGCAGATATGTAATTAGCGAGCTCTGGAATTTCAAGGGAAATCGAAGAGCTACACTGGGGTTATATTCATTCATATGAATGAATATAACCCAAGTGGCAGATATGTAATTACCTACACTGGGATTATATTCATTCATATCTGCTACATTCCGAAGTGCACCCATCAGCAAGGATCCACAATTGCTTGTGGTGATACGACATTTTGTCTCTGTATTGTATGTTACGGTCTTTTGTTATCGAGTCTGTAAGTCCTGTCAAGTCTACGAAGTTGGTATGACGTGTTTTCTCTGTATTGTATGTATTAAAACTTTACATTTAATATACAATTTAGGCTTTAATAATTTGTTATATATACTATACACATAATTATTAGATTGCATTTATTTAAAAAAGATTTGATTATTAGATTGCATTTATTAGATTTAATATACAATTTAGGCTTTAATTTTTCTCAAAAAATTATTAGTTCAGGTTTGATATAGAAATAATCAAAGTAATTGATAATATGTTGTCTACAAATCCGATTATTAATCATTTCTAAATGTTTTCTAACCATTTGTATCTAAAAATCACATTATTAATCATTTCTTCATGTTTTCTAACCATTTGTGTCTAAATAACCCGAACAACATGCCATATACTTGTATATAGACACGTATGCAAAGGCAATGTCATTTTATTGCCTACTATGCCGTCGATCGCCTAAAACCACTTGGAATGCCCTGCCAAAGTATAGATACCATGATTGCAAAGGCAAAGCTGATTTTAAGGAACCTTTGCTTTAGTTCATGCATCATCTTTTATCTTTTACGTTTTTAAGGTGTGGAATGCCCTGCCAAAGTATAGATACCATGATTACCTTTGATTTTAAGGAACCTTTGCTGATTTTAAGAAACCACTGGCATTCTAAGTAAAGCAAAACAATTACTTTTCTTTAACTGAGTTTCTATTTTTTTTCATGTCTAACTGGGATATAAGGTGTGGCCATAAGTATCAGTATCACTAATAAGAAGAAAATAACCAAAATTCTGATAAAGTATCAAATTTCAAAATTTGACAAATCAAAACAAACTCTTAAATAATAAGTCAAGAAGTCGAACACATACAAAAGAGAATATTGATCATGGTGTTTTGACCACTGTTTACACCATCAAAACAAACTCTTAAATAATAAGTCAATGGTACTCGTTACCCCTACTATACAATGTTATTTGACCACTGTTTACACCATCGAGGCACCACCCACGCAGCCACAAACAACCCAAATCGCTGCTGCCCCAACACAAGGATTTGCTCAAGGAACCGTAGGACGCATGACAATGTGGTCTGGTTCGCTGCACTTTTATAACAAAGTCCTTATGTTAGTTTTTCAATTATAATTAAATCTCCTTTTACTACACCATTACCTATAGAGTAAACTCAATAGGAAGTATCTAATCGTTAATACGAACTCAAGTTATCAGAGACTATCATAAATAAGCCTTGTGTAAATTTACCTGTTTAAATACGTTGATTTTTTTTTGTCCAAATAAGCACCAAGCAATATCAAATCCATTCCACAATGACCATTTTTATGCACTTGCTTTTTAAGCCCAGTTGAATGTAAAAAGACATCTGCATCAACATCATCAAATAAAGTCTAAGTTTTTAGCACATGAATGAATAAAATTTCGTTCAAAAAGTTCAAAATAATACACTTTACACTCCAATCAATTCTTAATGTTAAACTATGTTTATAATAATAATAAACTTTGTTAAAGCTATATATGGGGTATGTCACTCAAAATTCAATAATCTCAGCATGTACCCTATGATAGAGATTCATTATCTCTATAACTTATCAGTTTATATTCTACAAACTGTTAGCGACCAATTGGGATGAATTTCATTTTAGAATGAACATAACTAAAAGGTTTAACTTTATCACAATTATAATTAGTTCATGATTAATAACAGTTTTAAAATCTAACCATTACCTTGAACCTAATGACTTTCATGCCAAGATCCAGGGATGTTTGGGATACTTAGCAGCAACCTTTCGTACAATATCGTAGGAAAACTCAAACAGTGTTTCTGGCTTTGGTGCAGCCTTTCTTGCATTGTCAATGTCTGCAAAAAACCTAAATCAGAAAGATTGGAAATAAAATTTGAAATCGGTAAATATAATAAACCTGCCACTTACGTAGATTCAGACCATCCTCATTCATAATGCTTTTTCCTAATGTTTTCTTTGCTTTTTAGGGGGAAGATGGGTGCTTCTCTCCATAGGGCATACAAAGCACAGATTGTTGGCGGAAGCCCGCCACATTTAACATATAAAGTTTTTTTATATGTTAAATATGGCGGCCTGCCGCCAATAACCTGTGTTTTGTATGCCCTAGGAGAGAAGCACCTATGTTCCCCTTAAAAAGCAAAGAAAACATTTCATGGCTGATTTGATGTTTTTCGTTGCTGAAAGATCATTAGTCATGACTGTGTGATCATGCTTTACCTGAGAACAAATGCACCAAGTTAACCTCAAAGTTTTTCAACTTGATCAAATGTCACTTATACCCTTTAATAAAGACCTTGTTCGTTTTTTGCACGCCCTGTTCATTTTTTGTTTTAATGTTGAAACAACGTTAAAACCTAAAACCCTATGCTGAAGCGTCGTCTTTTGCACCAGATTGGGCCGAGGCGTCGCCTCAAAAAGCTTCACGTGTTTTGACGCTTCAGAGCAAATAAAGCGTTTTGCCAAACGGTTAACGCTTTAAGCGAGCTTAAAGGGCGCTTTTTTAAACTAAGTTTCCAACACAAGAAAACTACACAATTGTTTTATTTTATTTTTTACTATTTTCTTCTTTAGCACATTAAATGTAATATTTGACTGTGATAACAAAAGCAGTGTGACTTACAGGAAGTGACTCCCATATGGCTTCATCCTTCAAATGTTCTTCATTTACTGGTAGTAACACCTTGCACATTCTATACACATTACAAATCATTTACAAAATCATTTAAAGCGTGTGTTCAGATTATAGGGTTACTTATTTCAATATTCATTTACAAAATCAGTTTATATTCTAAATCAGTTCGGTAAATAGAGTATTATAAAACCTCAAACTAAGAGATCCCAATAGTGGTTTTTGAAAAACATATATTAATAAACTTCATGAAGGCACTATGCAAGAACATATACGAATCATATAAAAGATTTGAAAATTTAGTCTTCATGTAAAACTCACAAGACACTTCACTGTTCTTTAACATTAACTCCAGTCTCTACTTCATTATTTTTTATAAGCGGTTCAAGATTACTAACCAATACCATGTGACTAAATTGTTCCTTGTCATCTTCTTTACTCATTGGCAGAAATAAATTAGACTTTAGGGACAAACTTGATGTGATCTTTGCCCCAGCTTCACTGTCATCGAAAGTAGAAATATTTTTAACAAAACAAACAGAAAATTTTAACGAAACAACACGTCATAGAAAGTAGAAAATTTTATATAAAACCAAAACAACTATGTAGAAATATTCTTCACGAAACAAACAGAAAATTTTCCTTTGTACCCACCTTCCGGTCAACTTCCACTGCTTGTCCTGCATCAAAATTAATCTCAGAAAAGTCAATCTTTATTAAATAAACCTGTAGCATGTTTGGGTTCCAAAATTATAATTATTGACGTCTTCATTAAAGCAACCAGTAGCAATCTTGGATAAAAGAAATTTACAATCTTGGATAAAAGAAATTTACAATAAGGGCATTGTACGAACCAGTAGTAATCTTGGATAAAAGAAACTGGTAAAACTAAAATTGCAAAATTCTGAAAGCAGTGAAACTTTGAATATTCAATAATAAACCATAGTATTACAAAATTATGATTTTGAAAAATAATAAAAATTAAACATTAAACATTACAATTAACACTTAATAGAATATCTCGTTCTCTCGCCTTCTTCCATGCAATTTCGTTTTTTGTTTTAATTTGTAGATCAGCTAGCATATCACAGGTCTTCTGATCCTGTTTCAGCAAATTTGTAATAAACTCTTCTGCTTTTTGTTTAAACTCTGTTGGAGTAGAAGAGGCAACTTCATCTAGCAGTGCAATGCTACTCCAGGTTTGCTTATAATATTTATCACTAACAATAGCAACTTTTTGGTTGAGTTCTTCAGCGTTTCTTTGTTCTTGGAGTGACCAGGTTGAAAATTCGATTTTAAGATCAGTGGTATCGGACCAGTGGTAAAAGGTTTTCGTTGCCATTTAGGAAGAATGTAAGTGTTTTTGGACGATTTGTTTTAGGATGAATGTTTTTTTTAAACTGAAGTGTTGATGTTTTCAAGATATGTAACTAATGATGTTTTATAGTGTTTAAAATCTTTGAAAGAGTAAATGAAGAGACATCTCCTAATTATGATAACCTTTTTTTGAGGGTTTCAATTTTGTTCCTTGGTTTTCTACATATTTAATTTTACTTGTTTTCCCATGAAAACTCATTTTTCAAAGGTTTTGCATTAAAATGCTTAATAGGATAACTAAACAGGCAATTCCCATATACACGTTTTTTACTCTTAAATCATTAAATGTACATGGTTTTTAAGTATAAATGTTAATTTAATGTTTGCCTTTAAAGCTGACCTTTGGCCTGTTACATATAGTATATAATAGCATTGCCAATAATTTTTTTTTCATCAAAACAGATTCATTCAGGGAAACAAAAGTGCAACTATTATTGTTTTGCCTTAGTTCTTATAAATATATTAAAATGGAGTCATATACTTCTGCAAAATCTGACGATTTCAAGCAACGCTTTATTAAACAAATCGAAGACCAAGTTTTGGCTGATAGGTCTACTCTTCAAGAGTTGAAGAGGTGTTTTAACGGACTGGAAGTTGGTCTGCTGACAAGAGACCAAGTTTCGAGGGACTTGAGGGCAATGCCGACTACTTCCGTTCGTGACCTGTGTGTTGCGAGTAATATAGAATGTGGAGAAAGAGATCTGGAGTTCATGAGAAAGATCAATGAGATACACTGAGAGGTTCAGTGCTCCATGGAGTTGAAGTTAAAGTTCCTTGATTCTTACAATTAGAGTTAGATGTCTCTGATTAGTTTTCTTTTTTATATGTAATTGCTACTTTCTTAATACTTCATATTTTATAAGTATTATTATTTTTTTTATCACAGTTTAGTTTTACATCTTTTCATGAGTTTGAAGATAAAGAGACGGTGTTCCATTTTCGATAAATTAGAAAATATTTCATCTAAATTTTTTTTCTTAACATTGTTGTTTGGTACCATGGATGATCTGTTTAATGTTCATTTATGTGCTGACTTTAACAATTTTGGAAGCGAAACAGTTTCAACAAACATGGGTAACTTTTTACTTAATTTTAATTAAATTAATATTATTTGGTAGTTGTAGATATTCTAGTGCTAAAGTCGAAAGCTACATTAGGGACAACAGCACTCAATTTGGTACTTTTACAGACTCAAGTGTAGTTGTTTGATTAAATTAAGATTATTTGGTAGTTGTAGATATTCTAATGTTTTATTAGCATTTTATTGATCCTTTGTTAGTTACATTTGATGGTGATCATAGAAATAGTTAAGATCTATGAAAAACTTCAATTCAACGAAAGTTAAGTACCTTTTCAAGCTGATGTATAAAAATACTTCTACAAACTTCAATTCGATTATATCTCGGTCACACAGCCACCACAACTTCCGGTCGTTCCCAGCTCTCCTGCAGAATCAAAACTTAATTAGGCATTTAATTAAAAACTTGATGAACACAATTCAAAGAACAATTCTGCCTTGTCCTGTATCTGAACATGATGTGCACATTATACAAGATTAACTACTTACATGACAGTTAATTTATACAAGATTGTTTGGTAGTTGTATATATTCTAGGGCTAAAGTCGAGAGGTCCATTGGTGGGAGTAGCAATCAATATGCTAGTCTTATAGACTCAAGTTTATATCTTTTAATATATGTTCGTTTATTTAACAACATATTTTGATAACAAACGAAGGTGAACACGAAAATAATGTTGAACTTCTACAAAAAGATTCAAACTGAAACTAAGTTACAACATAGCAATGTTGAACTTCTACTCTAATCACATTGTTTTACACCATGAATGACAATATAAAGTACACGCGTTTGATACATACCAGAAGTCTTTACGATAGACCAACCATTAGTTGTTGGAAACATGAAGCTTTGACCTATCAAAAATTTTGATGGTTGTTTTGATATCTCCAATGGCCTAACTACACTTTCAAGCCATTCAATAGCTTTAAACCTTGTCATAGCTACAAAAAATGAAAAAAAAAATCAAATAATCAACAACGTTTCTATTGTTTTGTTAGAAAGAATTTGAAGGCAAAATTTAAAATTATACCTTAGGGTTTAGGACTTTCCTTGAAGGTAGAGTAACACTAAACAATACCGTTTCAAACTTTAGCGAAAACAACACTAAAGGATACCGTTTCGTAATTATGACATCAGCGAGGACTACATAGCATACCTGAGAAGTTGACACGTAGCCAATTCTATGTCATTATCTAAGCTCCCTTAATAGATAACATCATGTTCAAGATAACCTCTTTCGTGTTCATGTGAGCAAGAAGAGAGAAAGACACAAAGGATGTGTCAAACACAGTTCACATGATACGGATTTGACACCTGAACCTGTATCATCTGAACTATGTTTCACACCTCCTTTGTGTCTTCCTCTCTTCTTGCTCACATGAACACGAAAGAGCTTATCTTGAACATGAGTAATGACACAGGTGTCTTCTACCTCCATCGCTAGATTCAAAGGGCAAATATGGTCAAAATCAACAAACACAAGATTCATAATATTTAATGTTTTGAATGTGATGGTTCATACCTTTAAGATGAAATCGAAGTTCGTGAACAGTCTTACATCAGATGCAATGTACCTACGCAAGAGACATCAATTAGTTTGAGCAAATAGAAAAACTCATTTAAATTACCTAAATACCTAATTTCATGACCTAAACTCTACACAATTTAAATTATCAACAATTTTCATCATCCAGAACTAAACCAATCTGACGATTAAACAACTCCTCTTAACAGTTTTAATAGAATTAATAGCACACGCGAGTTTTAAAACAATTAATAACAGTTTTAATAACAATAGATTGCAGCAATCTATATAATATTTACCGTAGGAAAGTATTGGCATCCCAATCATCAATGTTTGTTTCATCGTCACTTCTTTCTTCTTCGTTCTCGGATCTTTAGCAGGCTGCACAACAATTACCATAGCTTTACCTAAACAATAATCCATGGGCATATTAAAAATCAAATCTTTTTTAACCCTAAATCGAAAAACATCCAAAACACGATGGAAAATCAATAAACTTATGATTGGTTTAGCAATTTATGATAAGAAGATCTAAAATCACCAATTCTATTAACACGATGGTCAAACACCAAGATTTATCATAAAAAGAACAAAAGGTTTAATTTTTTCTATCTTTTCAGTCAATAAAAAGAACATAACAAAAGGCACAATTCATTTACAGAAAACCAAAATTACCTGCCCACATGACAACCCCACCAGCATTTTCAATTCTCCCCCTTTCATCACTAAATCAAAGGTTCTCGCAGGTCGGAACCACGAAAAGCTCACCCCTAGACTCATTCATTCAACCTAAAATCAATATAAGACAAATAGAGTAGAGTGTGAGGTTGGTTTAAATATAACAATTGATTAAATGAGCTAAAATGAGATGATACGTACAACTGTCATACCTTCTCGACTTTTTCTTGGTATAACTGACATTTAGAAGACTTGTAAATGCTCTTTTTTAAAACCTCCTAAATCCTTTTTTATTAGAAAAAGTTAGATTATTACTTAAATAATAAATAAATATGTTCAAAGAAGAAGCTAGCAGCAAAACATACCACCCAAGGTGTTCGTCTATGCCCACTCAAAACCTTTAAACACTTTCCAGTTTGGTAGTAAATTATTTTAACAGTATGACCACCACTGTCAAATCCAAAAAAATGAGTGAGTTCAATTATTTAAAAATATAGAGATAACATCTTATAAGATAACAAAGACAACCAAGAACATACTGAGTAGAAGCAAGAATTTTCCCATCCGGACTAAATGATGCTGCAAAAGTCGACCTCGGTGAAGGCATTAATGAACAATATTTGGCTGATAACCACCCCGAAGACTCGGTTTCCACCCTATACAAGCAATTAAATTGAAACATCATACAATTGCTTTTACATATTTTAATTTACATCAAATAAACAACTTAGAGGTGACAAAATAAGCGGGTCGGGACTCATTCACCTATAAAGATAAAATCCAACCCAAATGGACTCATTCATAAGCAAACAGGTCAAATTTGCCACATTTAAGACAGATATATGACATTATGAGCAACATAAATAAAACTTTGGGATCTACGTAAGTACCATGAAAGAAGTTCACGCCTTGAATCCCTTGCACTTTCACTGTTCGGCTTAACATATCTTCTATGGTTGAGATCAAAATTTCTACCCCTATGCCTTCTCGGCACATGCTTTTTTATTCTTGGAGCTATCTCTCTCTTGGTGAACATTTGGAACACATTTCTACTACTGAAAAATTAACCAGTTAGACGCCTAGAATACAACAAATCTCATCACAGCATAATTGTAGTAGCTTTCAACATTAAGAAAACAAAAATCATGAACAAAATATTGACCTAATCAACGAAACAGCCAAGATCAAATCTTTTTTAGGTTTGACTGAATACCCCACAATCTTAACTCAAATTCAACCAAAACCCATATCACAGAAACTCCAAATTCCTAAATTTCTACAAACATATGTTATGATCAAGAACACAAACCCTAGAAGCAAAATCAGAATGAAATCAACAACGAATGGAATGAAATTGATGGAGCTATTGATGCAAACCTGAAGAGAAAGTAGAAGAAGATTTGGGTTTGGAATGTCTGGTGTGAGACCTAGCTGATGCTGCTGAAATCTTCTTCTTTACTTCATCATCATCACGATTTAACCCTATTTTTCCAACAAACTCAACTGAAATCATCATCATCAATTTACCGAGTTGATATTGAAGAAAAGAATTAATAGAAACTACATACACACACGTACACAAACCTGTTGAGTAAATTAGAGATATGTAGAGATGAAGTTGTGTTTATGTTACTTGGAGACAACCGGATCGAAGATGTTCTGTTGAAGAGAGAGAGAGAGGTGTGAAGATTATGTTTTCAATTTTGAAAATGAGGTGTGAATAAAAGATTAAAATTACCATTTGAATTTGATTTTTGAAATTCCCTCCTAAAAACTCTGACCTTATTTTCAATTTTGAAATATATAGATAGATTATATTTTAAAGGTGGAGATTGAAATTATGACATCAGCGTTATGACATCAGCGGAGTCTATGTGGCATCCAATGTGGCATATCTAAGAAGATGACACATAAGCAAAGTGAGGTCATGCTCTAAGCTCCTTTTATAGTATAGATAGATATCATACGTACATATGACTTAGTACAAGGATCACATAGCATATCAAGATAATTCACGAACTTTCATTTAATATTATATGTATACACAATGCTAATACAAGAAGGTTGCTCGGGAAAACCCGAAGTGTCACATTATCCCCAAGTTTTAAGAACTTTCGTCCCAAAAGTTAAGGCAGCCACTGTCAAGCTAGTATGAGTGAGAACGTTTCAACGGGGTGTCACATCATCCCCCCGTTAGTTTGGAATTTCGCCCCAAAATTCTGATGTAGCTTCAGTGCTGGGAGTTTCGTTAGGGAACAACTGGGGATATTTGAGCTTCATCTGGTCTTCCCGCTCCCAGGTAAACTCTGGGCCACGGCGCGAGTTCCAACGAACTCGTACGATAGGTATCTGGCTACGTTTGAGGGTTTTGATCTCTCGATCCGTGATCTCAATCGGTTCCTCAATAAAGTGTAGCTGATCGTCAAAAGTTAGCTCCTTGAAAGGAATGACGAGTGTTTCATCTGACAGACACTTCTTCAGATTAGACACGTGGAAGACGTTGTGCACCACACTCAGCTCTTCAGGCAGCTTCAATCTGTAAGCAACCTTACCGATCTTCTCGGTAATTTCGAATGGTCCGACATATCGCGGATTAAGTTTGCCTCGTTTACTAAAACGAACCACACCCTTCCAGGGTGAGACTTTAAGTAGAACCCGGTCACCGACCTGGAATTCTAGCGGCTTCCTACGCTTATCAGCGTAACTTTTCTGACGGTCACAAGCTGCCGCCATGCGTTGTCTGATCTGGGCAATCTTTTCCATAGTCTCGACTACAAGTTTCGGGCCAGTAATTTGGCTTTCGCCAACTTCTGCCCAACATAGAGGTGATCGACATTTACGATCGTATAATGCCTCAAAGGGTGATGCCTGAATGCTGGTGTGGTAGCTATTATTGTAGGAGAACTCTACCAACGGTAAGTGTCGTTCCCACCCGTTTCCAAAATCAATAACACATGCTCTCAGCATGTCTTCAAGCGTTTGGATGGTATGTTCCGTTTGACCATCGGTCTGTGGGTGGTAAGCAGTGCTCATATCCAGACGTGAGCCAAAAGATCTATGCGTAGCTTGCCATAATTCGGATGTAAAGCGTGGGTCACGATCAGATATGATAGAGATTGGCACTCCATGCCTAGCAACTATTTCCTTCAAGTAGATGGCAGCGAGCTTCGAATACTTATATGTTTCCTTGATCGCGAGGAAGTGTGCTGACTTGGTTAGGCGGCCCACGATGACCCATATGGTATCGTTCCTGCTTTGGGATCTAGGTAAGCATGTAACAAAATCCATAGCAATATGCTCCCATTTCCATGTTGGTAGTTCTGGTTGTTGCAACAAGCCCGACGGCTTCTGGTATTCGGCCTTGACCCTGGCACAGGTTAAACATTTGCTAACGTACTTAGCGATGAGAACTTTCATGTTAGGCCACCAATACAGAATCTTGAGATCATGATACATTTTATCAGCACCAGGATGTATCGAGTAGCGTGACTTGTGCGCTTCGTCCATCACAAGTTCTCGGAGATTTCCATAAGATGGAATCCAAATGCGTCCAGCAACGTAACGAATACCATCGTCCTTGAGTTCCAACCGTTTCTCCATACCCCGCAGGGATTCATCTGGGAGGTTTTCTGCCTTTAGTGCTTCATCCTGAGCATTGCGAATCTGACTAGGGAGGTTCGAGTGGATGGTAAGCTGTAAAGCACGAACACGCCTAGGTTTGGTTTCCTTCCTGCTAAGGGCGTCGGCCACAACATTAGCCTTGCATGGGTGATACTTGATCGCGCATTCGTAGTCGTTAAGGAGTTTTCCCATCTTCGTTGTCTCATGTTTAACTCCTTCTGTTCCAAAATATGCTGGAGACTCTTGTGATCGGTGTAAATTGTGCACTTGGTACCGTACAAGTAATGCCTCCAAATCTTGAGTGCAAAAACGACCGCTCCGAGTTCCAAGTCGTGCGTCGTGTAGTTCCTCTCGTGAGTCTTGAGTTGTTGGGAAGCGTAAGCGATAACTTTCACGCGTTGCATCAACACGCAACCGAGCCCATGGATAGACGCATCGCGGTAAACTACAAAGTCTTCGGTACCTTCAGGTAACGAAAGAATAGGAGCACTACAAAGGTTATCTTTTAGTTTCTGAAAGGCAGATTCCTGAGCTTCATTCCACTTGTAAGCAATACCTTTCTGAGTGAGAGTCGTGAGGGGTTGAGCGATCTTCGAAAATCCCTTGATGAATCTACGATAGTACCCTGCCAATCCCAAGAATTGGCGAACTTCGGTCGGAGTCTTAGGTGTAGGCCAATTCTTTATAGAGTCGATATTAGCTGGATCGACGTGGATTCCATCCTTATTGACCACGTGCCCAAGGAGGTGAACTTCTCGAAGCCATAAGTCACATTTCGAGAACTTTGCGTACAGTTGCTTGTTGCGAAGGAGTTCGAGAATAAGACGCATGTGTTGTTCTTGCTCCTCTTGAATTTTCGAGTAGATCAGGATGTCGTCGATAAACACAATCACAAACTTGTTGAGGTAGGGTTTGCACACTCGGTTCATGAGATTCATGAAAATTGCGGGTGCATTGGTCATTCCAAAAGGCATGACGAGGAACTCATAGTGACCATAACGAGTTCTGAACATAGTTTTGGAGATGTCTTCATCGCGGACTCTTAGCTGATGATAACCCGATCGCAAATCGATCTTAGAGTAGTAGCTTGATCCTTGCAGTTGGTCGAATAGGTCGTGGATACGAGGGAGTGGGTAACAATTCTTGATGGTAACCTTGTTCAGCTCACGATAGTCGATGCACATACGGAATGTGCCATCCTTCTTCTTGACAAAGAGCACTGGTGCTCCCCAGGGTGACAAACTAGGACGGATAAATCCTTTATCCAAAAGCTCTTGCAGTTGTGTAGAAAGTTCCTTCAGTTCAGCGGGGGCTAATCGATAAGGCGCGCGAGCTATAGGTGCCGCTCCGGGAGTTAGCTTGATTTGAAATTCGACCTGACGGTGAGGAGGGAGTCCAGGTAATTCTTCAGGAAATACCTCGGGGTAGTCGCGTACAACTGGAAAATCTTCGATCCTCTTTTCCTTTTCCTGTGTGTCGGTGATAAGTGCTAAGATAGCGGTGTGCCCCTTCCGTAAACACTTCTGGGCTTTTAAGAACGAGATGATGCCTGTGACTTCTCCGCCTTTGTCACCTTGAACGATGAGGGGTTTGCCAGAAGGACGGGGAATACGAACCATTTTCTCTTGACTGAGGATTTCAGCCCGATGTCTGGATAACCAATCCATACCAATGACGACGTCGAAGCTTCCAAGAATGATAGGGAAAAGATCGATGCTAAAGGTCTGTCCAGACAATACTAGTTTGCAGTTACTGATAACGTGTGAGGCCTCGATGTTTCTACCATTAGCTAACTCGACGATATGCTTAGAACTTAATAACGTAGGTGTACGCTTAAGCTTCTTACTAATACGTAGGGATACATAGCTAGCATCGGCTCCAGAATCAAACAATACAGTAACGTAATGATCTTCAAGTAGGAACTTACCCGCTACGACGTTGGGATCATTCCTAGCTTCTCCAGCTCCAATCACAAAAGCCCTTCCTCTTGCACCATTTCCAGCATTGTTGTTGTTTTGATCGTTGTTTCCAGCACCCTGGTTGTTGTTGCGGTTCTGGTTTAGTTCAGGGCAATCCCTTCGCATGTGCCCCGTTGCTCCACACTTGAAGCATCCACGATTGTTTCCTTGCTGCTGTTGTTGCTGTGGTTGTTGCTGATTCTGCCTAGCAGGAAGCTGGCTTCTGCAGTCTTTGGCTTCATGCCCCATCTTGTTGCACCGCTGACACTGACTTTTTCCACATGGCCCATTGTGGTATCGGTTACACTTGTTACACTTGGGGTGGTTTCCTCGGTAGCCACCCTACTGCTGAGGGCCCTTGTTGTTTTCAGACTTCCTTTGCTGAGTTGGGGCCTGAGTGGGGTTAGCATCCTTGCTCTGGTTTCCATCCTACTTACGTTTGTTATCACCAGAAGTTCCAACAGTAGCACTAATCCTTTTGGGCAGCTTGCCCTATTCCACAGCCTAATCAGTGAGTTTGTGAGGAAGACGAATGACTGGCTGAATGGTAGTGAGGTTAGCTGAAGTGACCAAGCTCTGGATTTCTGGAACCAAACCCTTGATGTACAATTCGATCCTTCGATAAGCAGGTCGAGACATGTTCGGGCAGAGAGCAGCGTAGTCGTTGGACTGCTTGGTGTAGGTTTCAATCTCTGATCCAACCATCTTAAGCTCGAAGTACTCGTTTTCGAGCTTGTGGATGTCATCCCTGTGACAGTACTCTTCCTTGATCATGTTCTTGAAATCTTTCCACGCAGTAGCATTAGCAGTTTCCAAACCAAGCATCTGAATCTGCACTTTCCACTATGAAAGCGCGTTTCCTTCAAGCGTACCGGTAGCAAACTTCACCCAATTAGCAGGGGGACACTCGCAAACAGCAAAAACAGCTTCGGCCTTCTCAATCCAGTGCAGAAGGCCTATGGCACCCTCAGTGCCATCGAAAGGGAAAGGCTTGCAATCCATGAAGGTTTTGAAAGTACAAACACGTGGTTGCGTAGGCGCATGCTGACCTGTTGTGAGAAGCGAAACGAAGCGAATAGGTTTAGGGGTGAAAAGACGATGCTGGGGTAGGGTCCAAACATCCAAAAATAAAGAGTTTACCTTCAGGGTGAGCTGCGAAAGCTGCAGCCACCGTGTTGATCAGGTTAGTGAACTGAGCCTGAGTCATGTTAACGTTTCCTCTTCTGCATCCACTCATTGTCTTCATAACCAGAAAACACAATATGAGTGCGATGTCGTAATGTAGCGAGAATGAGATAGAAGAGGGAGGTGTATACGTCTATCGAGGCACACTAATACATATAGTAGAGCATAGTTATAAAACAATCAAGCAAGTAAACACAAGTCCGAGCCATGAGGTCTAATACATCGAGTCTTGCACTTGGAGTGTAGTGTCGCCACGAGTCACGGGTTATAGTCTGGTTTTTCTCAAAAAAGACTTTCTTTTTAAAACCGAGTTCACTATAACCAATGGCTCTGATACCAATCTGTCACACCCTCAAAAACCATGTGCGGAGTACTACCGCAAGGCGTACGACTGACCAGGATCCAGCCACCAATTATACTGAGCATTCAATTAATAATAGTAATAATGTTCACCAACCACAAGGGTTAGTAAATACCATAATTAAAGTTCAAAAGTTTTAAGTTCAAATAGCAGCCTAGGTAAATAGCGGAAGCATAGGCAAAACAGTTCAAACAAAGTTCATAGTTTAAGTTTATTATAGAACCCAACACACGGGTTAAGACGACCACTACACATCCCCAAGCTGCAAGCTCCTGAGTCACTGGGTACCTGCAAAGCATGCAGTAGGGTATCAACATAACGTTGGCGAGTTCACGAGTTTGTCCAGTTTTTAATTCCAAAAACTTGTTTCAACAGTTAATTTACTCATTTATACCATGCCAAGGGGAGCTACCCCTTAAGTAAGCTACTAAACTGGTTTTACAATACCGAATACTATGCGACTGTACGTTTCCGTAGAGTGCCCCGTTTGTCAATGTTCTATCATCATTGACGGTTTGCCAGAGTCTATTAGTTCACTCCCGATCCCATACGCGGGCACGGTGTGAGGCTGGTGAGACCTAAATAGCGCTATCAACTAATAACCCGTTCTCCTGGCCCCGGCGATTAATCGGTATTAAGTAGTAGGAACTTGAGTGATAGAGTTTCGTTTAGTATTGCTTGTTGCATCCAATATAAATAGTAATTAACCAAAGGTCCCGCATAAGGGGAGAAAAGTAAGTTTGTATCCCTTACAAAGGGATAGCATTGTTTAAGTTCCGTTTCCCAACCACCGGGAACGCATGCTTTAAAAGTTGTGAACTCACCTTGGGTTGCTCGGCAGATTAGTTTACTTGGTCAAGCATGTTGGTCACCACGTCCTAACATGGTTACCAGTATGAGTCAGGCTCGGGTACAAACAAGTCACGTATGTCTTACACGTATCTAACACATAGCATCCAGGTTATACTAGCACTCATGAGCAGTACAGTTAACACACAACATCCAAATCACAAAGGGTTATTGGTCCTATCCTATCATACTAACAGTTAACAGCAGCATGTATCACAGAGTCCATGTTAAACATGCAGCCCAAACATGACAAACACGTTGTGGCCCAATAACTATGGTAGGCAGCCCAGTCGAGAACACGAAGTCTCGAGTCGCAACCAGCGGGTCTCGAATAGTGAATGTCCAACTCGAAATCATGTGGGTCTCGAGTCCCATCTCGAGTGTAGATCAGGGGGTCTCGACTCGAGATTGTACCAGTCTAGAGTCCCGGAAGTGTGGCTGCTGGTCTCGAGTTATTGATGTCTGCTGCCTGGTCTTAGTGACCATTTAGATGGTCTCGAGTCGAAACCGGGGGTCTCGACTTGTTGTCTGATGAGGAGATCCTTCTAGAACCTCTTATGTACTATCCAATAGAATTGCAATATCATGATTTCATGTACTAGCCAATCAAAATGCACAAACATGTTCCCTTGTCTAATTCCTAATCAAAACGGATCAAACACCACAATTTTCAAATATTCAAAACTCATTCAACACATATTCATCATATGTTCATACGGTTCATCCTTAGGGTTTTCATCTTGTACACTTGATTATTCAAAATAAGCATACATCATCTACTAAAATCCATTCATAGATCAGTTTATTTCATCATTCAAACACGTGTAACCATTTCATTATCCACACTTAATCCTCATATAGACAATGTTATCAAACAAGTGTTTAACCCTAATCATGTGAGATCCTAGTTATCTTTTTGACATTTTTACTCTACACACATATGAAAAACAGCTCATATTAACATTCAAATGTGCACACTATTCTTGTTTAAACACGTTTATCATCATCAAAGAAACATCTCATCATTTAGTCATTTTCAACCACTAAATCATACAAAGAGACATTTAACTCAGCATGCATCTCATGTATAAATCACGCATCACAATATCTAGTAATGTGAAACACTAACCGGATGATGTTCGGTTGTGAGAGTGGTGTGGAATCAGCCGAAAGGGGGACCTCCTAGTTTAGAATACGATCTAGAACAACAGCTTGAGTTGCTACTATTGATCCGAGACAAGAGGAGAGGGTGATGTTGCTAGGGTTTTGTTGAGAGGATGAAGGAGAGTGTGTGAGAGTGAGTGTGAGGGAATGTTTGGGGATTTGGGTGATTGAGTGTCCAAAATAGGAAGGTGTTGGCTAATGAGGGGGCTTTATACTCGTTCCAAGTTGGTGCACCCTAATGGGTTTCCGAGTGAGCTCAAGGAGGTGCAGCCCAACTGTTGTGGGTCACTCGAGACCGAGTGGTCTCGAGTCGGGTCCTTGTGGTTTCGGTTCTTAACACAAAACACATTCATAATTATATATATATATATCATACGTACATATGACTTAGTACAAGGATCACATAGCATATCAAAATAATTCACGAACTTTCATTTAATATTATATGTATACACAATGCTAATACAAGAAGGTTGCTCGGGAAAACCCGAAGTGTCACACAATCAATTCTTTTTTTAATTTTGTTTAATATGGGGCATTATCTCACATCCTGCAAGTTAAAGGATGTCGTTATAAAGCCCCCTGGCTGACGTGTCCTGATAAAGCCCCTAGGGGCTCCATCCCACACCCTCCAGTCTTAGGGTTGCAAACGGAGGAGGTGGGAGTGGTGTGGCGGATGAGATGATGGTTGCTACTAGTTAGTTTAGAGAGACATATAGATTTTAAAGTGAGATAAGAGAGTTATATATATCTGTTTTGAAAAATTATTTGTGTTTTATTTATTATAATAATTGTAAATAAATTGGTAAAAAGACTAGATAATCAGAGTAATTGTGTTTGTATATTGTATGAATGATAAAGGAGTACAAAGGATATAAATAGACTACATAATTACATATTAATCCCTCTATTATATAAACATATCTAAACCTATAATAGTTGTCTAATATTCCCCCTCAAGCTAAGCGCGGGGAACGAGCTATAGCTTGTCTCTTAAAATTGCAAATCTTTCAGAAGGTAATGGCTTTGTGAAAACATCAGCAATCTGATCATGTGTAGAGATAAACCGAACCGCAAGTTTCCCTTGAGCAACCTGTTCTCGCACAAAATGAAAATCAACTTCAACATGTTTGGTACGAGCATGAAATATAGGATTGGCAGATAAATATGTGGCACCGAGATTATCACACCATAAGATAGGAGCCGACTTCATAGGAACACGAAGTTCACACAGTAAAGAATCTAGCCAGGTAAGTTCAGCAATTGTATCAGCTAATGCTTTATATTCCAATTCAGTGGATGACCAAGAGACAGTATGTTGTTTTCGAGCTGACCAAGAGATGAGATTAGAGCCCAGATAGATAGCAAATCCCCCTGTGGAACGACGGTCATCGGGATAACCAGCCCAGTCCGCATCAGAATATCTTGTCAAAGACTGATAATGAGCATCTGTATAAGCATGCAAAGTGGAGCTAGAGGACCGACGGAAGAGGAGACCGTGATGTAGACTGCCCTGTAGATATCGAAGGATCCGTTTAACCGCAGACCAATGGTTCTCTGTCGGAGAGTGCATAAACTGACAAACTTTGTTTACAGCAAATGCTATGTCAGGACGTGTCAATGTTAAGTATTGTAGAGCCCATACAATCTGGCGATACCGAACGGGATTATCAAAGCTTGGACTGTCACCAAGAGCCAGATGAACCGAGGGAGAACAGGGAGAACTAACAGGCTTAGATTGTGAAAGTCCTGCTTTGGCCAAGAGCTCCAAAATGTATTTCTTTTGAGAGAGGAGTAAATCAGGGCCCTTAGGCTGAACTTCAATTCCCAGAAAATAAGATAGAGCACCCATATCTTGAATAGCAAAGATGGAACTCAGACTTTTTACCACACCATCAATCGCGGCTGGATTGTTGCCTGTCAAAATGATGTCGTCGACATATACTAACATATAGAGAATAGTACATGCAGATGAATAGATAAATAGTGAAGGATCTGTCCTGGAACCTTGAAACCCCAAATGTTGAAGAGCATGAGACAACTGCTGAAACCATGCTCGAGGGGCCTGCTTCAGACCATATAATGACTTGTGTAAAAGACATAAGTGATTCGGTCTAGTAGGATCTGTAAACCCGGGTGGCTGTCTCAGATAGACGGTCTCATGTAAATCACCGTGTAAAAATGCATTCTGCACATCCAATTGTCTAAGAGACCAGCCACATGTAACTACAAGTGAAAGAACAACACGAATGCTGGTTGCTTTGACTACAGGGCTGAAGGTTTCATGGTAGTCAATTCCGGGTTGCTGGTTGAAGCCCTTGGCAACCAATCGAGCCTTATATCGAGTAATAGCACCTTTTTTATCCCGTTTAAGTTTATACACCCATTTGCAATCAACAACATTAGCATTTGATATCGGAGGGACAAGAGTCCACGTGCCATTTTTCATGAGGGCCTTGTATTCCTCAGACATGGCATGACGCCATTTAGGACTTTTGTTAGCAATGGTGAAAGTAGTAGGTTCAAGATCGTTGGACCCTGTGGTGGTATGGTAGGCTGAGGGGTCGTAGCGGTTAGGTTTTGGTGGGTTTTGGCGAAGGTTGGCAGGACGAGTACGGGTGGGTGGTGGTGGAGAGTGTGATGTAGCTGGTGATTGGGCTATATTTGTGGGCTGAGTTTGAGAAGATTGTTGGGCCGGTTGTGGTGGGGAAGAGGTGAGGGGCGGTTGTGGTGGGGAATTGGGTAAGTCCGTGGATTGGTGTTGGGCCGGTGGTGGGGATGAGCTGGAAGTAGAGACTGCATGTTCGGTGGTTGAGTCGGGAATGTCAGGTTGGTGGGAGGGAAAAGAGGAGACATAAGGTGAATGATCAGTGGGAGATGGAGTAGGTGATGGGATGGACTGTTGAGCAAAAGGGAAGAGTTGTTCATTAAAGCAAACGTGTTTTGCAACATATAAACGATTTGTGGCCAAGTCAAGACAACGATAGCCATAACGAGATGTACTATATCCCAGAAAAACACATGGTAAAGAACGAAAATCCATTTTGTGAGTATTATAGGGACGTAAGTGAGGATAACATTGACATCCGAAAACACGTAAGAAAGATAAATCAGGTGGGTGTTGAAATAAGTGTTCAAAGGGAGAGATTTTGGAAGCAACTCTGGATGGCATTCGATTGATTAGGTAAACCGTAGTGTCAAAGGCAAAGTGCCAAAATTTTTGAGGCACACCAGATTGAGCAAGAAGAGTAAGCCCGGTTTCCACTACATGTCGGTGGCGTCTCTCAACAAATCCATTTTGTTCACTAGTGTGGGGACAAGAGAGACGATGAATGATACCTATAGAGGTAAAAAAGGGAGAGAGAGGTCGAAACTCCCCACCCCAATTAGTTTGGACAGATTTGAGCTTGGTCTTAAATTGTCGTTCAACCATAGCATGAAAATTTTTGAACGTAACACACATCTGATTTATGTTTTAAGGGAAAAATCCACATATAATGAGTAAAATGATCAACACATAGTAAAAAATAAGAATCACCATTCAATGATTTAATTGGTGCAGGACCCCACACAGCACAAAAGATTAAATCCAAAACATTATTACTCCTAAAAGTTGAAGGAAACAAATGAAGTTTTGAGGATTTCCTCATGTGACACGAGGTACAAGAGGATGACAAACTTTTATTACTAACAGGAAGTGAAAAAAGAGATAACATAGACTTCAATAGATCTGGATGTGGATGTCCAAGTCTTCGATGCCATGTATCTTGAGAAGCACGAACAACAGAAAAGGCAACTTTATGTAGAGGACGGATGGATGACACACAAAGGGAGTAGAGCCCGTTGTTACTTGGACCCGTGAGGAGGGTTTTCCGTGTACACGTGTCCTTCACAGCAAAAAAAAGTTGAGTGAAATTCAAAGAAAACATTATTATCTTGACAAAATTTTTGAACGGAAAGAAGGTTTCTTTTAAGTTGTGGAACATGAAGAATATCAGAAAGTGTAAAGGTTTTGTGTGGCGAATAGATTTTGGTGGAGCCAATGTGTAAAATGGGTAAACATTCACCATTACCAACAAGGAAGGAATCCTTACCATAGTATGGTTCTGAGTGATCAAGGCCATTGTGATCCATGGCAGAGTGACCATTGCATCCAGTGTCAGGCAGCCAAGTTGTTGAAGCTTGTGAGCGATAATCAGCAAAGTTTGCTGCTGCTGGTGCTGTCCTCAGGGTACTGGGATCCCGGTTAGGACAATGTGATGGGATGTGACCGATTCCACACCTGTTACAAGTACCAAAGACAGTGTTTTGATTAGATGCCCAGTTAAATTGTCCTCTGTTGTTACCATTGTTGTTGTAGGAGTTGTTGTTAGGATTGTTATTGTAGCGAGAGTTGCCACGTCCCCCACGACCACGATATGAAGAGCTCCGACCTCTACCCCTAGACCCAAAGAAAGCCTGCTGCTGGGGCTGTTGTGATGAAGAAGATTGGGGCTGAAACTGTAACCCCAACTGAGATAGGAGCTGTTGTAGAGACTGAACTGTATCAGCTGGTAAGGACGGGGCTATAGGTGGGGTTGAGGGACTTTTGCTGGTGACCGTGAAGGCCTGAGCAGGGGATGTGTCAGGTTTTTTTTACCATGTATTCATGATCAGCAAGTAATGCAAAGAGGTCAGAGAAAGGTGTAGGTGCAGAACGACCTACAATCTGAGATTTAAAGCCATCGTATTCATCACGAAGACCGGTCACAACCAGCATGACCAAGTCTTTTTCTTTGTAGGGTTCTCCTATGTTGGCCAGGGCATCAGCATATTGTCTGGCTCTGGTAAGATAAGCAGCAGATGATTCTTCTGGTTGCATCTGGATCCTGAGCAGTTGTGAGTTCAAGGTGTATTCATGAGAGATTGAATGCGGGGAAAAAGCACGTTCCAAGGCTAGCCATAACTCCCTGGAAGTGGTGCCCTGAACATGCTGGAAGGCACTTTCAGAGATGGTGGATAGCAGCAGCATTCGTACATGAGTATCATTAGAAACCCATGTGGTGTGATTAGGGTTTGGACGGGTTGTAGGAGGTAAAGCATCGTCTGTGTTAGGGACAGTGATCACATGATCTGGGCAAGGAATAGTCCCATCAATGTAATCAAAAAGTTTGTTTGTGACAAGAAAGGGGTGTATCATAGTTTTCCAGTGACCATAGTTAGAAGGTGAGAGGGTAAAAGCAAACTTGTGGGAATTGTGACTAGTTTTCTCGGCTGTGGTAATTGGAGCAAGCAGGGCCATTGTTCGGGTGAAGAGATGATGCAGGTTAGAAGGCTGCAGAAAAAAAAGAAAGGTGGCGGCAGTTAGGGTTTTTGGGAGCTGTGCTCTGATACCAAGATAATCAGAGTAATTGTGTTTGTATATTGTATGAATGATAAAGGAGTACAAAGGATATAAATAGACTACATAATTACATATTAATCCCTCTATTATATAAACATATCTAAACCTATAATAGTTGTCTAATAAGACTATATTACCCTTATGTGATCAAAGTTAACTGAAAATTTTAACCAAGTTGGGGCCAAAGGACGTAAGGTGTAATGAGTTTTTCGATAAAAGACTGTGAGTCTGTGACTGTAATTGTTGAAGTTAAAGTGTATCCACTGCAATCCGATACAAACATATAGGACGAAAAGTGTAATTTACCGTTATTTTTATCTATGTTTAAATATAAATTTTACCCAAAATCGAGTTGTGAATAATTCATAAGTAACTCATGCACAAATATACATGTTATCAAAACTAACCCACAATTTAGCATTTTCTATAAAGTAACGTCGTATACCTTTTTTTGTTATTTTAGTAATGCTATGTAATATTTTATAAAAGTTTGAATATACCATTAGGATATTGAACTGAATCGATATCGAAAAACATGGGTACCAATACATGTATTCATTTTACGGTTTTCAGTTTCAGTTTCAATACGAAGCAGTTCCCGTATATTCTATATTACCATATTTTGCACCATTAGTACCAGAACTAATACATATCGACGTAAAACATGTAAGTATATTTTTTTCGTTTACCATTTTATTTGTTGGTTACATGAGGTACCTTTTTGTTGCATATATATATATATATATATAGGGTTGGGTTCTTTGCAGAATCAAACTTTCTGTGAGAACTTTAAGAACCAATATAGATCACTCATTTTATTTAATGTTAAATAATTAAATTTAAATACAAAGGGGTATAATAGTAATTTAATAAATAGTTTCTCTCTCTGGTTAGTTAATTAATTAATTAATTATTTAATTTCTCTTCTCCAATTTTTACGAATTTACATATATGAATCTTGCATATGCTTGTTCATTTCTCCAAACAAGTTAAGGTTTTATATTTACATACATGTAAATACGCTATTTACATATATGTTCGCTTGTTACATATATGCATACAATATGTTTTACACATATGTAAATAAGTAGTGCACAAAAAAGAAGAATGTAACATAAATGTTCATCCGGCACAAAGAAATATAAATACAAACATATAAATATAAATATAATGTTTGTTGAACAAAAGTAGCTCACAAAGAAATAATGTAAATTTTCAAATGTGGCGTCGGTATAAACTTGTAGCTTGAGCTAATCTATATATATATACCTTTCACTTAACTCATCCTTGAAAGTGGTCTTAATACAACTATGTGTTAATACAATGATACACTCAACTCTGTTGTATATCGGTGTATCCTTGTAATTCGATAAATGTCAGCCCATTGATTTTTCTCATATCATAATTCAATAGTTGACAAATCATTTTTGTACTTCTATTTCATTTGAGCTTGTTGATTCTGAGACTTCCTCAGTTGACAATCAAAGTAAGTTTTCTGTTGACAGTGAATTCTATTGTTTCTAAAAATCATTCACAACTTGTAAACATTCACATCTATTGATCATATATCTTTTTGACTTAAACCTAATCACCTTGAAAACTATATCATTTCATCTCATTCATTTGACATCGACCTCCTGAACTAATTCGGTTAAACCATTGAGCCCTATTTATTGTAAAACACGTATTCATCTTAAAACTATTCTTATTGACTAAGACGTGACATAACTCTAAAAGAGATATCATGGCCCAAATCTCGAGGACGAGATTTAAAACAAGGTGGGGAGGATGTAACGACTCTCCTAGGACCCTTAAGGTAACCCTAAACGCTCCAAAATACACCCCGAGTGTGAGAAACGGACCCGAAATACCTTCGTGCTTGGAGAAATCAAGAAAAACAAGATTTTTGGTTCGCTCGCGGGCCGCGTAAGAGTTAAGCCAAGCTTACGCGGGCCGCGACAGCAATGCAAACTACCGGATAACGATCAAGGCCACGTGGCATGACACGTGTCGAAACCTCTGATGACTCAGCCGACCTAGACTTCCTCGCGGGCCGCGTAGATGTTCCTTCGAGTTTACGCGGGCCGCGACACGCCCCATTTCCAGCCCTATAAATAAGGAGTTCGAGTTCAGTTGAAAGTCGCTCAATTCTTTTCTTCTTTTAGCTTCTATTATTGCAAAGTAATAGCTCGGGTATTATACTCTAAAACCCGAAACTCTGCTCATTATCAGGGTAATAACTCTAATCACGGACACGGTACTATATCCGACTGATTGAAACTGATCCAACGGATGTTTAAGTGATGCCTGTATACGGCTATACTTTGTCATTCGTTGTGAGTTTTGATCTCGTGATTATCATTAAAGTTGAATTGAGTAATACACTAATACGAGTTCCATTGTAGCTAGAAATTAGAACTCGTAACCAGGGAACTACTAAGCTAGAATACTTAGCGATTAAGTAAACTTAATAGTTAAGGAAAACTTAGTGGTTAAGTAAACTAAGTAGTTAAGATAACTTAGCGGTTAAAGAAACCTTAATAGATAAGTTAAACTTAATCAGCTAAGTAAGATTAATTAATCAGTTAAGTATGATTAATTAAGTTAAGTATGATTAATTAATCAGTTAAGCGAGATTAATTAAGCTAAGCAAGATTAATTAAGCTAAGCGATATTAATTAAGT
This sequence comes from Helianthus tuberosus, assembly GCA_030545235.1. Taxonomy (NCBI): domain Eukaryota; kingdom Viridiplantae; phylum Streptophyta; class Magnoliopsida; order Asterales; family Asteraceae; genus Helianthus; species Helianthus tuberosus. The sequence continues at coordinate 50,132,426 of CM060371.1, read as the reverse complement.
AAGTAAATTAAACACCTAAATAGATATACATGAAAATAAATATATATGAGATAGATAATATCAAAGGAAGGTGCAAGGAAGGTATAAGAAGATATATATATATATATATATATATATATGGGTAGGAAGCTTCCTATAAAATGTATAGGTAACTTCCTAGAAAAGTTATATGAAGTTTCCTAGAAATTTCATACTTCCTACCTATAAATAGGAAGCTTAGGATTCATTTTTTTTTTTTTTGCTCATTTCTTCTATTCTTCTCTCTCTATACGTTGGTGTTCTAACCAATAATCACCGATGCGATATTCTGTCCGATCGATTCGGGAACCAACTAACGAATGCCAAAGACTATACTTTGTGAATTTCGTTAAGATTCTGAAATGGATGCCAAATCACTGTCTATACAAAGACTATACTTTGTGAATTTCGTTAAGGTCCTGATCTCGTGACCAACGTTAGGTTTGATATGGTTTTACACTAAAACGTATTCCACTCTGTTAAACCATATGTTTAATGTCACGGCCCTTGGCCCCGGTTTGACCCGGTCCAGAGCCGCGAGGCAGGAAATCCCGTGGTATTTAATTTAGCGACAGCGGAAGACTTTTTAACAGGATCAATTATTAATAAAACTGCTCGTTTATATATAATATAGGGATAATTCCCATAATTTATAAACACTTGATTTCACTAGGAAATCCTTTATTTCTTTTAAAACATGTTTCTTTATTTATTTACATTGAGCCACTTTCTAAGCTTGTAGTGCTACTCGGCACTTTTTCTTTGCTCACAACAGATCACCTGAAACATGTTTGAAAAAGGTTTTGTCAGTGGGAAATACTGAGTGAATCATTCAGTTTTAGTAAAACATCATGTTTATTATAATGTACAGTATTAAGAACGATTACAATTGCCTCATCTTTTAAATTAACTGATCCAGTTGTCACTTTACCGGACTGTGACTGTGGACATATCACTTGTAGGGTCCTTTCACCCCAAGTGATAAATAATTAGTAGCTATGTGCACATCCCCCCACATACTGGCAGTAATTTCAGATAACAAAGACTTAATCCCTGTAACTATAACTTTGATAAAAACTTGCTTTTGAAAAGTATTTTGATAAAAAGAGAATGACTCACATTGTAGATTTAACGAGCAGAATATAAGCCTACTGATTAGCCTTGATTAACCTAATTTAATTAACAATGCACACACAATCAGTTAGTAACTAATACAACAGTTACGACAATTCACGAGATTAAACCTTCACAACGATTTATTAGTGCAATACTTAACAATTCAGTGGATTCACAACGAATGACAGAGTATAGTCCGAATTCGAGCAGTACTCAAACATTCAAGTCGAAATCACAATGAATTAATAAAGTATAATCTCAATTTGAGCGACACTTAAACAATCGTTGGATAGTTATAATCGATCGGACGTTGTATCGTAATAGCGATCGAGTTATTACCCTGATTGTGGCGTCGATTAGTGCACTGTGTGTGTTAATTGTAGTATACAGAATGTAAATTCGATTTCTGGAACGAATTCCTTCGTCGATCTTATGCCAAATTTCAAGTCCCAATGTCTGCTATTTATAGCCAAATTTTGAGATGCCCTGCGCATCGTAGGCCAAACATCCCCTACGCATCGTATGGGGTTTTAAACTGGCTGCGCATCGTATGCAATAAAGCCCTACGATGCGTATGGGTTGAAAAATAGGGTTATAGACTAGCCACGTCTGGGACTAGCTATGCTGAATCAGTACATTCGAATTTTATGAATTTTACAACGAATTTTAAAGATAATTATCAACTAGGGTTTACCCCCTTTGAGTTTTAGGGGCCCTAATCCTGATTCTGAAAATTATGAAAATTTCAGGGTTTGTTCAGAATCACTTGGGTTTCTCAATTAGGGTTTCCTATTGACCAAATTAAAATAATAACTAAGACTTTTGATGAGAGTTGTTACATTCTTCCCACCTTATAAAAATCTCGTCCTCGAGATTTACTGGAATAAATGAGGATACTTTTTCTTCATTTCTGATTCCAGCTCCCAAGTGTATTCAGCTCCTCTTTTTGAATCCCATCTAACTTTGACTAAAACTAGTCTTTTATGTTTGAGAAACTTGATCTTTCGATCCTCAATTTGAAGAGGTTTCTCTACAAATTTCAGCTTTTCGTTTACCTCTATTTCTTGATGAGGTACTACCAAAGATTCATCTGATAAACATTTCTTGAGATTGGATACATGAAATACATCATGTACTCCAGCTAATTCTTCTGGTAGTTGTAAACGATAAGCAACTAATCCTATACGTTGGATCACTGAAAATGGTCCTACGTACCTTGGACTTAGTTTTCCTTTCTTACCAAATCGAACAACTCCTTTCCAAGGAGAAACTTTTAATAATACTTTATCTCCTACTTGGAATTCTATTGGTTTGCGTCGATTATCTGCATAACTCTTATGGCGATCTCGAGCAGTCTTCAACCTTTCTTTGATTTGAGTAATCTTTTCAGTCGTCTCTTGCACTATTTCAGGTCCTGACAATTGACTTTCTCCTATTTCTGCCCAACAAACTGGAGTTCTACACTTTCTTCCATAAAGTGCCTCAAATGGAGCAGTTTCAATACTTGAATGATAACTATTATTATAGGAGAATTCAATTAATGGTAAATGATCATCCCAACATCCACCAAAATCAATTACACATGCTCGGAGCATGTCTTCCAGTGTTTGTATTGTCCTTTCACTTTGTCCGTCTGTTTGAGGATGATATGCAGTGCTTAAATTTAGTCGAGTTCCCATTGCTTGCTGGAAACTTTTCCAGAAATGAGAAGTGAAACGACTATCTCTATCTGAAACAATGGAGAGTGGGACTCCATGTAAAGATACTACTTCGTCTACGTACAACTTGGTTAACCTTTCCATACTAAAGGTTTCCTTCATTGGTAGAAAATGAGCTGATTTGGTTAATCGATCCACAATTACCCAAATCGCATCATTACCTTTTCTGGTCTTGGGTAACTTAGTAACAAAATCCATTGTTATAAGTTCCCATTTCCATACAGGCATTTCTAATTGTTGTAGTAAACCTGAGGGTTTCTGGTGTTCTGCCTTAACTTGTGAACAAGTAAGACACTTAGATACATATTTTGCTATATCTTTCTTCATTCCTATCCACCAGAAATTCTTTCTTAAATCTTGGTACATCTTATTGTTTCCAGGGTGCATAGTATACCTAGATTTATGAGCTTCTTCTAAAATTTTATTTCTTAACTCTCCTTGTTTAGGTACCCAAATTCTTTTCTTATGGAATCTCCAAATTCCATCATTTCCTTGCTCTAGTTCTTTTATATAACCTTTCATTCCTTCAGCATCGTCCTTGATTGCTGTTTCTTGAATGTTCTTTAATTGTTCTATTAAATCTACTTGTAGATTTAATCTAAGAGCACGGACTCGCTTTTGTTTTTCATGATACTTACGACTTAAGGCATCTGCAACTACGTTTGCCTTCCCTTCGTGATATTGAATATCACAGTCGTAATCGCTTAGAATTTCCATCCATCTTCTTTGCCTCATATTTAATTCTTTCTGTCCAAATATATACTTCAAACTTTTATGATCTGTATAGACAGTAAACTTACTTCCATACAGATAATGTCTCCAAATTTTCAAGGAAAAAATTATGGCTCCTAATTCTAAGTCATGAGTTGTATAATTTTCCTCATGCTTTTTCAACTGCCGGGAAGCATACGCAATTACCTTCTTGCGTTGCATCAATACACATCCGTATCCTAATTTTGAAGCATCACAATATACCTCAAAATCTCCTGTTCCTTCGGGCAATGCTAAAATTGGAGCATTCGTCAACCGTTGCTTTAAAATCTTAAAAGCTTCTTCTTGCCTATGTCCCCATTCAAACTTAGTGGCTTTACAGGTTAACTTAGTCAAAGGTACAGCTATCTTAGAAAAATCCTTAATAAATCTTCTGTAATATCCAGCTAAGCCTAGAAAACTTCTAATTTCCATAGCTGTTTGTGGGACCTTCCATTTGGTAATTGCTTCTATTTTAGCAGGATCTACATGAATTCCTTCATGATTCACCATATGACCTAAAAATTGCACTTCCTTTAACCAAAATTCACACTTTGAGAATTTTGCATAAAGCTTTTCCTTTCTTAACAAGGTTAAGAGTGCATGCAAATGTTTGCAATGTTCTTCTTGACTTTTGGAGTAAATTAGTATATCGTCGATGAATACGATTACAAATTTATCCAAATATGGTTTACAGATTCGATTCATCATGTCCATAAATGCTGCTGGGGCATTTGTTAATCCAAAGGGCATGACTGTAAACTCATAATGGCCATACCTAGTTCTGAAAGCAGTTTTAGGTATGTCTTCTTCTTCTACTTTTAATTGGTGATATCCGGATCTTAAATCTATCTTAGAAAAATACCTAGCACCTTGAAGTTGATCAAAAAGATCATCAATCCTAGGTAATGGGTATCGATTCTTAATTGTAACTTTATTTAGTTCTCTATAATCGATACACATTCTCATAGATCCATCTTTCTTTTTCACAAACAACACTGGTGCTCCCCAAGGGGATGAACTAGGTTGTATAAATCCTTTGCTTAATAATTCATCTAACTGCTTTTTCAATTCTAGCATTTCGGTAGGTGCTAATCTATAAGGTGTCTTAGCTATTGGTGTAGTACCTGGAATTAGATGAATTCTAAATTCTACTTCCCTATCTGGTGGTAACCCAGGTAATTCTTCTGGAAAGATGTCTGGGTATTCTGAAACTATAGGGATGTCCGAAAGTTCCTTACTTTTAGTGTTAATGATTACTGAAATCATATACACCATTCCTTGCTTTCGTTCATAACTAGCAACTTTCATTACTGATATGAACTTTAGTGGCTTTCGTGGTTTATCTCCGGTAATTAAAATTACCTCTCCTGTGGGAGTACTGATTTCTACGGAATTCTTGTCACAAAGGATTCGAGCGTGGTTGGCTATTAACCAATCCATTCCTAATACGACATCGAATCCGGCTAAATTCATAGGTAACAGGTTTGCAGAAAACTTATGACCTAACAGTTCTATCTTACCTTCTTGCAAAACCTTATCTATGTTAACAGAATTTCCGTCTGCCGTTTCGACTGTAAAAATCTGCCTAAGGGTGGTTAAAGGTAAATTAAGAGCTTGGCAAAATGAAGTATTGATAAAACTTTGGTTTGCACCAGAGTCAAATAATACTTTTGCATAAACGTCGTGGACCAAGAACGTACCGGCTATGACATCAGGAATGAGTTCTGCTTCTTGAGTAGTTAACTGAAATGCTCGGGCATTCTTCTTTGTTGTTCCATCAGCTGGTTTGCCTTTATTGTCTGCGGGTTTTGTCAATTTAGGACATTCGGTTCGAAAATGACCTATTTCGCCACAATTGTAGCAGATTAGAGATTTCTTCCTGCAATTCTCCTCATGATGTCCTGGAATTTTGCAAAAATTGCAATATCCCTTGCATTTTCCAAAATGCTTCTTTTTGCAATTTCTACAATACGGAGGAACTGAGGATTGCCCGGTTCCTCTTTTCTTGAATCGATTATTATTATTACCCACACGAAATCCTTGGGTAATCTTTTGCGCCAATTCCTTCTTTCTGTCTTCTTCTCTTGTTCGCACCAGTTCATCAGTTAGGGTATTAGCTAATTCCACAGCATCGTCAATAGTGCGAGGTCTCGCAGCTTTAACAATATTGCGGATTTCACTAATTAATCCCCAGATGTATCGAGAAATGAGTACCGGTTCTGGCGAAGCCAGTGTAGGTACCACTCGTGCATATTCAAAGAATGTCGAAGTATAACTGCGGCACTCTACTCCTATCATACGATGATTTAGGAACTTATTTGCCATTTGTTCCTTCTCATATTCAGGACAATATTTCATTTCTACAAGATTCTTGAATTCTTCCCAGTTCATGGCATAAGCCATCCTTCTTCCTTTAGCTTGTAGCACCGTATTCCACCACTCTAATGCTCCTTCTTTGAACAAATTTGATGCATACATCACCTGATCTTCTTCTGAACACTTACTTATTGCAATTACTGCTTCGGTTTTCTCTAACCAACGCAGTACTGCAGTTGCTCCTTCATTACCTGCAAATTCAGCAGGTTTGCAAGCAAGAAATTCTTTGAAAGTGCAACCAGGTGTTGCGGCTTTCATTTTCTTAGGAGGTGGAGCCTGTCGTAGATTATCATTATCATTATGATTGCTGCCTCCGTTTACACTATGACTAAAATTATCTTCCTGAGTACGTTTACTAGGAATGATTTGTTGCGGTTCTACTGGATTTTTAACAGCAGCAACGAATGCTGGAATAGCATTGGCTATCCCTTGTGCAACAATATTTTCTATATCCTGTCTAGTCATATACTGGTTTTTCTGATTTTGTTCAGATTGATTCCCTTCATTAACTGGTTCATTATTAGTATTTTCCATCTGATAATTATTAAAAATATATTTATTAGTATCGAGTGATAAATAAAAATTTCACAGAAGCACATAAAATCTGATAACACAGATATATATCAAAATTGTCGATGTTTCGACTTCTATTTTACTTTATATATATTAGATAGGCATCCATACACACCGTTTATCTTACAAGGTGTTATTTCCCATTTTACAGAGTTATATATTTAATTATTATTATTAATATACAGGCATTTTCCTAACCCCACACTTCTTTGGTCACAGGCAGTTTAGTAACGACGTTCCCTTTCGTCGTACTTCCAGGTAATCCTTTCTCCCATATCCCTAATCCTATTTCCTGTATTTATCAGTTCTTCACCGTACTGACGGAGTTCGGCTAAGTTTTCGTAGCTCATTGGAGGATTGGGGATAGGATCTGGTTCCCACTGTGGAAGGAAAGAATAAGGACTGTTGACAATATTCTGGAATGGCCAGTCATTTGTCCACCATTCTTCCATTTGACCTAAAGGTAGAGTGTGGACCAGTGGATCTGGAATAGCTGGTTCTAGATTAACAGGAAGTTGGGTTTCTAGGGTAGGATATAGATTATTATGGATAGGACTAAAAACATCACAATTTGCCAGTAGACGGTCGATTTCGTCTTGGAATGTGATTTCCTCAACTTGTCTAGAACTCTCTCCCGTCTCTATTCCTTTTTGTTTGTAGTCTGTCCTAATCCCTATCTCTGCTGGATTTGAGCCTTCTCCGATTTCGATTCCTTTCTCTTTATCTATAGGGTTTTCTATTTTAGGGAGTTTCCTAGTAGCTGGCTTTCTTCTGCGTACTTTTCTCCATCCTACATATCTTCTCTTCTTTTTAAGTTTTGCTTTTTCCAGCGGTGGAGCTTGGAATTCCACGGGTTCCTCTATGTCAGCAATATAACCAGTAAAGTCGTGGGAGACTTCAATTGGTACTGGGTAGAGGTTGAGATTCTGAAACGCTTCTGATATCTCAGTCATGCTGGACAGCATATATGCAAAATGCACAAAAATGCTAAGTTAAAACTTTGGAACAAAGTTTAACAAATAAACATTAAGTTTATTGCATATGGATTTGTACAAAAGATTACAGAGAAGTGAACACACTATAATTTATTTATTTATTGGGTATTACTAGACCAGATTTTAAAATTTAGAGATTTGCATTCTCTGCTACGGTAGCTAGCATATAAAGGTTTGCCCATTTTTCATCTAAGGTATCTTCCCATGGTGACTTATTGCCTAATTCCTGGATTTCTGGATTAACCTCACTTTCTTGGCTTGGGTTTTCTTTATTTTCTCTTGTCCCTTTCTAAGAATCAAATTTCTTTTCTCTTGGGTGAGAGGGTTTTTATAATTTGCTTTACGGACAAAAATCCCATCATCTATATCTGCTGGGTGTTTGGAGGAAGAGGTTCCTTTTCTTGTGGGTGCAGTATCTAATTTGTGATAGATAGCAGAAATCTTATGTTTACCCATACTGTAACTCAACAATTAATCAGTTAATAAAACATATTTTCACAGAATAGCAATTAAATTTCCTAATTATTTTAATAGGCTAAAATCAATAGTAAGCTTAAATCAGTGGCTCTGATACCACCTTTTCCTTGTCACGGCCCTTGGCCCCGGTTTGACCCGGTCCAGAGCCGCGAGGCAGGAAATCCCGTGGTATTTAATTTAGCGACAGCGGAAGACTTTTTAACAGGATCAATTATTAATAAAACTGCTCGTTTATATATAATATAGGGATAATTCCCATAATTTATAAACACTTGATTTCACTAGGAAATCCTTTATTTCTTTTAAAACATGTTTCTTTATTTATTTACATTGAGCCACTTTCTAAGCTTGTAGTGCTACTCGGCACTTTTTCTTTGCTCACAACAGATCACCTGAAACATGTTTGAAAAAGGTTTTGTCAGTGGGAAATACTGAGTGAATCATTCAGTTTTAGTAAAACATCCTGTTTATTATAATGTACAGTATTAAGAACGATTACAATTGCCTCATCTTTTAAATTAACTGATCCAGTTGTCACTTTACCGGACTGTGACTGTGGACATATCACTTGTAGGGTCCTTTCACCCCAAGTGATAAATAATTAGTAGCTATGTGCACATCCCCCCACATACTGGCAGTAATTTCAGATAACAAAGACTTAATCCCTGTAACTATAACTTTGATAAAAACTTGCTTTTGAAAAGTATTTTGATAAAAAGAGAATGACTCACATTGTAGATTTAACGAGCAGAATATAAGCCTACTGATTAGCCTTGATTAACCTAATTTAATTAACAATGCACACACAATCAGTTAGTAACTAATACAACAGTTACGACAATTCACGAGATTAAACCTTCACAACGATTTATTAGTGCAATACTTAACAATTCAGTGGATTCACAACGAATGACAGAGTATAGTCCGAATTCGAGCAGTACTCAAACATTCAAGTCGAAATCACAATGAATTAATAAAGTATAATCTCAATTTGAGCGACACTTAAACAATCGTTGGATAGTTATAATCGATCGGACGTTGTATCGTAATAGCGATCGAGTTATTACCCTGATTGTGGCGTCGATTAGTGCACTGTGTGTGTTAATTGTAGTATACAGAATGTAAATTCGATTTCTGGAACGAATTCCTTCGTCGATCTTATGCCAAATTTCAAGTCCCAATGTCTGCTATTTATAGCCAAATTTTGAGATGCCCTGCGCATCGTAGGCCAAACATCCCCTACGCATCGTATGGGGTTTTAAACTGGCTGCGCATCGTATGCAATAAAGCCCTACGATGCGTATGGGTTGAAAAATAGGGTTATAGACTAGCCACGTCTGGGACTAGCTATGCTGAATCAGTACATTCGAATTTTATGAATTTTACAACGAATTTTAAAGATAATTATCAACTAGGGTTTACCCCCTTTGAGTTTTAGGGGCCCTAATCCTGATTCTGAAAATTATGAAAATTTCAGGGTTTGTTCAGAATCACTTGGGTTTCTCAATTAGGGTTTCCTATTGACCAAATTAAAATAATAACTAAGACTTTTGATGAGAGTTGTTACATTTAACTATCAGAAAACTCCAAACTATACACTTACAATCAAACAAGATGCTTAATCATCAGAAGATTCAGAACTTTAAAGTAGATGCTTGTTTAATCAAGACTATATGCTAACAAGGTGAGTCATTCTCTTTTTATCAACAATGTTTTACAATACTTTTCAGAAGTTATAATTACAGGGATTAAGTCTTGGTTATCTTGAATCACTGGCAAGTGGGGTATTGTGCACATTACTAATTTCTCACGGTTAGGTAAACAAACCTAACTGTGATAATCATCACTACTTGGGTGAAAGGACCCAATAGTGGTATGACCATCGTCACCAGGGTGTGACACGGCGCCAGATAACAATAAGATAGTAGCCATTGTAACCGCTCTTATGTTGTAATCTATAACAATGTGTCATTTTTGTACAAACTGAATGAACTCACCAGTATTTCCTGCTGACCAAATATTTTTAAAACGTGTTTCAGGTAATTACAGTAGATCGGAATAAGAGTTGGATACGGCACCAAAAGGCTTACAGAAGTGGCTTAATTTATCAATTAAATTAAATTAAGAAATGTTGTTTTATGTATTCGGGTTTATCCCATATTAAAGCTACCTTTCAAAACATGGTTTTATCCCATATATTTAATAAATAAAATCCGGTGTTTTCTAAACTCTGATATTTTTCCTAACTCACGGTCCTGATGAAATTTCCGCTGCACTACTTTTCTAAATAACCACCGGTACCACTGAACTGATTCGCGGCTCCCGATTCCGTCCAGGGTGGGGTCGGGGGTCGTGACACTACGCGCCAAAAACATCTTATAAAAACAAATGTCTCAGCACCATCCATTGATCACACCAAAAAAACAAACGCCATGTTTTCTAAATACCGCTCACTTTAAAACGCCAAAAAAGTTTAAAAAAAAACCACAACTGGCAAACGTCGTTTCTTGGATATTCAATATTATATTGTATGAAGTTTCACTGAATGGATTCTTATGTGAGGTAGGTAACTCTATAAGATTTTGCTGAAGAGATGTACAAGTCTTCAAGAAAAAGAGACTGATGACAGTGATATGTCATTTTGTGTGCTTTGTTCTTGAAGAAGGTTTGGATGAGAAGAAGAGACCGATCCAAATGTAAATGTTATTTTGGACTCCATGATGATAATGAGGATGACGGCCAAATAGCATCTATACATACTACATCGACCTATGTCTCCAAAAATCCACAAAACCACTTCAACAACAGACAACAATAGATCACACCAAAAACCAGGATGCCATATTTTACTGACTGATCAGCTTCGTCAAGAGCCGAGCGTTTCAGCTGTGTAGAGAAATCGACATCTGTCTAAGGTATTCAAAGGTTCAAGGCACAAAAAACTTCAAGAAGAAGAGACTAATGACAGTGAAGATTTGATATTGGATTAGCATTTTTTTTCCTTTTCTATTTTTTGGGTCATTTTCTGTGGTTTGTTATCTAATTCTCCACTAATAAAATACATTATTTCTGTTAATTGCTTATAAAACGCCAAGATGCTACAACACCAAACGCCTGAAAGTGTGAAAACGGTGAGAACGGATCATCGCCGAACAAGTTATTGCTTATAAAACTCCAAAATGCCACAAATACCAAGCGCCAAACTTGTAATAAAATTACTTTAAACAATTATTATCAAAAAACTCCAAAAATTAACTGAAATGTATAAAACAATGTGCAAGAGAATAGAACAATGTGTCATATTTATCTAAACGCCATTAAATACAAAACGTCAAAAACCTAAAGATGGGACGTGTTACAGCATTAACAGATAAAAGCTAAACAAACAGTAACTGAAACCACATAAACTTTATTACTAACATTTATTATATTAAAAACCACGCCATGGCAATTGATTTTTTTGTATTTTCAGAACGCCATAATTATATGTTACATTATAAGTCTGCATCCTACATGGCACGGTAAAAGATACAAAAACATACATATCAAAAAATATAATTACTAAAGTCTTTTAGCGCCAAAAACATATATCTAGCTCGCGACAAAAAAAAGGTCATTATATAAGTAGAACAGGTAAACAAACTTAACACTCAACACATTCTCCAAACACGCCACACATTGTCTAAAACGCCATACAACTTAAAAAAATGGCTCAAGTTATTGCAAGGAGGTTTGAGATGTCGGATAGACGTTTTGTCCTAAAGTTCTCTGACAGGAGAATGGTGAAGGTCAAAACAATCAAGGTTGTACTTAGTATGGATGAAGCCGTTCAGAGGGATATTCTGGCCCTTGGGGTTCCAAGGGCCAACTATTGTGAATGGACTCAAACGGTAATAAGAAGATTGAAGAGAAAATTTCCAGGAGATGATGATGATCAGGGGCGAAACCAATTAAGAATTAGCCGTAGCACGGGCTACGACCCGTATTCGCAGTGTTTTTTTTTCGGTTTTATACATAGCATACCCCAAAACATATACGAGGATACCCCTAAGAGAAAATTATGAAACTTGATACCCAAAACTTGTAAGGTAACAAAGCCCAAATAATTAGTTTTATGATAATTAAGCCCAAATTGTAATAATTAATAAAGCCCAAATAATAAAATAAGTGATCTTGCGCGTCTTATGGTTGAAATGGGAACACATAGTTCTTGTCCCTTGGTTTATCAGGTAATGAAGTTAGCTTTGGTTTTACCGGTTACAATCGCAACCGTTGAATGTTTTTCGAAGTTGAAGCTTGTCAAGACGGATTTACGCAGTCGAATGGGCCCGGAATTTTTGAACAGTGTCATGTTTGTGCGGTCGAAAATGATTTTTTTTCATAAAGTAAAACACGATGATGTGATGGAACGGTTTCAAGCTATGAAAAAAAAAGAGGACAAATCTATTAGGTATTTGTTTTACTTTATTTATTTATTGTCGTTTTTTTTAATATTGTATGATTGAACCGTAAAAAAACTTTTAGAATACCCCTAATTTAATGGGCTAGTTTTGTCACTGTCCACGGGCGTAATGTGGGCAATCCCAATAGTTATTTAACATTTGACACATTCCACTCATGTTTATCATACTATAAAAAAGGACCTTTGATATATTGCACGTCATTCAAGGCCACCCATGTTTTCTTTTACTTTCTCAATTGCATCAACATCTCCGTTTATTTTTTGTAATTGTATGTGGTTCAATGCTGGTTATACTAATATAGACTTTTAAGGTGTTTTAAGGTTATTTTTATTAATTTTGTGAAAATAACGTTAAAGGTTGAGGACGGTTAATCGTGTATGGTGGTGTTGATAGCTAAAAGACAAAAGGGTACATGCACTAATCGGTTTTTGTCCCGGTTGCTGAGTGTTATGTATCTTATGTCCAAGGCTTGATGCAAAACTACTATCGAGCCGGCGGTCTCACTGGAAGCAGCCTCTATATTCCTACGGGGTAGAGGTAAGGTTGTCCACATCTTACCCTCCTAAGACCATACCTTTGCTTTGCTATTGGTGGAATTTACCGAGTATGACGACGATGATGATGAAGGTGTTTGATAGCCGAAAGACAAGGGGGTACACGCCTAATCGTCTTTTGTCCTAATTGTTGAGTGTTATGTGTCTTATGTCAAATGCTTTATACAAAACTACTATCGAGCTGGGGTCTCACTCAAAGCAAACTCTCTGTTCATACGGGGTAGAGATGAGACTGTCTACATCTTACTATCATCAGACCATACCATAACTTTGCTATTTGCGTGATTTGTTGAGTATGATGATGAGACTTTTAAGGTGTTTGATTTTTATTTAAAAAATGTGTTATTATGTAGACTAATTAAAAATATACATAAAAATAAATACGAAAACGTATTATATTTGTCCTGACTCATTTTCGAAAAAAAATACGTCAAATTGTAGATCAACCGAAAACGTACATAATAATAAGCATAAGAACGTATAACATTTGACTCTACGAAAACGTACGTAATAATAAGCATAAGAACATACTACATTTAACCCTACAATTACCAACTATGGTGAATAATACTTTGAATTTTTTTGTCTATTTTTTTTTTTTTTTGTATTTTTGAATACTTTTACTTCTCAACTTTTAACATTGACAATTACAACCCTTTTATTTTGTAATTGAGTCTTACATGTTTATTTGTATGTACCAGTATAAAGATTCAATATGATTTGTGTTTTGACATAAATTTGTTCACTTGTTCTACATTTTGATGTAAATATAATTTTATTTTTTTTTTCCGAAATTTAGTCGGGTCAAATGTAATACGTTTTCGTGCATATTTTATGTATGTTTTCAATTGGTCTATATTTGACGTAAAGTTTGTTCGGAAACAAGTCGGTTAAGTATAAGATGTTTTTAGTATACGTATAAATTCCAGTCACTTTACGTTTCAACAATGCTGCAATGCGTCATACCATTATTTAACTTAAAACACTATTTTCTTATGTGCTTTTTATTCACGTGTCGATATAAATTCAAGTTGGTTTACGCTTCGACGTAATTTTTTGTTCGAAAATATGTCGGGTCAAATACGATACGTTTTCGTGGTGATTTTTATGTACGTTTTCTGGTGGTCTACATTTTGACGTAATTTTTTTTTTCGAAAACGAATCAAGTCAAATATAATACATTATCATTATACATTATTGTCACGGCCCCCGACCCGGTTTGACCCGTTTCAGGAGCCGCAGGACAGAAATCCCGTGGTATTTAATTAATTGAGTTTAACAGCGGAAGTTTATCATCAGGATCTTTTTAAAGCTAAATTTTCCCGATTATTTTATTTCACAACTAGGGATAAAACCTCGGTAATTTACAATACTATGATTTCACGAAGAAATCTTTATGTTACAAAACATAATTTCTTTATTTTATTATGAGCCACTTTCTTTAAGCTTGCAGTGCTCCACAGCACTTTTCCTGAATCACAACAGATCACCTGAAACATGTTTGAAAAAGGTTTTGTCAGCGGAAAATACTGGTGAATCGTTCTATTTACTAAAATGATCTGTTTGTTATAATTTACAGTATTAAGAGAAATTACAATGTTCCAGATATCAACCAACTACCCACAGTATTTTGTCACTCGACCCATTGGCCCATTCGTCCAATGGTGTCTGTGACTATGGTCATATGTCACACCCCAACCAATGGAGGAAACATCGGGATGAGACGAAGTGTGAAGATTGCTAGAGACATCATAACGCTATTTGTGACAATATTTAAATAATTCCCATTTCATTTCATAACTTCAAATTGTCAACGTTACATAAACTCAAATAACAACAAGTTCCAAAAGTAATACATAACAACATAAGCAAAAATTGATACAACATATTAACCTAAACGTCTATATGTGTATCTAGGCATCAACGCTACTTCCTTTCATAGCATCGTCATCATCAACCTGTAACATGTTTAAAATACAATTCAATGCAAAAGCAATGGCGAGTATACAAGTTTGGTACGTACATAACAAATGATAAGTTTTGAACAATTCCTCATAGCAAGCATGTGATTCAAGATAAACAGTAAATATGGCATGTGTCTAACATATCAAACCAAAAGAGACGCAAGATGCTCATGACATAACCACAAGTTACGGGCGGCGGGTCGTCAATCCTATAGCGCTATATATGTCACGGTTAGGCTCGTACGAAGTTAATGATAAGTTCAACACATAAAGTTTCACCCAAGTTTAAAGTATCAAGCCATCACGTATACAAGCATGTTAATAGGAATGTTCATGTGTTTAAGCAAAATGTTAATGTTTAAGTTGTTGATAAGTAAACATGTTACACCCCAAAAGTGGTAAAAGTAAAAAGGGGGAAATACGAGTATACTCACAGTGGTTGCTTATGGAGATTTCTTACAATAACGCACGAGTAAAGATTGGGAAACCGAATGAACGGGAACGAATTTCCTAAATATTTACAATATCACACAACGATCTTACACAATGAACGGGAAATACGAGTATACTCACAGTGGTTGCTTATGGAGATTTCTTGCAATAACGCACGAGTAAAGATTGGGAAACCGAATGAACGGGAACGAATTTCCTAAATATTTACAATATCACACAACGATCTTATTAATATTTGTAGGTTAACAAAAATATGATTCCTAATTTTTATTGTTTACAATTTAGTTAAATATCATAATATAATTTAACTTATTATTAACAATTGATGTTAAAAGAAATTATAATAAAATATATACATATACTTAATTTAGTGAAACCAAAAATATACATAATAAAATCGCTAAATATTATATAGTTGGTTTTGATTTTAATCGTGACTTACAGTACTTTAATTTACAAAACAAACTTTAGTGGTCTCATAAAAATAATATTATAATAAACTTAATTTTATCATTTTTCATGCATACACATGAACAACAGATTATATTCAAAGAATATTTGTACAAGCCAAGGCAATGACTCAATCCATTTCCAACTGCTATAGCTTTTGGTTATGTAAACATATATACATATTTCTTCTCATTCCAACATCAGTGGCTTTAAAATGAACACTTAATGAATTTTTTATATATATATGTATATTATTTATTTATACATTGATTCCAAATCATCTTCTACATTATCAAAAACATATACGTAAAATTTATGAACTGATACGTAACCCTTTTTTTTTTCTTTCAATTGATTTATATGGTTATATATATATGCAATAGAATGTAATATTTCAACGGAAAAACAAGGCCAAGGAAAGATATACCGAACGCGAACGCTATACGGTTCCGTCGTGACGTCGCCGCGTCTTCGGGTCTCCGGCAGTCTTCTCTATTCCGGCCAACGTGCAGGTGGAGCAATCGAGAAAAGTATCTCGAAGGGGCGTGTACGATGGATATTTTTCTGGCACGACTTCGGGTTTCGGCAGGTTGCTCTGGCTAGGTGTTCGTGAGTGATACGAAGATATGTTACGAGTGTATGAGGGTGTCGCGAGGTGGGGGTTTTGACGGAAAAAGGAGCCGACGACGGTAGTCGGCCGGAGTTGCTCCGGCAGTTTCAACAGAGGGAAGGTGATGGTAGTGTAACTTGGTCGCGGCAACCGGTCGTCTCCTCCGATTCTCCGGTGTATTGTGATATTAACAGAGGACGTGAGAGTGTAAGACAAAGGTCTCGGTTTTATATAGAGTGTGATTGATTGTATGAGTGTAATAAAGAGTCTAGGTTCGTGGAAAAATGGAAACGCGGCATCGTATCAATTACCGAAACTAGCGTGAGTTCCAAAGGAAATAAGGAGAAATTTTGAGAATGAGTTTTTTTTTTTTTGGGCGGCAACTGTTGAAACAAAAACAAATTGATATTTTCCTTTTTAGTTTAAGGGTTTTAAAAGGTTACAATGTAGTCCCTCAACTTTACTAATCAATTATCTTAGCTTAACTAACACTAACTTGGTTGAGCTATTTAACCTTAAAACCCTTTCTAAAGACTAACGGAACTAACTAGCTTATAAATTAATTAAATTAAATAACTATGTTAAATTTTTTTTTTTACAAAAAAAATAAGTAACTAAATGAAATCTCTCATCAATTATTTAAATTCGTAAAAAAAAATTTCCGAGGTTTCAAGATTAGGATTCGAATTTCAAAACGGGTCGGATTTTGGATATCCGTTTTTGACGGATGTTACAGTCTCCCCTTCTTTAGGAAATTTCGTCCCGAAATTTATTAAAGAGGAAGATTTTAAGAAGGGTTGAAGGATAGGTTTGAATGTTTAAACGGATTTGTTTGCGGACGGGGATTCGTATAAAAGATATAGAATAACGGAGATAATGGGAGTATAAAAGTGAACGATTGCCTTTAATAAACGAATGCGAGTATAAGAATAGCATAAGTATCGGATAGACGAAGGTAGTGTGTTAAGAATGAGGTCTCGTCGTGGATAATCAGATATAATGCGTTTGCGAGTTGTTTAAAGTTTGTATTAGGTCCAAAAGGTCTACAAAACACTGAATTTCTCACGGCACGTTTTACGAAAGTTTGGTAACATGGTGAAAACACTTATATATAGGAAGTACCAACGACGTATCCACCATGTTTTGACCACGTTACGTCCGTTTCGTATTCGGTGTCATGTTACATCCCGTGTCTTACCATACACAGTAGTACACTCTATGGTTTCTCATACGCCCATCACTATAATCCCGTGTGCACCCGCGATTATATTGATCGTCGCATGATCCGCATAGCTTGTAGTAGTTGTGTATGAATTAAGGTATGCATAAATTATGAAAATAAGACTGCGTGTGAAAGAAATGTAACATATAAGCATGTTTGTGTTCCAAATAGCATAAGATCAACGTAAGCGAATCCCTCAGGTTTCGCTCGCGTATGGGTGCGAAAGTATAAATCTTGTGTATAAATGAAGCATAAGCATAGCATAAGTTTAAATATGAATACACACGTGAGCATAAACACAACACGCATGGCATGAGTATGAGAAAAAGGATAAGCATAATGTGTATGAAAAATAAGCATAAGTGTGAGTACAAACATGAGTATAAGTATAAACACAAAGCGTATAAGGATGAATACGAGTATAAGTGTGAACATAAGATGTATGTGCATAGTATAAGTATAAACACAAAGCGTATAAGGATGAATACGAGTATAAGTGTGAACATAAGATGTATGTGCATAGATGTGAACGTGAATATAGGTGTAAAACATGAAGGTTTAAGTATGAATAAAATATATGTTGTATGTATATAAGTGTAAACAAGGTTGTATATACGTCAGTGAGAACATAAAATGTATGAACATGAATATGAATGTAATATAAACATGAATGTAAGTGCATCGTAAATGTATAATTGTGGGTGTATGTATAACGTAAAACGTATGAATTTTGAATCGTGAGTATAACATAAATGTGTAAGTGTGAACATAAGTGAAGACATAAAATGTATAAGTATGGATGTAGGAAATAATGATTTTGTTTATAGTATAGATCAAAATACATGAGTTTGTGCGCGTAAAAGATTAAAAATTTTGAGTATGAAAGAAAAGGAAACGAGTGACGCGCGTGAGATTGTCGTGAGATATTGACTAAAACGTGTAATATGATATGCATATATAGTTGTTTGTGCAAAACGTGAAGTTAAAATAGATTGAGTTGTCACGAAATACAGACTCTAGTTTGTGAATGTAAGAGAGTATAAAACGTCTATTGGTTATGTGGAAGGTACTTTGTAAAGGAATGGAAATGCTACTGCGGTTTTAAAAGAGTTTACATAAGTTGAAAATTTGTCGGTTCTTATGAAGTTTCCTTGCCCACGTGTTTTGAATTTAATTGACGTATCGAGTGAGGTTTTGAAAAGTTCTAGAGATTAATAAGTTTGCATCGTTTTAAGTAACTTTGTGTTAGAAAATTTTGAAACTTACAGCTTCTTGTGAAAAAATTGATCCTTAGAAAAAAAAGGATTTTGGTGCATGAACTTAGTGATTGTTGAAAAATGTTTCATTGGTTTTGAAAAGGAATTTTAGTAAATGATTGAATAATTTTGGTAATATTTTATAGGTGTGTGCGAAAAAGTTGATTTGATTCTCAATTGAGAATAACAATCTCTAGTTTAATGATGTGAGAGGAGCGTATTTCAATGTTTACGTTGATTGGTGAATTTGTGGGCAACGGATTTATTAAACCGACTAGGCTGCTATGTAGTATTTCGTGAAATTTTGAAAATCGAGGAACACGCGTTTATGGTAACATTAAAATTTTTGTGTATGCGAGTGATGTGAAAATAGATTATAGAATAAGAGGTACGTTTAAATAAATGAAGCATTTTGAAATACATGATAAATGATTTAGGTATAAACATGATCGTGTTTACATAATATAGCCTATTAAAAGGAAGCGTTGGTAACGATCACCTAGGTAAGGGAATCACCCCTAACTCGTTGGTGAGGTCGTTGTAAGGTGAGAAATAAAACGGAGTTAGTCGTCAAGGTAAGGGAATCACTCCTATCTTGACGACATGTCTCCATTTGTTGTTGCAAGAAGTGTAAATAAAATTACATAAAATTATGAATGCTAATAATGTATAATCGTATGAAAAGTAAGAGTATGATGTGTGCGCAAAAATGAAATCTCGAAAAATTATTCAAATTTGTCAAAAGATCGAAAATAATAAAGCGTAAGCTCGAATAAAACTTGGGATGGTTCCAAACGGAACATTGACTAACCAAAGTGGTCGAAAGATCTTTGAAATTGAGAAACATGCTTTGGCCTAATAGGTGGAATACCCATGTCGATATCTCGGTTAACGGTATTCACCCTTTCAGTTACTACATGTTCCAAATCCATCGAAATTTCGAGACTTGGTGGGATTTTTGAAAACCAATTAGCGGAACTAGTCGACAAGGTGCGGGTTTCACCCCTAACTTGACGGTTTCGTACCCTAAGTGTGGTTGGCACTCGTCGAGTCAAAATTAAATTTCGACACGTTGACGAAGGTCCAAGAGAATTTAAATTTGAAATTTCCATTAAGATGTAGATTTCACTCCTAACTTAATGGT
Source organism: Helianthus tuberosus (assembly GCA_030545235.1). Taxonomy (NCBI): domain Eukaryota; kingdom Viridiplantae; phylum Streptophyta; class Magnoliopsida; order Asterales; family Asteraceae; genus Helianthus; species Helianthus tuberosus. The sequence goes on along the minus strand of CM060371.1, from coordinate 50,112,284 downwards.
GAATTTCATGCGAAAATAGAATCAGGCGGGATGAGAGTCGTTTACCAAATTGTGGGTTTCACGCCTATTTTGGTAAACTCGTGTCGTTTGTATAATGTGAGTGTTTTCGTGTTTAACAAAAATCGAGTAAAATGCCTTAGAAAGGGTGTATGTTAAAGGAACACACAAACAAGTATAAACACCTAAGAAGGCATATCAAGAATAGCACATAAAGAGTGGGACAATAAAACAAGTATTGGCACATAATAAAGCAAGTATTTACACCCAAGAATAGCATGTCAAGTATTAACGCATAAATGGCATATATGTTTTAAATAACAGAAGAGAATAAATAAAAACAATAAAGTAATACGCATGTAGTGTCAAGCAAGGCATAGAATAAGATCTAAACTATAGACTAGGTTAAAGCATTCCTACTTTTTCCTAATTCCCTATAGTTATGGCTCTGATACCAATCTGTCACACCCCAACCAATGGCGGAAACATCGGGATGAGACGAAGTGTGAAGATTGCTAGAGACATCATAACGCTATTTGTGACAATATTTAAATAATTCCCATTTCATTTCATAACTTCAAATTGTCAACGTTACATAAACTCAAATAACAACAAGTTCCAAAAGTAATACATAACAACATAAGCAAAAATTGATACAACATATTAACCTAAACGTCTATATGTGTATCTAGGCATCAACGCTACTTCCTTTCATAGCATCGTCATCATCAACCTGTAACATGTTTAAAATACAATTGAATGCAAAAGCAATGGCGAGTATACAAGTTTGGTACGTACATAACAAATGATAAGTTTTGAACAATTCCTCATAGCAAGCATGTGATTCAAGATAAACAGTAAATATGGCATGTATCTAACATATCAAACCAAAAGAGACGCAAGATGCTCATGACATAACCACAAGTTACGGGCGGCGGGTCGTCAATCCTATAGCGCTATATATGTCACGGTTAGGCTCGTATGAAGTTAATGATAAGTTCAACACATAAAGTTTCACCCAAGTTTAAAGTATCAAGCCATCACGTATACAAGCATGTTAATAGGAATGTTCATGTGTTTAAGCAAAATGTTCATGTGTAAGTTGTTGATAAGTAAACATGTTACACCCCAAAAGTGGTAAAAGTAAAAAGGGGGAAATACGAGTATACTCACAGTGGTTGCTTATGGAGATTTCTTGCAATAACGCACGAGTAAAGATTGGGAAACCGAATGAACGGGAACGAATTTCCTAAATATTTACAATATCACACAACGATCTTATTAATATTTGTAGGTTAACAAAAATATGATTCCTAATTTTTATTGTTTACAATTTAGTTAAATATCATAATATAATTTAACTTATTATTAACAATTGATGTTAAAAGAAATTATAATAAAATATATACATATACTTAATTTAGTGAAACCAATAATATACGTAATAAAATCGCTAAATATTATATAGTTGGTTTTGATTTTAATCGTGACTTACAGTACTTTAATTTACAAAACAAACTTTAGTGGTCTCATAAAAATAATATTATAATAAACTTAATTTTATCATTTTTCATGCATACACATAAAAAACAGATTATATTCAAAGAATATTTGTACAAGCCAAGGCAATGACTCAATCCATTTCCACCTGCTATAGCTTTTGGTTATGTAAACATATATACATATTTCTTCTCATTCCAACATCAGTGGCTTTAAAATGAACACTTAATGAATTATATATATATATATATGTATATATATATATGTATATATATATATATATATGTATATTATTTATTTATACATTGATTCCAAATCATCTTCTACATTATCAAAAACATATACGTAAAATTTATGAACTGATACGTGTTTTGGTCAAAAATTACCGAAGCAATTTAGTGATCAAATTAGTAATGTGAGGTAGTGTGCTAGAAGGTGTATAGAAAATATGCTTGTTGAATTATTTAGAAAATCAGTATTCAGGATACAGCTCAGGATATTGAGTTGTATTTGCGATCAAACAGTGAGCAAACAATGAGCACAAAGTAAAGGAAATGACACGAGATGTACGAGGAAAGCCCTTGATCAATTTAGATCGCCGGCATAAAACCTCGGGAGCTGACAATCGCAGCTGCCTTGTTCTTCTTATTGCTTTAAACTTCAGGATACAGTGTAGGATATGGACCAGATCGCTAAGTGTTACAATGCCTTTGTATGAAAGTAAGAATTACTCGAGAGCAAGTGTTAGAGTGTAGCAAGTGTGATTGTGATGTCCTAGTTGATCTGGTATACCCACCTATTTATAGTAACGAATTACAAACAATAATCCCTACAAATATGGGCTACTCCGAATATTCCATTATGAACGTTATGGACCGAGTAATACGGCTTCAACGTCTTCATTTGAACGACTTGGACCGAGTCTTCCGCGGAATAAGTCTTGTGAACGTTGCTAGCTTCTAACCCACGTAACTGCACATAATCCATTAGTAATCCCGAGGATACCGTTCAGGATGTTACCAATATCCTGAACCAGCATCCCGGATGTAAACAGATACTACATAAATAAGATATAGATCAAGATATTTTCCAGGATATGGGCTCAGAATTTCACCCATAACAATTGTCCCCAAAAATGTTACCGTTTGATATCCTAACGGTTACATTTTTTTCACGGTGGCCAAGGCAATTAAGAGATAAGACTATTGATGTGACAGCTTTCAACCACCCAGCCTATATTTACTCATCATACCCTATATCTTCTCATCCTCATCTGTTTTTTTACCCACCATCGACAAGAATAAGGTAATATTCTCTCTCTCATCTTCATAACCATCTTTTATCTTTCTCCGGCAAGAACTCAGGCGACCAAATGCCCAGGCAAACGAGGTCCAGTTCAGCCGATTCCGCTCCCACATTCATCCAACAGAATCTTCTCCAAGAACCGGAGAATGAAACATGCACCTTTGACAGTGCTCATCTGTCGGCCTTAAAATCATCCGGTATCTTTCCGGAAGGAACTATTTTCCGACCTTTTGATAGAGAAATCCGGTCAGACATGGTTTCCAACGAGTGGATTTGTTTCAATGCTTTCCCCTTTACCTTAGGGTTACGATTCCCCTTTCCGGACTTCATCACCGAGTTTTTTAATATCACCAAAATTTCTTTCAGCCAAACCATGCCAATGCTTTGGCGTGTTTTGTCTGTTCTGGATCAAATCAAGAGAAACCACATACCTAACCTTTCCGTCCATGATCTCCCTTTAGCCTACAAGCTTAGATGCCATGGCTCATCTAGGTTTCTGTTTTATTCTAGTTCCGGTCCCCCATTGATACTTCGTGCCACCAGGAACGATGATGGTTGGCAATCCAAGTTTTTCTTCGTAAAAAGGGATTCAATCCCTGGTGGAACGGATTATACGATGAGATGGTTAAGAAAGGGTAGGACTTAGGGTTTAAGAATGATCCTGTCTCATATTCTGAACTAACAAATTTTCATTTTTGTGCAGCTGATTTCAGGAAGATTGCACCTCCTCTTGCTAATTCTCAAGAAAGAATAGACGCCATCAGACTCCTTCCAGAGGCAGAGAGAAGTTTCAATCCATCTCCACCGACTCCAAGCCCTCTTTCCAGTGCCAACATGTCTGGTAAGGATCCTGCAAGATATCCTGCACACATATGTTTTTTATCTGTTATTCATAGGAGGGATTTAGAATTTACTCCCTGTGTGCAGATTCCAGCAAAGTCCCAGTCTATCTAGACCTTGATGAACTTGACAGTTATCCAACTCCAGCCACAGTCAAGAAGGAGACTCCTGCTGCTACTAGCTCCAAGCCACTCCCGGCTCCCAAGGCCAATCCAAGAACCCGTGCTTCCACAGCGAAAAAGAGGAAGGGTCTTGAAGTCAGTGCTCCGGGCTCAGAAGGGTTCTCCTATGATGAACTCAGCTTCTCTGATTCCTTAGAGCCAATGACATCCTTCCTTAACAAGGTAATATCCTGACGCATATCCTTTATGTATATCCTGCACATATATCCTAACAGGATATCCTGGTAGGATATCTTGGTCAACATACATTCTAACTTTATACCTGTAATTGATGTGCAGGGCCTCCAGCATTTGCTCCATTTGTACAATGACGCTTGTGGTACTGTGGCACTTCATGAAGCCAGGATCAAACAGCTCGAAAGCACCGTTGCTGACCAAGGCGCCATAGCTGAAGCGAAGACCCGGCACTACGAAAGCCTGCTGAAGAAGGTCACCCAAGACGCTGAGGTCAAACTTGCCACCGTTCAAATGGATCATGATCAAGCCTTGGTCAATTTCCGGGAGGGAATCAAGGCTTCTGCTATCGTCTCCCTGTTACAAGCACGCATCAAGATGGCCTACGAGGCTAAGGAGACGGGCCTTGTTTGTCCGTCTTGGCCAGTTGAATCCTGGGTGGCCAAGTTAAAGGAGCTCGGAGGCAAAGCTGTGCCCCTTCCTGCTGAAGCTGGCGAGTCTTCTAAGTCAGCAGAGGTGGTGGTCCAGGCTGGAGACAAGAAGGATGTTGGAGCTGATGCTGAGATGGACGTTGGCAAGGATGCTGCGCAGGATGCTGGTCAGGATGTTGGTGCTGAGAAGCCTGAGATGGTTGGAGGTGATGCCGCTGTGTGAGGGCATTTAGGTGGGAGATGACGGATATACGTGCCAAGGCCAGAGCCCACCTTTTTGAATTTGAATGTTGGTTTGTAGTCCCAAAAACAATTTACTTTTCCGCACTTTACTTTCCTGCACCTGAACAATTTACATTTCCTGCATGCTTTTTGAACAATACAACAGTTGAAGGTGGATGGGTCTCGATTTGAGATGAAGCCTTCAACTGTTGGGTAAATATGGTAATGAACTATTAGTGCTCTTAGTGGATGGGCCTTGTTTTGAGGTGAAACTAAGATCACAACTTTTGGTATGTTAATAATATAACTTCTCTTTTGACCTTATTACTGTTGTCATTGTTATGAAAATCATAGTTGTAAAAATTGTTTGGTTTGTACACTTTTAGGAATATATATTATAGATGTATCCTGAAAGGTATCCTGAAAGATATCTTGATAAGGATATTAAAATATAACCTACAAATTATCCAAACAAAAAGGAGAGATCATACCAGAGATTCTTACAAAACCAATTTTAATCCTTCATTATAAGTTTTGTCCCCAGTGCATACTTGTGAACTTGGATCCATTCTTTGAACAGTATAATGTATGTCCCCTGTGTTTGACACAGAAACGCAAATGCATTTATACCTTGTCTTAAGTAAATTCCGCATACCCTGGGGAAAAACCCCTGATATCCTGAAATGAATCTTTAGCATACTTGGGATAGACCCTTAATACGCTGGGGATAAACCCCGATATCTGGGGATAAACCCTAAATTTCATACGCTACAGGCGAGAGTGTATAAACTCCAATCCTTAGAAAGGTGAAAACCTTTAAACCTTTGAGAGTATGAAAATACTCTTTCGTGAGAGAGGGTGATCAATCCTCATATACCTTTAGGATCCAGGATATAGCCAACAGTAACGAAATTGTCAGCCACTTTTACATGAACTGGTCCCGCTACCTTGAACTATACCTAGATAACTTGCGCTCCAGGCGAGGTGTTTAAACCCAATTCGAAAGAAAGGTGAATACCTTTAAACCTGTGAAGGGACCAGGGTCCCTTAAACGTGAGAGAGGAGGCCAATCCTCTAATCTTTCGACTTATCCTGAGCATATATCCTGGAGTTATATCCTGAAGAATATCCTGCAAAACAATTGTAAACTAAGGTGGGTGTTAGCTTGGCTAACACCCCTCCGATCCTTAAGTCAGTAGTGGGTTCAAGACAATAAACAAAAATATATTTAAAAATAGAATACATACCATTCCGAGATAGAAAATAAATTCTACTCTTACTTGAAATAGAGCTTAAAATGTATTGCATTCCAGGATCTTGGTAGCATATCCCCTTCCATATTTCTGAGTCGATATGCTCCTTTCCATGCTTCAGACTCGACTTCATAAGGTCCTTCCCATTTAGGAGCTAGCTTGCCATCGGCAGGATTAGTGGTATTTTGAAAAGGTTTTCTTTGCACCCAATCACCAACTCGAAATCTTCTAGTCCTTATGTTCTTGTTATATGCTCTGGATATTCTTTGCTGATATGCTGCTATCCTTAGCCTTGCTGCGTCTCTTTTTCGTCTATAGTATCCAAATCTTGACATAAGGCTTCAGGATTCTGTAAGATAGATCTTGCAGTAGGTATCGCCATTTCCGTTGGAATCATCGCCTCCGCTCCGAATACTAAGGAGAATGGGGTTTGGCCGGTTGCATTTTTTACCGTTGTCCTGTCAGCCCATAAAACAAAGGGTAATTCCTCTGCCCATCTTCCTTTTTTGGCTCCAAGTCTCTTCTTTAAGTTATTCACTATTATCTTGTTTGAAGATTCAGCTTGTCCATTCGCTTGAGGATGTACCGGAGTAGATGTGATCATTTTGATTCCCCAACTCTTGCAAAAGTCGGTAGTCCTTTTGCTTATAAACTGGGACCCATTATCACAAATGATCTCCGCTGGCACTCCAAACCTAGTCAGGATATTCCTCTTTATGAAGGATACTACTTCTTGGTCTCAAACTTGGACAAATGCTTCAGCCTCAACCCACTTGGAGAAATAATCTGTCATAGCCAACATAAAAACTTTTCCTCCCGGAGCTTTTGGTAACTTCCCTACTATATCCATCCCCCACTTCATGAATGGCCAAGGGGAAACTACAGGATATAATGGTTCAGCTGGTTGATGTAGTATGTTACTATGTCTTTGACATGCATCACATCTTCGAGCATATTCTGCAGCATCTTTCCTCATCGTTGGCCAATAATATCTTGTCCTTAATACTTTCGAGAACAATGATCTGCCCCCGGTGTGATTACCACAATCCCCTTCATGTATATCCTGAAGTACTTCTTTGGCCTCAGGATCCTCCAAGCACCTCAAATATGGTCCTGCAAGAGATTTCTTATATAAAATATTATTTATAATAGTGAATCGTGATACCTTCATCCTAAATGCCTTAGGATTTTGATTTCCGGGGATGTGTCCTTCCTTAAGATATTTTATGATTGGAGCCGTCCAGGATTCAGGATCCTCTTCAGGATATTCTGCTCCAGGATCCTGGATGCCCGCTACTTCCTTATCCTGAGGATTCGTCGCAGGATACAAGATATGTAATATTAGTATTCGGGTCCCTTCAGGTATCCTGATTGATGATCCCAAATTTGCTAAGGCATCCGCTTCAGCATTATCCTCCCTTGGTACCTGTTCAAGTGTAAAAACATCGAAATATCCTGCTAATTTTTTGAGAATATCAAGGTATTCGATTAACTTCTCACCCTTAACTGCATAGGAGCCATTGAAATGGTTAGTAATTAACAAAGAGTCAACGTATACTTGCAAATTCTTGATATTCATACTCTTAGCCAATTCTAATCCTGCAATTAAAGCTTCATATTCTGCCTCATTATTAGTGGCAGGAAACTCACACCTAATAGCCTGGGGTAATATGTCACCCTGTGGCGATTTTAGTAGTATTCCCAATCCTACTCCTCTTACATTAGATGCACCATCAGTATATAATGTCCAGGATCCTGAGGATTCTCCTAACTGTTGAACTTCTAGGTCTACCTCATCCTGAATGTCACTACTGAAATCAGCCACAAAGTCAGCTAGAGCCTGCGATTTTATGGCATTTCTAGGTTCATATACTAAATCATAAGCACTCAATTTTACTGACCACTTGGCCATCCTGCCTGACATTTCTGGCTTTCTAAGCACATTTTTTACAGGATAATTGGTTTTAACATGTATCATATGTGTCTCAAAGTAGTGTCTAAGTTTTGTTGATGCCATAACTAATGCTAGTATTAATTTTTTCTAAATGAGAGTACCTAGTTTCAGCATCTAACAAACTTTTACTAACATAATAAACAGGATATTACTGACCTTCATGGTCTTTTATGAGAACGGCACTTACAGCATTCCCTGATACAGCAAGGTACAGGGATAGTGGTTCACCATTTTCAGGTTTCATCAACAGAGGTGCGGTTGAGAGATATCGTTTCAAATCCTGTAGGGCTGCTTCATGCTTCTCTCCCCACTCGAATTTTTTGTTCTTCTTCAGGATATCATAAAAATCTTTACATTTTTCTGAAGATCTTGAGATAAATCTATTCAATGCTGCCACTCGCCCTGTTAGTCGTTGAACATCCTTCATATTTGAGGGTGATTTAATATCCAAGATGGCTTTAATCTGCTTCGGGCTCGCTTCTATTCCTCTTTTGGTCACCATATATCCTAGGAATTGTCCTGCTCCTACTCCAAAATGGCACTTAGCAGGATTCAGCTTCATGTTATACTGATCCAGGATATCAAATGCTCCTTTGATATCCTGGAGATGATCCTGAGCTTTCTTTGATTTTACCACCATATCGTCGATGTACACCTCCATGGTGTCCCCCAGTTTGTCTTTGAACATCATGTTTACCAATCTTTGGTATGTTGCACCTGCATTTTTCAAACCAAAAGGCATAGCAGTATAACAATAAATACCTGTTGGTGTCATGAAGGCAATATCCTCCTGGTCAGAAGGCTCCATTTGGATCTGTTGAAATCCTGAGGACGCATCCATGAAAGTCAGCATTTCATGCCCGGCAGTGGCATCTACCATTGCATCAATGTGGGGAAGAGGAAATGGGTCTTTAGGACAAGCTTTGTTCAAGTCTGTGTAATCTACACAGACTCTCCATTTCCCATTTTTCTTCTGTACCACAACCACGTTTGCTAGCCACCTCGGGAACTTAACCTCTCTGATCATCCTGGACTTCAATAATCTCTCAACTTCCTCTTGAATAATCGCATTCCGCTCAGGAGCAAACTTCCTTCTTTTTTGTTGCACAGGCTTGAATGATTTATCAATTCAAAGCTTGTGAGTGATAATATCTTTGGATATGCCTGTCATATCCTCATGCTTCCATGCAAACGTTGACATCCTACATTTTAAAAATTTAATTAATTGCTCTTCAATATCCTGAGGGATATTGGTTCCCACGAGCACCGAAATATCGGGATTATCCTGGTCTAGGATAATTTTCTTCACATCCTGCTCCAGATCCTCCACAATATCTTGGGCCCGCGTCTTTAATTGCTATGCTGCATTAGGCTTGGTTGAGGATTTCATCGAGGATGAGTAGCATTCTTTCGACTCCTGCTGATCACTATCAACTTTGACAACTCCCCAAGGGGTAGGTATCTTGATGCATTGATGATATGTTGATGGCACGACCTTCATATCGTGAATCCACGGTCTGCCCAGTATAATGTTATAGCAGGATAGAGAGTCCATTACACAGAAACGTTGTATCGAGTTGACTCCTTCAACGTACACCGGCAACTTTATCTCTCCCACTGTGTTTCTAGCCTCTCCACTGAACCCAACAAGCACGGTAGACTTTGAAGTGATGCCCATTGGAGATACATTCATTCTTTTAAGCGTCTCTAGTTGGATTATGTTGACGGAGCTGCCATTGTCTACCAATATCCTGCGTACAAAATGGTTAGCCACATATAACGTTATTACCAGAGCATCATGGTGAGGATCCTGGACAGTATCCCTGTCATCGGCATCAAATGTGATCACTTTATCAGTTGTAAGTGTAGTCATCCTGACAGGTTTGTCTCCCCTTTCGGCCTTAGCTTCTTTTGCATGTCTCTTTGCTGCCGAATACGAAGTCCCACAAATGTCGGATCCTCCCGAAATGAAGTTGATTATCTTGGCATCCGCGGGAGGTGATGCTGTTCGCTCAGGATCCTTCTCAGTATCCTGACCCTTATTCTTCTTTCTTCCCAAGAGATCTTTAAGATATCCCTTGCTTAGAAGATAGCTTATTTCTTTCCTTAAAGCGATGCAATCCTCAGTCATATGTCCGAAATCTTCGTGGAAAGCACACCATTTTGATTTGTCTTTCCAATCGGCTTTTTGTTGATTCTTTCGAGGCCACCTAGCCTTGTCTCCTAGACCCTGCATGGCATACATTAATTCAGGAATGTTAACAGAAAAACAATATTCAGATAATTCAGGATACTCTTCAGGATCCTCGTCTTCGACAGCATTCACTCTCTTGTTTTCACTTCTACCATATGGCTTAGGCCGATATGATTTGAATGAGGATTCTGACTTCCTGTTAGTTGACTCATAAGTGTTAGATGAGTTCATCCTTTCTTGCATCTTTCTGTCATCCTCCAACCGAATATATCTTAGGGCCCTGTTCCGAGCTTCATCCAAGTTCCTGCATGGGTTCATTACAAGGTCTTGATAAAATTGAGAATCTTTTTGCAGCCCCATCTTGAAAGCTTGCACAGTTGTCGCAACATCAAGATGCGGAATGTCTAGGGATTCCAGGCTGAATTTGTTCACATAATCCCTAAGGGATTCCTGAGGCCCCTGTGTTATCCTGTAGAGGTCACTTGTTAGTTTCTCAAAGCTTCTACTACAAGAAAACTGACTATTGAATAAATTTACTAAGTGAGCAAAAGATGTAATCGAATGTGGAGGAACATTCAATAGCCATTTCAAGGCTGATCCTGTTAAGGTGGAACCAAAACCCTTGCACAAGCATGCTTCCTTGAGATCCGGAGGAATAGGGTTAATCTCCATTCTTTCCCTATACTGAGCAATATGCTCCTCAGGATCCGTAGTTCCGTCATAAAGCTTCATGTTGGGGGTTTGAAATCTCTTCGGGATCTCAGCATCACAAATAGGATATGCGAAGCGAGATATCTTGTGGCTGTCTTGGGACATTTCCGGAATCGGCTGGACCACTCCAGGTACACTAGATATCATGTCCTTCAGCTTCTGAAGTTCCCTAGTAAGTGCTGATGTTACACCTGTATCCTGCAAAGATCCAGAATTGTTAGTAGCATGAGTATTATTATTATTTGACACGTTACCCGTTGGAGGATTTTGCCCATATCCTGAAGCATATCCTGAGCTCCTCATGGTTGACATCCTGACCGAGGAGGGTATTTCAGGAGTATGATTCTGAGGAAGGCTGGGCACAATATTCCCCCTGTTATCCTCAGTATACACAGCTGAACTGAAGTTCAACGTTCTGGGATGTAATGGAGTGACAATATCCTCAGCAGATCTGCTCGAGCCAGACTTCAGGAGTTGTATTTCCCTTAAAAGCATTTGGTTTGTTTCCTGCTGCTGCCTCATTTGTTCCTGCACACTTCCAAATAAGGTTAAAATTTCGTCGTTAGAAGCTAAAACAGGGGCAGATTCCTGAACATTGCGGGTAGGGATAATATCCCGAGGTCGTGTAGAGGCTGGCATTCTTGGAGGAGGTGGTGGAAGCACCGAACTAGTAGTAGCAGAAGTCGTAGCAGACACAGTAGAGGAACTCATGTTTGATCTTGAGGCCATTATGGACAATGTGGCAAAAAGTTTTGAAAATAGATAACCGATTAGCGATTTACCAAAATTTTTTAGTAAAGAGAGCACCACTTGCCCCACGGTGGGCGCCAAATTGTTTTGGTCAAAAATTACCGAAGCAATTTAGTGATCAAATTAGTAATGTGAGGTAGTGTGCTAGAAGGTGTATAGAAAATATGCTTGTTGAATTATTTAGAAAATCAGTATTCAGGATACAACTCAGGATATTGAGTTGTATTTGCGATCAAACAGTGAGCAAACAATGAGCAAAAAGTAAAGGAAATGACACGAGATGTACGAGGAAAGCCCTTGATCAATTTAGATCGCCGGCATAAAACCTCGGGAGCTGACAATCGCAGCTGCCTTGTTCTTCTTATTGCTTTAAACTTCAGGATACAGTGTAGGATATGGACCAGATCGCTAAGTGTTATAATGCCTTTGTATGAAAGTAAGAATTACTCGAGAGCAAGTGTTAGAGTGTAGCGAGTGTGATTGTGATGTCCTAGTTGATCTGGTATACCCACCTATTTATAGTAACGAATTACAAACAATAATCCCTACAAATATGGGCTACTCCGAATATTCCATTATGAACGTTATGGACCGAGTAATACGGCTTCAACGTCTTCATTTGAACGACTTGGACCGAGTCTTCCGCGGAATAAGTCTTGTGAACGTTGCTAGCTTCTAACCCACGTAACTGCACATAATCCATTAGTAATCCCGAGGATACCGTTCAGGATGTTACCAATATCCTGAACCAGCATCCCGGATGTAAACAGATACTACATAAATAAGATATAGATCAAGATATTTTCCAGGATATGGGCTCAGAATTTCACCCATAACAATTGTCCCAAAAAATGTTACCGTTTGATATCCTAACGGTTACATTTTTTTCACGGTGGCCAAGGCAATTAAGAGATAAGACTATTGATGTGACAGCTTTCAACCACCCAGCCTATATTTACTCATCATACCCTATATCTTCTCATCCTCATCTGTTTTTTTACCCACCATCGACAAGAATAAGGTAATATTCTCTCTCTCATCTTCATAACCATCTTTTATCTTTCTCCGGCAAGAACTCAGGCGACCAAATGCCCAGGCAAACGAGGTCCAGTTCAGCCGATTCCGCTCCCACATTCATCCAACAGAATCTTCTCCAAGAACCGAAGAATGAAACATGCACCTTTGACAGTGCTCATCTGTCGGCCTTAAAATCATCCGGTATCTTTCCGGAAGGAACTATTTTCCGACCTTTTGATAGAGAAATCCGGTCAGACATGGTTTCCAACGAGTGGATTTGTTTCAATGCTTTCCCCTTTACCTTAGGGTTACGATTCCCCTTTCCGGACTTCATCACCGAGTTTTTTAATATCACCAAAATTTCTTTCAGCCAAACCATGCCAATGCTTTGGCGTGTTTTGTCTGTTCTGGATCAAATCAAGAGAAACCACATACCTAACCTTTCCGTCCATGATCTCCCTTTAGCCTACAAGCTTAGATGCCATGGCTCATCTAGGTTTCTGTTTTATTCTAGTTCCGGTCCCCCATTGATACTTCGTGCCACCAGGAACGATGATGGTTGGCAATCCAAGTTTTTCTTCGTAAAAAGGGATTCAATCCCTGGTGGAACGGATTATACGATGAGATGGTTAAGAAAGGGTAGGACTTAGGGTTTAAGAATGATCCTGTCTCATATTCTGAACTAACAAATTTTCATTTTTGTGCAGCTGATTTCAGGAAGATTGCACCTCCTCTTGCTAATTCTCAAGAAAGAATAGACGCCATCAGACTCCTTCCAGAGGCAGAGAGAAGTTTCAATCCATCTCCACCGACTCCAAGCCCTCTTTCCAGTGCCAACATGTCTGGTAAGGATCCTGCAAGATATCCTGCACACATATGTTTTTTATCTGTTATTCATAGGAGGGATTTAGAATTTACTCCCTGTGTGCAGATTCCAGCAAAGTCCCAGTCTATCTAGACCTTGATGAACTTGACAGTTATCCAACTCCAGCCACAGTCAAGAAGGAGACTCCTGCTGCTACTAGCTCCAAGCCACTCCCGGCTCCCAAGGCCAATCCAAGAACCCGTGCTTCCACAGCGAAAAAGAGGAAGGGTCTTGAAGTCAGTGCTCCGGGCTCAGAAGGGTTCTCCTATGATGAACTCAGCTTCTCTGATTCCTTAGAGCCAATGACATCCTTCCTTAACAAGGTAATATCCTGACGCATATCCTTTATGTATATCCTGCACATATATCCTAACAGGATATCCTGGTAGGATATCTTGGTCAACATACATTCTAACTTTATACCTGTAATTGATGTGCAGGGCCTCCAGCATTTGCTCCATTTGTACAATGACGCTTGTGGTACTGTGGCACTTCATGAAGCCAGGATCAAACAGCTCGAAAGCACCGTTGCTGACCAAGGCGCCATAGCTGAAGCGAAGACCCGGCACTACGAAAGCCTGCTGAAGAAGGTCACCCAAGACGCTGAGGTCAAACTTGCCACCGTTCAAATGGATCATGATCAAGCCTTGGTCAATTTCCGGGAGGGAATCAAGGCTTCTGCTATCGTCTCCCTGTTACAAGCACGCATCAAGATGGCCTACGAGGCTAAGGAGACGGGCCTTGTTTGTCCGTCTTGGCCAGTTGAATCCTGGGTGGCCAAGTTAAAGGAGCTCGGAGGCAAAGCTGTGCCCCTTCCTGCTGAAGCTGGCGAGTCTTCTAAGTCAGCAGAGGTGGTGGTCCAGGCTGGAGACAAGAAGGATGTTGGAGCTGATGCTGAGATGGACGTTGGCAAGGATGCTGCGCAGGATGCTGGTCAGGATGTTGGTGCTGAGAAGCCTGAGATGGTTGGAGGTGATGCCGCTGTGTGAGGGCATTTAGGTGGGAGATGACGGATATACGTGCCAAGGCCAGAGCCCACCTTTTTGAATTTGAATGTTGGTTTGTAGTCCCAAAAACAATTTACTTTTCCGCACTTTACTTTCCTGCACCTGAACAATTTACATTTCCTGCATGCTTTTTGAACAATACAACAGTTGAAGGTGGATGGGTCTCGATTTGAGATGAAGCCTTCAACTGTTGGGTAAATATGGTAATGAACTATTAGTGCTCTTAGTGGATGGGCCTTGTTTTGAGGTGAAACTAAGATCACAACTTTTGGTATGTTAATAATATAACTTCTCTTTTGACCTTATTACTGTTGTCATTGTTATGAAAATCATAGTTGTAAAAATTGTTTGGTTTGTACACTTTTAGGAATATATATTATAGATGTATCCTGAAAGGTATCCTGAAAGATATCTTGATAAGGATATTAAAATATAACCTACAAATTATCCAAACAAAAAGGAGAGATCATACCAGAGATTCTTACAAAACCAATTTTAATCCTTCATTATAAGTTTTGTCCCCAGTGCATACTTGTGAACTTGGATCCATTCTTTGAACAGTATAATGTATGTCCCCTGTGTTTGACACAGAAACGCAAATGCATTTATACCTTGTCTTAAGTAAATTCCGCATACCCTGGGGAAAAACCCCTGATATCCTGAAATGAATCTTTAGCATACTTGGGATAGACCCTTAATACGCTGGGGATAAACCCCGATATCTGGGGATAAACCCTAAATTTCATACGCTACAGGCGAGAGTGTATAAACTCCAATCCTTAGAAAGGTGAAAACCTTTAAACCTTTGAGAGTATGAAAATACTCTTTCGTGAGAGAGGGTGATCAATCCTCATATACCTTTAGGATCCAGGATATAGCCAACAGTAACGAAATTGTCAGCCACTTTTACATGAACTGGTCCCGCTACCTTGAACTATACCTAGATAACTTGCGCTCCAGGCGAGGTGTTTAAACCCAATTCGAAAGAAAGGTGAATACCTTTAAACCTGTGAAGGGACCAGGGTCCCTTAAACGTGAGAGAGGAGGCCAATCCTCTAATCTTTCGACTTATCCTGAGCATATATCCTGGAGTTATATCCTGAAGAATATCCTGCAAAACAATTGTAAACTAAGGTGGGTGTTAGCTTGGCTAACACCCCTCCGATCCTTAAGTCAGTAGTGGGTTCAAGACAATAAACAAAAATATATTTAAAAATAGAATACATACCATTCCGAGATAGAAAATAAATTCTACTCTTACTTGAAATAGAGCTTAAAATGTATTGCATTCCAGGATCTTGGTAGCATATCCCCTTCCATATTTCTGAGTCGATATGCTCCTTTCCATGCTTCAGACTCGACTTCATAAGGTCCTTCCCATTTAGGAGCTAGCTTGCCATCGGCAGGATTAGTGGTATTTTGAAAAGGTTTTCTTTGCACCCAATCACCAACTCGAAATCTTCTAGTCCTTATGTTCTTGTTATATGCTCTGGATATTCTTTGCTGATATGCTGCTATCCTTAGCCTTGCTGCGTCTCTTTTTCGTCTATAGTATCCAAATCTTGACATAAGGCTTCAGGATTCTGTAAGATAGATCTTGCAGTAGGTATCGCCATTTCCGTTGGAATCATCGCCTCCGCTCCGAATACTAAGGAGAATGGGGTTTGGCCGGTTGCATTTTTTACCGTTGTCCTGTCAGCCCATAAAACAAAGGGTAATTCCTCTGCCCATCTTCCTTTTTTGGCTCCAAGTCTCTTCTTTAAGTTATTCACTATTATCTTGTTTGAAGATTCAGCTTGTCCATTCGCTTGAGGATGTACCGGAGTAGATGTGATCATTTTGATTCCCCAACTCTTGCAAAAGTCGGTAGTCCTTTTGCTTATAAACTGGGACCCATTATCACAAATGATCTCCGCTGGCACTCCAAACCTAGTCAGGATATTCCTCTTTATGAAGGATACTACTTCTTGGTCTCAAACTTGGACAAATGCTTCAGCCTCAACCCACTTGGAGAAATAATCTGTCATAGCCAACATAAAAACTTTTCCTCCCGGAGCTTTTGGTAACTTCCCTACTATATCCATCCCCCACTTCATGAATGGCCAAGGGGAAACTACAGGATATAATGGTTCAGCTGGTTGATGTAGTATGTTACTATGTCTTTGACATGCATCACATCTTCGAGCATATTCTGCAGCATCTTTCCTCATCGTTGGCCAATAATATCTTGTCCTTAATACTTTCGAGAACAATGATCTGCCCCCGGTGTGATTACCACAATCCCCTTCATGTATATCCTGAAGTACTTCTTTGGCCTCAGGATCCTCCAAGCACCTCAAATATGGTCCTGCAAGAGATTTCTTATATAAAATATTATTTATAATAGTGAATCGTGATACCTTCATCCTAAATGCCTTAGGATTTTGATTTCCGGGGATGTGTCCTTCCTTAAGATATTTTATGATTGGAGCCGTCCAGGATTCAGGATCCTCTTCAGGATATTCTGCTCCAGGATCCTGGATGCCCGCTACTTCCTTATCCTGAGGATTCGTCGCAGGATACAAGATATGTAATATTAGTATTCGGGTCCCTTCAGGTATCCTGATTGATGATCCCAAATTTGCTAAGGCATCCGCTTCAGCATTATCCTCCCTTGGTACCTGTTCAAGTGTAAAAACATCGAAATATCCTGCTAATTTTTTGAGAATATCAAGGTATTCGATTAACTTCTCACCCTTAACTGCATAGGAGCCATTGAAATGGTTAGTAATTAACAAAGAGTCAACGTATACTTGCAAATTCTTGATATTCATACTCTTAGCCAATTCTAATCCTGCAATTAAAGCTTCATATTCTGCCTCATTATTAGTGGCAGGAAACTCACACCTAATAGCCTGGGGTAATATGTCACCCTGTGGCGATTTTAGTAGTATTCCCAATCCTACTCCTCTTACATTAGATGCACCATCAGTATATAATGTCCAGGATCCTGAGGATTCTCCTAACTGTTGAACTTCTAGGTCTACCTCATCCTGAATGTCACTACTGAAATCAGCCACAAAGTCAGCTAGAGCCTGCGATTTTATGGCATTTCTAGGTTCATATACTAAATCATAAGCACTCAATTTTACTGACCACTTGGCCATCCTGCCTGACATTTCTGGCTTTCTAAGCACATTTTTTACAGGATAATTGGTTTTAACATGTATCATATGTGTCTCAAAGTAGTGTCTAAGTTTTGTTGATGCCATAACTAATGCTAGTATTAATTTTTTCTAAATGAGAGTACCTAGTTTCAGCATCTAACAAACTTTTACTAACATAATAAACAGGATATTACTGACCTTCATGGTCTTTTATGAGAACGGCACTTACAGCATTCCCTGATACAGCAAGGTACAGGGATAGTGGTTCACCATTTTCAGGTTTCATCAACAGAGGTGCGGTTGAGAGATATCGTTTCAAATCCTGTAGGGCTGCTTCATGCTTCTCTCCCCACTCGAATTTTTTGTTCTTCTTCAGGATATCATAAAAATCTTTACATTTTTCTGAAGATCTTGAGATAAATCTATTCAATGCTGCCACTCGCCCTGTTAGTCGTTGAACATCCTTCATATTTGAGGGTGATTTAATATCCAAGATGGCTTTAATCTGCTTCGGGCTCGCTTCTATTCCTCTTTTGGTCACCATATATCCTAGGAATTGTCCTGCTCCTACTCCAAAATGGCACTTAGCATGATTCAGCTTCATGTTATACTGATCCAGGATATCAAATGCTCCTTTGATATCCTGGAGATGATCCTGAGCTTTCTTTGATTTTACCACCATATCGTCGATGTACACCTCCATGGTGTCCCCCAGTTTGTCTTTGAACATCATGTTTACCAATCTTTGGTATGTTGCACCTGCATTTTTCAAACCAAAAGGCATAGCAGTATAACAATAAATACCTGTTGGTGTCATGAAGGCAATATCCTCCTGGTCAGAAGGCTCCATTTGGATCTGTTGAAATCCTGAGGACGCATCCATGAAAGTCAGCATTTCATGCCCGGCAGTGGCATCTACCATTGCATCAATGTGGGGAAGAGGAAATGGGTCTTTAGGACAAGCTTTGTTCAAGTCTGTGTAATCTACACAGACTCTCCATTTCCCATTTTTCTTCTGTACCACAACCACGTTTGCTAGCCACCTCGGGAACTTAACCTCTCTGATCATCCTGGACTTCAATAATCTCTCAACTTCCTCTTGAATAATCGCATTCCGCTCAGGAGCAAACTTCCTTCTTTTTTGTTGCACAGGCTTGAATGATTTATCAATTCAAAGCTTGTGAGTGATAATATCTTTGGATATGCCTGTCATATCCTCATGCTTCCATGCAAACGTTGACATCCTACATTTTAAAAATTTAATTAATTGCTCTTCAATATCCTGAGGGATATTGGTTCCCACGAGCACCGAAATATCGGGATTATCCTGGTCTAGGATAATTTTCTTCACATCCTGCTCCAGATCCTCCACAATATCTTGGGCCCGCGTCTTTAATTGCTATGCTGCATTAGGCTTGGTTGAGGATTTCATCGAGGATGAGTAGCATTCTTTCGACTCCTGCTGATCACTATCAACTTTGACAACTCCCCAAGGGGTAGGTATCTTGATGCATTGATGATATGTTGATGGCACGACCTTCATATCGTGAATCCACGGTCTGCCCAGTATAATGTTATAGCAGGATAGAGAGTCCATTACACAGAAACGTTGTATCGAGTTGACTCCTTCAACGTACACCGGCAACTTTATCTCTCCCACTGTGTTTCTAGCCTCTCCACTGAACCCAACAAGCACGGTAGACTTTGAAGTGATGCCCATTGGAGATACATTCATTCTTTTAAGCGTCTCTAGTTGGATTATGTTGACGGAGCTGCCATTGTCTACCAATATCCTGCGTACAAAATGGTTAGCCACATATAACGTTATTACCAGAGCATCATGGTGAGGATCCTGGACAGTATCCCTGTCATCGGCATCAAATGTGATCACTTTATCAGTTGTAAGTGTAGTCATCCTGACAGGTTTGTCTCCCCTTTCGGCCTTAGCTTCTTTTGCATGTCTCTTTGCTGCCGAATACGAAGTCCCACAAATGTCGGATCCTCCCGAAATGAAGTTGATTATCTTGGCATCCGCGGGAGGTGATGCTGTTCGCTCAGGATCCTTCTCAGTATCCTGACCCTTATTCTTCTTTCTTCCCAAGAGATCTTTAAGATATCCCTTGCTTAGAAGATAGCTTATTTCTTTCCTTAAAGCGATGCAATCCTCAGTCATATGTCCGAAATCTTCGTGGAAAGCACACCATTTTGATTTGTCTTTCCAATCGGCTTTTTGTTGATTCTTTCGAGGCCACCTAGCCTTGTCTCCTAGACCCTGCATGGCATACATTAATTCAGGAATGTTAACAGAAAAACAATATTCAGATAATTCAGGATACTCTTCAGGATCCTCGTCTTCGACAGCATTCACTCTCTTGTTTTCACTTCTACCATATGGCTTAGGCCGATATGATTTGAATGAGGATTCTGACTTCCTGTTAGTTGACTCATAAGTGTTAGATGAGTTCATCCTTTCTTGCATCTTTCTGTCATCCTCCAACCGAATATATCTTAGGGCCCTGTTCCGAGCTTCATCCAAGTTCCTGCATGGGTTCATTACAAGGTCTTGATAAAATTGAGAATCTTTTTGCAGCCCCATCTTGAAAGCTTGCACAGTTGTCGCAACATCAAGATGCGGAATGTCTAGGGATTCCAGGCTGAATTTGTTCACATAATCCCTAAGGGATTCCTGAGGCCCCTGTGTTATCCTGTAGAGGTCACTTGTTAGTTTCTCAAAGCTTCTACTACAAGAAAACTGACTATTGAATAAATTTACTAAGTGAGCAAAAGATGTAATCGAATGTGGAGGAACATTCAATAGCCATTTCAAGGCTGATCCTGTTAAGGTGGAACCAAAACCCTTGCACAAGCATGCTTCCTTGAGATCCGGAGGAATAGGGTTAATATCCATTCTTTCCCTATACTGAGCAATATGCTCCTCAGGATCCGTAGTTCCGTCATAAAGCTTCATGTTGGGGGTTTGAAATCTCTTCGGGATCTCAGCATCACAAATAGGATATGCGAAGCGAGATATCTTGTGGCTGTCTTGGGACATTTCCGGAATCGGCTGGACCACTCCAGGTACACTAGATATCATGTCCTTCAGCTTCTGAAGTTCCCTAGTAAGTGCTGATGTTACACCTGTATCCTGCAAAGATCCAGAATTGTTAGTAGCATGAGTATTATTATTATTTGACACGTTACCCGTTGGAGGATTTTGCCCATATCCTGAAGCATATCCTGAGCTCCTCATGGTTGACATCCTGACCGAGGAGGGTATTTCAGGAGTATGATTCTGAGGAAGGCTGGGCACAATATTCCCCCTGTTATCCTCAGTATACACAGCTGAACTGAAGTTCAACGTTCTGGGATGTAATGGAGTGACAATATCCTCAGCAGATCTGCTCGAGCCAGACTTCAGGAGTTGTATTTCCCTTAAAAGCATTTGGTTTGTTTCCTGCTGCTGCCTCATTTGTTCCTGCACACTTCCAAATAAGGTTAAAATTTCGTCGTTAGAAGCTAAAACAGGGGCAGATTCCTGAACATTGCGGGTAGGGATAATATCCCGAGGTCGTGTAGAGGCTGGCATTCTTGGAGGAGGTGGTGGAAGCACCGAACTAGTAGTAGCAGAAGTCGTAGCAGACACAGTAGAGGAACTCATGTTTGATCTTGAGGCCATTATGGACAATGTGGCAAAAAGTTTTGAAAATAGATAACCGATTAGCGATTTACCAAAATTTTTTAGTAAAGAGAGCACCACTTGCCCCACGGTGGGCGCCAAATTGTTTTGGTCAAAAATTACCGAAGCAATTTAGTGATCAAATTAGTAATGTGAGGTAGTGTGCTAGAAGGTGTATAGAAAATATGCTTGTTGAATTATTTAGAAAATCAGTATTCAGGATACAACTCAGGATATTGAGCTGTATTTGCGATCAAACAGTGAGCAAACAATGAGCAAAAAGTAAAGGAAATGACACGAGATGTACGAGGAAAGCCCTTGATCAATTTAGATCGACGGCATAAAACCTCGGGAGCTGACAATCGCAGCTGCCTTGTTCTTCTTATTGCTTTAAACTTCAGGATACAGTGTAGGATATGGACCAGATCGCTAAGTGTTATAATGCCTTTGTATGAAAGTAAGAATTACTCGAGAGCAAGTGTTAGAGTGTAGCGAGTGTGATTGTGATGTCCTAGTTGATCTGGTATACCCACCTATTTATAGTAACGAATTACAAACAATAATCCCTACAAATATGGGCTACTCCGAATATTCCATTATGAACGTTATGGACCGAGTAATACGGCTTCAACGTCTTCATTTGAACGACTTGGACCGAGTCTTCCGCGGAATAAGTCTTGTGAACGTTGCTAGCTTCTAACCCACGTACCTGCACATAATCCATTAGTAATCCCGAGGATACCGTTCAGGATGTTACCAATATCCTGAACCAGCATCCCGAATGTAAACAGATACTACATAAATAAGATATAGATCAAGATATTTTCCAGGATATAGGCTCAGAATTTCACCCATAACAATACGTAACCCTTTTTTTTTCTTTCAATTGATTTATATGGTTATATATATATGCAATAGAATGTAATATTTCAACGGAAAAACAAGGCCAAGGAAAGATATACCGAACGCGAACGCTATACGGTTCCGTCGTGACGCCGCCGCGTCTTCGGGTCTCCGGCAGTCTTCTCTATTCCGGCCAACGTGCAGGTGGAGCAATCGAGAAAAGTATCCCGAAGGGGCGTGTACGATGGATATTTTTCTGGCACGACTTCGGGTTTCGGCAGGTTGCTCTGGCTAGGTGTTCGTGAGTGATACGAAGATATGTTACAGTGTATGAGGGTGTCGCGAGGTGGGGGTTTTGACGGAAAAAGGAGCCGACGACGGTAGTCGGCCGGAGTTGCTCCGGCAGTTTCAACAGAGGGAAGGTGATGGTAGTGTAACTTGGTCACGGCAACCGGTCGTCTCCTCCGATTCTCCGGTGTATTGTGATATTAACAGAGGACGTGAGAGTGTAAGACAAAGGTCTCGGTTTTATATAGAGTGTGATTGATTGTGTGAGTGTAATAAAGAGTCTAGGTTCGTGGAAAAATGGAAACGCGGCATCGTATCAATTACCGAAACTAGCGTGAGTTCCAAAGGAAATAAGGAGAAATTTTGAGAATGAGTTTTTTTTTTTTTTGGGCGGCAACTGTTGAAACAAAAACAAATTGATATTTTCCTTTTTAGTTTAAGGGTTTTAAAAGGTTACAATGTAGTCCCTCAACTTTACTAATCAATTATCTTAGCTTAACTAACACTAACTTGGTTGAGCTATTTAACCTTAAAACCCTTTCTAAAGACTAACGGAACTAACTAGCTTATACATTAATTAAATTAAATAACTATGTTAAATTTTTTTTTTACAAAAAAAAATAAGTAACTAAATGAAATCTCTCATCAATTATTTAAATTCGTAAAAAAAATTTCCGAGGTTTCAAGATTAGGATCCGAATTTCAAAACGGGTCGGATTTTGGATATCCGTTTTTGACGGATGTTACATCATATCACCCCTTGGCTGCCCCAATGGTGAAGATTATCAAGTAATGTATACAAAACCCCACATACCGGCTGTAACTTGGTGATTACATAAACTTAATCACTGTAATTATAACCTTTGAAAATAAACATGCTTTTGAAATTAATTTGATAAAAAGATAATGACTCACATTGCAGATTTAACACGGACAGAGTCTAGTCTACGGATTAGCCTTGTTAACCTAATTTTAAATAACAATGCACACAAAACTGGGTTAGTAATCAATACAGCATTTTACGATAACTCACGAGATCAAACCCTCACAACGAATGACAAAGTGCGATACTTAAACATCCATCGAATTAACGACGAATGACAAAGCATAACCCTAATGTGGGCAGCACTTAAACATCCATTGGATATATTGATCGATCGGACAATGAATCGTAATATCGATCGAGTTATTACCCTGTTTTGCGGCAGCACTTCGTGAATTGTGTGTGTTTTGATAGTAAACAAAACGTATTTCAGTGTATATAGCGAATTTGTTCGTCGTTTTAACTTCAGAAATCAAGTGCCAATGCCTACTATTTATACACGAATTTTGACCCCCCTCGCGTGACGCGAGGGGTCACCTATTCTCATAGGGTAGCCACGATCTTAACTAGCCTTGCTGACTTGACAGTTTCGTAAAAATTCGATTTGAACAGATAGTTATTTAGATAATCGTAACTAGGGTTTTACCCCCCCCCCCCTGAGTTTTAGGGGCCCTAATCCTGATTCTGATTGTTCTGAAAATTTTAGGGTTTGTGTAGAATCACTTGGGTGTTTCAATTAGGGTTTCTTATTGAACTAAATATACTAATAAATAATAGTTTTGGTGAGAGTTGTTACAATTATAAATTCGAGGTATTTTACATTTCAACGTCACGACAACGCACTACTTTTCATTTAAATTTTGTTAAAGTTCGGCTCCCCCGGAGCGCGGGTGTAACCCACTTGTCATATAACAATTATCAATAACCCTATAGTTTATAACAACTACCAACTTACATGAACAATTACTTTGACATTTTTATAAGTTTCTAAATACATGGTTGGGTTAATTTTTTTCTTCACTTTAATTTTGAAAATATTTATATTATTGGTATAGTCGTTTAGAAAATTTCTTCTACATTGTATCTTAGACAAATAATTTGGATTTTCTTTTTGGTTGCTTTAACGAGTGTCGCTATCATACTAACATTGTAACGAAACAAACATATACCAACCAAATCCCTGCTGCGTAATGCGGGGGTATTTTGCTAGTTTACTACAATTACTAATACACCCATGTATTTCAACAACTACCAAAAGCACCCCGCACTATCATTTCCTAAACTAACCTCCCCGGTAGGCTTGTAAACAAACCGAACGAACACGAATAAAGGCATGTTCGTGTTTGTTCATTTAACTTTAACCGAACACGAACATATAATCGAACAAAATTTTGTATTCGTGTTTGTTCATTAAGAAAATGGGCATGTTCGTGTTTGTTTATGTTCGTTCTTTTAAGAACTTAAACGAACATAAAGAAACAAACAAACTTAAACGAACATAATTTAACAAACAAAAACAGTACAAAAGAACATAAATAACCAAACATAAACAAACATAAAGTAGTTTTTTTATATAAATTTATTGATTAATTACGATAAGTTCTATTGGAGAGCACATTTTTATTACCATAAAAACCAATATGTATATAAGTAGTTAGAAAACCTATTTTATGTTTATATATGCGTAAATACAAATATGTATTTGTTTAAAAACATAAACGAACGCCAATGATGTCCAGCCCAGCTGAGGTGTGAGGGTTTTCCCCATAGGCTCGGGTTCGATCCCGGTCTGTGACGGTTTCCCGCACAGGATTGTGGGGGGGTCAGTCCCCGCTTGGAACTCCCGGTCAGACCAACCGGCCAAGTGTGGGATTCGATCCCGGGTCTTCTCGTTTGGGCCTTGTGTCGTTTGCCAGCTGATCTACACCTTCAAAAAAAAAAACATAAACGAACAAACTTAATGAACATAAATGAACGAAGATTATGTTCGTTCATTTAATTAAGCGGACATAGAAATTGGTTCTTATTCGTTCGTTTATTAAATAAACGAACATAAACGAACTTTTGACCGAACAAGTTTACAAACAGTTCATAAACGTTCGATTCGATTATAAGCCTAATCCAAGTTCCCATCCATCCACCGTCGTCTTCGTCTTCTTCTCCGCAAATTAGGCGGCAAAGTTATATAACGCGCGGCAACCCGCACTTCCCATCAATCTCTCCCATACTCACTTTCTTTTCCCGTTTCCCGCCATTTCGTCACTTATATCCCAAATCACCACTATCAAAACCCTAGTTTCAACTCATCTGCTTCATCGATAGATAGCCATGGCGGACGGCCACATGTTCAACAGCATCTCTCTCGTCGGCCGTGGCGGCGCTGTACGTTACACTTTCTTTTTTTTCAGTTTCTCGTGTTCATTTTACAGTTTTACTTCTGCTTCTACGAAACCCTAACCCTAGGTTACTGTGAAACAGTGATGAACTAGTACGGTGTCGGTGTGTAAATATTTGTGTTTGTTCATCGTTTTGTTGATTAATTGAGTAGCGGAATCAGGTTTTTTCAAAACCCTAACCCTAGTTCACTATGAAACAGTGTTGATTTAGTAGTGGAATTAACTTTTTATTGAAACCCTAACCCTTGGTTACCGTGAAACATTGACGAGCAAGCACGGTGTGTTAATATGTGTGTTTGTTTATCGTTTTTTCGATTGATTGAGTAGTGAAATCAGCTTTTGCTTAAAACCCTAACCCTAGGTTAGTGTGAAACAGTGATGAACAAGCACGGTGTGTTAATATGTGTGTTTGTTTATCGTTTTTTCGATTGATTGAGTGATGGAATTAGCTTTTTTTTTTTAAACCCTAACCCTAGGTTACTTTGAAACAGTGATGAGCAAGCACGGTCTATTGATTTGTGTATTTGTTTATCGCTTTTTTTCGATTGATTGAGTAGTGGAATCAGGTATTTTTTAAAACTCTAGCCCTAGGTTACTGCGAAACAGTGACGAGCAAGCACCGTGTATTAATTTGGGGATTGTTTATCTTTTTTTGATTGATTGAGTTGTAGAGTCAGCTTTTTATTAACTTGCTATGCTTTAGGTTTTTTATGAGTTCACACGATTTTTTTGTTGAATTTAAGGTGTAAACCACTACAACTTATTGTTTACTTGTTTAGATCAGTGTATGTTAATGTTCAAAGAGTGAAATGTATTGAAGACTTATTTATTTTTATTATGCTTGCTGGGACATGCAGAACCCGGGGCAGCTAAGGGTTCATACACGTGGTCTGTTGTGGAAGAAGCAAGGGGGTGGCAAGGCTGTGGAAGTTGATAAGTCTGATATTGTGAGAATTACATGGATGAAAGTGCCACGTAGCAATCAGCTTGGTGTGCAGGTCAAGGATGGCCTCAAATATAAATTTGTCGGTTTTCGAGACCAGGTATTGTTTTTTCTTTGCATATTCATATGACATCCAGTGGACCTTCAGGTTCCAGTTTCTTTCAAGCTCGTATGTTAATCATGTTAATAAGTTCTTAATATCTTTGATATATTTTAATGATGTTTGAGGATTTAAATTTCTCAAGTCTACAGTTTACTTGGCTTTATCTGTCAAAAGTTCAATACAAAGCGATAAATATTTCGCGTTTGGGGAATGTTAATATTACTAGTGATACAAATTTGGAATATATATCTTCATTTCAAGTATGACACATAGTTTACCTTTTATATCCTTACTTTTAACCAAAGTAGCTTGTCGTAAAAGCAGAGACAAAAAGATTACTAAATTGTTTGTTTCTGATAACACCTGAGATAGTTTATTGGGTTGCATAGTTTATGCAACATATTGCTAAATTTCCTCTTTATTGTTTTATTACTGTGCTTGCAGGATGTCGCAAGCCTGACCAATTTTTTTCAGAACTCATGTGGCATACCGCCTGAAGAGAAACAGCTTTCAGTTAGTGGAAAGAATTGGGGAGAACTTGATATAAACGGTTGGTTTTTTTTTTATTTGGTATTTATGAGCTTTTTGTTAGATTTTGTAGTTTTAATTTTGTTACCACCAAGTATGGCAGATTATATTTTAATTATGTGGTTGAATGCTTAGAATAATGAGCAACGAAATGAAATTGTTGTCATTTGTTTCTAATGTATTTCTATTGAATATGATTCAGGTAACATGCTTTCTTTTCTTGTTGGCGGAAAACAAGCATTTGAGGTATCTTTAGCTGATGTGTCTCAGACACAGCTTCAAGGAAAGAATGATGTCATCTTGGAATTCCATGTGGATGACACAACTGGTGCAAACGAGGTCTATTAACATTTCTTTGTTCATCTCTACACTTCATGTGAATAAGCCATACCTATGTTTCTATATCTTATACTCAAAGTCTTGTGTTTCCTTGAAATAAATGCAGAAAGATTCGCTGATGGAAATGAGTTTCCACATTCCCAATTCAAACACTCAGTTTGTCGGGGACGAGAATCGTCCTCCCGCACAAGTAAGTTTGCCGAGTTTATTCTTTATCGTATTTTCAGGTATGTAGTGTATTTTTTAAAATTTTATTGTTACATATAATTAGGTATTTCGCGATAAAATAATGTCAATGGCGGATGTTGGTGCTGGCGGTGAGGAAGCTGTTGTTACTTTTGAGACCATCACAATTCTAACTCCAAGGTACATCCTCTGCCTACTTGTGTCAACAGTGTTTGCATATTTTTTTAAAGTAAATGCCATTTTTGTCAATGAGGTTTGGTCACTTTTGCAACTTTCGTCTAAAGGTTTGTTTATCCGCATCTGAATCCAAAAGGTTTGAGATCTTGCCAATTTCATCTGGCTTTTCAACTCCATCCATTGTTCTCCGTTAATTCAGGGGTATTTCCGTCAATTAGGTCTTTTTTAGGGGTATTTGGTCTTTTTACATAAAGTGAAAAAGCCCGAATTGCCCTTTAAGTTAACAAAAAAGGCGGAAATACCCCTGACTTAACGGCGAATGGTTTGAGTTAACGAGCCTGATAAAAATGGCAAGATTTTAAACCTTTTGGATCCAGATGCGGAAAAACAATCCTTTGGACGAAAGACGCAAAACTGACCAAACCTCAGGGACGAAAATGGCATTTTACTTAATTTTTTTATAGGACATAACAAGTTTCTTGCTATTGTAGGGGCCGATACAATGTTGAACTACACCTTTCGTTTTTACGGCTTCAAGGGCAAGCCACTGATTTTAAAATCCAATATAGCAGCATAGTTCGTGTTTTTGTTTTACCTAAGGTTATATTTTTGATCTCTTTTAAGTTTAACCACTTATTTATAAGCGTCACACGCGCTGAAAAATGATTCTGATATCTTATCGGTTTTGTGCAGTCTAACCAACCGCATACTTTTGTTGTTGTTACTCTGGATCCACCTATCCGTAAAGGTCAAACCTTGTATCCGCATATAGTGATGCAGGTATTATTCCTGTCGCACTTAAAATAATTTTATTGTCTGTTCTTGGCATATAGCATCCGTTTAATGTTTATGTTGTTGCAGTTTGAAACTGACTATGTGGTTGAGAGCACTTTGATGATAAATGACGACTTGTATGCTAGCAAATACAAAGACAAGTTAGAACCATCGTATAAGGTAATCATGCTAACAGGCCTTGTATTTTAGCTGCAGTTGTAAAATTAACTCTGGTTAGCAATAAATAACAAGTGTAAAAATATCTTCTTAGTTTCTCATCACAAATATGAAAATATTACCGGTTTAGTCTTTTTTTTATGGAGGTGGCAATTTCAACTGTCTACTTATCAATGGATCGATTTGGGTTATGTTCTATCCCTTACGTGTCAAATGGGCTGAACTGATAGAAACTCCCCAAAGTGTCTTCTTGTGCATTAAATCTTCTAAAATTACTGAAATAAAATAATTATGAAATCATTATTGACACATAGGCCTGTAGATGAACCGAAGATTCATGAACTAACTGTTCGGCGGGAAGTTTGTTTATTTAAATAAACGAAAGAACATGAACACACTTTTTGTTCATTTAACTAAACGAACGAACGTGAACACACGTTTTGTTCGTTCATGTATGTAATTGTGTTCGTGAATGTTCGTTTGTGTTTCCGAACGGTTGTTTATGTTTGTTTATTTACGTTCGTTTATGTTTGTTTATTTACGTTCGTTTATCTTTGTTTGTTTGTTTGAATTTCATTAAATACATTAATAGCTACAGTTATATAAATATAACCATCAAACGGGATTTCTAACTACTTATATAAAAATAATTAATTAGTAATCGGGCTTCCTAGTAATAAAAAGTGGGCTTTTCAATTGAAATTATCGTAATAATCACTGATTTTAAAAAAATACTTTTGTTTGGTCAATTATGTTCATTTGTGTTCGTTATGTTTATTAAGTTATGTTTGTATAAATTTGTTTGTTTATGTTCGTGAACAGTTCGTTTAGGTTTTAAATGAATGAACATAAACGAACATGAACATGCCCATTTTAATAATAAATGAACATGAACAAAAAAAAATGTGTTCGGTTTTATGTTTGTGGTCGGTTAAAGTTAAATGAACGAACACAAACATGTCTGCGTTCGTGTTCGTTTGGTTCGTTTACATGACTATCGACACATCGTTTTATAAAAACATGCCAAGATATTTGACAAAAAATTTTTCGCTTGACTTGACCACCTTCAGTTTTACACAACATACATGCTGTTGAATGACTTGATAACCTTCAAATTAACAGGGTCTTATACATGAAGTCTTCACTATGATCTTGCGTGGTTTGTCTAGTACAAAACTGACTAGACCTGGGAAATTCCGTAGTAGTCAGGATGGTTATGCTGTAAAATCATCATTAAAAGCTGAAGACGGTGTTTTGTATCCTCTTGAAAAGAGCTTTTTCTTTTTGCCAAAACCTCCAACGCTTATTCTTCATGATGAGGTATGATATCATTTTGTGAATTCAGGTGTTGTTGAATTTGGAAATTGATCCATTTGAACTACAGATTGACTATGTGGAATTTGAGAGACATGCTGCCGGAGGATCAAACATGCATTACTTTGATCTTCTTATAAGGCTGAAAACAGAGCAAGAACATCTTTTCCGAAATATTCAAAGAAATGAGTATCATAATTTGTATGATTTTATCAGGTGTGTGCAAGCCGTCTATAGTTTTGAACTTTTGATATCAATAGTATGGATTAATAGTCTAATACTAATATGTCGTTAATCTAATGAAGTTCAAAGGGTCTAAAAATCATGAACCTTGGAGGTGGTGTTCAAGCTCCAGATGGCGTTGCAGCCGCTTTACGCGATGAGGATGATGATGCTGTTGATCCTCATCTTGAGCGAATCAAGAATGCAGCTGGTGAAGAAGAGAGTGACGAGGAGGTAAAAATGGGCGGGCACACTGGCTGGTTAATGGGTCAAAACGGGTATTTTTTTAGTACCAGCGCTAAAAGGTTTGGATGATCTTTTATCCAGATTTTTGAACTATATAAATATTTTATGGATTCAAGTTAACAGAATAAACACACAGAATTAGTTGGGTGGATGAAAATGGCAAGAGTGCAAAAGTGGAAAAACAAACCTTTTGAACCAAAGTTGCAAAAGTGGCCAAACTTCAGGGATGAAAATGGCATTTTACTCTATTTTATGATTTAGATATGGTTTTTAAAGTTAATTCATAAAATTATACCAGTTTGACCTGTTATTTTAATTTTCAAATACAAAGGGCCGACATTGCAATCTGCTTCTTTTACCCAATTAATTGACACCTTTATTTCACTTTGTAATATGTTTTTGACAGGATGAAGATTTTGTTGCTGAAAAAGACGATGAAGGCTCACCCACTGATGATTCCGGGGGAGATGATTCGGATGGTAGTGACAGCGACAGTGAAAAAGAGGTAATTGATAAAATAAAAGAAACAAATTTGTTGTTTTTTGATGGGATAATTTCTACGAATCAGAACGATTCTTACACTAGCTAACTTAAATTTCAGAAAATTACCAAAAAGGAACCCAAGAGAGAGGCTGCAGGTGGATCGAAAACATCCTCAAGTAAGAAGAGAAGCAGTAATAGTAACGATGATGGTTCAAAGAAAAAGAAACCGAAGAAGAAAAAGGATCCCAATGCACCCAAGAGAGCTTTGAGTGGTTTCATGTTTTTCTCACAGCTTGAACGGGAGGTTAGTTAAAATACAATTTTCAGATAGTAGCTTGGTTTAGAAATCGGGGATAAAAAACACGTAGGGGTGTAAATGAGCCAAGCGGCTCACGAGCTGCTTGAGAAAAAACTTAAAACGAGCCGAGTCTTATTGAGCCTAAGCCGAGCTTGAGCTTAAAATAAAGCTCGTTTATTTATCGAGCTCGAGCCTGGCATGGAAGCTCGTCAGGCTCGTCAAGCCTTATCGAGCTTTAGTGTGATATTAGTTTTTATTATATTTAATAACATTACCCCTTAAAGTTGTCTAGCAATTGAGCCGAGCCGAGCTTATATAAACTTGTTTACGAGTCGAGCCTGAACCTAAAAATAAGTTTGTTTAGTAAACGAGACTGAGCCCGAGCTTCACTTATCGAGCTCGCGAGCCTAAACAAGTCTATTATTTAATATATTATATATTATATTTAATAGAAAATAAATGAGCCGAGCTCGAGCTTGAGAAACTACGAACGAGCTGAGCTCGAGCTCTCAGTAAGTTAATTGAGCTTGAGCCTGGTCGAGCTGGGGCTTGACTCGGCTTGTTTGCACCCTTAAAGTCGCCTCATGGTCTTGAGGCGGTGCTTCATGTACATGTGGGTTAAAATTGGATGTATATGTATGTATGACAAAAAATGAGATTATGAATCAAGAGACGAGAGGGATGCAACTTTTGGTTGTATGTGTAGCAACACATCGTGTACGTCAAGCGTTCACCTCATGTCTTGATTGTCGGGACCGAAGCGCTTCATGCTTTTTAAAACCAAGATACTTGCATTTTGTTATTATTGTTACCATTATACATTTTCTAGGCTTTACATAACATAATTTATTTCAGAATGTAAAGAAGGATAACCCAGGAATTGCATTTATAGATATTGGGAGGGTTCTTGGAGAGAGGTGGAACAAATTGACAGGTTCGTTAACGGGGTTGACTTTTGTTTGAATTATTCTAGATAAAATATATGTTTTAATTTTATATCAAGTATATGAAAATTAAAGAAAAATGCATTTTGATTAACAGCGGAAGAGAAGGCACCATATGAAGCAAAAGCTCAGGTAGATAAGAAGAGGTATCAAAATGAAATTAGCGGTTACAAAAACCCCTCCACCGTGGATTTGGTGGATGAATCTGACAGTAGTTAGTTTTCTGTTTAGTGGGTTTATGTATGTTGTAGGTTAAACTTGGGTCACTCTGTCATAATTCGGTTTATTGACGAGACGTTTACATGGTTGTGGTATGCACATTTTTATTTATTAGGGAAACTATGAATGATCCGTATGATCGGAGACTATAAATGTTGGAATCTTTTACTTACATTTGAATCTCAGAGAGAAGAGAGGCAAAAGAAGGAAAAGGGGGATTTAGTTCTTTTTTTGTAGAGGGGACAAATTGGGTAAATGCCAAGAGGCCAATCAAGATAAACAACTAAGAACGCTAATATTTTTTGATGGGAGTGGTTCTAACAACCAAAAATTCTCAAGAAATTAGCTTCCTTTTCTTTTTCCTTCATCTAGTGAAATACCGTCTTCAAAGAACGTGTTGTGGTAAGATGTCTTTAAAGGTTGCAAGTCATTAGAAGTGCTAGTTTGGCATTAAAAATTTGGACCAATGTTGGCTAAAATTACTCAAAAGCCCTGGCGCAGACTCTTCTGTTTGCGTTGTGCGGACCACGTGCAGACATTGTCATCTGCAGATTGTTTGTTTTTTTCGAAGACGTTTCATTAAAATGTATGCGCTAATCTCTTCTTGGTGCAGACTTGGCTCAACCACTTTTAAGATCTTCTAAGGTCTGCAAAGGGCTAAACACAATCACCCACCACCACCGTCCACTATTGTCTGTACACCACCACCAGTTTATTTTAGAAGTCTACATACGTTAAAAAACAACCTTTTTTTGAACAGATGTCTGCAGACGTGATCCGTAGATTGCAGACATTTTACCTTTTAAAAAACAATCTGCACCTTAACAATGTACCTTCATTTGCATGACATTTTGACCTCTTATCGATTTGACCACGACAATTTGACTTTCTGATATATTATCAATAACAAATTTTTTGGCAAAAGAAAATATTTATTTTAAAAACATAATTTCATTCTATTAAATATATATATCCCTTTAAAATTTTACAAGTAAAAAGTGTGGTTTTTACAATAGATTGGTGTTTTAAATGTGTCACTCAACTAGTGTGTTGTTATCTTTTTGTATATTTTTTTTAAAACCAACACACTTTGTTTAAGTTTTAAGAAACAACATAATGTTAGCTATATGTATATTATTGATGCCGGCGTTGTCTCATACCACGATCAACATAACGTTAGCTATATGTATCGATTTTGTCGCAATATGGTTTCCGACCAATTTTCAACCAATTTTCTTTCTTTGGAAATTGCCCCTTTTCTACTAGTGTTCGCTCACTTCTCAAATTCAACATGTTTAGCTTGTGGAGGATGTTAGAGATACAACATTCATGTTTCGTTAACAAGAACAATGTCTTCGTCATCCCCATGTTTCGAATATGTAAACAAGAACAATGTCTTCGTCATCCTAACATAATTCAAAATCGAAGTTACAAGAAAACTGTACACATGTCACTAGTATACATCAATCTTAAAACCTACCAATCCTTCCTACTCTTAAAAATACATCATGGCTAACATGGTCTACCCGCCTTACAATTAAGCGAGGCACCGGCAAACAACGTAAGGTGTGGCACATGCTTCGCCGGTAGCGCCTTAATCAATGGGTAACCCTTATATCTTTTAGCCCAATGAGGGTTTCCAGATTGCCGAAAATATGCACCATTTAGCAACAAATCTCCTTCACTTCTCCACGTCCATTTACGCCATATTTTTTCTGTGACTAGCATCCTTTTTGTGACCTCCTTGCACGCGCCATCAGCTGCCACGAACCGGTTTCCCTGGCTGATGATGGTGGGGCCGTCAGCACCTCCGATGGCGTACATTTGCCATCTTGTGTAGTCGTTGTTCACCACGTGAACAAACCCAAATCGCACCGCGGGTAGCCGTTGGGTTAGTCCTCTTCCAAAGTGGTTGTAAGCAAGTGTCACCTTTAGTATCTTGTCTTCTGGGGTCTTATCACTTGCACCAAACAGCAAAGCCTGTATATATATATGGTTAGTTGAAATATGAGAATTATGCTCTTTATCAATAAATGGACTTGAAATTTATCATTTCTTTTAAAATTTCCTATAAGTGTTTATAGGAAACTTCTGAAATTGTTTGGTAAATAGTAGGGGTGGTAATTCCTGACCCGACCTGAAACCTAACCCGAACCCGACACAAAAAAATAGGTTTTCGATCAGTTAACACAACTTGTTTTTTAAAGGGTCATGTTAGGGTTGACTTTTTAAAAAACAAGTCGGGTTAGGGTTGACCCACATAAAAATGGGTTAACCTATTAAAGTAAACAAAAAAATTATAATTCTTTTTTTCCTTTTCCATTTTTCTGAAGATACATTTACAATTTTTCTTTCAAATTTTTTTAAATATTTTTTAATAGAAATAACAATTCAACCTGCCATCATATTTTTAAAGGTTATTGGATTTTAATAATCCTAAGTTTCACCTGTTGGCCGATAATAATCCCAACTTTAAAATTCCCTCCAACGATCCCAACTTGTAAGAATTTAGCCCCCATTAATCCTTTTATAACATATAAGAATCTGGCCTCCTTAATAGTTTCATGTGCACCTGCACCCTCCT
Source organism: Helianthus tuberosus (assembly GCA_030545235.1). NCBI lineage: Eukaryota > Viridiplantae > Streptophyta > Magnoliopsida > Asterales > Asteraceae > Helianthus > Helianthus tuberosus. Next base: position 50,077,173 of record CM060371.1, on the reverse strand, counting down.
TAATTGAATTGAGTGCACCCGCAGTTTGAAAAGGATCGATGGGGGCCAAATTCTTACAAGTTGGGATCGTTGGAGAGAACTTTTAGAGTTGAGATTATTATCGGCCAATAGGTGACACTCATGATTATTAAGATCCAATAACCCTATTTTTAACATGTGTGTGTGGGTTAGTGTTGAGATCTTTGACACAAAGAATAGAGTTAATTACTGTTTTCGTCCCTGTGGTTTGTCAAAAATCACTATTTCAGTCCATTAGTTTGAAAATTGCGATTTCAGTCCCGGTGGTTTCACTTTCATAACCATTTCAGTCCACCTAGTAACCATTTCAGTCTCTGTACTAACAAAATTAATGGATTGAAATGTTACGAAAGTGAAACCACAGGGACTGAAATGGTTACGAAAGTGAAACCACAGGGACTGAAATCACAATTTTTAAACTAATAGACTGAAATAGTTATTTTTGACAAATCACATGGACGAAAACAGTAATTAACTCCAAATAATAATATGGGTTGGGTTCGAGTTGCACATTTCAACCAGTCAACCCAACACAATTGACACCGCAAACACTAAATAGTGTTGGGTAGCGAATTAAAAAAAACCTGACAAAAGAATATTTACGTTGCAAACAAAGTTGTGGGTACTTTATTTAACAAACCTTTTTTTTAAAAAAAAAAACCTTCCTTTTGATACTTGTCAAATGTATAGACCACATAAAAAAAGCAAAACGTTATGACTAAAGTTATTCAATCGTACCTTATCATGCTTGACAAAGTGGCAATTTGAAATGGTTATATTAGTGGAAGCTGCAACAATATCAATAAGACCATCGTAACTGCTAGCAAATGAGCAATGGTCAATCCAAACCTGAGAGGATCTAAAGATGGATATCGCATCGCCATCGCTCCTTCCTCGTATTCCCACATGATCATGTTTCGACCTGATCATGCCACCCGACCCCTCGACAATATCATACATGTGAAGACCATGGATAATCACATTGTGAACAAATTGGAGCATGAAACCCGCCCCACCCGACACGTGGATATCAAACCCACGCCCATCAATCGTCTTGTCCGACATAAAAATAAGCTCTTGGGTGAGCCTGATGTTCATATTGTTAGCGAATATGATCCAGAGGGGTTCGGGTTGGAGGACTGCATGGCGGAGGGTGCCCGGTTTTGGGCATATTACGTTTTCATCCGACGAGTCGGTCACAACATAAATTTTGCCTTTTTTACCACCATAGGTCCCGTGCCCGAACCCTTTGGCACAATTAGCAAGTCGTTTCCGGTTCTTAGCCCAATGGCGATCGCACCTCCAACATCTGTCGATAGGATTGTAGGCCACACATCCATGGGGTTTAATTTTCTTACCATGTGGCCGTCTAATGGCGACAACAGGATTGTGATTGTGAGCCATCGACAATGAGACAATTGCAGCAAATACGAAACATAAAACAAGAACGACGTTACAACCTCGGGACCCTTCCATCTTTGACTTTGACTGATGGAAGAATATAATTACCGGTAGCTAGTCTGGTCGTCCAATTAGAATCTGATCTTTATCAGATTCCTTTTTAAAACCAGTCCAGCTACCAAAACCAAAATACCCTGCCTCTATATAACCCTTTTAAGGCTGAGGTTGAGTAAATAGATTAATTAGATGGAATATGTGCAATTTATTGCATATCACACGTTACTAAATATAGTAACTTGTGGGTGTGTATTATGAGAAAAATGAGGGGGGACATTGGTTCATAGTTTTGAGTTCACCAAAATGTTTTGTGGGTGAAAGAGAATGAGAAATTGGTGGCCTACCAATATCTATAAAAGTTTATGATATGTATTAAGTTTTATGCTTTGCGAGAAAATAAAACGTTTAATACGTATTCTTTTGTTTTAATTCTGATACACTAAAAGTGTTATCTAATTGTTTGTTACACTCTCATTTTAACTTTTTTATATCTAACTAATACATATAAATACATTATCTTATCTGCTTAAAATTGGTTTTGAATTAAACGGTTCTTATATTAGATTTTTTAACATTTCATTGAATTATTTACCGTAAACAGTGACGGATCCAATTTTTTTTTGTCAAAGGTGCAAAAAATGGGTTGGTTGACCTACTCGAGTACTTGCCTAACGATTGCTCGAGTCAACTACATAATGTCATAACAACTACATAATGGTAAGGCAAAAGCGGCGCCGAGTTCACTTGGGAACTCGAAAGTGATATGAACGCTAAATATCCACAACTCTTTGTTACGCATGCTCCTTAATTTCGGGACGAAATTCCTTAAAGTAGGGGAGACTGTAACAACCCGACTTTTCGGATCGTTACCTGTCGCTGTCATTTCTTTCGTAAACGCTTGTACTCTTGGGATTCGATTAACGCTATGGGTTAAACTATATTTTCAACGCTTAATCACGAATGTCGCATTTAAACGCTGTTTATAACGCTTGTTACTTAAAACGCTATCGCAACATAAACTCAACGCAAACTCGAAACGCGGATCTAATTGTATTCTGTGTGTTATTTGTGTGATTATTTGTTTAATGTTATGTGGTTATCAACGCAACGCTTATACGCTCAAACTCTCACACGCAACTCAATTAAAAGCAACGCAACACTTAACAAACGAATCGAAAGTTGGAAAACTAACAAACGCAACACGGCCGTCCGAATGGCCATCCGCCCGGATGACCATCCGTCCGGATGATCATCCGACCGGATGACCATTCGTCTGGACGAAGCCATCCGAACACAGCCCCACGCATACCGCCTTACATCTCGCCTTTCCCCTATAAATACCAGCCGTACACTTCCATTCTAACACTTTGATACTCCCATTCGCTCTCAAGTTCCAGACGCGATTCAAGGCCTTCTTGTAAGCTTTTTCCCTCAAATCTTTGTTAATCCTCATCTCTAATCACTTCTACTCTATCTTCTACATCAAAATCACACACACACTAAGTTTTTCTCGGAATCACTGATTTTGGACCGCTCGAAGGTGGTTTCCACTTGTCTTGCTTAGGCAACCTGTTGTGGAACATCATTCAATCAAGATTGACTCAAGATCTAAAGGATTTCCACACTTTTAAAGGATTTCCACACTTTTCAACTCAGTTATGGAAGATTTCAACACTTTTACATATTGTTCTGAACTTTTCTTAAGTTTTTACACAATATTGATGGAATCTGGACTCAATCAGACTCTCGACTCGTTTCTTAGTCGAAAGCCGGTTGAAAGCTGATTTCCACCGAAGAGACCGATTAACGGGTCAAACATGAATCTTCATCAAGAACAACACGTTTGTCCGAATGGGCTGGACCCATCCGGCCTAATGAACTGGAATTGGTATGTTCCGTTGTTTGACACGTCGTCACGCCGTCTCCGTTAACTCAAAACTGTTACTTAGATAATTTTACAAAAAACTTCAAACGCAGATCATTCGCTCGAATGGCCTTCCGTCCGGATGACCTGTCCCTTGACAATCTTAGTTGTTTAAACACTTTTTAACTAAACTTCAAATTGTAACGTTTCGCAAACAATCACATCCTATTCGAATGGCCATCCGCCCGGATGACCATCCGTCCGGATGACCATCCGTTCGGATGGGACCCATCCGTTCGGATGAACTGTTGAACACTTGACCTGTCCGACATTCTGTTTACAACTATTCAGGCATGAGGAAGACTAATACTTCTGTTTCCGTGCACAGGCTGACCTGACGCGCTCCCTTCAATCCAATCCAGATTGTGTTTACTTGCTAAACACACACTGTGAGTATACTCGAACCCATTTTATTTTAACGCACTTTTGGGTGTTACATAAGTTCTATATCAAAACACAACACACAATGCAAACACTTTATAAACGCTGACCGCTCCCGCATGCAATACGTTTTTGTTGAATGTTTTTTACTATGCTTATACAGTGTTACACTAGACCGCCTCTAGCAATGATAGTATTATAGTTTGGAGTCAGCACTTGTGTGACAGGGGTTGCAAGGGATCACATTACTTTACTTCACGTGTTCGCTTCGGTAAACATGTGTCGCGCATACTTGATGCGTCTGTGGTGGTATATAGATTTAAGTATATTTTAAGCCCTTTTTACACGTTAGTCAAGTTTTAAATTTATAAAACACGATATTTACTAACACCAAACACACATATGGGCAAGTGCACCCATCGTGAGCGTAGTATAGTGTTGGTAAGATACCGAGGTCGTCCAAGGACACAAGAGCTTTTAGTACCGGTTTATCCTCAACGTCTAATCAAATCAAATATTTAGAAAAAGTTTTAAACTAAGAAAAAAAATAAAAACTAACTAAAATGCTGAAAATAAAATAAAAGTAAAAACAGATAGACAAGATGAATCACTTGGCTCCGACTCGTGTATAGTGTAACCTTTGATTATTTCCGCACTTTTTAAGAGATTATCTTAGTTATTGTAGTAGGCCCCTCTTTTGAAGGTGACGTTACCCTCAACCCAGTAGTTTGAGTCAGCAAGGATACAATCCTAAAGGGTCGGATTATTGAAAGATAATTAATTAAGTTATTAATGCATATTATGGTAGGCCTCTCTTTTGAAGGTGACGTTACCCTCGGCTAAGTAGTCTGAGTCAGCAGGGATACAGTCTTAAGTAGCCGGGTTAAAGTATTAATAGTAGCTTAAATATGAGGGGGTCAAAGAGTTTGGACCCCCGCCATCCAATACCGTTAAGTATTGAAGGAGGTCCTACTAAATTTGACCCAGGTCCTTGCATGATCTATACACTGAACAAGGCAAGACTCTTACCAAACCGTTCCCTTAACCCACGACCAGGTAGCCAACATACTTCTATATAGACCGTGGAGATATGAATGGTGAAAATCTTTTATTTTATATAGACAGTAAAATAATACCAAGACACCACGGACAAACGATAAGGAAAAATCACCTTCAACATAAGAAACTAATTATTAAAGTCATTAATACAAAACCAAGTAAAAAGTGCAAAAAAATTAAAAATAAAAAGTATTACACTAGACACTTTGTCTTCACCAAGTGATGTAAGAGACTTAGGCAAACATGGCCTTGATTGTCAAGAACTCTTACGATCAATCTTGGATCCTGAGACGACTCACACACTCTATGATGGACAATGGATGATGGTGGTGGATGATGGTGTTATGGTGGTGGTGGGTGGTGGGTGAAGTGTGAGAGAGGTGGTGTGCCAAGGGATGGTTTGAACTTGAGCCAAGCACTCCTCTTTATAGGCTGAACAGAAGCTCGGGCACGGCCCCGTGTCCATCCTCTTCTCTGTCTTCATTAATTGCACTTTGTCTGCATTAGTTGACCACGCCCCCGTGTCCGCTGGGCACGCCCCCGTGTGCAAAAGCATATCTGTACTATCAAGATTTGCCTGGATTCTGCGAATCTTATAGTTGACCACGGCCCCGTGTCCGCTGAGCACGGCCCCGTGGTGGGCAATAGAAGCTTCTACAACTTTGTCTTTTCTAGCTGGGAATTGGGCACGCCCCCGTGTTCACTGAGCACGGGGCGTGTTCAGCCTTCTATTTTCTTGTTTTGCTTGGGAAGATGCTGTCGTGGGGTCGGGCATGTCACGTTTGTTCCTTTTCTTGTATTTATGTTAGATTTAGCTGTCTTTTTGCTTCTTTTGTTAATTTGAGCTCATTTAATCCTGAAAATACAAAAGGAAGACAAAAGCACACTTTTTCCAACATTAGTACTAAAAAGGGTTAGTTTTATGCCACAATTGATGTAATTTATATGTTGCATTTTGCACACATCAAATACCCCCACACTTGAATCTTTGATTGTCCTCAAGCAAAACTCTTTATAATGTGGCTTTACACTCGCAAATGGAATGGGTAGAAGAGAAGGTTTTTGGGCTTGTCATAGAGTGTCGGGATTTCCAAGATTCTTTATTAAGTTTTATTTTTATTTATTTACAATCATATTCGTCATGATTTATTTAAAACTTTTCATAAGATAAATTACTTATTAGGGCATAACATGCCTCTTTAAAATTCTATGTATATACAAGTTCACATACCTCACGAGAGATCACTCAACACTTGGCCGAAGATGTATTTTAGTGAATCACTCGAGAGCGGCATGGAACTTACTCCTACCATAGGCTTGCCAAGCAATCAATCCTCCTCCTTTTTAACTATATACCTTTGTAAATATCAAGAGGACTTTTGGGTGAAGGTTTAGGCTTGGGTTAAAGGTAGGTGGTTGGGTTAGTGGTTAGTGAAAGGGCTAAAAGCGTAACAAGCGTCGGTTTTCGTAAGACTTTTGATTTTTTTGCAACTTTTGTTTTGATGAAGCTTTTATTCAAACAAAGTTATTTTTGATAAACTTGTTTGTTTATTTTTCTTTTGCTTCATCATCAACAAATTTTTTTTTTGAAAAGTCATACGAAATACTGAGCTTGTTACTAAAATAAAAGGTTAAAAATAAAAAGGGTTTTGGTGGGTGAAAGGGTGTTTGGTTTGGGTTATGAAATGAAAAGGTTTAGGCTCAAAGGGGATTTTGGGTAGGTGGTAAAAAAAAAAAAAAATAATGGTGTAGAAATAAAAAAAAAGGTTAGTCCTAGTGCCTCCATCATTTACTTACTCGGGTTTAAGTTGGTAAGGACCGGGAATGCATCATCGTGGCAAGTTCTAGAGTTATAAGAACCAAGTGACTATTCACACAAGAAACGAAAAATGAGCATTTAGTTTAAAGATATATATTTGTATGCTCAATAAAGGCTCAAAACTCACTTTTGTGGGAATGAGTTTTTATGTGATCAAGTATATATAATCAAATTTTAATTAAGCTTGTCATGCCGTTTCATAATTTTCTTATGTTGGTTCTTTTTATCAAGACGCTATCGGTTGTAAATTTATAAAAATATAACCTTTTTGGAACTTGAAATTCCCAAGTTAAACCTAGACAAGTAAAAAAAATGAAAATTTTTGAAAAAAATTTGGGGTGATTAGCGGTTCCAATAGAGTTTTGTGTAAGGCTTGTTATTAGGACTTGCAAGATTCAAGGTTTTAGCATCCCCCTCACACTTAAATTACACACTGTCCTCAATGTGTCCCAAAAATAAGTTTTTAGGTTGATTGAATGTATAAAAGGGTGTGAAAAAGCAAAAAATTGTGTTACTGGGCGTCTGGACACGGCCCCGTGTCGGATGGACACGACCCCGTGTTCAGGTGCCAGTAACGAAAAACTTACAGAAGGTAGACACGGGGGCGTGTTTACTGGGCACGACCCCGTGTCTGGTGAAATTCTGCAGACTAAGACAAACAGCAGGTCTGGGTTAGTGGGCACGGGGGCGTGTCAGCTGGACACGACCCCGTGTAGACAATCTGCAAAGTTTGAAAAACAGGTTTCTGGCTTTGGTTTTCCTGTCCCGGCATTAGTAGCACTAAGGTTTAGTGCTCTAAGCCTCGTATGTACTTGTTTTTAGCAATAAACACTACACCAAACCATAGCAAACATCCTAAATTACCAAGTTCAACATCCATGTCACAAAGTTAAAAAGAAAAAGAAATGCAGAAAATAAAAAGAGTTAAAGGAAAGTAAATAGTTCAACACACGGCACGCAGGCCGGAAATTGTTCAAAATAAAGGGGGGGGGGGGGTTAACCTGTGTGATCGCCAACCAAGCGCTTCTGCCTCCGCTCCTCCCACCTAGTCCATGTCCTTATCCTCATCATCATCATCTCCTCCACCGTGCCCCGCAATGTACTCCCGGATATTTCTAATATCATCTTGGATATCGGATATGCTTCTCTCGATTGCTCCAACCCGGTTGTACGTGTTGCTCGCCATGTTATAGGTGTTCCTGGTGCACATGAGGTTTTCCTGCAATAAATCATGTAAACTTTGGAAGTTAGGAAAACCACCTCCTTGTGAGGAGGATTGACCCGGATCACCATGGGGCTGGTACTGGTACTGATGATGTTGTGGAGCGTGAAGGACGAGTGCCTCTTGCGGGTTCCATGCATGCCCCTGCATCCTCTGAAAGCTAACTGTCCCGTCTTCAGCCTCATAAATTATGTTCATTGAGTGGCAGATGTGTATGTCTACCCTTCCCGACCATGGACTCCTTTCGAAGGACCTATGCATGTTCACGAAGTGCTTGAAGAGACGGTATATCCACCCCCCGAAGAAGATAGGAGTTGGTGAAGTAGCAAGCCGGTTAAGATGCATGTTACGGAGCATGAGGAACGGAACATCAAGGTGTCTGTGGTTATGGATGCAGTGGAGGACAATCAAATCTCTCAACCCAACAACGCCACCGCTATCATGCCTTTGGCTAAGAGAGTAGCCGAGGAGCCTATGGATGTATCGGTAGAGCGGGTCCTCAACTTAGTGCTGCTCGGATTGTAGTGCCTTTCACCAATCTGAGCCCATGCGGCTTGGCGATCGTTCTTATCTATCTCTCGCATCCCTTCGGTATTCTCCTCGTTACCCGCATCTTCCTCCGCATAGAGCCCGACTATCGACCCAAATTGTGCCATTGAAATTGAGTACCTAGTTCCACCACATCGGAATGCCACCCCATCATTGTCAAATGGGTCGCACCTTGAATTGAACGTGAAGGTGCTATAGAATTCCATAGTGCACTCGTGGACTGATCGAAGTCAAGTGGTTAAGGCCACTCTTAGCGGGCCGGTAACGAGGTTGTTAAACCGGTCAAGTTGGTTCACCATGGCTAACAGATCCGTGCATACTTGTCTCGGGTATTCTTCTGGTCTTGTTTGAAGTACTTTATATCTTGCCCTAGCATCGAGCTCATTTGCGTTGAACCTCGTGAATTTCCTCAACATCTGAAAGAATACACCAGAAGTTAGCATGAAACAATGGAATTTTCGGACAAAACTGCAAACAGCGTGCTGGACACGACCCCGTGTTCAGCGGACACGGCCCCGTGTCCAGGCGTCTGTTACTCAAAAACATCATTTTTCGACCCGGTTTCGAAAACTTGAAAATTTTTTGTCCAATAGGTGCGGTTTCCCCCGAAAATGAAACCCCAAGTGCCGTTTTTCCCAAAACAACCCGTTTACCCATTCAATTTTATTTTTTTCGGTTCAAAAACAGGGTTTGGGGTTTTTGTGAGAAATCGGGCGAATCTTCGAATAATACAAGTGGATTTACTTCCTATAACACTTATCTAACTAAATGCTAACAGATTTAAGCAAAAATTTGAGGTTCGATCCGGGTGTAGTTCAAGAACCCTAGACTTTTCCCCAAATTTTTTAAGTTTTAACTACATGCAAGTGCTAAATCTAACTACTAATGGTGATAGAATCATACCTTGATGTTGTTAGAACTAGAGGAGACGTCGAAAATCTGTGGAAAATCGCCTTGAACCAGAGCGTTTTTGGGGAAACGGGGCGTGTGGAATGGTGTAACTGTTTTGAAAAAGGGGATTTATCCCGACAGTCGCGCGGACATGGCCCCGTGTCCAGCGGACACGGCCTCGTGCCGAGCAAAGTTTGAATTTTTTTAGTGCTCATGTGAATGCCCTCGTTTTTCCCAAAACTTGGTTAGAAGACTTACCGATTTAGATGTCGTTCCAATTGTTCGTAACTTACCAGGTATGATGTTGATGCTTTCATTCTTAGACCGTTTGAAGCGAGATTTATTCCTCTTCATCCTAAATGAATCCTTGATAGAGTTTTAGCCGTTGGCCATTGACCTTGAATGGAATTCCATTCCGAGATTTAATTTCTACTGCACCGTGTTGGAAAATATGGGTGATGGAAAAAGGTCCTGACCACATAGACTTTAATTTACCAGGAAACAATCGAAGTCGTGAATTAAACAAAAGAACTTGATATCCTACTCGAAATTCATTAGGTTTAATATGTTTATCATGCAAGTTTTTCATTCTTTCCTTATAAATTTCGGAGTTTGAGTATGCATAATTCCTAAGTTCGTCAAATTCATTTAATTGACAAAATCGATTTTTACCAGCAAATTCTAAATCTAAGTTTACATTTTTAATTGCCCAGTAGGCTTTGTGTGCTATTTCTACTGGCAAATGACAACTTTTTCCGTAGACGAGCTTATATGGGGTTGTACCAATTGTTGTTTTATAAGCAGTTCGAAAAGCCCATAAAGCATCATCTAATTTATCGGCCCATTCCTTTTTATTTAACCCTACGGTTTTTTCAAGTATTCGTTTTAAACCTCTATTAGTCACTTCGGCTTGTCCGTTTGTTTGAGGGTGATATGCTGTTGAGACCCGGTGATAGACCCCATATCTTGTTAAAAAAATTTCAAGTTGATGGCTGCAAAAATGGGTACCTCTATCACTTATTAACGCTTTAGGTGTGCCAAAACGAAAGAATAATTTTTTCAGAAATCTTACCACGACTCTTCCTTCGTTTGTTGGAAGTGCCTCGGCTTCGGCCCATTTAGACAAGTAATCTACTGCCACAAGTATATATTTGTTTCCTTTTGACGGTGGGAAAGGTCCCATAAAGTCGAGTCCCCACACATCAAAAATTTCACAAACAAGAATGCCATTTTGGGGCATTTCGTTTTTGGAAGAAATATTATCTGTTCTTTGGCAAGCATCGCAAGTCTTGACAAGACTTTGGGCATCTTTGTAAATGGTTGGCCAATAAAACCCTGAATCAAATACCTTTCGTGCAGTACTAGCGGCACCATGATGTCCTCCGTATGGACCTTCATGACAATGGCGGAGAATTCTTCGTGCTTCGCTACCATGTACGCATCGTCCGATGAGTTGGTCGGCACACATTTTGAAAAGATATGGATCTTCCCAAAAATAATGTTTCACATTGGCAAAGAATTTTTTTCTTTGATGATGTGGCCAACCTTTTGCAACTATACTGCTAGCTAGGTAGTTAGCATAGTCGGCGTACCATGGCTCTTCTTTGTATTCCACCATTTCTAGGGACTCCGTTGGAAATTTTTCGTTGATTTGCTCGTCCCTAGTTGCCTCCAAAGCTGGGTCTTCTAAGCGTGAAAGATGATCTGCCGCGATATTTTCTGCTCCTCTTTTGTCTTTGATTTCAATATCAAATTCTTGGAGGAGTAGAATCCACCGAATCAAACGTGGTTTTGAGTCCTGCTTTTTGAAGAGATATCGAATGGCTGCATGATCTGTATAGACTATAGTTTTAGAAAGAACAAGATAAGAACGGAATTTATCAAAAGCAAATACCACAGCTAGTAATTCTTTTTCAGTTGTTGTGTAATTTTCTTGTGCATCGTTAAGTGTTTTACTAGCATAATAAATGGGGTGAAAATGCTTTTCTTTTCTTTGTCCCAAGACAGCTCCAACTGCAAAGTCACTTGCATCGCACATGATTTCGAAAGGAAATTTCCAATCAGGCGCTATCATGATAGGTGCATTGACTAACATTTCCTTTAGGGTTAGAAATGCTTGATTGCAATCCTTGTCAAAGATGAAAGGGGCATCTTTTTCAAGTAATTTTGTTAGAGGCCTTGAAATTTTAGAAAAGTGTTTGATAAACCGCCTATAAAATCCGGCATGCCCTAGGAAACTCCTGATAGCTCTAACGGAGGATGGGGGTGGTAGTCGAGAAATGGTGTCTATTTTGGCTCGATCCACCTCCATTCCTTCGCTTGAGATTTTGTGACCGAGTACTATTCCCTCCGTTACCATGAAATGACATTTTTCCCAGTTAAGGGCGAGGTTAGTTTCCTCACATCGAGATAGCATGCGTTCAAGGTTATCGAGGCATTGGTCGTATGAATCCCCAAAGATAGAAAAGTCGTCCATGAAGACTTCCATTGTCTTTTCTGTGACAACTCGTATTTCCGAACCTATCTTTGTACCTTAATGTAACGTTTGTGACTATATGAATTTGGTTGATTAATTGAATGTCATGATTATGTGTTATGTGAATGTATGTATGATGTAAACGCACAACACTCACCCGACCGCACAAGCCATTCGGGCTACACAACTTGTATTCGGATCAAGGGCGGCCCAAGTGAGGGTTCGGCCCACTCTTTCTCTTGTGCGCATAACAGTTAGGAGTAGGGGCATACCCCTCATTTGTTTGACAAACACTCTAAACACAAACCCTAGCTCTCTCTTTCTCTCCTCTCAAACTTGACGGCAACTCACTCTCTCTCAAATCGAAGATCATGGTGTTCGGATCATTCTCTTGTTCGGATCATTCTCCTTACCCTCTCTTAACTGGTTAGTGTTTCATTATTAGTTGATGTTATGTTATGTGATTATACATGTCTCATGAGATGAATTGTAAATGATACACGATTGATGATGATGTAAACTGTTAGTATTGATGTCTTTAAAATCGGTTCACATGTGTAAGATGAAATCGAGATGTGTATTAGTAATCGGAGGTGTGTGATGATGTTAATCAACTATCATGTCATGTTTCGGATTAGGTTGCATGATCCGAATTGTTTTAGAGTTGTTACAATTGACTTAGGTTATGGCATGATGACATGTGAATGTGTGTTGATGTAACTGTTGGAATGATTGTTGTTGTTCGAATAGTGTGTATGTATGATGATGAGCATGTGACTTGAATTGATTGTATATTAAGGATCCTTTATGATTTTCAGCCATTGTTTTCATACTAGCATGTGATTGTCAGTATGTCATGTGCTTGTTATATGTATTCTTTTAAATTGGACAGATCTCAATGCATATTCAACTTAATATATGATAATCATATTATTCCTGTGATGAATGACTTTGTTGTTGACTTGTATGGATGGAGGATCACGTGAACAAATCTGATCCATATGTTGAATGTGGTTGAATTCTATTGGACCGATTAATTATCATATTCATACTTTTATTTCGGTTAAAGTCATTTAATATTGATAAAATTCATAATTTGGAAACCATTGAATGATTATAACTGAATCGAAATTTTTGGAAACAATGTAACTAATATGCAAAATATTCGGATGTTTAAATGGATCGCACAAGGAGTCCATTCGCACAAGACTCCTGGTCGCACAAGATGATCCAATCGCACAAGGACAATTCAGTCGCATAAGAAATTTGTGTCGCACAAGATTGTTGTCTGTTTGTTATTTTGGGCCGTATGTGTAGTTGTTGGGCTGGGTAACAAGGCTGGTCGCACAAGATGTTTATATGTTGAGCCGTGTATAGGTAGATAGATGTATTGGGCTTTCTTGACATTGGGCCGGGTAGTATTGGGCTCCAACGGATGACTCGCACAAGGCCACTAAGCTTGTGCGAGCCCAATCTTGAATATGTTATAACCGTTGAACGTGATGAGGTGTATTGCCATGGTCCGTATGTGTTTCTTATATGCTATCTATGTGATACTTGTGTGCACTACTTGAAACCAAAACCTGACTTGTATGGTAACCATGTTAGGACGTGGTTGACCACTAGCTGCTAGACTTGACCTTTTTGTGTATCCGCCGAGCAAACCAAGGTGAGTTCACACTAGCCAAGGCATGGGATTCCCTGGGGTTGGGAATGGGATTGGATAACTACTCGTACAACCATTACAATTTAAAACTACTTATTACTGTCCTCGGATTGAAGGGCACGTACGTAAAACCTACGTACAGTTATACTTACTACTGTCCTCGGATTGAAGGGCACGTACGTAAAGCCTACGTACACGATCTTAAGACCATCACCTCTATCAAAGGAAGTCCCTCAATTATCGACTTAATCGCCGAGGCCTAGGGCGAGCGGGTCATTAGTTAATAGCGCTATTAGGTTTAACAAACCTCACACCGTGCCAGTCGGACGGGCGTGTACTAATGGACTATGGGCAAAGGGTCAATGCTGATAGACATTGACTTAGGGCACCTCTTACATTTTCGTAGCAGTCGATACGCGTGGTCTTGTAACACATGGGAAGCCCCCACTAATCATCGCACACATGCCTGGACTGGCCGCGATAAGGATAAATACGATACATGGTTTACAAAACGAACATACGATTTACGAAATGAATACGTTAACCAAACAACCAACTGTGAACTCGCTCAACTTTGTTGTTGATTCGTTGCTACATGCCTTGCAGGTCTTTAGGTACCCATGGAGCTTGCACAGGGAGGAACGGTCGTTGTGGGACATGGCGATGTGTGCCATGCTTTAAACATTACTTTATTTCATAATTATTACTTGCTATGGGTTTTACAAATTATGCTTCCGCTAAACACTTAACTATGCTTTGGTTTTTGAACACCTTTCATATTGGTTGGTTGAATTATGTTTACTTACATGCTTGTTCAATATGATTGGTGGCTTGATCCTGGTCAGTCACGCCTCCAAGCGGTGATACTCCGTGTGTGGATTTTGGGGGTGTGACATTTTCTATCATGTCATGGAAGATGGCTACCATGCAACGTTGGAATGTTGCGGGGGTATTACATAGACCGAACGGCATGCGTCGATAAGCAAAAGTTCCATAGGGACATGTGAAGGTTGTCTTTTCTTGGTCTTCGGGTGCTATCGGGATTTGAAAGTAACCTGAAAAACCATCCAAGAAACAGTAAAATTTATGACCGGATAATCATTCTAACATTTGATCAATGAAGGGCAAAGGAAAGTGATATTTCCTTGTTGCTTCATTTAATCGTCTATAATCTATACATACTCTCCATCCTGTGACGGTTCTCGTTGGTATTAATTCATTCTTTTCATTAGTTATTACCATCATACCTCCTTTATTTGGAACTACTTGGACGGGACTTACCCAAGGACTATCGAAGATAGGATAAATAAGTCCGGCGTCAACTAATTTGATGACTTCATTTTTAACCATTTCTTGAACATTGGGATTTACTCGACTTGTATTACCGATTTGTAGTCATCATTCATTAAAATTTTGTGCGTGCACATGGAAGGACTTATTCCTTTAATGTCTACAAGCTTCCAAGCGATCGCATTTTTGTGTTTTTTCAAAAGACTAATTAATTTTTTCTTTTTCTAAACTATCTAATTTAGACGAAATAATTACAGGTAATTTACCATCTTTGTCTAGAAAAGCATATTCCAAACCTTTTGGAAGTTCTTTGAGCTCGAGAGGTGGGTCTTTAGGAGACTCCTTATTTGGTTGCTCATTTTGATCAAGAACTTTAAAAGTTTGTTCTATGGCGACCTCTTCTTCAACAAAGTGGTCAAACTTTTCACTTGTATCGGGTGGTTCATCTTCATCTTCAATTAGGTGGGTCATTATTGCCGAATGGATATTTCATTGACCGCTCAAGATCGACACTCTTTTTAAATGCCCCTAAGTAGATTGTTGAACTTCTAGTTTTTCAAAGCTTCGTGAGTTTTAACAAAGGGTCATCCCAACACTAGAGGAGCGTCATCGAGGATGACAAAGTCGGTTGGGATTACCATTTGATTTGTTTGAACCAAGACATCCTCAACTATACCGATTGATTTTATTACTTTCCGATTAGATAGAAAAATGGGTATTTGAAGTGGAGAAAAATCACTAATACTTAATTTTTCGAAAATGTAGTTAGGCATTATGTTAACACAAAGATCTTTATCGATGGTGACATTACTAATAAACGAATTTTGAAAGAAACATGGAACCGGTGTAATGTTAATTTCAAATGGGTCTTCTTTTATTAGCGAGGTTTGATCATTAGTTAACTTAACACTTACCATTTCGTCAATTTTAGTGTTAGTGTTTAATTCTTTTAAAAACTTAGCATGAGTTGGAACTAAACAATGATTCTCAAAAGAAGGTGACAAGAGATTAATTTCTTCAAAATTAGACTCTTCTTGAATTTTAACGTTGTCGGACTCACCTTTTTCGTTGTTTAACTCATGTGTCGGTTTTTCACTTATTTGTTCTTCCATTTTTACACTTTCAGTTATCTCTTCTTTATTTAATTATTCTCTTGCACGGGACTCCTCTTCCCTTGCGCGAGATTCTTTTATATAGCGATCGATAACTCTAAGGTGTTCTAATATCCTATCGGTCACTTCGGTTATAGAAAAAGGATCGGGATTTTCAAAGCTTGAATCCGGTTGTTCGATCCTTTGTTCCTCATAATACTCATAGGAAGTAGATGGTTCACACCATTGTCCTTCATTGTAAGCATATGATGGATAAGGGTCGTAATTTTGTCTTCATAATACTCATATGAGGTGGGTTGTTCATGCCATGGTTCCTCATAATAAGCATATGAAGGTGGTGGCTCATATCTTGGTTCCTCAAAGTATGAGTAAGAAGGCTCATACCTTGGTTCATCAAAATATAAGTATGAGGGAGGAGGTTCATACCTTTGGTCTTCATAGGATGTGTATGAAGTTGATGGCTCGTACCTGGGCTCCTCATAGTAGGTATATGAAGTGGACGGTTGATATAAGTTACAATATTGAACCGAGTGCGGGTCACCACAATTAGTGCAATAATTATTCCTATAATCATCCTCCTCATAGGTGTAGTTGTAACCTCCTGAGTATTGATCCATAAGAATCACTCAGCAGACCACAACCAAGTCTCGAGATCAGAAAACAAAAATAAAAACGGAAACAAAGACTGGACACGGCCCCGTGTTCAGTGAGCACGGCCCCGTGTACCTAATCTGTATCTGGGCGTTTTAATTAAAGTTACTGATTTCGTTGAGCACGGGGGTGTGTTCAGTGAGCACGTCCCCGTGTTCAGCTTCTGTTACTGGGTGTTTTATGAAAAATATGCAGCACGGCCCCGTGTTCAGTGAGCACGGCCCGTGTTCAACCTACTGTAAATGCAAAACTAAACTAAAATGCAGAAAAATGTGCGCGCGTTTAAAAAGGTTTTGAAAAACTGATTAGGCCGTCGATTTTAAGCTTTCTTAAAATCCTTGTGTCCCCGGCAACGGCGCCAAAAACTTGATGCGTGTGTGGTGGTATATAGATTTAAGTATATTTTAAGCCCTTTTTACACGTTAGTCAAGTTTTAAATTTATAAAACACGATATTTACTAACACCAAACACACATATGGGCAAGTGCACCCATCGTGAGCGTAGTATAGTGTTGGTAAGATACCGAGGTCGTCCAAGGACACAAGAGCTTTTAGTACCGGTTTATCCTCAACGTCTAATCAAATCAAAAATTTAGAAAAAAGTTTTAAACTAAGAAAAAAAAAATTAAAACTAACTAAAATGCTGAAAATAAAATAAAAGTAAAACAGATAGACAAGATGAATCACTTGGCTCCGACTCGTGTATAGTGTAACCTTTGATTATTTCCGCACTCTTGCACTTTTTAAGAGATTATCTTAGTTATTGTAGTAGGCCCCTCTTTTGAAGGTGACGTTACCCTCAACCCAGTAGTTTGAGTCAGCAAGGATACAATCCTAAAGGGTCGGATTATTGAAAGATAATTAATTAAGTTATTAATGCATATTATGGTAGGCCCCTCTTTTGAAGGTGACGTTACCCTCGGCTAAGTAGTCTGAGTCAGCAGGGATACAGTTCTAAGTAGCCGGGTTAAAGTATTAATAGTAGCTTACATATGAGGGGGTCAAAGAGTTTAGACCCCCGCCATCCAATACCGTTAAGTATTGAAGGAGGTCCTACTAAATTTGACCCAGGTCCTTGCAGGATCTATACACTGAACAAGGCAAGACTCTTACCAAGCCGTTCCCTTAACCCCCGACCAGGTAGCCAACATACCTCCATATAGACCGTGGAGATATGAATGGTGAAAATCTTTTATTTTATATAGACAGTAAAATAATGCCAAGACACCTTGGACAAACGATAAGGAAAAATCACCTTCAACATAAGAAACTAGTTATTAAAGTCATTAATACAAAACCAAGTAAAAAGTGCGAAAAGATTAAAAATAAAAAGTATTACACTAGACACTTTGTCTTCACCAAGTGATGTAAGAGACTTAGGCAAACATGGCCTTGATTGTCAAGAACTCTTACGATCAATCTTGGATCCTGAGACGACTCACACACTCTATGATGGACAATGGATGATGGTGGTGGATGATGGTGTTATGGTGGTGGTGGGTGAAGTGTGAGAGAGGTGGTGTGCCAAGGGATGGTTTGAACTTGAGCCAAGCACTCCTCTTTATAGGCTGAACAGAAGCTCGGGCACGGCCCCGTGTCCATCCTCTTCTCTGTCTTCATTAATTGCACTTTGTCTGCATTAGTTGACCACGCCCCCGTGTGGAGAAGCATATCTGTACTATCAAGATTTGCCTGGATTCTGCGAATCTTATAGTTGACCACGGCCCCGTGTCCGCTGAGCACGGCCCCGTGGTGGGCAATAGAAGCTTCTACAGCTTTGTCTTTTCTGCTGGGAATTGGGCACGCCCCCGTGTTCACTGAGCACGGGGCGTGTTCAGCCTTCTGTTTTCTTGTTTTGCTTGGGAAGATGCTGTCGTGGGGTCGGGCATGTCACGTTTGTTCCTTTTCTTGTATTTATGTTAGATTTAGCTGTCTTTTTGCTTCTTTTGTTAATTTGAGCTCATTTAATCCTGAAAATACAAAAGGAAGACAAAAGCAGACTTTTTCCAACATTAGTACTAAAAAGGGGTTAGTTTTATGCCACAATTGATGTAATTTATATGTTTCATTTTGCACACATCAATACTCTACAACGCAGTCTTGTGGTTAGGTTGTATCATTGTTGGTAGTTACATGCTTCGCCCGTTACGTGTTACATGTTGGTAATGGGTAAAAGCCTTTTATACTATTATCTATGAAAACTTGTGTACTCACATTTACTTTATGTATTGACTTTTATTTTAACGTATGTGACAGGTTGATTGGCTGTTGTGCTGCAAACAAGTTAGCAGTCTAGAAACCCACCGAATAAAATCGGAGTTGTCGGAATAGAACTTGTTTTTGAGACTGAATATTTGTAATGACTGTTATGCTTTATTTGTTTAATAGTATGGGATATTGAATCTTAAAATATTGTCATTAATAGTTGTTATGGATTCTCATGAACAATCTCTTTCGCTCAGTGCCATGCCCCGATGATTCCACCATCGGTTGGGGTGTGACGATAAGTCCCGTATGGGTTGGTGTGATTTCATGGGTTAAGATACCCATTAATCGTAACGAGAGTTTTAAGTCCTAGATGATATAACTTATTACCATGACAAATATTCATTTGATTATTATGTATATTTATTTAATATATTTTATATAGTATGTAGTATGTCCAACATGTTTATTGATGCGTGTGAAGTGTTATATATATTAGGTGTATATTTTAAGCCCCTTTAACACTTATTTTAGCCAAGTTTTAAATTTATAAAACACGATATTTACTAACACTAAACACACATATGGGCAAGTGCACCCATCGTGGGCGTAGTATAGTGTTGGTAAGATACCGAGGTCGTCCAAGGACACAAGAGCTTTTAGTACCGGTTTATCCTCAACGTCTAATCAAAATAAAAAGTTTAGAAAAATGTTTTTAAACTAAGAAAAATAAAAACTAACTAAAATGCTGAAAATAAAAATAAAATAAAAAACAGATAGACAAGATGAATCACTTGGTTCCGACTCGTATCTAGTATAACCTTTGATTATTTCCGCACTTTTGCACATAATTAAGAGATTATCTTAGTTATTGTAGTAGGCCCCTTTTTTGAAGGTGACGTTACCCTCACCCCAGTAGTTTGAGTCAGCAAGGATACAATCCTAAAAGGGTGGATTATTGGAAGATAATGAATTAAGTTATTAATGCAGTATTGTGGTAGGCCCCGCTTTTGGCGGTGACGTTACCCTCGGCTAAGTAGTCTGAGTCAGCAGGGATACAGTCCTAAATAGCCGGGTTATAGTATTAATAGTAGTTAACTTATGAGGGGATCAAAGAGTTTGGACCCCCGCCATCTAATACCGTGAAGCATTGAAGGAGGTCCTACTAAATTTGACCCAGGTCCATTGCAGGACCTCTAAACGCTGAACAATGGCAAGACTTTTACCAAACCGTTCCCTTAACCCCCGACCAGGTAGCCAACATACCTCCATATAGACCGTGGAGATATGAATGGTGAAAATCCTTTATTTTATATAGACAGTAAAATAATGCCAAGACACCACGGACAAACGATAAGGAAAGATCACCTTCAACATAAGTAACTAGTTATTAAAGTCATTAATACAAAACCAAATAAAAAGTGCAGAAGATTAGAAATAAAAAGTATTATACTAGACACTTTGTCTTCACCAAGTGATGTAAGAGACTTAGGCAAACATGGCCTTGATTGTCAAGAACTCTTACGATCAATCTTGGATCCCGAGACGACTCACACACTCTACGATGGACAATGGATGATGGTGGTGGATGATGGTGTTGTGATGGTGGTGGGTGGTGGATGAAGTGTGAGAGAGGTGGTGTGCCAAGGGATGAGTTGAAATGAAACCAAGCACTCCTATTTATAGGCTGAACAGAAGGCTGGGCACGCCCCCGTGTCCGCTGGACACGGCCCCGTGCCTGTCTGACACTCTCTCTCTTCATTAATTGTAATTCGCAATTACAATTAATGCGCCTGCTGTACTTTCGCCACGCCCCCGTGTTCACTGGGCATGACCCCGTGGTGGGCAATAGAAGCTTCTACAACTTTGTCTTTTCTGCAGACAGTTGAGCACGCCCCGTGTCCGCTGGACACGCCCCGTGTTGAGCTGAGCACGCCCCGTGCTCAGCTGAGCACGCCCCGTGCTCAGCTGGGCACAGCCCCATGCTCAGCTGGGCACAGCCCCATGCTCAGCTGGGCACAGCCCCATGCTCAGCTTTCTTCTTATTTTTGCTTTGGGAGATGCTGTCGAGGAGTCGGGCATGCCACGTTTCTTCCTTTTCTTTGTATTTATGTTGGTTTTGGCTGTATATTTGTTCCTTTTGTTCGTTTAAGCTCATTTGATCCTGAAAATACAAAAGGAAGACAAAAGCACACTTTTTCCAACAATAATACTAAAAAGGGGTTAGTTTTATGCCTTATTTGATGTAATTTATATGTTGCATTTTGCACACATCAAATACCCCCACACTTGAATCTTTGCTTGTCCTCAAGCAAAACTCTTTATAATGTGGCTTTACACTCCCAAATGGAATGGGTAGAGAAGAAGGTTTTTGGGCTTGTCATAGAGTGTCGGGGTTTCTAAGATTCTTTATTAGATTTTATTTTTATTCATTTACAATCATATTCGTCATGATTTATTTAAAACTTTTCATAAGATAAATTACTTATTAGGGCATAACATGCCTCTTTAAAATTCTATTTATATACAAGTTCACATACCTCACGGGGGATCACTCAACACTCGGCCGAAGATGTATTTTAGTGAATCACTCGAGAGCGGCATGGAACTTACTCCTACCATAAGCTTGCCAAGCAATCAATCCTCCTCCTTTTTAACTATACACCTTTGTAAATATCAAGAGGACTTTTTGGGTGAAGGGTTAGGCTTGGGTTAGAGGTAGGTGGTTGGGTTAGTGGTTAGTAAAAGGGCGAAAGGCGTAAAAAGCGTCGGTTTTCGTAAGACTTTTTTTTTCATAACGTTTTATTTTGATGAAGCAATTCTTCAAACAAATTTGTTTTTGATAAACTTGTTTGTTTATTTCTTTTGGCTTCATCATCAACACTTTCTTCTTCTCTTTTTTTTTTTTTTTTGAAAAAGTCATACAAAGAACCGAGCTAGTTACTAAAACAAAGGGTTAAAAATGAAAAAGGTTTTGGTGGGTGAAAGGGTGTTTGTTTGGGTTATGAAATGAAAATGTTTAGGCTCAAAGGGGCTAACTAGGGGGATTTTGGGTAGGTGGTAAAAAAAAGAAAAATAATGGTGTAGAAATAAAAAGGGTTAGTCCTAATGCCTCCATCATTTACTTACTCGGGTTTAAGTTGGTAAGGACCGGGAATGTATCGTCATGGCAAGTTCTGGAGTGGTAAGAACCAAGCGGCTATTCACACAAGAAACGAAAAATGAGCATTTAGTTTAATGATATGTAATTGTATGCTCAATAAAGGCTCAAAACTCACTTTTGTGGGAATGGGTTTTTATGTGATCAAGTATATATAATCAAATTTTAACTAAGTTTGCCATGCCTTTTCATAATTTTCTTATGTTGGTTCTTTTTATCACGACGCTATCGGTTGTAAATTTGTAAAAATATAACCTTTTTAGAACTTGAAATTCCCAAGTTAAACCTAGACAAGTAAAAAAAATGGAAATTTTTGAAAAAAAAATTGGGGTGATTAGCGGTTCCAATAGAGTTTTGTGTAAGGCTTGTATTTAGGACTTGCAAGATTCAAGGTTTTAGCATCCCCCCCACACTTAAATTACACATTGTCCTCAATGTGTCCCAAAAATAAGTTTTTAGGCTGATTAAATGTGTAAAAATGAGTTAAAAACAAGATTTTATGGTACTGGGTAGCTGAACACGGGGTGGTGTTGGCTGAGCACGGCCCAGTGTCCAGACTGCCAGTACCAAAAGTAAACAGAAGGCTGGGCACGGGGGCGTGTTCAGTGAGCACGGCCCCGTGTCCAGGTACCTGAACTGGGCATTTTCTACAGAACCTTGGGCACGGGGCGTGTTGGGGTGAGCACGGCCCCGTGCTGAACTTGCTGTAATGAAGAAAAATTGTCGGGAGGCTCTGTTTTTGTGCATGGGGTGTTGGTTCAAGCTTCCCTTATCATCCTTCACCATCCCGAGTGTGTTTTATTCCTGAAAAAAAAACTAAACTAGAAAACGTAAAAGTTAATCTAAACTAAAACTACGGATAGTTCCGCGGAATGCCTCCGTGGTGCGCCACGTTTATAAGGGTCCTTGGCTAGACCCACCTTATCGGGTGGTTCTGGCTCATCTTCAATTAGGGGGTCGTCATTGCCGAATGGATATTTCATTGTTCGCTCAAGATCGACATTTCTTTTAAATGCCCCAAATTTAAGAGGTAGATTGTTGAACTTCCGGTTTTTCAAAGCTTCGTGAGTTTTTACAAATGGTCGTCCCAACACTAGAGGAGCGTCATCGAGGATGAAAAAATCGGTCGGGATTACCATTTGATTTGTTTGAACCAATACATCCTCAACTATACCGATTGATTTTATTACTTTCCGATTGGATAGAAAAATGGGTATTTGAAGTGGAGAAAAATCACTAATACTTAATTTTTCGAAAATGTAGTTAGGCATTATGTTAACACAAAGATCTTTATCGATTGTGATATTACTAATAAACGGATTTTGAAAGAAACATGGAACCGGTGTAATGTTAATTTCAAATGGGTCTTCTTTTATTAGTGAGGTTTGATCATCAGTTAACTTAACACTTACCGTTTCGTCAATTTTAGTGTTAGTGTTTAACTCTTTTAAAAACTTAGCATGAGTGGGTACTAAACAATGATTTTCAAAAGAAGGTGACAAGAGATTAATTTCTTCAAAATTAGACTCTTCTTGAATTTTAACGTTGTCGGACTCACCTTTTTCGTTGTTTAACTCATGTGTCGGTTTTTCACTTATTTGTTCTTCCATTTTAACACTTTCAGTTATCTCTTCCCTTTTTAATTCTTCTCTTACGCGGGACTCCTCTTCCCTTGCGCGAGCTTCTTTTATACATCGATCGATAACTCTAATGTGTTCTAATATCCTATCGGTCACTTCGGTTATAGAAAAAGAATCAGTATTTTCTAAGCTTGAATCCGGTTGTTCGATCCTTTGTTCCTCATAATACCCATATGAAGTAGATGGTTCGCACCATTGTTCTTCATTGTAAGTATATGATGGATAAGGGTCGTAATTTTGTTCTTCATAATACTCATATGAGGTGGGTTGTTCACGCCATGGTTCCTCATAATAAGCATACGAAGGTGGTGGCTCATATCTTGGTTCCTCAAAGTATGAGTATGAAGGCTCATACCTTGGTTCATCAAAATATGAGTATGAGGGAGGAGGTTCATACCTTTGGTCTCCATAGGATGTGTATGAAGTTGATGGCTCGTACCTGGGCTCCTCATAGTAGGTGTATGAATTGGATGATTGATATGAGCGATTATTTTGAACCGATCGTGAGTTACGACAATTAGTGCAATAATTACCCCTATAATCATCCTCCTCATAGGTGTAGTTGTAGACTCCTGAGTATTGATCCATAAGAATCACTCAGCAGACCACAACCAAGTCCCGAGATCAGAAAACAAAAAGAAAAACGGAAACAGAGGCTGGACACGGCCCCGTGTTCAGTGGACACGGCCCCGTGTTCAGAATCTGTATCTGGGCGTTTTAATTAAATTTACTGATTTCGTTGAGCACGGGGCGTGTTCAGTGAGCACGGCCCGTGTTCAAGCTTCTGTTACTGGGTGTTTTATGAAAAATATGCAGCATGGCCCCGTGTTCAGCGAGCACGGCCGTGTTCAACCTACTGTAAATGCAAAACTAAACAAAAATGCAGAAAAATGTGGGCCCGTTTTGAAAAGGTTTTGAAAAACTGATTAGGCCGTCGATTTTAAGCTTTCCTAAAATCCTTGTGTCCCCGGCAACGGCGCCAAAAACTTGATGCGTGTGAAGTGTTATATATATTAGGTGTATATTTTAAGCCCCTTTAACACATATTTTAGCCAAGTTTTAAATTTATAAAACACGATATTTACTAACACTAAACACACATATGGGCAAGTGCAGCCATCGTGGGCGTAGTATAGTGTTGGTAAGATACCGAGGTCGTCCAAGGACACAAGAGCTTTTAGTACCGGTTTATCCTCAACGTCTAATCAAAATAAAAAGTTTAGAAAAATGTTTTTAAACTAAGAAAAATAAAAACTAACTAAAATGCTGAAAATAAAAATAAAATAAAAAACAGATAGACAAGATGAATCACTTGGTTCCGACTCGTATCTAGTATAACCTTTGATTATTTCCGCACTTTTGCACATAATTAAGAGATTATCTTAGTTATTGTAGTAGGCCCCTCTTTTGAAGGTGACGTTACCCTCACCCCAGTAGTTTGAGTCAGCAAGGATACAATCCTAAAAGGGTGGATTATTGGAAGATAATGAATTAAGTTATTAATGCAGTATTGTGGTAGGCTCCGCTTTTGGCGGTGACGTTACCCTCGGCTAAGTAGTCTGAGTCAGCAGGGATACAGTCCTAAATAGCCGGGTTATAGTATTAATAGTAGTTAACTTATGAGGGGATCAAAGAGTTTGGACCCCCGCCATCCAATACCGTGAAGCATTGAAGGAGGTCCTACTAAATTTGACCCAGGTCCATTGCAGGACCTCTAAACGCTGAACAATGGCAAGACTTTTACCAAACCGTTCCCTTAACCCCCGACCAGGTAGCCAACATACCTCCATATAGACCGTGGAGATATGAATGGTGAAAATCCTTTATTTTATATAGACAGTAAAATAATGCCAAGACACCACGGACAAACGATAAGGAAAGATCACCTTTAACATAAGTAACTAGTTATTAAAGTCATTAATACAAAACCAAATAAAAAGTGCAGAAGATTAGAAATAAAAAGTATTATACTAGACACTTTGTCTTCACCAAGTGATGTAAGAGACTTAGGCAAACATGGCCTTGATTGTCAAGAACTCTTACGATCAATCTTGGATCCCGAGACGACTCACACACTCTACGATGGACAATGGATGATGGTGGTGGATGATGGTGTTGTGATGGTGGTGGGTGGTGGATGAAGTGTGAGAGAGGTGGTGTGCCAAGGGATGAGTTGAAATGAAACCACGCACTCCTATTTATAGGCTGGACAGAAGGCTGGGCACGCCCCCGTGTCCGCTGGACACGACCCCGTGCCTGTCTGACACTCTCTCTCTTCATTAATTGTAATTCGCAATTACAATTAATGCGCCTGCTGTACTTTCGCCACGCCCCCGTGTTCACTGGGCACGGCCCCGTGGTGGGCAATAGAAGCTTCTACAACTTTGTCTTTTCTGCAGACAGTTGAGCACGCCCCGTGTCCGCTGGACACGCCCCGTGTTGGCTGGACACGCCCCGTGTTGAGCTGAGCACGCCCCGTGCTCAGCTGGGCACAGCCCCATGCTCAGCTGGGCACAGCCCCATGCTCAGCTTTCTTCTTATTTTTGCTTGGGAGATGCTGTCGAGGAGTCGGGCATGCCACGTTTCTTCCTTTTCTTTGTATTTATGTTGGTTTTGGCTATATATTTGTTCCTTTTGTTCGTTTAAGCTCATTTGATCCTGAAAATACAAAAGGAAGACAAAATCACACTTTTTCCAACAATAGTACTAAAAAGGGGTTAGTTTTATGCCTTATTTGATGTAATTTATATGTTGCATTTTGCACACATCATTTATCATGGAATTTCATAGAAGTCATGCATGGAGGTAGGATGATAACCTTCCTTTAACCTCTTTCGTAAGATTCACCAATGCACAAGTTGTCACAAGGACAACTCGGATGGTCATGAATGAAGTGGAAAGGAAATGTACATACTTCTTAAGGGGAAATCATCAAATGAGGTGGTGGATTGAAAATAGGATAGCCAAGGCTTCCAAGTAATCACACTCATACCAAGCACAAGTCTTGTTACAAGAACTAACTTGTATGGTTCAACACTTGTGGGTTAAAATCCTTACAAAACAGAAAGTTTGGAGGCAATAAACACCTCCGAATTTGTGTGAAACAACCTTGGTTAGGCTCACTAATCATGGACTTGATTAAGGGCATAAGAACACAAGTTTGTTTGAAGAAAACACAAGTTTAGAGAAAGTTTATAAAGATTTCTTTCAAAACATAAAGTTTGGACCTCAAAATAGTGTTGTTCCACCTTGGTTTTCCATGGAAAACCTGTGGAAACACTCCTAGAGTTGTTCCAAGCTTTGTAAAGAAAGAAGTAGTGAATAGAATGGAAGAAAGGTGAGTATGAACTCACTTTTGTAACTTGTATGAATCTGTCTTGAATCTAATTATAATCTGAGAATTTGTTGCTATTTGAGAGTGTTTTAATGAAGATTGAAGTGTTTGTAAAGTGGAAAATGAGTGGGAATGAAGTGGGTTTTATAGTTGAGGTTTAGGGTTAGTTAGGTGAGTGATTAAATGCAAGAAACACACCAAAGAAGCACAAAATCGCCCAATCCATGAGTTGGGTGCATTTTTCTGTGGATTGAGGGGGGTGGCGGCCGCGACGGAGGTGGAGGAGGCCGGTCGCGTGGCGCGATGGTGTGATGCCGTGAAAGTTGTTTGTTTTCGTCATATTTAGCCCCTGAAGTTTATATTTGTTATGTTTTGATGTGTTAAGTGTAATATAATGTGATTTTTAGGTATCTAAACATGTCATTAAGCATAATATAAGTATAAGAATCATGAATGAGTATCGTGAATGTTTGATGATGTAAAAACATGCGTGAAAAGCATATAAATCTTGTATGTATGTCACGTATTTGCAAGTTTATCACACGTTTTACAAGAATTACGAATAAGGTATCAATGTAATAAGAATTAAGACGTTCAAGCATGTACGAATATGTAAGGTATAAATTGTATGAAATAATGAATTTTATTATGATTAAAGTCTCGGATTTTACAACGATGCAACTAGGGCTGTAAACGAACCGAACGAACACGAACGAGATCTTGTTCGTGTTCGTTCGTTAAGGAAATAAATGTGTTCACGAACGGTTCATGAACACTTACCGAACGAGATTTTATGTTCATGTTCGTTCATTAAGGAAATGAGCGTGTTCACGAACGGTTCACGAACACAAGCGAACAAAAATAAATTGCGCGAACGCAATGAAGGATAAAGGTGGATGGCCCAGAGAATATCACTAGAACTTGAATCCCTTTTTGTGGAACGGAGGTAGATCATATTCGTCGATGTAAATAATGAGAAAAGAAAGGGAAATAGTGCATAAACAAGGTGAAAGAGGGTTTCCTAGTTTAATTGTTAGGGTAATGATATAAATAAAAGTTTAATAGTATAAAAAGTATAGATAAAATATATGAAAGTATAAAAATATTTAATTAAAACACGAGCATACGAACACAAATGAACGAATGTTCACGAATACCTTACCGAACGTTCACGAACACAGTTGAACGAACGAGACCTTTGTTCATGTTCGTTCATTTAACTAATCGAACGAAATTTCTTGTTCATGTTCGTTCGTTTATTAAACGAACGAACATAAACGAACTTCCCGCCGAACGGTTCACGAACTGTTCGCTGAACGTTCGGTTCGTTTACAGCCCTAGATGCAACGAAATACGATTTCAAGGAATAAAAGTTTCCAAAAATAGAAATACAAAACAAGCTTTCTAATTAAGGAAAGTTACGAAAAAGCGGAGCGTTACAATCGGGGAAGGGGGTTGCCGAGCGGTGATGGGGATGCCGGTCCACCTTCGGTGATCGGGGAGGAGTTTAATCGGTGAGTATACACCGATGCGGGGAAGAGGAAGGAAGGAGGAGGAGAGAAGGGGGTTTAATGGTGGGTCCCAACCCATTTCAACCAATCACATTTTTTTTTAAATTCTTTACCACTCTCTATGTGTTTGACTATTGCCAGTGATTAAGTGCAAAATAGGGGAGTGGAGTGGGAACTTGACATGACGTGATATTATTGGCTAGAGAATAACTTGAACACCCTAATACTGATTGACCACTCCCTCCACCCTTTAGTAGTGTAAGTAAAATTCTAATTGTTTTTAGAAGATCGAAACCATGACCTAGGCCAAACAATAGAAAAATATACAAATTAAAAAATTGGAAAAAAAAAACCATTTGGTCCGTATACAACACAAAATATATTAGTTACAACTTATTAAAAAAAACTAAAAAAATAAAATGAAATTTGAAATTATAAATTAAGAAGACATAATAAATATTTGAAAATATGATAACTAAACCTATAGTTTCCATAATTAATTAGAATCTTATTCACAGATTTTTTTTTTGTTAATTGATAATATTTGAAGTAAATTGCCATTTTAGTCTCTGAGTTTTTGTTTAAATTATCATTTTAGTTCAAATAATTTTTTTTCTTCTCTTGGTCTCTGACTTTTCATTTTTCTTGTCATTTTGATCATATTGCCTAACTTAGTCTAAAAAGCAGGTTATAATCAGGGGTATTTTTGGCATTAAATTATTATGAGGTTTATAAATTATGTTGTAAACTACCACTAGTTATCACTACACAATAATTATGCCAAAAATACCCTTGATTATAACCAGATTTTTAGACTGAGTTAGGCAATGTGATCAAAATGACAAGAAAATGGAAAAGTCAAGGACCCAAAGGAGAAAAAAAAACTACTTGGAGGAAAATGGCAATTTGGACCAAAACTTAGAGATTAAAATGGCAATTTACTCTAATATTTGATACGTAATTTTAATTGAACAAACTGAAATTATACCATTTGGTCCGTATATAATACAAAATATATCAGTTACAATTAAAAATATAAAAACAAATTTTAAATTAAGAAGCGATAATAAATATTTGGAAATATGATACGCATAACACATAGTTTCCATAACAATTACATTCTTATACTCAGATTTTCTCGTTGTTAGGATAGGATCTTCAAACTTGACCAACAAGGATCAAACTCCTATCCTATCCATATGTATATATATGAGCACTCAGGCTAATTGGTAATCGTAATCACACACATTACACATTCTTCTTCTGCATACAACTATGAACAATCTTCTTCTGTCCCTCAATATTCATTCTTCATTCAACGATCGTAGTTTACAGTTGGAAGAGGAAGATGGTCATGATCATCACCATAAGATAAAAAAATCATATACAAAGGGGGAGTTGTTTGCTATTGCGAACGCGTTAGCAACCGACCAAGTTGTGATCAAGAAACGCAAATTATGTTTGTTGGACAATAACAAGAAAAAGAAGAGGAAGAAGGAGGGTGTGCCGGTGGTGAACAACGAATCAATCGTTCGGTTGAAGCGGTTCATCACGGGTGAGATGGGTGGTCTAGACATGAAGCTTGTGATCCAGAAAGTCTTGTATGAAAGTGATATGAAAAAAGATCAAAGCCGGTTAAACATGCCGATTTTGCAACTGAAAACACAACCACATGAGTTCTTGACGGATGAGGAGATGAGAATGATTGATGAAAGTAAAGATGGTATTGAGGTTAGAGTTGTGGATTGGAAGCTGCGAATGTATGAGCGATCGCTGTGGTTGAAGAAGTGGCATCTGGAAAACACTGACAACTATGTGTTGAAGACAAACTGGAACAGGTTTGTGGCGGATAATGATGTTTTGAAGAAAGGTACGATGATTCAAGTATGGGCGTTTCGTAAAAACCGAAAGTTATGCTTTGCCATTGTACCAGTGGAGAAACCCGATGATGCTGTCAACAACGCGGCTGCTTGATGGCTAATTGATTCTTGTTGAAATTAATTTCTTTTAACGGTGACTTTCTTTTTTTAGTGACCCAACGTCACACCGTCTAATCGGCGGCTCTAGCTATGTCTGCCCAGACTTACGTTGTCTTAATCGTACCCACGTTGGGTTGACCATACTTGGTTACGGTGTTGAAATTAATACTACAGTTTCTTGTGTTGGACTTCGTGAATTAAATGGATGATGATATTTGATTTGTTTATTAGATTTGATTAAATGGATATCTAAGAAGTCTACAAAGACTTCTAAAAATAAACCCACTACATAAAAAAAAAACCCTAAAACACACAACCCCATCAATTTTTTTTTACGAAAAGTAGCGATTTAAAAAAAAAAAAAAACTATTAAAAAAAATTCGTGTGTTTTTTAGATTTAGTTGTGGGGTTTAGCTTTATGGTTTAGTTTTTAGCACTTAGTTTGGGGGTGGGGGGTGTTTAGGTTTTTTATTTTATTTTATTTTTATTTTTTTTGGGGGGGGGGGGGGTAGGTTTTTGGGTGATGATGGGTGTTTAGGTTTAGGTTTTATGTTTTTAGACACTTATAACTTTATAATGCCTTCTTACACTTCTTATTTTTACAAGCTTATATAGAATAACTTAACCCATCAGAATATATGAATGATAAGTTTTGTTGGTATCTCTTTTCCAAACGTTATATAATATTTGTGATTTTGGCTCTAGTTTACTTATAATATATTAACTAGTTTTTTTTGTACAAATTAATAATTATATTTAAAGAAAGTAGTTATGTGAGTTTGATTTTATATTATTATTTATTTTTATTTTTTAATAAAAATGTTTTTTGGTTTGATGTGGATGCTCTAAAAAATACATGTTTTAGATATTTCAAAAGGTAAAATACTAAATATGTCAATAGTAAATCAAAAGAGTTTGGTGGCTTTTCAAAGTTTTATATATTCTATACTATCTTAAAGGACAAAGTCGGTGAAAACCCACTGGCTTTGCCTCACCGACCCAATTACAATAATGCTCTTTCCATATAATTACGATACTGCCATTCTTTCCATAAAAGCCAATTGCCACTGGTATTGAGTGTGTCGCCAGGTATCTTCTAAATTACAACGTTGTAGCCAAGAGAGAGCCAAAGTTTGGAGCCGTGATGGATAAAAACTGTCGGGATTATGAATAACCGGCGTCAAAGCTGATCTGCCCACAACTTGAAACCACCGCTAACCGGCGTTGTGAACAACTGCACGGGGGTGACAGAAATTTGATGAAGGTGGTTGTCATCTCCAGTCACCGGAGAAGGTGGGGGAGGGTGCTGGTAATGTAGAGAGAGAAGAGAAAACGTCGCGGGATGAATGGCAGCGGCGTATGATCGAGGCGGTGGTTCAATGTGAAACATGGGGTTGGAAATGGTCGGATATCTTGAATAATGATGGGTAAAGTTGTTGTGGTGGTGGTGACGGTGGTGGCGTGACGACGGTGACGGTGGCATTTTGATTGAGACATTAGTGATGAGGTGGTGGGGAAGTTTGCTGGAGATTGAGTAAAAAAGAGAGATTTTTTTTGAGAAATTATCAAATTTTGTTATTAATGTACTTTGAAGTCCATTTTTGAACCATGCATAATCATGGACTGAATTTACTTTATTTTATTGGGAACTACCAAATACCAAATTACTCATTACTCATTACTCAACATATACAAAGACAATGGCAGAGAATGGTGTTTCCCTGCCATTGGTCGAAATGGGCGGCCGTTCCTCCTCTATTGGACAAACCATTTTATTATTTTATATTCACTTTAAAATTACGGTTTTACCCACAGTTTAAAAATACGCTTTTCTCCCAATTAAAAAATATAATAACCCCTTTGCCAGCAACTAAAATTACGATTTCGCCATCGGTTCAAAAATTACGATTTTATCCTTAGCTTTTTATTTTATACCTGCTTTAAAATTACGGTTTTGCCCCAGTTTAAAATTACGTCTTTGCCCCTAGTTCAAAATAAAATTATACTTTTGCCCTTAGCTCAAAATTACGATTTTTCCCTCGGTTCAAAATTACGATTTCACCCTCAGTTTAAAATTATTTTTTTGCTCCCAGCTAAAAATAAAATTATGGTTTTCCCCTACCTCAAAATTACGATTTTACCCTCGGTTCAAAATTATGATTTTACCCAATTCAAAATAAAAATATGACTTTACACCCAGCTGAACCGAAAATACGATTTCTTCCTCGGTAAAAAATTACGCTTTTACCCTTAGCCAAAATTACGTTTTCGCCCCAGTTCAAAATAAATTTTTTTTCCCCGGCTCAAAATTACGATTTTACACCAGTTTATTATTTTATACCACTTTAAAATTACGGTTTTTCCCCCAGTTTAAAATTACGTCTTTACCCTCAGTTCAAAATAAAATTATGCTTTTGCCCCCAGCTAAAATTTACGATTTTCCCCTCGGTTCAGAATTTTCGATACCACCCTCAATTCAAAATTATGTTTTTTTTGCCCCCAGTGCAAAATAAAAATATAGTTTTCCCCTAGCTAAAAATTAGGATTTTACCATCGGGAAAAAATTTGATTTTTCCCCCAAGTAAAAATAAAAATATGACTTTGCCCCCAGTTAAAAATCGTGTTAAGGAGCTGCCTAACACTCTTTTTACTTTTTCTTTCTAACAAAACTAAGGTACTGTTTTTTTAAGGGAATATTTCACAGAATAGTAACCAAGTTTTAAAAGTGTTCTAATTAGGTCACTGTTTTTTTAAGGGAATATTTCACAGATGCTGGGGTCGAATTATTTTAATATATGAAATTATATTTATTAAAAATAAAAACCATTTAATTACATAAAAAATTTAAAAAAAACAAGTTACAATTTATGTCATCACTCGACGTTAGCATCAAATAAAAGAGAAAAAAGAAACAAAAATCCACATTACCATGGTTACCTATGAAATTTATGAGAAAACCCTTAATTTTAATGAAGAATGAATATTGAGTGACCTGATTGGAACACTTTTGAAACTTGAGTGACCTAATTGGAACACTTTTAAAACTTGGTTACTATTCTACAAAGTTACCCCGTTTTTTTAATTGGTTAAGAATTATTCGGCTATCGCCCCGCAACGCGGGCGGGGCAACAACACCTAGTTAGTTCTTAATATTGTGTGTATATATACACTTTGTGTTTTATAAATCTTGTTAAAACCACGAAAATAAACATTTTAAGCTCATTTTGCTCAATTTAGATCTTATTGATACTGAAAACTACTCAAAAGAAATGTTATAATAATAATCACAATGCCATATGCTTATATTTACGGTATTTATTAATAGGGGTAAGATCAAATAAAAAATTTGTTTTGCCTAAGTAAGATGAAAATTAATCTTAACCATTCATTTTTCAAATCAATGGTTAAGATGAAAGTGTAGGAAAAAGGAGGAGTGCAAGGGTATCTTGAGAAAATCATATTTATGGACTTTCTCTCTCCACATGCAAGGCACATGCATATTTCACCCCCATTTTTTAAACGTTCATAACTTTTTTACACGACATTATTTTTTCATAAAAATTTCACCGTAAAATCGAGCGTCTTTTTATCTTTAGTTTGAGTACCATATTACTGGGTTAGGATCAAATACAAAGGATAAAATAAATAAGAAGGGTAAGAAGGATTCTAGTCCATTGATCTTAGATTTAGAGGGTTGAGATTAGTTGTAGAGAAAAGAAGATAATAGAAATGCATAAAGAGAATCCTATATTTATGGATTTTCTCTCTCCACATGCAAGACACATGCCAATTCCCACATCGATTTAAAACGTCCATAACTTTTTCATACAACATTTTTTTTAAAAAAAAATTCACCATAATAACGAGTGTTTTTTTATCTTTAATATGAGTACCATATTATCATATAAAAAAATAAAAAAAATTCATTTTACTGGGTTTTTTTTGCATTGTGTTAAAGGTTCAGGTCATTGTGTCTTTTAACTGAGTTTTGGTCAGTAGAGTTTCTATACATTGTGTTATTATCAAAAACCTATAACACAATGTTAATTTGGGTTCTATCCATTGCGTTTTCATAAGAACCTATGACACAATGAAGATGGTGTTATATCTGGGTTTTCTATAAATTGTGTTATTAGTTCAGGTCATTGTGTTTAATATGTTATTCATTGTGTTTTAATATGTTGTCCATTGTGTTTTAATAATTTGTTCAATTTTTTATTATCTTTGCTCATTGTGTTTTAGTTTGTTGTGTATTGTGTTTTTAGTTTGTTTTCCATTGTGTATTCATCTGCTCTCCATTGTGTCTTTTATCTGCTGTCATTAATTGTGTCTTTTATCTGTTGTCATCAATTGTGTTTTTATTTAGTCTGATACTTATTGTGTTATATGTTATCGCCATTGTGTTATACGTTATGGTCATTGTGTTTTACTATGTTGTTCATTGTGTCTTTATCTGTTGTCATTGATTGTGTTTTTTGATCTACTTTACATTGTGTTTTACATCATGTCCATTGTGTAATATGCAACTGGGTTTTTGATTTTTTTTTTAATATAACAATATGGTACTCATATTAAAGATAAAAAAATGCTCGATTTTATGGTATAATTTAAAAAAAAAAAACAAATGATGTATAAAAAAGTTACGGACGTTTAAAAATTGGGGGGGGGGGATAACATGTGACTTGCATGTGCATATTCTCTTTCCTCTTATAGACAAAATTACTCTTTGCATTTAATTCCTCCTAGGACACTTGTCACTCTCTGGTGGCTTTTTACCCTTCTTGTTTTTAAATACTTTGTATTATAACTCAACCCCCATATTGCTATATAAAATATAAAGACTAAATAAACCCACTAAAATGTGTTGTATTTCTATGTTTTATAACATTTTTTTGTGCTGGATTTTTTTATTATATTTTTGTGCTAGCTTTTTTTGTCTTAATTTTTTTTTTCTCAATTTTTTGTGCTGGATTTTTTTGTACTACATTTTTTGCTGAATTTTTTCGTGCTATATTTTTTTGTACTATATTTTTTTGTGCTATATTTTTTTGTACTACATTTTTTGTACTAGATTTTTTTGTACTAGATTTTTATATTGTATTTTTAAAAAACAAAAGGGGTGCCACATGTCATTTTCACTCTTATTTATAAGGACCAAAATGCCCTTCATTCCTAATTGTTAGGAGTGCCACATGTCATCATCACAATCTTTCTTAGGCTATTTAGGCAAAATCCACTTTTTAGTGGATCCTTCCCCTATATTAATATATTCTTTATTAATAACCGTGTAAGTGATTTGTATAAACTTGTAATAGGGCCCGTGCGCGTTGCGGCGCGGGTACAATACAATAATCAAATGAATTAGTCCAAGCGTTATGTGATGTGCTAACCATTCAAACGCGTATTTCAACGTATCCGATTGAACTCAATATAACTTATATAATCATTCCGATTGAATCAAAACGTAAAATAAATCGAATTTATACTGTACAATCACAACGTACTATATGGTATTAATTTGGGCTTTTTAAAAAAGGAGAAAAACCATAATTTGACTCCGCTCATTTCGGAACAAAATTTACGAAAGGTACATAAAATAAGCTCGAAAATGTATTATATTTGACTTAGCTCGTTCCCCAAAAAAGTTTACGTTGAAACGTAGAACAACTCGAATTAATAAAAACACATACATAAAATGTATTATATTTGACTTAGCGAAGGAAAGTTATATAGAGAAAATTAATTTAGTAAAAAGTTAGGGGCTAAAAATGCCAATTGCTAAAGTAGAGGATAATAAAAATGAAGAAAGGACTAAAATTGCCAAGTCCAAAAGTTGAAGGGTCAACCAAAGCTCGTGGAAAATTCCACCCACTTTGGTTTTTAAGATAGATAGAATATATGTAGGGTGATAGATAGAATAGACGTAACAGAGTTCTTTTGAATACATCGAGTCTGTAATTTCCATCTTTGATTAATAATACTATAGAAGAGTTGTTCTTGATCGCTCGATACTACTGTTGTGTTCCGTTTCTAACATACACCACATCTGTTTCAGTTACTTCTCTATACGGACATGGTTTACATTCGACCATTCGTGTGGGTAGGAAATCAATATCATGGGACGGGGCAAACGTAAATCTGGAATGAATAATATTTTTTTTCTTTATGAATGTATCTCGGGTCAAAATGGGTTAGACCAAAATGGGTTCCAATTTAAATGTGTCGTTTTAGAAAAAGAATCAAAATGGGTTCCCACACTTTATTATTTTTATGCACCTATTGACCACGGGTGGTGACGAAATTGGTGGCATGGCATTGGCGGAGGTGGTGGTGTCAATGACAACCGGTATGTGGTGGCAACTGACAATGGTTGTCATTTGTACCCTTTTTAAGTTAGCGAGTTTTATAAAAGTGGCCAATTCGAATTGGGTGGCAAGATTTATGAGATGATGGCGGTTGCTCTTGGTGGGAAGTGGGGAAGAGTTGAGGAAAGCGAAGCTGCTGCTGCCGCCACTGATTCATCTGAATCAAATATCGACTGGACATCTGAATCTGTTGCTGAGACGGAAATTGTGGAGCCGTCTGAAGTTAGGACGGAAACCGACCCGTGGAGTATATGATCGGGTTAATATTCATAGAAAGGCTTAAGTCGTTAGGGAATCAGGAGGATGGAAGAGTTTTAGATTGAGAATTTTATGAAGGTGGATCCTTACTTTATATTTAAATAGACATTTTTTTCTTTCACTAAAGTCACTTAAACCTTTTCTTTTTGTCTCTTTAAAGTCACTCGACTTTGATTGACAGTTTCATTCTTGCATGATTACCAAATTTTGGTTGGGCTTTTATAAGACTAATGGGTATGGGGGTCGGCTAGCCCCGGCTAGCTCCGGCGCCGAGCCCCCACACCGCCCCCCTCATGTCCGGCCCGGCTCATTCGTCTCCCCCACGCCGATTCAGCCGACCCTCTCTCCTATCTCTATACACACATACATCTATACATACATACATATATATATATAAAGGGGTTCATCCCCCACCCCCCTAGATTCATCCCATCCAAGCCACTCCTACGTGGCGCCTACGTGGCGGCTCAACCCATCCGAGCCCATCCTCTCCATACCCTTTAGTCTAAGAATTGATGTAATAGTGTCATCAAGATTCCAGATTACCATAAGGTTAATAAACATCCGATTGATTTGGATTTTGTAAAAACAAAGTTGACACGTCTCTAAAAAGGTCAACGGCCACCCGTTTCTTCTTCAGAGATAAGACAAAATCACGATGAAGAAACAACCATCCAGTGCTAAAGATGACGATTTGTGAGTCCGATACATGGCCGGAGAAAGGATGTTGAGTGGCCGATGATCTGCAGCGGACCCAAGATATTTTCATGAGGTCAGAAATATTCGAGTATAGGTCGTTAATCACTAGATATTAATTTTTTTAGACTCCGGTCGGGTAGGGTCGAGTCACTTAGAGGGTGTTTGGGATTACGTTTTGAAGTGATTATTTGATTATTGCGTTTATAAAATATAAATAATCTAAAAAAATGTTTGGATGAAAAAGTGATTATTGCCTCCAAAACGCAGTTTACTCTTTAAATAAACTTTAAATCTTGTCACCCAAGGGTAAAAAGACTAAAATACCCTTGGATGACAAGATTTAATAAGAAAATCTAACTGGGTTAAGCCTAAATGACAAAACGTGCAACAAAATTCCTTGTAAAGGGCAAAACTTGTCAAATTTCGTTAAAAATGACACCGTCTGATAAGTGATACTAAGATAAAAGACAAAACTTGTAATTTTTCCTTTTTTAGAGGGAAGAAGAGAAGAAGGGGGTAGGCGAAGATGTATGGAGGTGAAGGGTGGACGATCAGTGGAGGTTAGGTGGGACGCTGGTTGGTGCGTAGTGATGATAGTGACGTTTGGTGGTGGGTAAAGAGTGAGAATATACGTGTTTGTATATATATATACATATACAAAGTGTTTTATGGTTTATAATTAAAGGGTTTTTAAATTAAAAATGAAAAGAAAAATCAAACAAATATAAAAGTGACAAAATGCCCCTAAGTTAACCTTCGTTCTTAACGGAGTTATTGGGTTGGATGAAAATGACAAAAAATTGCAAACGTCGGGGATTCAGGGGAAAGAGAAAAAAGACTACTTGGACTAAAGTGGCATTTTGGGCTAAACCATATGGACTAAATTGACAATTTACTCTTTAAATAGACTTGGAAAGAGAAAAAAGACTACTCGGGGATTCAGGGGAAAGAGAAAAAAGACTACTTGGACTAAATAGACTTAATAACACCAAACTAATAATTTAGTGTAAATAATTTATTGAAATGTGTCAAAACTTAACAACACTTGACTAATAATTTACGGACTTAGGGGCGGATCTACATGTTCGTGTCAGATTCAATTTAGACTAGAAGGAGTGGGGCCGGCTGAGGCCCGGCTAGGACCGGCGCCGGTCCCCCACACCGCCCCCCTCCATTCCACCCGTCCTCACCAGCAGCCCCAAGCCGGTCTCGCCGTGCCACCTTTGAACCTATATAGCCGTTACTAACGGCTAGATTAATAAAAAAAAAAAACCCTTTTCAATTTAAATATATACCCATTCTTTATACCATTTCTTCAATATTTCACCCATTCTTCTCCCATTCTCATCCATTTTTATAAAAAAAACACTCCCATTTTTATACCAATCTTTTATAAAAAAATATCTCTTCATCGACAATGGCATCTAATCCTTGGTGGTCCGGCTCTTCTTCGGATGAAGAGGAGATGTTTTTCGCAAACGCTGTGGTAAAGGCGGCGCAGATTCTTTTGGAAGAGGAAGAGGACTCGTCTGAAAACGTTATTACCAGACGAATACAGGTTAACAGAGACCGCGAAGGAGCGCACGAGAAATTGGTTAACGATTATTTTTCGGATGCACCCCTTTACAACGCCGACACTTTCAAACGAAGGTTCCGAATGAGTCGCCGTTTATTCACACGGATTGCTGATGATTTGGCGGGGCTAGACCCGTTTTTCACTCAACGACCCGATGCTCGGAATTATGAAGGGTTCACCACGTTACAAAAGTTTACTGCGGCCATTCGCCAACTGGCGTACGGGACAGTGGCCGACGCGTTGGACGAGTACTTACAGATGTCGGCAAGAACCGCGCGGGAATGTTTGTATCGGTTTTGCCATAATGTGGTGAAACTGTATAGCAAAAAATATTTGCGGAAACCAAACGCGTATGATGTTCAACAGTTGTACCAAGCTCATGAAGCAAGGCACAGGTTTCCGGGAATGCTTGGTAGCATTGATTGTATGCATTGGGCGTGGCATATTTGGAACAACGTTAACGTAGCGTAGCGGACGGTGACGAAGACGAAGACATATTTGGAACATATTTGGAACAACGTTAACGTAGCGGACGGTGACGAAGACGAAGACGAGTAGTTTAGTTTTTTTTTAGGAAATGTAATATTTTTTTTATTTTACGGAAATGCATTTTTTTTAGGAAATGTAATTATTTTTTATGTTATGAAATGAATTTATTTATGTTGTTTTATGTTGTATTTGTTAATTTTTATAAAGTTTTTATTAAGTTAATAAAGTAAAAACTTAGAAAATTATAAAATAATGAGATGGGGTAGCCCCATCCTCCATCCCCCTCAATTATCATGGAGGCCCATCCTCCACGAGTCGCCTACGTGGAGGCTCATCCCCGTGGGGATGGGCCAAACCATACCCTTTATTCTTAGCAGAGGGAGATATCCGGATTCTTAACAAGGCACCTTCGCAAATACTTGTGAGGCACCACTGATTTACAACATGAGAGAGAAGGAAACGAAATAGTGTGAAGACATGAAAGCTTCATTGGAGCTCTAAACTAGTGGGGAAGATGAAGTGTTCAATCGATGAGAGAGAAAGGATTTTGTTTACTTCTTTATCTGCTAGTTTGCTGGGTATACATGAAATTTTTTAAGTTTATAAGGGTAATATATGAAATTAATCCTAAAACATGTGACTTGTACATCTAGGATATATATGAAATTAATCCTAAAATATGTAACTTGTACATGTTCCGTTGCTACCTTGCAAATGTAAAATACACATCAAGTAGCATGCTTTCACACATATTTCTTATTGACATTTACATCAATCATTTTTGACATATTAAAGCTGAGACAACACTTAGAGTGGACGGTATCATTCACCGAACATATGCGGGGAGTTGTTTTCATCGAGCGGTGATCGGCTGCCGGTAAGATTTCGGTGAGCGGGGAGTGGGTAATTCGGTGTATACTCACCGATGCGGGAAGAGGAGGGAAGGAAGAGAGAGGGGGGTTTAATGGTGGGTCCCAACTCCTTTCAATCAATCACATTTTTTTTACCACTCTCTAGGTATTTGAACCATTGCCAATGATTGAGTGCAAAATGGGGAGTGGAATGGTGACTTGACATGAAATGATATTATTGACCAGAGAATAACTCAAACACCCTAAGCGATTGAATCATACCCTCCGCCCTTAAAAGATTAATTAACACTCAAACTCAAACTTTAAATCATCATCATCATCATCATACTTAGTAAATCCCACCAATAGCAAAATAAAGGTAAGGTTTGAGGAGGGTAAGATGTAGACAGTCTTAACTCTACCCTGTAAGAATAGAGAGACTGCTTCCAGTGAGATCCCCGGCTTGATAGTAGTTTTGCATCAAGACTTGGACATAAGACACATAACACTTAGCAATCGCAACTCAAAATTTTCAACACGCTAAATCTTACCATTCATCTACTCGAGAGTTGACAGATCATTTTACCATTTCATTTGAGTAGTTGATTTTGAATTCTTTTAACAGATGCTAGGGTTCGTGAAAACTCGTTTGCATATTGCAATCGAGCGTTTGAGAATCTTGTTAGTTAAAACCTCTCTTTTATGGAACCCCCCCTCTGCTAGCTGGATTACGTTAGACTATACGTCTTGTACCTTTGACAACAAATGCTAAAAGCACATACCTTTTAACCCTAGGATTCGGGTTGTTATGTATTCTTGGACTCACCAAATGTGAGTAATGTTTGTTTCGGTTTGATGATTATCTACTTCGATATTATTCATATACATACATGTGTGGCTTAACCATAAGGGGTTAAGGTAGTACAAATTTCGAGGATGAAATTTCTTTAACGAGGGGAGAATGTGACAACCCTCACAAAACCAGGTATCCGTACAATTAATTAATATTTAATTAATGCTTAATTACTGTGCTTGCTTACAATTGTGGTTAAACTGCTTCTTGATTTCTGGTACATACATATTCATGCATCATACTTTATTACTGTCACTCCATTTATTTCTCACAAACATTAGTGACAACCTTGATGCACAAAAGCACAGTGAGCACACTATACGGATAACCCCGTAAACATGCTGACATTTACCAGCACCTAAACAGACATTGTTCTGAGGCCAGTATGAGCTGGGAGTAGATTACTACACTGGTAGAGAGTGTAGGGATGTGAGGATCATTAAACTACATCACTAGGTGATAGTTATAGTGCCCGGGAGTGCCTAAAACATACTTTAATTACAAAATACTGCACTTTATACAAAAATTCAGCATTTAACATAACTAGTAAAGTGCAAAAACTTGGTAAAATAATTCTAGACACTTTCCAAAGTGTTGGTAATTTATTGTGTCACTAAAAATAATATTAAAGACACTTTAAATACTTATTTAACACTTTAACGGATCAATATCCAACCGAACAACCGGACTTTACCCGGAACATAAAAATATTGTCAATGACATTGTTTACACTTTTCCGAGCTAGTTAGGGTCCCCGAACACCCTAACACCCTTTGTATTATACTACACACTTAATACTCTAACTAATACCTTTGGAACCCAACTAGAACATAACTAGCCATTTGAAACCCAACCATAACCCCCCCCCCCCCCCCCCTTCATGGGACGGTCACCATAGGGTGACCCACCCCTTGCCATTTCTTGAATATTTTAATCCTTTATGTCTAGTATCTAGAAAGCATGTTATATGTTGGATAAAAACTTGATTGGTTTATAAATAAGAACAAAGGATATGCATTCTCTTTCATCACACCATAAACCAAACTTGCTTTCTCTCTTCTCCTCTTGCCTATGTTCGGCCGAACACCATCACCATTACACACCCATCATTCAAATCTTGTCTAGTCATTTTACTCAAATACAAGTGTACTAGAGATCATACAAGGAGGCCCGGTGCACTC
This sequence comes from Helianthus tuberosus, assembly GCA_030545235.1. Classification (NCBI taxonomy): domain Eukaryota; kingdom Viridiplantae; phylum Streptophyta; class Magnoliopsida; order Asterales; family Asteraceae; genus Helianthus; species Helianthus tuberosus. The sequence goes on along the minus strand of CM060371.1, from coordinate 50,034,556 downwards.
GGAAGCTCAAGAACCTCTCTAGATTTCTTTTATCCACCTTGTTTTCGCTTTGATTCTTCCCTAGCCTCGAGCTAGTAGTAAGTACTTCTAAACATCCTTTTGATCTTGTTTAAAGTAGTTAATAAGATATTTAACGGTTAAAAATAAAAAAAACACAAAAGATCATAACTAAAAGTCTTGAAAGAATGATGAACTAGATGGATAAAGAGTAACTAGTGGTGTAAATCTTATGAAACTCGTCTAGTTGTGATTATTTTATGTTGTTAGTTGCTAGTAGTGGAACGGATCGTCATCTAACCATGCTAGATCATGTTCATGGAACATGAACTAGTGATATGTTAAGTGTAAAGATTGTAAGATGATGAACTCTTCCACTCACAAAACATGAACTTGTGTAAAAGTGATTTTTTTTTGTAAAATAGAGTTCTAAACTAGCAAATCTAAAGATCTACAAGTGGTTTTTCGGAAGAACCAAGTAAAATATACAAGTCTTGTTTTAAACCCGAATCTTACATACCCTAAAAGCATTTTTGTGAACAAGCAAGTGTGTAAACACTGTGTGACAAGAAGGTCTAACAAAGAAACATTTTCGTAATTTTTTACTAGAAGTTGTAAAATTACACATTCTTTAAAAATAAAGTTTTCAAGAAACTAATTTATTTTAAAGATGACGAGATCCACTAAAAATGTTAAAAGGTTGCTACATATTTTTACACAACTTACAAGTTCATGAGTTTGCGATTTATACTTACTTTTGACTAGTTTGATGTTTGAATATTTGATGAGGCTGTCGTGGGCCACTCAAAAATAATAACCTAACTTTACCTATAGACAGGGTAAGTCGGGTGTCGAATCCACGAGGAGCATGTGGTTAGTGTTACACGTTTTGTTTGTAAATTTTACTAAACTAACTGATGATTATAAAACTGATATGGAATTAAAAACACATGAAACAAGTTGCAATTAAGAAAAAGATTGAGTTGTAATAAACAATGATGAGAAAAGGTGATCACTCCGGGATTCAGATTCTGCAATTACTAATAACCTAGTTCTGATTTTATTGGATGCTATTGATTGAATAGTAAACCTGTCACATCTACCAATTACTTATGCAGTTCAAAATCTTAATATTAATTGATCAGATAAATATTAAAACAAACATACATAGGAATCAATCAATCAACAAAAGCATAATTGGATTCAAAACATAATTATAACTCTGACTGTCACTCAGGATTTGTCTGTCACACAAATTATATAATCACGCAAATAGTCGGCTGTCACCCGACTACAAATCCAAATCTCAATACAAAACAGAAACTAGAATTAAAAGTGTCTCACAAGAATCATTCACCCGAAGTGTTCACGAGAGATTTAGCCGCTCATGATACTCGTCCGATCAAAAGCTTGATATGAAGTTGAAGGCATGATCGAGTCGGTATTTTGCGGAGGATGCGTGATGATGAATGATGTTCAGTCGATGATATGAGAGATGAAAAAAATTATATTGAAATTCGTCCCTTCAATGTATACGGCGGCTGTCCCCCTTTGTGTGCGTAGATCAGAATGATCATGTGGCAGCCCAACCCAATGTTTGCATGTTTGCATGGATCCAAGTATCGGCCCAATCCAAAAAGTCCACAACTCTCGGCCCACTTAAACAACTTGATTTGTGATGATGTATTAGATCGATAAAAGCCCACACTATTGATGATGATTCTTTTTTTTAGAAAACAAAGCCTCCAATATAGATAATGATGGATGATGATGTTTGAGACTTATGTTTCTTCTTTCAATAAAAATAATCGTGTCCTCTATGGCGGCTACCCTTGTGAATCTTATTATTTTCTGTTTTTTCCACAAACCAAAAGCCTCAAGTGATGAATGATGATGTCAGACTCTTGAACCAAGTCCCCTCACGTGATCTTTGATTGAAGTCAGCCATGATGATGACCTTGACTTTTGATTAAAAATCCTCCAATCAAAGAAGTCGGCTCATGATGTTGTTGTTATGTATGCGTGTGATCCTCATGCTGCCAAAGTCCAAGTGGTTTGCTTTGTATATTTCAACCGTAAGCTACGAGTTAAGACCGTAGCTTACGTTCTAGACTTGTTGTTGTTGTTCGATACCTGTCCGTATGCTACACTAGATAACCCGTAAGCTACGTTTCATCCTTTGGCCCCTTGTTTCTCATACGTATCAACTTTCAACTAATGACATCCAGGCCCCTCAACTTCATTGTATCGTATTTCTTATGCTTCCATGCTAAATCTTCGACCCGAAACCTCTACCGAATTAAGCGTTTAACCTGTAAAACCACAAACACACGTAGTGAACATTTTCCACACATATTATCACGTAAATGGTAATAAATCACACGAAATACGCACATTAACACTAAGGTTTCACACTCTCCATCAATATTGTATGTTGATGATTTGAAAATTGATTGATTGAATTTGAAAAGAAAATGATACGCTAGTAAGCGTGGCCACCTCCAGTTACAGAGGAAACTCTGGCGAAATTTTTTCCAGAAAAATAACACTTAGAAATATTTTTGTGACAAGTGGTTAAAAATATATTTTTATCTTGTTTTTCCAAATAAACTTCGCCAAGATTTTTATTACAAAATAACCAAGTACCGGAGGTGGATTTTCGTAAATAAAACTTATTAAATATATATTTAGAATATATATTTCGTAATAAGACGCTTGTGTGATTTTGTGATTATTTTGTGAACTAGATATATTATTTTTAGGGTAAAAATAATATAACTTGAAAATATTGCGAAGTTACGACTCCAAAATAATACCAACGCCCTCACAAATAAATATTTGAGTTACACCGGTACTATTATTACCACACGAACTTTAAAAACGTAACTTATGTATTTTTGGAAAATACTCTTAATTATGTTTTTTGATAAAGTATTATTTTGGAAATTGTATAAAGTAAAATATAATATTTTTGGGAAAAATATGTATATTTTGGGAGACAGAATATTTTAGACAAGTGATTAAAGTATATTTTCAAGTGAGACTTAAAAATATATTTTTGGTATTATAAAAACACACATGTCTTAAAACCCCCATCCTTGGGAAGGAATATATTTATTAAATATACAAGAAGTGTGAACACGGAATAGTTACCTAACTATTTCTCCAACAAAACGTTAAACCCTAAGCCAAGGCATGGCCGTCCGTCTAATAGAAGTTAGTACGTGTAGGTCGTCACGCAGCAGGATTTATTTGGGATTGACTATTTCAAGACGCACTTCTATGAGTTCATGTCCCCCTTTTCTCTTAACTGTTCTCAGTTTTTATACTTCGGGGGTGAAATACATGTTACAATGATTACGGATACTTTTATACATGGTATGGTTAGCTTAAGGAGGATTACTACTTAGATCATGTGAGTGGGTAGGCGGAAACTAGAGGCCATTAATCCTCATTGTAGGACCGAGGGTCAGTAGCGGTAGATCTATCTGGGTGTAGCGAGCCCAACTCCAGGCCCAACAGAACGGACCTCGGGGTGACTTTGTACCCGACACAAAAATCTGCTAGGTTTTAGTCTTCCTACAGCACTTCACACATATCATTGGCTTTGCAACCCAATGGTGATCTTTTTTTTCCTTATTTGCTACATACCAGGGATTTTTCATACATACAAACATAATACAAAGGTTTACATACTCACTTTTACATTAACTCGCTCAACTTTATGTTGATTTTTCAACTTACATGTATTTCAGGAAATTAATGGATCTGGCCAAGTATGCAAGAATGTTAAGCTGCGTAGGAGTAGTGATGTCATCCGAGTTTAAGGGTTGTGACTTTTGCCTGGACGAGTCGCAAGTCCTAAACTGTGTCTATTTCATGTTTTGTGGTTGTGTCTTATGAACAAGGTTTCTATTATGCTGTGTTGTAAACTCGTTGCATGTGTCAACTCTAAAACAATGTTGTCGTATTTTACTTTTAAAACTTGAAGTAATGGATGATCATCATGGTTTTACTTTCATATAGCTTTGTTGTGATTAACCTATGGTATTAAGAAGTCACACCAAATAAACCCGCGCTTCCCCAAAGCCAGGGTGTGATAGCTTGGTATCAGAGCCTTGATCATAGTGAACTAGGATTCCTTCTCGAGTCTAGACTATGATCACTAGGGCTCTCACGAAAATTTTTTTACATTGCATACACTAAACGTCCAGATCCAGGGCACAAACATTATTAACAAAAGGGCACAATACACTTTTCAAAGAATTATAATTCAGTCGGGGAGACTGAGGGAATTCAGTCGGGGAGACTGAGGGAGTTTAGTCGGGGAGACTAAGAGATTTCAGTCAGGGAGACTGAGGGAGTTTAGTCGGGGAGACTGAGGGAGTTCAGTCGGGGAGACTAAGAGAGTTCAGTCGGGGAGACTGAGGGAGTTTAGTCGGGGAGACTAAGAGAGTTCAGTCGGGGAGACTGAGGGAGTTTAGTCGGGGAGACTAAGAGAGTTCAGTCGGGGAGACTGAGGGAGTTTAGTCGGGGAGACTAAGAGAGTTCAGTCGGGGAGACTGAGAGAGTTTAGTCGGGGAGACTGAGAGGATAGTCTACGGAAGACTAGGATGATTACATGCTTACATTGTTATTACTTACACGCTTAATTGCTGATTATTGATATACGTGCATATGAGGTGAGTATTGCATACACTAATTGTTAATAATTTCTATGGATATACATGATATGACTATTATGTACCGGCACACATGTCGCACTATTTAGAAGGCGATTTATCAGGCATTGATAACCCTATGGCCACCGCCACGGATAAGGAGACAGCATCTGCGCCAGAGATATTTACGGCAGACACTGAGAGTGATCCAGAAATGCTGACCAAGGACGAGGACGACTTCCAACAGTCCGCGCTACCAGATTGTGGGTGATACTTTACCAATTGCGGGTGGCTTCTCTGACAAGAATCTTTCTGTCACTCTTGTTTCAATCCATGACCACTCCATCACTGGTCATCCCGATGATGGACACACCATGGCTCCGATCCACGATGATGCGCCTCCTGCGGACATTCCTACTGAAGGCTGGCTACTCGACAAACAATATATGACTACGTTGACATGCTTATCGATGGTCCTCCTACCAACGCCCATGACGACAGAAAATTAGACGAGAACACTGTTACTAACTTCACTTCTTAGGACCCCTGTTAACAAGCCATCCTCTGATTCTAGCATGCATTCAGACTCCTTTGAGTCTGTGATACCTGCAACCTTACAAACAGCTGGATTACAACATTCTACTACTGACACAAGACGACGATGGCATGGCTGCTGCTCTATCACCTGCTCAAGACACCACACCGTTAGAAGCCCCAGAGCCTGCTCCTGAGCTAGCTTCTGCACCTTTTGTGTCCGCTTGACGTTACGCCTGCTGAACTTGCACCTCTACTTGATTATGACCATGTTCCTTTTAACTTACCATACTATGCATCCCTTATATCCGACCCAGTACCTGCACCTATTGAATCTCCTTTTCGTTGAGACAGTTCTACCACACCTGCATCGCTGATGTCGCACCTATGAAGATCGACGCCCATTGCGTCAACATGCCTATCGCTTCCTTTCAAGACATACCCGCACCCTGGAAAGGTACTACAGGACAGTACCGCGTAACGATCCTTTTGCTACCGCAGCATTTTCTACGGCCTTACAGGCCGCACTGTCTACTGGTTTCACCTCTACATCGCTGGACGAGCCAAATTGAGGGTTCCTATAATGCACTATGCAAATTTTAGACCCTTACCATCCCTTACATTATGGAGGCCACACACGAGATGAGTTGCTCCTGTAACATCAACTGTAGTTTGAGGATATTAGTCGCGGAATGTTGAAGCTTGAGCTGACACCACAATGGGCAACTTCAAATGCAACACATTACATAACCAAAAACATGATTCAGGTGCCTACATCACAAGACAGCATATTGTCTGAAAAGTCTATGCAAGACACCCCGTCCTCCTCCCTGTCTATTGCTAGCATACTTGAATCCACTACATAACTCGAGGTTCCTTTTGCACTCTTGACCGTTGCTATTACACCATACACGGGATTTTGATGCTCATTCCTTTACTGCCAAGCGGCAGATCAGCTAATTGATTCGACGCATACACAAGCTCGAGGAGGATTCCACTTAGGATAACAATTTACTTTTCTTTCCTCCTCCACCTCAGTCACCAGTGTGGTTGATTTCTGGACTATGCGGATTGCATTACAGTTGGGTAAAGACACTAATGATGAGCCGAGATTGTGAAGACTTTTGAAGACCACGTCTGATTACGTAATTTAGATATGCTGATATACTTGTTGGGCAAGGGTAGGGTGACCCGGTGACCCTGTTAATGTGATACATTTTGTAAGACAATGCAATTGTGGCCAGAAAACGATGGGAGCCAATTATCATTAAACATGCAACAATACTTTGTGGCCAATAAGCAACAAAAGCTCAGTCGCTATGTCCTTGTTAAGTACGATCAGTGACGCTTATGTGCGTACTAAAATTTTAATACTACGTGCTTACTTGCTATACTTTCATTAAACATAATCCCCAAATTACGTGCTGATGCTATGATTATGATGCAATGTGCTTACCTGTTTAATGAAAACCTAAGCATAAAACGTGCTACCAATATAACAGGAATGTGCTATGATTGAGATACACGTGTTTGTTTGTTATACTTTTGGTAAACATGATTCCAATTACTTGCTTGTAGTATTGCGTGATGTGTAACCTGATGATTTAAATGCGTGCGAATGCATGTGATTCCAGACGACTATTTACATTCCCTGAATAGAATAAACCTAACTAACCTGAACTTCTTCCTAGAAGATGTCGCATCAAGAGATCACTCGACTGACCGAGGCAGAATGGTTAGCGCACGCCTCACGAGTCAGAGCTCGGCACGAGGTTCTTCGCTACAAACACAGCGAAGGTACCTCAAGGAGAAACCTACCTAACGGTAATGTTTAAGTCATCCAAGACACATTACGACACGTTTGGAAAACCCCCAAAGTTCCTTGCTAATACCTATTGTGATGATGATTTCTTGACTACAGGTTATACCTACCAGCATTTTCTAGAATGCAAACCCCTGAACTTCGGTGGCACAGGAGGTGCCATAGCTTTTGTAAAATGGGCTGAGAATGTGGATGCCGTTGTGCGAACGAGTGGTTGTACGCTTGAGCAACAAGTCCCATACGTTTCCGGATTGCTACAAGATGGGGCTCTGTTATGGTGGGACCTTAAGGTTCGAGAATTGGGCGAGGCTGTAGCATATGCGATGTCATGGAGTGAGCTGAAGGAAATGATGCGTAAGGAGTATTGTTCTCAGATGGAGATCCAAAAGCTGGAATTAGAATTCTGGAAACTACAGATGGAAGGTCCAGAAGGGGTGGAGCACGTGCAAAGGCCTTATGATTTGTCGCGAGTCGTTCCGTACCTGGTGGAACCCGAGTTGAAGAGAATGGAGCAATCCATTTGGGAACTGACACCTCAAGCCTTGAGATTGATCATAGTATCAACGCCACCAACACCTATGATTGCTCATATGATAAGCCTGGAACTCACTAAGGAAGCACTTAGATTGGTAAAACTTTCAATCCCGGACGAGAAGAAGGAAACTCCAGTGGAGACATCCGAGAAGAACAAAAGAAAGCTCCGTGAATTTCAAGGAGGTGATCAGGCCAATAACAAGAACGAGGCCAAAAGGGAAAAGAAGTACAAGGGTAAACTACCTAATTGCGAAGAATGCCAGCGCCATCATACCGGGCCATGCAAAAATGGGAAGTGTGACAACTGGGGCAAAGTAGGACACAACAGGGAATCATGTTGGCAGGAGACGAAAAGTGGAAAGGAAGGTAAGGGATGTTATAACTGCGGTGGTATGGGGCACCTTGGGAAGGATTGCCCAAGGGAGATTAACCAAGACCATGAAGGAGCATCCAACATCGGAGCTCGTGAAGCATGCCAGGATCCAGATATGGTTACTGGTACGTTCTTTATCAACCCAAAAATTTTGCATCCACGTTATTCGATACCAGTACCGAATATAGTTTCGTATCGTCAGAATTTAAGAATGTACTTGGGTTGACCACTAGTAAGTTAGATATTCCGTACTCAATCGAACTAGCTAATGGAAAACTAGTAGAAGCGAGTGAAGTCGTCCGAGAATGTGTAATTGAACTAGGAGGTCATGTGATTACGCTAGATCTGCTACCTGTCAAATTGGGAAGCTTGACGTGGTAGTGGGAATGGATTGGTTGTCGAGCAACAAGGTCGAGATTGTTGCCACAAGGAGACCATCCGCATCCCTATGTCGGATGAGGAGATGATTGTTGTTCATGGAGAAAAGCGCGATACACCGCTGAGAATCATTAGCGGCCTGGAAGCTAGAAGGTGTTTGCAGAAGGGATGTGTTGCATTCTTGGCACACATCGTGGATAAAGAAATTGCTGAACCAAAGATCGAAGACATTCCGGTTGTAAGGGAACATCCTGAAGTCTTCCTCGAAGACTTGCCAGAATTATCTCCACAACGATTAGTCAAATTTCGCATCTATTGGACTCCAGGCGTCGCGCCTGTAGTCGATGCACCCTAAGCGACTTACACCTTCGGAAATGCAAGGATTGACAGTGAAGTTTTAGTAGTGGATAGAGAAGGAAGATAACAGACCAAAATTCCCTTTTTGGTAACCCAAGTTCTGCTCATCAAGAGGAAGGACGATGATTTTCAAATGAGCATCAACTACCAGGAACCGAACGAGCTAACCCACGAGAGTCGGTGACTCTTGCTGAGGAATTTATGAACTTCTTACATAACTGACTGTGAGAACCCAACTACTATTACACGACTGGACGACGATTGAGTGTCGTTAGCGGTGACTTCGGGAAGGAAGAATACCGGGGAAGATTGTGGGACAATGACTTGATCTTAGACGTACACAGAAATGGTGCTTCCTACACAAAGCGCCAACCAGATCTACACGGGATACGAAATCTGGAGGATCTAGAAAACATATTCAGGACCTTTGGGAACCCATGACCAAACTCGTAAGGGTTTTTACTTAGGAGCCATATCGGTCAACTTGATCAAACATCATTAACCTGACAAACATGTCATTTCAGTTAACAAAATAGAAAATACTTAAAATTTTCTTCCGTTGAGGTCTTCACTGTTACTTCTAACGAGTAGATATTTGCATTTCTACTCCCCTCAAAGTAGTTGCATCACGTTGATTTCCTTCGCTGAGAGTGAACACACGTTTGCTTCATATACTTAGTCACTTCTCCATTCTGGCAGATACACATTGCTTCATTACTTGAAAACTTATATATAACCCATGCACCTTTTGCTACGCATGCGGTTTCATTACGAATAAACGCTTCATTAAAGTTCAAATATTACGTTGCAAAATCTAATTACTGGTTTATGACCTTCGTTATCGAAATGGTTGGCTCTTTTGCTATCGAGTCAACACACTCTCTTGAAACTTCTTTATTTACAAATCACATTCATGGTTTATTTTGTTACCATGCCGATATTTCCTTCGTTGATACCTACATTTATTGCCAGGCTACACTGAGATTAAGTTCGATTGCTTGAACTTATCCACTTCGCATATTCAGTTTCAGACGTCATATGATGTATTGGGAGCATCATATTCAAATGTTTTTGCAAAATTCTTTCATTTCGAGTCGTAGCAAATTCGGTTGGTCTACGACTCCACTAAATCGTTGATTGATTTCGATACCTTGCAGTGATACTTTCACAGAATTGAAGCTTGCGCTAATTGGGTTACTCATTTCATACACGGATTTAATTGCCTATTTATTTGTTAACAATCCATTTTGATATTCACGATCGAAGCAGTCTCAACACAATTGTGTGTTAAGGCAATGGTACATATATTCATTTCATAAGTACAATGTACCTCCTAACGATTCTTCGTTGACAATCAAATGCCTTACGGTACTTAATACTTTTCATCATTCGATCAAACACAGTGACTCTTTGACTGTTCCGTATTCAACTAAAAACTTTGTAACATTGTGTAAATCAAATCTTCAGGCTTGTTTCGATACACTTTCGCTTGATTTCCAACACGGTGAAATTGTTCAGTCACCACTATACATAAATTATGTCATTACGACACCTCGTGGTGTCCTTACAACCTTGTAGCTTGTGCTAATCATGGTCAACCGTTTAACGCAAAACCACATATACTTTTGTTAACTTGTCATTTAGACATTTCTGATGCAACTACAAATCAAGGCAAGGATACACCAGATTCGCTTGTAATCACTCGGCGTATTCTCGCAACTCAAAATTTTCAACACGCTAAATCTTACCATTCATCTACTCGAGAGTTGACAGATCATTTTACCATTTCATTTGAGTAGTTGATTTTGAATTCTTATAACGGATGCTAGGGTTCGTGAAAACTCGTTTGCATATTGCAATCGAGCGTTTGAGAATCTTGTTAGTTAAAACCTCTCTTTTATGGAACCCCCCCCCCCCTCTGCTAGCTAGATTACGCTAGACTATACGTCAAGTACGTCTTGTACCTTTGACAACAAATGCTAAAAGCACATACCTTTTAACCCTAGGATTCGGGTTGTTATGTATTCTTGGACTCACCAAATGTGAGTAATGTTTGTTTCGGTTTGATGATTATCTACTTCGATATTATTCATATACATACATGCGTGGCTTAACCATAAGGGGTTAAGGTAGTACAAATTTCGAGGACGAAATTTCTTTAACGGGGGGAGAATGTGACAACCCTCACAAAACCAGGTATCCGTACAATTAATTAATATTTAATTAATGCTTAATTACTGTGCTTGCTTACAATTGTGGTTAAACTGCTTCTTGATTTCTGGTACATACATATTCATGCATCATACTTTATTACTGTCACTCCATTTATTTCTCACAAACATTAGTGACAACCTTGATGCACAAAAGCACAGTGAGCACACTATACGGATAACCCCGTAAACATGCTGACATTTACCAGCACCTAAACAGACATTGTTCTGAGGCCAGTATGAGTCGGGAGTAGATTACTACACTGGTAGAGAGTGTAGGGATGTGAGGATCATTAAACTACATCAGTAGGTGATAGTTATAGTGCCCGGAAGTGCCTAAAACATACTTTAATTACAAAATACTGCACTTTATACAAAAATTCAGCATTTAACATAACTAGTAAAGTGCAAAAACTTGGTAAAATAATTCTAGACACTTTCCAAAGTGTTGGTAATTTATTGTGTCACTAAAAATAATATTAAAGACACTTTAAATACTTATTTAATACTTTAACGGATCAATATCCAACCGAACAACCGGACTTTACCCGGAACATAAAAATATTGTCAATGACATTGTTTACACTTTTCCGAGCTAGTTAGGGTCCCCGAACACCCTAACACCCTTTGTATTATACTACACACTTAATACTCTAACTAATACCTTTGGAACCCAACTAGAACATAACTAGCCATTTGAAACCCAACCATAATGTAACAACTCGTATCAAAAGTCATATTTATTATTTTAATTGACCAATAGGAAACCCTAATTGAGACACCCAATTGATTCTGAACAAACCCTAAAATTTTCAGAACAATCGGAATTAGAATCAGGGCCCCTAAAACTCAGGGGGGGTAAAACCTAGTTGATATTATCTTTACAGATTTACGTGGAAATTGAATTTTTAACGAATTGTCGACTCACCTGAGCTAGTTGGACACGTAGCTACCCTACCCTAAAAATGTCACCTCAGGCGACACGCGACAGATGCAGGTGTCTCTGTCGCGACACGCGGGAGGTGTCAATTTAAGCTATAAATACAGGGGCTTGGGACTTGATTCCTGGCTTCAGTTCGACGTAAAACTTTGAAATATACACTGAGTTATGCTCTGTTTATCACAATTAACACACACGGATCACTAATCGACGCTGCAATCAGGGTATTAACTCGATCGCTATTACGATTCATTGTCCGATCGATCAATATATCCAATGGATGTTTAAGTGCTGCCCACTATAGGGTTATCCTTTGTCATTCGTTGTGATTCCGACAGGATGTTTGAGTACCACCTGAACTCGGGGAATACTCTGTCATTCGTTGTGAATCCGATGGATGTTTAAGTGATTGCACTTTGTCATTCGTTATGAGGGTTTGATCTCGTGAGTTATCGTAAATGCTGTATTGATTACTAAACCAGAATTGTGTGCATTGTTATTAAATTTAGGTTAAAAAGGCTAATCAGTAGGCTAGGCTCTGCTCAAATTAAATCTGCAATGTGAGTCATTCTCTTTTTATCAACTATTTTACAATACCTCAAATTATTTTCAAAAGTTATAATTACAGGGACTAAGTCGTGGATATCTTGAATCACTGGCTAGTGGGGTATTGTGCACATTACTAATCTCTCCCAGTTAGGTTCATTGACCTACTCGGGATAATCACTGTTAGGTTCATTAACCTGCAGGGATAATCATCACTATTTAGGTTCATTGATCTAATAGTGGTATGACCATCGTCACCATTGTGACTTGTCACCATTGTGACAGGACGCCAGATAAAAATAAGATAGAAGCCATTGTAATCGCTCTTATGCTGTAATTGATAACTAAGCATCATTTTATGTAAATAGAATGATTCACTCAGTATTTCCGGCTGACAAAACCTTTTTCAAACATGTTTCAGGTGATCTATTATGATCCAGGAAAAGTGTCGTGAAGCACTACAAGCTTGAGAAAGTGGCTCAGGATAAAATAAAGAAACATGTTTTGTAAATTAAAAGATTTCTCCGTGAAATCTCAAGATTGTAAATTACCGGGTTTTACCCCGAGTTGTGAAATAAAATAATCGGGAAATATTTCAGTTTTAAAAAGATCCTGATGATAAAATTCCGCTGTTAAACTCAATTAATTAAATACCACGGGATTCTGTCCCGCGACTCCTGAAACGGGTCAAACCGGGTCGGGGGCCGTGACAGAAAAAGGTGGTATCAGAGCCACTTATCGAGCCACTGATTTAAGCCAATTAAGTAGTTAGAAATACTTAATAATTTTTATTAATTGCTATTTTGTGATTATGTGTTTTATTATCTGACTAATTTTGTACAGTATGGGCAAATCTTTATATGTTAACCACTGTAGCAATAAATACAAATCTTTAAATATTTTGATTTAAGTCTTAGCACCCTTATTAAATATAAGTCAGAAACCTGATTCAGTAAATAAATAAATAAATTTACAAATAAAACCTAGTATGTTTTCATATTCGGTTGTTTCATAGTTACCCAATATGAAATAATATTTAAAGGTTTTCTATGAAATTTGATATGATTTTTAACTTAGTAATTGTATGTATTTTGCTAAACAGCATGAGTGACTTGTCTGACGCCCTTCAGAATTTAAATCTCTATCCAGTAAGAATAGAAGTTTCCAGAGATTTCAATAGGTATATACCAGACATAGAAGAACCTATAGAATTCAACGCTTTACCTCTTGAGAAACCCAAGCCTAAGAAAATGGAAATTGGGGAAAACTCTAGACAAATTAAGGGGTTACCATCTCAGGAAGAGCTAGATTTTATAATGGCAAGCTATAATACTATTAAGCCTGTTAATGAAAATGTTTTTATTCCATCTCTTGAAACACAACTACCAATGAACTTAGAACCAGCTATTCCAAACCCTTCAATCCACTCGCAAATAGACGAATGGTTGACTAATGAAATACATTTACAAAACCATCCCTATAAGCTTTTTCCTCAGTTCGATCCAAAAACTTTATCAAATCCACCAATGAGTAACGAGAATATGTCTGAACTCCGCCACTTTGGCGAAGAACTAATGGATGCTGAGAATAGGATCCAAGAGATTAGGGGACAGATCTCTTGGAAATACGATGAGAGTGAACACCGTTACTAGAATATCATCTGACAAAGGATAGGGGATTTATGGAACTATGGTGGTGTAATAGTAATAGCAAAATCAGTATTTGTAAAATAAATAATACAATGGTTGTATATAGAAGCATGCTATAATCTATAAAACAAATATAATTTTAGAAAATTTACAAATTTTGTTTGTATATTCGTTTATGTGATTATGTGCAATTAATTGTGACATTGGATTATTTCTTTTATACTAATTATTTATCTATAAATTAGATATCAGATGGAAAACGCTAATAATGAACCAGTTAATGAGATTAATCAATCTGAGCAACAACCGGGGGATCAATATATGACTAGGCAGGATATAGAAAATATAGTTGCTCAAGGGATAGCCAACGCTATTCCAGCAATAGTTACTCAAGGGATAGCCAACGCTATTCCATCAATCGTTGCTGCTATTAAAAATCCAATCGAACCGCAACAAATCGTTCCTAGCAAACGTATTTCTGATGATAACTTCAGTAATAGCGTGAACGGAGGCAATGATCATGTTAATCATGATAATGAACCACGGCAAGCTCCGCTCCCTAAGAAAATGAAAGCTGCAACGCCTGGTTGCACTTACAAAGAATTTCTTTCTTGTAAACCCACTGAGTTTGCAGGCAATGAAGGAGCAACTGCGGCACTGCGTTGGTTAGAGAAAACCGAGGCAGTAATTGCCATAAGTAAATGTGCTCAGGATGATCAGGTCATGTACGCGTCAAACCTTTTCAAAGAAGGAGCGCTAGAATGGTGGAATACGGTGTTACAAGCAAAAGGAAGAAGGATGGCGTATGCTATGAACTGGGAAGAATTTAAGAGCTTTGTAGAAAGAAAATTCTGTCCCGAGTATGAAAAGGAACAAATGACAAATAAGTTTCTAACTCACCGGATGGTGGATGTAGATTGTCGAGGGTATACTACGACATTCTTCGAGTATGCTCGAGTGGTACCAACCCTGGCTTCGCCAGAGCCGGTACTTATTTCTCGTTATATTTGGGGATTAATTTCCGAAATCCGTAATATCGTCAAAGCTGCGAAACCTCGCACGATTGATGATGCGGTAGATTTAGCCAATACTCTGACTGACGAACTAGTACGGACATGAGAACAAAATAGAAGGAAGGAAGTAGCCCAAAAGATTACCCAAAGGATTCCGTCCGGGTAACCATACCAATTTCAAGAAAGGAGGGAATGGGCAATCTTCCACTAGTCCATTTTGCAATTCTTGCAAAAGGAAGCATTTTGGAAGATGCAAAGGATATTGCAATTTTTGCAAAATTCCGGGGCATCAAGAAGAAGACTGCAGGAGGAAGAAATTTTCAGTCTGCTACAACTGTGGAGAAGCTGGACATCTTAGGCCAGATTGTCCAAAACTGAACAAACCATCTGACAATAAAGCCAAACCTACAGAAGGAGCAAAAAGGAATGTAAGAGCCTTCCAACTAACTGCTAAGGAATCAGAACTCATTCCAGATGTGATAGCCGGTACGTTCTTAGTTCACAACGTTTACACAAAAGTATTATTTGACTCTGGTACAAACCAAAGTTTTATAAATACTTCATTCTGCCAAACTCTTAACTTACCTTTAATCAGCATTAGGCAAATTTCTACAGTAGAAACGGCAGATGGGAATTCAGTTAAAATAAATAAGGAACTTTTAAGTCATAAATTTTCTGCAAACCTATTATCTATGAAATTAGGAATGGATTGGTTAGTAAACAACCATGCTCGAATTATCTGTGATAAGAATTCCATAGAAATTTGTGCACCCACTGGGGAAGTAATAATGATTACAGGAGATAAGCCATGTAAAACCATAAAGTTCATATCAGTAATGAAAGTTGCTAATTATGAACGAAAGCAAGGAATAGTATATATGATTTCAGTAATCATTAATACTAAAGATAAAGAACTTAAGGAAATTTCTGTAGTTTCAGAATACCCAGATGTATTCCCAGAAAAGTTACTAGGATTACCACCAGATAGGGAAGTAGAGTTTAGGATTCATCTAATTCCAGGAACTATACCGATAGCCAAGGCACCTTATCGGTTAGCACTCACATAAATATTAAAACTAAGAAAGCAATTAGATGAATTATTAAGTGAAATTTTCATACAACTTAGTTTATCCCCGTAGGGGGCACCAGTGTTGTTTGTTAAGAAAAAGGATAGTTCGATGAGAATGTGTATTGATTATATTAAATAAGGTTACAATTAAGAATCGATACCCATTACCTAGAATTGATGATCTATTCAATTCCAGGGAGATAGATATTTTTCTAAGATCAACTTACCTTCCGGATATCATCAATTGAAAGTACAAGAGGAAGACATACCTAAAACTGTTTTCAGAACTAGGTATGGTCATTACAAGTTTACAGTCATGCCCTTCGGATTAACGAATGCACCTGTAGCATTCATGGACATGATGAATAGAATCTGTAAACCATATTTGGATAAATTTGTAATTGTCTTCATCGACGATATACTTATTTATTCCAAAAGTCAGGAAGAACATTGTCAGCACTTGCATACACTCTTAACTTTGTTAAGAAAAGAGAAGCTTTATGCCAAATTCTCGAAGTGTGAATTTTGGCTGCTAGAAGTGCAAATTCTAGGTCATATGGTGAATCATGAAGGTATTCATATAGATTCTGCTAAGATAGAGGCAATTACCAAATGGAAGATTCCACAAACTGCAATGGAAATTAGGAGTTTTGTAGGTTTAGCCAGATACTATAGACGGTTTATTTTTCCAAGATAGCTATACCATTAACTAAACTAATCTGTAAAACAGTTAAGTTTGAATGGGGACTTAAGTAAGAAGAAGCTTTTAGAATCTTGAAACAGAAATTTACCAAATCCTAGCCTTACCAGAAGAAACAGAAGATTTTAAAGTATACAGTGACGCTTTAAAGCTAAGATTTGGATATGTATTAATGCAACGCAAAAAGGTAATTGCGTATGAATCAAGGCAATTGAAAAAGCACAAAGAAAACTATACCACTCATGACTTAGAATTAGGAGTCATAATTTTGCCCTTAAGAATTGGAGACATTATCTGTATGGAAGTAAGTTTACTGTCTATACGGATCATAAAAATTTAAGATATATATTTGGGCAAAAAGAATTAAACATGAGGCAAAGGAGATGGATGAAAATCCTAAGTGATTACGACTGTGATATTCAGTATCACAAAGGAAAAGCTGAAGACGACTACAGATCGCCAGAAGAGTTATACAGATAATAGACGAAAGCCGTTGGAGTTTCAAGTTGGAGACAAAAAGCTATTGAAAATATCTCCTTGAAAAATGAGTTGTTAGATTCGGTAAGAAAGGAAAGCTAAGTCCCAGATACGTAGGACCATTTTTTTCAGTGATCCAACGTATAGGACCAGTTGCTTATCGTTTACAACTACCAGGAGAGTTAGCTGGAGTACATGATGTATTTCATGTATCCAATCTCAAGAAATGTCTATTTGACGAATCTTTGGTATTACCTCTCCAAGATAAAGAGGTAAACGAAAAGTTAAAATTTGTGGAAAACCTCTTCAGATAAAAGATAGAAAGATCGAATTTCTCAAAACACAAATGATTAGTGTTAGTTCAAGTAAAGTAGGATTCAAAGATAGGACCCTAATACACTTGGGAACTGGAATCAGAAAAGAAGCGAAAGTATCCTCAATTATTCCAGTAAATCTCGAGGACGAGCTTTTTATTAAGGTGGGGAGAATGTAACAACTCGTATCAAAAGTCATATTTATTATTTTAATTGACCAATAGGAAACCCTAATTGAGACACCCAATTGATTCTGAACAAACCCTAAAATTTTCAGAACAATCAGAATTAGAATCAGGGCCCCTAAAACTCAGGGGGGGGGGGGTAAAACCTAGTTGATATTATCTTTACAGATTTATGTGGAAATTGAATTTTAACGAATTGTCGACTCACCTGAGCTAGTTGGACACGTACCTACCCTACCCTAAAAATGTCACCTCAGGCGACACGTGACAGATGCAGGTGTCTCTGTCGCGACCCGCGGGAGGTGTCAATTTAAGCTATAAATACAGGGGCTTGGGACTTGATTCCTGGCTTCAGTTCGACGTAAAACTTCGAAATATACACTGAGTTATGCTCTGTTTATCACAATTAACACACACGGATCACTAATCGACGCCGCAATCAGGGTATTAACTCGATCGCTATTACGATTCATTGTCCGATCGATCAATATATCCAATGGATGTTTAAGTGCTGCCCACATTAGGGTTATCCTTTGTCATTCGTTGTGATTCCGACAGGATGTTTGAGTACCACCTGAACTCGGGGAATACTCTGTCATTCGTTGTGAATCCGATGGATGTTTAAGTGATTGCACTTTGTCATTCGTTGTGAGGGTTTGATCTCGTGAGTTATCGTAAATGCTGTATTGATTACTAACCCAGAATTGTATGCATTGTTATTAAATTTAGGTTAAAAATGCTAATCAGTAGGCTAGGCTCTGCTCAAATTAAATCTGCAATGTGAGCCATTCTCTTTTTATCAACTATTTTACAATACCTCAAATTATTTTCAAAAGTTATAATTACAGGGACTAAGTCGTGGATATCTTGAATCACTGGCTAGTGGGGTATTGTGCACATTACTAATCTCTCCCAGTTAGGTTCATTGACCTACTCGGGATAATCACTGTTAGGTTCATTAACCTACAGGGATAATCATCACTATTTAGGTTCATTGATCTAATAGTGGTATGACCATCGTCACCATTGTGACTTGTCACCATTGTGACAGGATGCCAGATAAAAATAAGATAGAAGCCATTGTAATCGCTCTTATTCTGTAATTGATAACTAAGCATCATTTTATGTAAATAGAATGATTCACTCAGTATTTCCCGCTGACAAAACCTTTTTCAAACATGTTTCAGGTGATCTATTATGATCCAGGAAAAGTGCCGTGAAGCACTACAAGCTTGAGAAAGTGGCTCAGGATAAAATAAAGAAACATGTTTTGTAAATTAAAAGATTTCTCCATGAAATCTCAAGATTGTAAATTAGCGGGTTTTACCCCGAGTTGTGAAATAAAATAATCGGGAAATATTTCAGTTTTAAAAAGATCCTGATGATAAACTTCCGCTGTTAAACTCAATTAATTAAATACCATGGGATTTCTGTCCCGCGGCTCCTGAAACGGGTTAAACCGGGTCGGGGGCCGTGACACATAACCCCCCCCCCCTTCATGGGACGGTCACCATAGGGTGACCCACCCCTTGCCATTTCTTGAATATTTTAATCCTTTATGCCTAGTATCTAGAAAGCATGTTATATGTTGGATAAAAACTTGATTGGTTTATAAATAAGAACAAAGGATATGCATTCTCTTTCATCACACCATAAACCAAACTTGCTTTCTCTCTTCTCCTCTTGCCTATGTTCGGCCGAACACCATCACCATTACACACCCATCATTCAAATCTTGTCTAGTCATTTTACTCACATACAAGTGTACTAGAGATCATACAAGGAGGCCCGGTGCACTCGGAAGCTCAAGAACCTCTCTAGATTTCTTTTATCCACCTTGTTTTCGCTTTGATTCTTCCCTAGCCTCGACCTAGTAGTAAGTACTTCTAAACATCCTTTTGATCTTGTTTAAAGTAGTTAATAAGATATTTAACAGTTAAAAATCAAAAACACAAAAGATCATAACTAAAAGTCTTGAAAGAATGATGAACTAGATGGATAAAGAGTAACTAGTGGTGTAAATCTTATGAAACTCGTCTAGTTGTGATTATTTTATGTTAGTTGCTAGTAGTGGAACGGATCGTCATCTAACCATGCTAGATCATGTTCATGGAACATGAACTAGTGATATGTTAAGTGTAAAGATTGTAAGATGATGAACTCTTCCACTCACAAAACATGAACTTGTGTAAAAGTGATTTTTCTTGTAAAATAGAGTTCTAAACTAGCAGATCTAAAGATCTACAAGTGGTTTTTCGGAAGAACCAAGTAAAATATACAAGTCTTGTTTTAAACCCGAATCTTACATACCCTAAAAGCATTTTTGTGAACAAGCAAGTGTGTAAACACTGTGTGACAAGAAGGTCTAACAAAGAAACATTTCCGTAATTTTTGACTAGAAGTTGTAAAATTACACATTCTTTAAAAATAAAGTTTTCAAGAAACTAATTTATTTTAAAGATGACGAGATCCACTAAAAATGTTAAAAGGTTGCTACATATTTTTACACAACTTACAAGTTCATGAGTTTGCGATTTATACTTACTTTTGACTAGTTTGATGTTTGAATATTTGATGAGGCTGTCGTGGGCCACTCAAAAATAATAACCTAACTTTACCTATAGACAGGGTAAGTCGGGTGTCGAATCCACGAGGAGCATGTGGTTAGTGTTACACGTTTTGTTTGTAAATTTTACTAAACTAACTGATGATTATAAAACTGATATGGAATTAAAAACACATGAAACAAGTTGCAATTAAGAAAAAGATTGAGTTGTAATAAACAATGATGAGAAAAGGTGATCACTCCGGGATTCAGATTCTGCAATTACTAATAACCTAGTTCTGATTTTATTGGATGCTATTGATTGAATAGTAAACCTGTCACATCTACCAATTACTTATGCAGTTCAAAATCTTAATATTAATTGATCAGATAAATATTAAAACAAACATACATAGGAATCATTCAATCAACAAAAGCATAATTGGATTCAAAACATAATTATAACTCTGACTGTCACTCAGGATTTGTCTGTCACACAAATTATATAATCACGCAAATAGTCGGCTGTCAGCCGACTATTAATCCAAATCTCAATACAAAACAGAAACTAGAATTAAAAGTGTCTCACAAGAATCATTCACCCGAAGTGTTCACGAGAGATTTAGCCGCTCATGATACTCGTCCGATCAAAAGCTTGATATGAAGTTGAAGGCATGATCGAGTCGGTATTTTGCGGAGGATGCGTGATGATGAATGATGTTCAGTCGATGATATGAGAGATGAAAAAAATTATACTGAAATTCGTCCCTTCAATGTATACGGCGGCTGTCCCCCTTTGTGTGCGTAGATCAGAATGATCATGTGGCAGCCCAACCCAATGTTTGCATGTTTGCATGGATCCAAGTATCGGCCCAATCAAAAAGTCCACAACTCTCGGCCCACTTAAACAACTTGATTTGTGATGATGTATTAGATCGATAAAAGCCCACACTATTGATGATGATTCTTTTTTTAGAAAACAAAGCCTCCAATATAGATAATGATGGATGATGATGTTTGAGACTTATGTTTCTTCTTTCAATAAAAATAATCGTGTCCTCTATGGCGGCTACCCTTGTGAATCTTATTATTTTCTGTTTTTTCCACAAACCAAAAGCCTCAAGTGATGAATGATGATGTCAGACTCTTGAACCAAGTCCCCTCACGTGATCTTTGATTGAAGTCAGCCATGATGATGACCTTGACTTTTGATTAAAAATCCTCCAATCAAAGAAGTCGGCTCATGATGTTGTTGTTATGTATGCGTGTGATCCTCATGCTGCCAAAGTCCAAGTGGTTTGCTTTGTATATTTCAACCGTAAGCTACGAGTTAAGACCGTAGCTTACGTTCTAGACTTGTTGTTGTTGTTCGATACCTGTCCGTATGCTACACTAGATAACTCGTAAGCTACGTTTCATCCTTTGGCCCCTTGTTTCTCATACATATCAACTTTCAACTAATGACATCCAGGCCCCTCAACTTCATTGTATTGTATTTCTTATGCTTCCATGCTAAATCTTCGACCCGAAACCTCTACCGAATGGTGTGATTTGCTTGATTATGGTTCCGTGCTTGTTCCGTTCGTCACTAAGCGTTCTAATTTAACCGAATTAAGCGTTTAACCTGTAAAACCACAAACACACGTAGTTTGATGTTTGAATATTGTATGTTGATGATTTGAAAATTGATTGATTGAATTTGAAAAGAAAATGATACGCTAGTAAGCGTGGCCACCTCCAATTACAGAGGAAACTCTGGCGAAATTTTTTCCAGAAAAATAACATTTAGAAATATTTTTGTGACAAGTGGTTAAAAATATATTTTTAACTTGTTTTTCCAAATAAACTTCGCCAAGATTTTTATTACAAAATAACCAAGTACCGGAGGTGGATTTTCGTAAATAAAACTTATTAAATATATATTTAGAATATATATTTCGTAATAAGACGCTTGTGTGATTTTGTGAACTAGATATATTATTTTTAGGGTAAAAATAATATAATTTGAAAATATTGCGAAGTTACGACTCCAAAATAATACCAACGCCCTCACAAATAAATATTTGAGTTACACCGGTACTATTATTACCACACGAACTTTAAAAACGTAACTTATGTATTTTCGGAAAATACTCTTAATTATGTTTTTTGATAAAGTATTATTTTGGAAATTGTATAAAGTAAAATATAATATTTTTGGGAAAAATATGTATATTTTGGGAGACAGAATATTTTAGACAAGTGATTAAAGTATATTTTCAAGTGAGACTTAAAAATATATTTTTGGTATTATAAAAACACACATGTCTTAAAACCCCCATCCTTGGGAAGGAATATATTTATTAAATATACAAGAAGTGTGAACACGGAATAGTTACCTAACTATTTCTCCAACAAAACGTTAAACCCTAAGCCAAGGCACGGCCGTCCGTCTAATAGAAGTTAGTACGCGTAGGTCGTCACGCAGCAGGATTTATTTGGGATTGACTATTTCAAGACGCACTTCTGTGTTCTCAGTTTTTATACTTCGGGGGTGAAATACATGTTACAATGATTACGGATACTTTTATACATGGTATGGTTAGCTTAAGGAGGGTTACTACTTAGATCATGTGAGTGGGTAGGCGGAAACTAGAGGCCATTAATCCTCATTGTAGGACCGAGGGTCAGTAGCGGTAGATCTATCTGGGTGTAGCGAGCCCAACTCCAGGCCCAACAGAACGGACCTCGGGGTGAATTTGTTCCCGACGCAAAAATCTGCTAGGTTTGAGTCTTCCTACAGCACTTCACACATATCATTGGCTTTGCAACCCAATGGTGATCTCTTTTTTCCTTATTTGCTACATACCAGGGATTTTTCATACATACAAACATAATACAAAGGTTTACATACTCACTTTTACATGAACTCGCTCAACTTTATGTTGATTTTTCAACTTACATGTATTTCAGGAAATTAATGGATCTGGCCGAGTATGCAAGAATGTTAAGCTGCGTAGGAGTAGTGATGTCATCCGAGTTTAAGGGTTGTGACTTTTGCCTGGACGAGTCGCAAGTCCTAAACTGTGTCTATTTCATGTTTTGTGGTTGTGTCTTACGAACAAGGTTTCTATTATGCTGTGTTGTAAACTCGTTACATGTGTCAACTCTAAAACAATGTTGTCGTATTTTACTTTTAAAACTTGAAGTAATGGATGATCATCATGGTTTTACTTTCATATAGCTTTGTTGTGATTAAGCTATGGTATTAAGAAGTCACACCAAATAAACCCCCGCTTCCTCAAAGCCAGGGTGTGACAATCATCATCATCATCATACTTAGTAAATCCCACCAATAGCAAAATAAAGGTAGGGTTTGAGGAGGGTAAGATGTAGACGGCCTTACCTCTACCCTGTAAGAATAGAGAGGCTGCTTCCAGTGAGATCCCCGACTTGATAGTAGTTTTGCATCAAGACTTGGACATAAGACACATAACACTTAGCAATCGGGACAAAGACCGATTAGTGCATGTACCCTTTTGTCTTTCAGCTATCAACACCACCACATGATGCATGATTAACTGTGACACCTGTGTTTGTAATCATTGTAAACAGTTCAGTTATCAATAAAATGATGTTATTTGATCCCAATGTTTGTTTGGTTATGTTTTACATTTTTCATGTTTTGGCTTTTGTTCAATTTAAACTTTACATCGCTTTCTGGAGAGTTATACGCAAACTGGTGCGTAAACATAATCAGTTTAATGCGAAAAATACTCTGGAACATCAACATATACTTAACATACCTTAAATAACCTTTACATAACTTAGAAATAAGTTTTGAAGGCTTTGGTATGGCAGAAACAAGTTAATTCGCCTACGAGGACTAAATTTGACAAACTGCGATAGTATGCCAATTTGAACTGTAACAAACATTCCGGAACATGACCATAAGTTAAACATACCATAAATATCCTTTACATAGCTTAGAAATAGGCTTTGAGGGGTTCGGTGTGCTAAAATAAACTTTTGGGTCATTCAGGGACTAAAAGCGTCAAAAAGTGCATAAGTTTGCATTTTCGCGCATAACTTACATTCTGAATACATCCGGACATCCAAAAATTTATGTAAGCACTAAAATATTTTATTTTAGTGTTTAGCATAAGAAAAATCCATTCGTCGCGCAATTTGGATCGTTTTCCGCGCTTATGCGCATTCCGTCGTAATTAAGCGAACATCGCGATCATACGACCAAACGAACCGACATCCGGCATATTTTTGAGCATGTTTCATGTCCACAATGTTTAGGCATCATTTTAGGGCCTTAAAGTTGGCTTAACGGGCCTTAAACGTGTCGAAATGAGCCTTAAACACTAACAGGGACCAAAACTGTCAATTCAGCAAAGTTGTTTCTGATCAGAAGGGCCAGGTGTAACACCCCGTGTTTTCACGAGTGAAATTCAAAGTCAAGGTCAAGTCAACGACCGATTTCGCGCGACTTGACTCGTAGAAATGTTTTTATTTTGTTTATATTATGTGGAGTAAATGTCGTTCATTACAATAATCGAATCATGCTAACCGTATTCCAATCGACCTACGACTGTGAATGATAGGAAGTAACAATGCGATAAAGTTAATCAAGCTATGATGATCAAATCGATATCGAACCGTAACTCGAACTGTGTATTTTACTTATACGTGTGTGTGTGTGCCTTACGTGTTACCTGTGCATGTTTATTTTATGTTATGTCGTGATAATCAAGCGAACTCAATCGAACTCAAAGTCTAACTCGAATGTAAACGAACCCGAACCCAAATTCCGAGTCGAACCATATAAGAAGTAGTTGGGACTGAATGTAATTTGACTAGGAAACCCTATCCAATCGCTCGTAAATCGAAACCGAAGCAACATCGCGCCGAACAAACCAAGGCAGGCGGCATCCGCACGGATGGCCAATCCGCACGGATTGCCAATCCGCACGGATGACCAGTCCACGTGGATAGCCTACCCGGGTACGTGCCATGCGCACGGTTCACCCCTTTCCCTTTTTGGCATCCTATAAATACACGGGTCACTCTCCAACTTTTCCACTTTTGGCAAGTGACGTCCGAACCGCACGCACTCTTCACTTTTTCTCAGATTTCTCTCAATCCAGGTAAGATCTTGCACTGATTCTTGTACATCTTTGATCACTACACAATTCTACACATTCCCATCTTTCAAATCTTCACTTTAACCATGAAATCATCCGGATTTGAGGTGTTCTCGGGTGACGTCGTCATGAAGTTCTTATGAACTTCAAGCTTGACCTCATTCCACCAAGAATATCTCAGATCTAAACGATTTCCACAAGATTTCACAACAATTTCACCTAGATCTAAACTTTTCTAAGGATAAAAGAGTTGAAAGAAATAAACCTAAGTTCTCTCCTTCTTTTACCCTTAAAACCGGTACGAATCTGGTCGGTTCTAGTGTTCTACTCGTTAATAGTGATTCACTAGTTCTAGATCTGGAATTCTACCTCAAGACACCTGATTACTGGGTCAACCGGAACTACCGTTCTGAGTCGCCAACAGGCCAAGGTAGGGTGGTTCCTGACCGGTCTAGTCACGCGGGTGAGAACACAACTCCAAGTGGTTGCCACGTAATCAGAACGTCTCGATAAACGACAACAGAAACCAAGTGTAGACGAACGGAACAACCAGACCAGTTGTCCGCATGGACAAGCTATCCGCACGGACTAGCTGTCCGCACGGACAAGCTGTCCGCACGGACTAGCTGTCCGCACGCACAGGCCATACGGACGGGTTGTCACCCGGACGAGCTACCCTTGGGATCCACTTTCCAAACAAGGTTTGAGTATCGACGAATGAGCAATCCGGACGGACGACCTCTGAATGGATTACTCTTCGGATCATGAGATACTAAGGCCTTAAAATGAATTCAAACAGTGTTCATCCGCACGGCCAAGTCGTACGCACGGATCACCATTGTCCGCACGGACTACCATACGCACGGATTGTCATCCACGCGACCGGCTTGTAAGGTAGAAACACTTATGTGTTTTCTAAATGCTACAACGAAAACTCCAAAGCACAAGCCATCATACACAAACACATCTCACACTTAGGAAGAAACAATCCACTTGAACGTTATCCACACAAACAACTTGACCGTACGGATAAGTCATCCGCACGCACAACTAATCCGCACGGGTTACCACCCTCACGGACAGTCGTACGCACGGATAGCTTATCCGGAAGGATCACTGATGTGTGTAAAATGCAACATATAAATTACATCAAATGAGGTATAAAACTAACCCTTTTTAAGTACTAATATTGGAAAAAGAGTGTTTTTGTCTTCCTTTTGTATTTTCAGGATTAAATGAGCTCAAAAACACAAAAGAAGCAAAAAGATAGCTAATTCCAACATAAATACAAGGAAAGGAACATTAGTGGACTGCCCGACCCCTCAACGGCATCTTCCCAAGCAAAATAGAGAAGGCAGAAGACTGAACACGGGCCGTGCTCAGCCAGCACGGGGCCGTGCCCAAGAAGCAGCAGAAAAGACAAACCTATAGAAGCTTCTATTGCCCACCACGGGCCGTGCCCAGCGGACACGGGGGCGTGTCGAAAGTACAGCAGGCGCATTTATTGTAATTGCGAATTACAATTAATGAGGAGAGAGAGTGTCAGACAGGCACGGGGGCGTGCCCAGCGGACACGGGGCCGTGCCCAGCTCTCTGTTCAGCCTATAAATAGGAGTGCTTGGATTCATTTCAACTCATCCCTTGGCACACCACCTCTCTCACACTTCATCCACCACCCACCACCATCACAACACCATCATCCACCACCATCATCCATTGTCCATCGTAGAGTGTGTGAGTCGTCTCGGGATCCAAGATTGATCGTAAGAGTTCTTGACAATCAAGGCCATGTTTGCCTAAGTCTCTTACATCACTTGGTGAAGACAAAGTGTCTAGTATAATACTTTTTATTTCTAATCTTTTGCACATTTTATTTGGTTTTGTATTAATGACTTTAATAACTAGTTACTTATGTTGAAGGTGATCTTTCCTTATCGTTTGTCTGTGGTGTCTTGGCATTATTTTACTGTCTATATAAAATAAAGGATTTTCACCATTCATATCTCCACGGTCTATATGGAGGTAAGTTGGCTACCTGGTCGGGGGTTAAGGGAACGGTTTGGTAAAGGTCTTGCCATTGTTCAGCGTTTAGAGGTCCTGCAATGGACCTGGGTCAAATTTAGTAGGACCTCCTTCAATGCTTCACGGTATTGGATGGCGGGGGTCCAAACTCTTTGATCCCCTCATAAGTTAACTACTATTAATACTATAACCCGGCTATTTAGGACTGTATCCCTGCTGACTCAGACTACTTAGCCGAGGGTAACGTCACCGCCAAAAGCGGGGCCTACCACAATACTGCATTAATAACTTAATTCATTATCTTCCAATAATCCACCCTTTTAGGATTGTATCCTTGCTGACTCAAACTACTGGGATGAGGGTAACGTCACCTTCAAAAGAGGGGCCTACTACAATAACTAAGATAATCTCTTAATTATGTGCAAAAGTGCGGAAATAATCAAAGGTTATACTAGATACGAGTCGGAACCAAGTGATTCATCTTGTCTATCTGTTTTTCTTTTTATTTTATTTTTCAGCATTTTAGTTAGTTTTTATTTTTCTTAGTTTAAAACCTTTTTCTAAACTTTTTATTTTGATTAGACGTTGAGGATAAACCGGTACTAAAAGCTCTTGTGTCCTTGGACGACCTCGGTATCTTACCAACACTATACTACGCTCAACGATGGGTGCACTTGCCCATATGTGTGTTTAGTGTTAGTGAAATATCGTGTTTTATAAATTTAAAACTTGGCTAAAATAAGTGTTAAAAAGGGCTAAAAATATACACCTAATATATATAACACTTCACACGCATCAATCACCATCCGCACGCATCACCATCCGCACGGATAGGTCATGCGCACGGATGACTCCCTCGCACGGATAGCTGATCCGCACGATCAGCCATCCTAACCACGCTCACCTTGTACTGTTTTACGCGCTGTAAAGCGCTCCCTTCAATCCATAATCGCTGTGAGTATACTCGAACCCTTTTTGCTTTAGCACTTTTGGGTGTTACATACGTTACGAATATTCAAACTACAACACTCACACTACTCAAGCTATTTTAACGCTAAACCGTTTATGCATGTTATACGTGGCTTATGAATGCTTGTTTGTTATGTTTACACATGGAATGCTGTCTACCTGCCTTAGCAACGATAGTACTATAGTTTGGACTCAGCACCCGTTCACACGGGGGTTGTTAAGGATCTTTTACTTGCATGGATTACGGTGGTAATCATGTATTGCGAACTGCCTCGGGCAGTCAACCCGCAGTCATTGGTATCGATGGGTCTATGTCGATAACTAACGTGCTTCATTTCACTATGTGTACGTGCTGGTTATGCGTAAACGAATTCGAACTCTATATGCTATTATCAAACTTGTATGCTCACCTTTACATTTTATGTATTGACTTTATTTTAACGTATGTGACAGGTGCTTAGGACGCATATGTGGTAGGGAATGGAAGCTAGAATAAAGCTTTAGAGCCCAACAAATAGTTGTCTGTAGATAACTTGTTAGGGGTCTCTAGAAGCAGATAAACAATTGCTACTTATTTAAATCTGAGTTGTCGGAACAGAATATTTGTTTTGATGTTGTCTGTAATAACTTGTTTGACTATTTATGTTACGGTATGGGACGTAATGATTTAATTAAATGGTAATGATAGTTGTTATGGAAACTTCTTGACAATCTGTTTCGCTCAGTGCCACGCCCCGATGATTCCGCCATCGGTTGGGGTGTGACAGATTGGTATCAGAGCCATAACTATAGGGAATTAGGCAAGACTCGACCTAGTCCGGGTCGAAGTCTTAGAGACCTAGTCTATAGTTAAGAACCAACAGACCAACTCACGCGTATGCGTAAACTCGCCACTATCACTCACTCTTTTCTATCACTGCACTCGAATTTTCAAGTTATGAACAGGTAATAAGGCCGAGAATAGGTGTGAAAACCGCAAACTCTCGACTAAAGTTGCCTAATCAGCTTGCGTTTTAGCTACAAACGAGGAGAATCATACCAAATCAGGAGTGAAATCCATATTTTGATGAATAATCTCCTCAATTTTTATCAAAAACGAGGACGGAAGTTGCAAGATAGGGGTGAAACCCTAACCTTGACGACTCGTCCCGCTTTTATACGAAAACTCCCACCAAAGTACGATGGACTCCAACGATCTAAGGACACAATATAACCAATGGGAATTGCGCCAACGCCCAAGAATCGAGGCAAAGGCATAGTCCCGGAGGTGATTGTGCACAACAGGATCCTTGCGAATAGTCGAGCCACTTTGGTTAGTCGAAGTCTATTAACCACAGACAATCCACCTTCGATTTATCAATCTTTATGAAATTTTATGCATTTTCTGTTATTTGTTAACGTTTTGAAGTGCTATTGGTTTCAACTCGACACTATTGCTTCTGCTAAAACACAAAACCCACACGACTCATCGCTAATGAATCGACAATAGAGGCAATCAGAATGCTTTGTATACTCGTATGTGCTTTTAGTGATTAAGTTATATGTGTTCTTGCTATTATGCTTACGTGTCTGGGAATATTGTGCCCTATGTGTTTATGTGATTTTGTGCAATTCTGTGATTTTGTGACTATATGCGTTTACATGGTACGTGATACTGAGCTTTAGTAGTAGTAGACGTGTGAGGTGAGATTCGAATACATGTGTTGAGTTCCATGGCGATGTCTATTGCAGACAATGTCGTCTGGATCCCGTCATCCACTATCTCGCCAAGAAAAGAAGGACAGACGTCTTGCTTCCATCGTCGCGAAAGCTGTAGCAAAGGCAGTGAGCGATGCCTATGAGAATGCCAGCAAATCATCCGAGGAATCGAGGACTGAAGGTCCTAGAGCTGTCGCAAGACCTTTCAGTTTCAAACAATTCAAGTCATGTGGACCGAAAGAATTCACAGGCGAAGGAGGTCCTACTGCTCTATTCCACTGGTTTGACTCTATCGAGGTTACTCTGCGACAAAGTGGTTGCCCTGATGACCTTCGAACTCTGAACGCTACCGGCGTCTTTCAGTCCCGTGCTTTGGACTGGTGGACGGCCGAGAGGAACAAGAGAGGGAATGATGCAGCTTACGGTTTGTCGTGGGATGAGCTCAAGGAAGTCATGCTAGAGGAATTCTGCCCCCCTCACGAGCGTCAAAAGCTTGAAGATGAATTTTGGCATATACATCAGAAGGATGGAGACAATGATGGCCTCACTGCTCGCTTCAAACAGCTCAGCATTATCTGTCCTGACCAGGTCAAAACTCCTGAGATGACCATCAAGAAGTACATCCGAGCTTTGCCCGACTGCGTTGCTGATTTCGTGCAGGCGGCTAAGACTGCCACGATCGAGGAAACCTATCTGTTGGCCGCTGAAATCAATGACAAAAGGGTCAAGGCTGGGGTGTGGGATAAGACCTCCAAGCATCTGCATCAAGCTACCGCTACTGCACCAACTGCTGAAACCACCTCGTCAAGCAACAAGAGAAAGAACAAGAGAAAGAACAGCTCCACCAACAAGAACTGTGCGATTACTGCTGCACCGATCCAAGCTGTACCTGCCCAACAGCGTCAAGTAGCGGCGCCTGTGGCCAATGCACCGCCTGCAAAGCGTGCATATACTGGACCACACCCGCTCTGCCCTACTTGCACCTATCATCACCCGACTGCTATTCAATGCCGCTTCTGTGCTCACTGCAATGTCTACGGCCACTTTACTGCTAACTGCCGTATTCGCCAAACTCCTGCCAATCAAGCTCTACTCGCTGCCCCACAGGGTCAACAAGCTCCTCCGGCACCCGCAGTCAAAGCCAGAGCATGCTTCACGTGTGGCGACCCGAATCATTTCGCCAACATGTGCCCGAACAGGGTAGTGAAACAAGAACCGCAACAGCAACAACCACAGCAGCAACAACAGCAGCAGCAACAGGCCGCACGCGCCAGAACTTTCAATCTCAACGTGCGTCAAGCTCAGGCCGACAACAACGTGGTCAATGGTACGTTCCTTGTGAATGGTATTTATGCTTCATGTTTGTTTGATACTGAAGCCGATAATTGCTTTGTGTCACTCGAATTTGAGAAACTCCTTAGTCGTAAACCTTCCCGACTCTCCTCTGCATTCGATGTTGAAGTCGCTACCGGAAGAACCGTCGCTATAAACTATGTTATTCGTTATTGCACCCTCGAGCTCAACAATCACATCTTCTCAATTGATCTAATTCCGATGCAGCTCGGAAGCTTTGATGTCATAGCAGGCATGGACTTTCTTCGCGAAAACCATGCCGAAGTTGTGTGCTTCGATATAATGATTCGTTTTTCGCTCGCAAACGGTGATTCGTTGTGTGTTTACGGTGATACTACTTCGAAGGGTCTCAAGCTTATGTCATGCCTACAAGCTAGCAAGTATCTCCGCAAGGAATACAGGGCTTTCTTGGCAAATGTCGTAGCAGCGGAGAAGGAAAAGAAAGAGAAGAAGGAAGTAAAAGATGTTCCTGTGGTTCGAGAATTTCCTCAAGTTTTTCCAGAGGACTTTCCCGGACTACCTCCCAAGCGCGATATTGATTTTCGCATTGATCTCATTCCTGGAGCTAATCCTATCGCCAGAGCTCCTTATCGACTCGTGCAGCCCGAAATGCGCGAACTCTCAACCCAACTCCAGGAATTGCTTGAAAAAGGCTTTATTCGTCCGAGCACCTCTCCTTGGGGCGCACCAGTCCTTTTCGTCAAAAAGAAGGATGGGTCGTTCCGGATGTGCATCGACTACCGGAAGTTGAATAAGTTGACTATCAAGAACCGCTATCCTCTGCCACGAATCGACGATTTGTTTGATCAGCTACAAGGCGCTACGTGTTTCTCGAAGATCGATCTACGTTCAGGATATCATCAGCTGCGTATACAGGAGGAGGATATACCCAAAACCGCGTTTCGCACTCGTTACGGCCATTACGAATTCGTTGTCATGCCTTTTGGCCTAACAAACGCACCAGCAGTTTTCATGGATCTGATGAATCGAGTGTGTAAACCATATCTCGACCGTTTCGTCATCGTGTTCATCGACGATGTCTTGATCTATTCCAAAACGAGAGCCGAACACGCGCAACATCTACGTTTGGTTCTTGAGTTACTCCAGGGGAACCAACTCTACGCCAAATTCTCCAAGTGCGAGTTCTGGTTGGGGGAGGTTCAGTTTCTGGGTCACATCGTAAATAGTCAGGGTATTCACGTCGATCCTGCGAAGATTGAAGCTGTTAAGAGCTGGGTTACGCCTAAGAACCCGACTGAAGTCCGCTCCTTCCTCGGGCTGGCAGGCTATTATCGACGACTTATCGAAGGATTCTCGAAGATTGCTGTACCACTTACCTCTCTCACTCATAAGGACCAGCCTTTTGTCTGGGGAACCAAACAAGAGTCTGCCTTTCGAACCCTCAAACACATGCTTTACAATGCTCCTGTTCTCACACTACCCGACGGAAACGATAATTTCATTGTCTACTGTGATGCTTCCAACCTTGGTCTCGGATGTGTCTTAATGCAACGAGACAAGGTCATAGCTTACGCATCTCGTCAGCTCAAAATCCACGAGAAGAACTATACAACCCATGATCTCGAGCTAGGCGCAGTTGTTTTTGCATTAAAGATTTGGCGACACTACCTGTATGGTACAAAGTGTACGATCTTCACCGATCATAAGAGCCTACAACACATCTTTAATCAAAGGGAACTAAATATGCGTCAACGCCGATGGGTAGAACTTCTCAACGATTACGACTGTGAGATTCGTTATCACCCAGGCAAGGCAAATGTTGTTGCCGACGCACTTAGCAGACGGAGCTATCTGCTTAGCACTCGTAACGTTCAAGCCCAGCACAACCTCGAAGCTCTTATTCGCGACGCCCAGCATGGATGTTTCAACGAACGCACTTTGAAGAAAGAAAGAATCTACCACGATGGAGCCCAGCTTGTGAGCAAATCAAATGGGATATTCCACTTCTTAGACCGAATTTGGATTCCCAAGCGAACCAACCTGCGACAGATTATCATGGATGAAGCCCACAAATCCCGATACTCTATTCACCCCGGTGCTGACAAAATGTACCACGACCTTCGGTATAGGTACTGGTGGCCGGGTATGAAACGGGATATCGCTCTCTACGTCGGAAAATGCCTAACCTGTGCTAGAATCAAGGCTGAACATCAAAGACCCTCTGGCTTGCTCGAACAACCACCAATTCCCATGTGGAAGTGGGAGAGCATAGCTATGGATTTCGTAATCAAGCTTCCAACCACGTCATCAGGTCACGACAGCATTTGGGTTGTTATTGACCGTCTGACTAAATCAGCTCACTTTCTGCCAATACGAGAAGACTACAAGGTAGAACGATTAGCCCGAATCTACACCGACGAGATCATTTGTCGACATGGGACGCCTCGTGACATCATCTCTGATCGTGATGCTCGATTCACTTCACGATTGTGGGAAACGTTTCAAACGGCACTTGGTACAACGCTTAATCTAAGTACTGCGTTCCACCCACAAACCGACGGTCAGAGTGAAAGAAAGATTCGTACGCTTGAAGACATGCACCGTTCGTGTGTTCTAGACTTCGGTGGTAATTGGGATAGACACCTTCCGTTAGTCGAATTCTCGTACAACAACAGCTACCAGGCTAGCATCCAGATGGCACTTTTCGAGGCTTTGTACGGAAGAAGATGTCGATCGCCTATTGTGTGGCACGAGATCGGTCACTCACAATTAACCGGTCCGGAGCTGCTACAAGAAACGACAGACAAAATTTTCCAAATTCGAGACAACCTAGCAAAAGCTCGGGATCGACAGAAAGTTTACGCCGATAAAAAGCGCAAACCCCGTGAATATGGTGTTGGTGACTACGTACTCCTAAAGGTATCACCTTGGAAGGGTGTAGTCCGATTCGGCAAGAAGGGGAAACTCGCGCCTCGATATGTTGGACCTTTTAAGATCCTGGAAAGGATCGGGAAAGTCGCCTACAGACTCGAATTATCGGAGGAACTTAGCAATGTCCATCCGACTTTCCACGTGTCAAACCTCCGAAAGTGCATCGCCGACCACGACTTACATGTTCCTCTAGATGATCTACAAGTGAACGAAACATTACACTTCGTGGAAAAGCCTGTTGAAATCATGGATCGCCAAACCAAAGAACTCAGGCGCTCACGCATTCCTATTGTGAAAGTCCGATGGGAAGGCAAACGAGGTGCGGAGTTCACGTGGGAACTCGAAAGCGACATGAAGGCAAAGTATCCACAGTTGTTTAACGAATAAGTAATGCCTGGTTAAGAAAGGCAAGGTGGCATACTGTAAATAAGGAGAGTTTCCTTATAACCTTGTGCCTATAAATAGAACCCTTAGGGTTAGAGAGAGAAAGTAGAGAGAGAAAAAGGCAAAACGTGATTCTTGGCTTTGTATACGTCATCATAATCAATAGAATCACGGTTATTGTATACGTTTAATTTAGCGATTTTCAGAGAAAAGACGTGACGGAGACGAAAGATGAAGAACTTTATCAAATCTGAGTGCGTTTGATCCTCGCAATCGATCACCTGCTCAGATACCACTTGTAGGATTGGTTTTGACTCTGTTACGATTATGTTTAGTCAAGCACGTTCACGGACTCCGCACGATTCATAGTCAACAATAGTCAACGCGTATTTGTTATCCGTACGGTGAACACCAACCGCAACGTTCAACATTTTTCTAACAAAAATTTAGATTTCTCACAAATGACTAGAGTTATGATTTGGGAACTTCAAAGGCCTTTCGATCAGATAATTTCGCACAACATATCCGAAAATTATCAATTTTTAACCGTAAAGAGTCGACTAACTTGGCAACTTGTAGTGGTCCAAAACGCAGGACTCTCACACGTGATTCACGACCTAGTTACAGCTTTCAGCTTAATTTCGGGACGAAATTTCCTAAACAAGGGGAGGCTGTAACACCCCGTGTTTTCACGAGTGAAAGTCAAAGTCAAGGTCAAGTCAACGACCGATTTCGCGCGACTTGACTCGTAGAAATGTTTTTATTTTGTTTATATTATGTGGAGTAAATGTCGTTCATTACAATAATTGAATCATGCTAACCGTATTCCAATCGACCTACGACTGTGAATGATAGGAAGTAACAATGCGATAAAGTTAATCAAGCTATGATGATCAAATCGATATCGAACCGTAACTCGAACCGTGTATTTTACTTATACGTGTGTGTGTGCCTTACGTGTTACCTGTGCATGTTTATTTTATGTTATGTCGTGATAATCAAGCGAACTCAATCGAACTCAAAGTCTAACTCGAATGTAAACGAACCCGAACCCAAATTCCGAGTCGAACCATATAAGAAGTAGTTGGGACTGAAAGTAATTTGACTAGGAAACCCTATCCAATCGCTCGCAAATCGAAACCGAAGCAACATCGCGCCGAACATACCAAGGCAGGCGGCATCCGCACGGATGGTCAATCCGCACGGATTGCCAATCCGCACGGATGACCAGTCCGCGCGGATAGCCTACCCGGGTACGTGCCATGCGCACGTGATGTGTGTAAAATGCAACATATAAATTACATCAAATAAGGCATAAAACTAACCCTTTTTAAGTACTAATATTGGAAAAAGAGTGTTTTTGTCTTCCTTTTGTGTTTTCAGGATTAAATGAGCTCAAAAACGCAAAAGAAGCAAAAAGACAGCTAAATCCAACATAAATACAAGAAAAGGAATATTAGTGGACTGCCCGACACCTCAACGGCACCTCCCAAAGCAAATTAGAGAAGTCAGAAGACTGAACACGCCCCGTGCTCAGCCAGCACGGGGCCGTGCCCAAGAAGCAGCAGAAAAGACAAACCTATAGAAGCTTCTATTGCCCATCACGGGGCCGTGCCCAGCGGACACGGGGGCGTGTCGAAAGTACAGCAGGCGCATTTATTGTAATTGCGAATTACAATTAATGAGGAGAGAGATTGTCAGACGGACACGGGGCCGTGCCCAGCGGACACGGGGCCGTGTCCAGCCCTCTGTTCAGCCTATAAATAGGAGGGCTTGGATTCATTTCATCTCATCCCTTGGCACACCACCTCTCTCACACTTCATCCACCACCCACCACCATCACAACACCATCATCCACCACCATCATCCATTGTCCATCGTAGAGTGTGTGAGTCGTCTCGGGATCCAAGATTGATCGTAAGAGTTCTTGACAATCAAGGCCATGTTTGCCTAAGTCTCTTACATCACTTGGTGAAGACAAAGTGTCTAGTATAATACTTTTTATTTCTAATCTTTTGCACTTTTTATTTGGTTTTGTATTAATGACTTTAATAACTAGTTACTTATGTTGAAGGTGATCTTTCCTTATCGTTTGTCCGTGGTGTCTTGGCATTATTTTACTGTCTATATAAAATAAAGGATTTTCACCATTCATATCTCCACGGTCTATATGGAGATATGTTGGCTACCTGGTAGGGGGTTAAGGGAACGGTTTGGTAAAGGTCTTGCCATTGTTCAGCGTTTAGAGGTCCTGCAATGGACCTGGGTCAAATTTAGTAGGACCTCCTTCAATACTTCACGGTATTGGATGGCGGGGGTCCAAACTCTTTGATCCCCTCATAAGTTAACTACTATTAATACTATAACCCGGCTATTTAGGACTGTATCCCTGCTGACTCAGACTACTTAGCCGAGGGTAACGTCACCGCCAAAAGCGGGGCCTACCACAATACTGCATTAATAACTTAATTCATTATCTTCCAATAATCCACCCTTTTAGGATTGTATCCCTGCTGACTCAAACTACTGGGGTGAGGGTAACGTCACCTTCAAAAGAGGGGCCTACTACAATAACTAAGATAATCTCTTAATTATTTGCAAAAGTGCGGAAATAATCAAAGGTTATACTAGATACGAGTCGGAACCAAGTGATTCATCTTGTCTATCTGTTTTTCTTTTATTTTTATTTTCAGCATTGTAGTTAGTTTTTATTTTCTTAGTTTAGAACATTTTTCTAAACTTTTATTTTGGTTAGACGTTGAGGATAAACCGGTATTAAAAGCTCTTGTGTCCTTGGACGACCTCGGTATCTTACCAACGCTATACTACACTCAACGATGGGTGCACTTGCCCATATGTGTGTTTAGTGTTAGTGAAATATCGTGTTTTATAAATTTAAAACTTGGCTAAAATAAGTGTTAAAAAGGGCTTAAAATACACACCTAATATATATAACACTTTACCGCACATCAGCACGGTTCACCCCTTTCCCTTTTTGGCATCCTATAAATACACGGGTCACTCTCCAACTTTTCCACTTTTGGCAACTGACGTCCGAACCGCACGCATTCTTCACTTTTTCTCAGATTTCTCTCAATCAAGGTAAGATCTTGCACTGATTCTTGTACATCTTTGATCACTACACAATTCTACACATTCCCATATTTCAAATCTTCACTTTAACCATGAAATCATCCGGATTTGAGGTGTTCTCGGGTGACATCGTCATGAAGTTCTTATGAACTTCAAGCTTGACCTCATTCCACCAGGAATATCTCAGATCTAAACGATTTCCACAAGATTTCACAACAATTTCACCTAGATCTAAACTTTTCTAAGGATAAAAGAGTTGAAAGAAATAAACCTAAGTTCTCTCCTTCTTTTACCCTTAAAACCGGTACGAATCTGGTCGGTTCTAGTGTTCTACTCGTTAATAGTGATTCACTAGTTCTAGATCTGGAATTCTACCTCAAGACACCCGATTACTGGGTCAACCGGAACTACCGTTCTGAGTCGCCGACAGGCCAAGGTAGGGTGGTTCCTACCGGTCTAGTCACGCGGGTGAGAACACAACTCCAAGTGGTTGCCACGTAATCAGAACTTCTCGATAAAGACAACAGAAACCAAGTGTAGACGAACGGAACAACCCGACCAGTTGTCCGCACGGACTAGCTGTCTGCACGGACAAGCTGTCCACACGGACTAGCTATCCGCACGCACAGGCCATACGGACCAGTTACCAACACTATACTACGCTCAACGATGGGTGCACTTGCCCATATGTGTGTTTAGTGTTAGTGAAATATCGTGTTTTATAAATTTAAAACTTGGCTAAAATAAGTGTTAAAAAGGGCTTAAAATATACACCTAATACATATAACACTTCACACGCATCAATCACCATCCGCACGCATCACCATCCGCACGGATAGGTCATGCGCACGGATGACTCCCTCGCACGGATAGCTGATCCGCACGATCAGCCATCCTAACCACGCTCACCTTGTACTGTTTTACGCGCCACTTATCGTTACGTTATCGAATCTATTCAGGCTAACCGTACTCGCTGTAAAGCGCTCCCTTCAATCCATAATCGCTGTGAGTATACTCGAACCCTTTTTGCTTTAGCACTTTTGGGTGTTACACACGTTACGAATATTCAAACTACAACAATCACACTACTCAAGCTATTTTAACGCTAAACCGTTTATGCATGTTATACGTGGCTTATGAATGCTTGTTTGTTATGTTTACACATGGAATGCTGTCTACCTGCCTTAGCAACGATAGTACTATAGTTTGGACTCAGCACCAGTTCACACGAGGGTTGTTAAGGATCTTTTACTTGCATGGATTACGATGGTAATCATGTATTGCGAACTGCCTCGGGCAGTCAACCCCCAGTCATTGGTATCGATGGGTCTATGTCGATAACTAACGTGCTTCATTTCACTATGTGTACGTGCTGGTTATGCGTAAACGAATTCGAACTCTATATGCTATTATCAAACTTGTATGCTCACCTTTACATTTTATGTATTGACTTTATTTTAACGTATGTGACAGGTGCTTAGGACGCATATGTGGTAGGGAATGGAAGCTAGAATAAAGCTTTAGAGCCCAACAAATAGTTGTCTGTAGATAACTTGTTAGGGGTCTCTAGAAGCAGATAAACAATTGCTACTTATTTAAATCTGAGTTGTCGGAACAGAATATTTGTTTTGATGTTGTCTGTAATAACTTGTTTGACTATTTATGTTACGGTATGGGACGTATTGCTTTAATTAAATGGTAATGATAGTTGTTATGGAAACTTCTTGACAATCTGTTTCGCTCAGTGCCACGCCCCGATGATTCCGCCATCGGTTGGGGTGTGACAGATTGGTATCAGAGCCATAACTATAGGGAATTAGGCAAGACTCGACCTAGTCCGGGTCGAAGTCTTAGAGACCTAGTCTATAGTTAAGAACCAACAGACCAACTCACGCGTATGCGTAAACTCGCCACTATCACTCACTCTTTTCTATCACTGCACTCGAATTTTCAAGTTGTGAACAGGTAATAAGGCCGAGAATAGGTGTGAAAACCGCAAACTCTCGACTAAAGTTGCCTAATCAGCTTGCGTTTTAGCTACAAACGAGGAGAATCATACCAAATTAGGAGTGAAATCCATATTTTGATGAATAATCTCCTCAATTTTTATCAAAAACGAGGACGGAAGTTGCAAGATAGGGCTGAAACCCTAACCTTGACGACTCGTCCCGCTTTTATATGAAAACTCCCACCAAAGTTCGATGGACCCCAACGATCTAAGGACACAATATAACCAATGGGAATTGCGCCAACGCCCAAGAATCGAGGCAAAGGCATAGTCCTGGAGGTGATTGTGCACAACAGGATCCTTGCGAATAGTCGAGCCACTTTGGTTAGTCGAAGTCTATTAACCACAGACAATCCACCTTCGATTTATCAATCTTTATGAAATTTTATGCATTTTCTGTTATTTGTTAACGTTTTGAAGTACTATTGGTTTCAACTCGACACTATTGCTTCTGCTAAAACACAAAACCCACACGACTCATCGCTAATGAATCGACAATAGAGGCAGTCAGAATGCTTTGTATACTCGTATGTGCTTTTAGTGATTAAGTTATATGTGTTCTTGCTATTATGCTTACGTGTCTGGGAATATTGTGCCCTATGTGTTTATGTGATTTTGTGCAATTCTGTGATTTTGTGACTATATGCGTTTACATGGTACGTGTTACTGAGCTTTAGTAGTAGTAGACGTGTGAGGTGAGATTCGAATACATGTTCTGAGTTCCATGGCGATGTCTATTGCAGACAATGTCGTCTGGATCCCATCATCCACTCTCTCGCCAAGAAAAGAAGGACAGACGCCTTGCTTCCATCGTCGCGAAAGCTGTAGCAAAGGCAGTGAGCGATGCCTATGAGAATGCCAGCAAATCATCCGAGGAATCGAGGACTGAAGGTCCTAGAGCTGTCGCAAGACCTTTCAGTTTCAAACAATTCAAGTCATGTGGGCCGAAAGAATTCACAGGCGAAGGAGGTCCTACTGCTCTATTCCACTGGTTTGACTCTATCGAGGTTACTCTGCGACAAAGTGGTTGCCCTGATGACCTTCGAACTCTGAATGCTACCGGCATCTTTCAGTCCCGTGCTTTGGACTGGTGGACGGCCGAGAGGAACAAGAGAGGGAATGATGCAGCTTACGGTTTGTCATGGGATGAGCTCAAGGAAGTCATGCTAGAGGAATTCTGCCCCCCTCACGAGCGTCAAAAGCTTGAAGATGAATTTTGGCACATACATCAGAAGGATGGAGACAATACTGGCCTCACTGCTCACTTCAAACAGCTCAGCATTATCTGTCCTGACCAGGTCAAAACTCCTGAGATGACCATCAAGAAGTACATCCGAGCTTTGCCCGACTGCGTTGCTGATTTCGTGCAGGCGGCTAAGACTGCCACGTTCGAGGAAACCTATCTGCTGGCCGCTAAAATCAATGACAAAAGGGTCAAGGCTGGGGTGTGGGATAAGACCTCCAAGCATCTGCATCAAGCTACCGCTACTGCACCAACTGCTGAAACCACCTCGTCAAGCAACAAGAGAAAAAACAAGAGAAAGAACAGCTCCACCAACAAGAACTGTGCGATTACTGCTGCACCGATCCAAGCTGTACCTGCCCAACAGCGTCAAGTAGCGGCGCCTGTGGCCAATGCACCGCCTGCAAAGCGTGCATATACTGGACCACACCCACTCTGCCCTACTTGCACCTATCATCACCCGACTGCTATTCAATGCCGCTTCTGTGCTCACTGCAATGTCTACGGCCACTTTACTGCTAACTGCCGTATTCGCCAAACTCCTGCCAATCAAGCTCTACTCGCTGCCCCACAGGGTCAACAAGCTCCTCCGGCACCCGCAGTCAAAGCCAGAGCATGCTTCACGTGTGGCGACCCGAATCATTTCGCCAACATGTGCCCGAACAGGGTAGTGAAACAAGAACCGCAACAGCAACAACCACAGCAGCAACAACAGCAGCAGCAACAGGCCGCACGCGCCAGAACTTTCAATCTCAACGTGCGTCAAGCTCAGGCCGACAACAACGTGGTCAATGGTACGTTCCTTGTGAATGGTATTTATGCTTCATGTTTGTTTGATACTGAAGCCGATAATTGCTTTGTGTCACTCGAATTTGAGAAACTCCTTAGTCGTAAACCTTCCCGACTCTCCTCTGCATTCGATGTTGAAGTCGCTACCGGAAGAACCGTCGCTATAAACTATGTTATTCGTTATTGCACCCTCGAGCTCAACAATCACATCTTCTCAATTGATCTAATTCCGATGCAGCTCGGAAGCTTTGATGTCATAGCAGGCATGGACTTTCTTCGCGAAAACCATGCCGAAGTTGTGTGCTTCGATATAATGATTCGTTTTTCGCTCGCAAACGGTGATTCGTTGTGTGTTTACGGTGATACTACTTCGAAGGGTCTCAAGCTTATGTCATGCCTACAAGCTAGCAAGTATCTCCGCAAGGAATACAGGGCTTTCTTGGCAAATGTCGTAGCAGCGGAGAAGGAAAAGAAAGAGAAGAAGGAAGTAAAAGATGTTCCTGTGGTTCGAGAATTTCCTCAAGTTTTTCCAGAGGACTTTCCCGGACTACCTCCCAAGCGCGATATTGATTTTCGCATTGATCTCATTCCTGGAGCTAATCCTATCGCCAGAGCTCCTTATCGACTCGTGCAGCCCGAAATGCGCGAACTCTCAACCCAACTCCAGGAATTGCTTGAAAAAGGCTTTATTCGTCCGAGCACCTCTCCTTGGGGCGCACCAGTCCTTTTCGTCAAAAAGAAGGATGGGTCGTTCCGGATGTGCATCGACTACCGGAAGTTGAATAAGTTGACTATCAAGAACCGCTATCCTCTGCCACGAATCGACGATTTGTTTGATCAGCTACAAGGCGCTACGTGTTTCTCGAAGATCGATCTACGTTCAGGATATCATCAGCTGCGTATACAGGAGGAGGATATACCCAAAACCGCGTTTCGCACTCGTTACGGCCATTACGAATTCGTTGTCATGCCTTTTGGCCTAACAAACGCACCAGCAGTTTTCATGGATCTGATGAATCGAGTGTGTAAACCATATCTCGACCGTTTCGTCATCGTGTTCATCGACGATGTCTTGATCTATTCCAAAACGAGAGCCGAACACGCGCAACATCTACGTTTGGTTCTTGAGTTACTCCAGGGGAACCAACTCTACGCCAAATTCTCCAAGTGCGAGTTCTGGTTGGGGGAGGTTCAGTTTCTGGGTCACATCGTAAATAGTCAGGGTATTCACGTCGATCCTGCGAAGATTGAAGCTGTTAAGAGCTGGGTTACGCCTAAGAACCCGACTGAAGTCCGCTCCTTCCTCGGGCTGGCAGGCTATTATCGACGATTTATCGAAGGATTCTCGAAGATTGCTGTACCACTTACCTCTCTCACTCATAAGGACCAGCCTTTTGTCTGGGGAACCAAACAAGAGTCTGCCTTTCGAACCCTCAAACACATGCTTTACAATGCTCCTGTTCTCACACTACCCGACGGAAACGATAATTTCATTGTCTACTGTGATGCTTCCAACCTTGGTCTCGGATGTGTCTTAATGCAACGAGACAAGGTCATAGCTTACGCATCTCGTCAGCTCAAAATCCACGAGAAGAACTATACAACCCATGATCTCGAGCTAGGCGCAGTTGTTTTTGCATTAAAGATTTGGCGACACTACCTGTATGGTACAAAGTGTACGATCTTCACCGATCATAAGAGCCTACAACACATCTTTAATCAAAGGGAACTAAATATGCGTCAACGCCGATGGGTAGAACTTCTCAACGATTACGACTGTGAGATTCGTTATCACCCAGGCAAGGCAAATGTTGTTGCCGACGCACTTAG
This sequence comes from Helianthus tuberosus, assembly GCA_030545235.1. NCBI lineage: Eukaryota > Viridiplantae > Streptophyta > Magnoliopsida > Asterales > Asteraceae > Helianthus > Helianthus tuberosus. The sequence goes on along the minus strand of CM060371.1, from coordinate 49,990,838 downwards.
CAAACGGAGCTATCTGCTTAGCACTCGTAACGTTCAAGCCCAGCACAACCTCGAAGCTCTTATTCGCGACGCCCAGCATGGATGTTTCAACGAACGCACTTTGAAGAAAGAAAGAATCTACCACGATGGAGCCCAGCTTGTGAGCAAATCAAATGGGATATTCCACTTCTTAGACCAAATTTGGATTCCCAAGCGAACCAACCTGCGACAGATTATCATGGATGAAGCCCACAAATCCCGATACTCTATTCACCCCGGTGCTGACAAAATGTACCACGACCTTCGGTATAGGTACTGGTGGCCGGGTATGAAACGGGATATCGCTCTCTACGTCGGAAAATGCCTAACCTGTGCTAGAATCAAGGCTGAACATCAAAGACCCTCTGGCTTGCTCGAACAACCACCAATTCCCATGTGGAAGTGGGAGAGCATAGCTATGGATTTCGTAACCAAGCTTCCAACCACCTCATCAGGTCACGACAGCATTTGGGTTGTTATTGACCGTCTGACTAAATCAGCTCACTTTCTGCCAATACGAGAAGACTACAAGGTAGAACGATTAGCCCGAATCTACACCGACGAGATCATTTGTCGACATGGGACGCCTCGTGACATCATCTCTGATCGTGATGCTCGATTCACTTCACGATTGTGGGAAACGTTTCAAACGGCACTCGGTACAACGCTTAATCTAAGTACTGCGTTCCACCCACAAACCGACGGTCAGACTGAAAGAATGATTCGTACGCTTGAAGACATGCTCCGTTCGTGTGCTCTAGACTTCGGTGGTAATTGGGATAGACACCTTCCGTTAGTCGAATTCTCGTACAACAACAGCTACCAGGCTAGCATCCAGATGGCACCTTTCGAGGCTTTGTACGGAAGAAGATGTCGATCGCCTATTGTGTGGCACGAGATCGGTCACTCGCAATTAACCGGTCCGGAGCTGCTACAAGAAACGACAGACAAAATTTTCCAAATTCGAGACAACCTAGCGAAAGCTCGGGATCGACAGAAAGTTTACGCCGATAAAAAGCGCAAACCCCGTGAATATGGTGTTGGTGACTACGTACTCCTAAAGGTATCACCTTGGAAGGGTGTAGTCCGATTCGGCAAGAAGGGGAAACTCGCGCCTCGATATGTTGGACCTTTTAAGATCCTGGAAAGGATCGGGAAAGTCGCCTACAGACTCGAATTACCGGAGGAACTTAGCAATGTCCATCCGACTTTCCACGTGTCAAACCTCCGAAAGTGCATCGCCGACCACGACTTACATGTTCCTCTAGATGATCTACAAGTGAACGAAACATTACACTTCGTGGAAAAGCCTGTTGAAATCATGGATCGCCAAACCAAAGAACTCAGGCGCTCACGCATTCCTATTGTGAAAGTCCGATGGGAAGGCAAACGAGGTGCGGAGTTCACGTGGGAACTCGAAAGCGACATGAAGGCAAAGTATCCACAGTTGTTTAACGAATAAGTAATGCCTGGTTAAGAAAGGCAAGGTGGCATACTGTAAATAAGGAGAGTTTCCTTATAACCTTGTGCCTATAAATAGAACCCTTAGGGTTAGAGAGAGAAAGTAGAGAGAGAAAAAGGCAAAACGAGATTCTTGGCTTTGTATACGTCATCATAATCAATAGAATCACGGTTATTGTATACGTTTAATTTAGCGATTTTCAGAGAAAAGACGTGACGGAGACGAAAGATGAAGAACTTTATCAAATCTGAGTGCGTTTGATCCTCGCAATCGATCACCTGCTCAGATACCACTTGTAGGATCGGTTTTGACTCCGTTACGATTATGTTTAGTCAAGCACGTTCACGGACTCCGCACGATTCATAGTCAACAATAGTCAACGCGTATTTGTTATCCGTACGGTGAACACCAACCGCAACGTTCAACATTTTTCTAACAAAAATTTAGATTTCTCACAAATGACTAGAGTTATGATTTGGGAACTTCAAAGGCCTTTCGATCAGATAATTTCGCACAACATATCCGAAAATTATCAATTTTTAACCGTAAAGAGTCGACTAACTTGGCAACTTGTAGTGGTCCAAAACGCAGGACTCTCACACGTGATTCACGACCTAGTTACAGCTTTCAGCTTAATTTCGGGACGAAATTTCCTAAACAAGGGGAGGCTGTAACACCCCGTGTTTTCACGAGTGAAAGTCAAAGTCAAGGTCAAGTCAACGACCGATTTCGCGCGACTTGACTCGTAGAAATGTTTTTATTTTGTTTATATTATGTGGAGTAAATGTCGTTCATTACAATAATCGAATCATGCTAACCGTATTCCAATCGACCTACGACTGTGAATGATAGGAAGTAACAATGCGATAAAGTTAATCAAGCTATGATGATCAAATCGATATCGAACCGTAACTCGAACCGTGTATTTTACTTATACGTGTGTGTGTGCCTTACGTGTTACCTGTGCATGTTTATTTTATGTTATGTCGTGATAATCAAGCGAACTCAATCGAACTCAAAGTCTAACTCGAATGTAAACGAACCCGAACCCAAATTCCGAGTCGAACCATATAAGAAGTAGTTGGGACTGAAAGTAATTTGACTAGGAAACCCTATCCAATCGCTCGCAAATCGAAACCGAAGCAACATCGCGCCGAACATACCAAGGCAGGCGGCATCCGCACGGATGGTCAATCCGCACGGATTGCCAATCCGCACGGATGACCAGTCCGCGCGGATAGCCTACCCGGGTACGTGCCATGCGCACGTGATGTGTGTAAAATGCAAAATATAAATTACATCAAATAAGGCATAAAACTAACCCTTTTTAAGTACTAATATTGGAAAAAGAGTGTTTTTGTCTTCCTTTTGTGTTTTCAGGATTAAATGAGCTCAAAAACGCAAAAGAAGCAAAAAGACAGCTAAATCCAACATAAATACAAGAAAAGGAATATTAGTGGACTGCCCGACACCTCAACGGCACCTCCCAAAGCAAATTAGAGAAGTCAGAAGACTGAACACGCCCCGTGCTCAGCCAGCACGGGGCCGTGCCCACGAAGCAGCAGAAAAGACAAACCTATAGAAGCTTCTATTGCCCATCACGGGGCCGTGCCCAGCGGACACGGGGGCGTGTCAAAAGTATAGCAGGCGCATTTATTGTAATTGCGAATTACAATTAATGAGGAGAGAGATTGTCAGACGGACACGGGGCCGTGCCCAGCGGACACGGGGCCGTGTCCAGCCCTCTGTTCAGCCTATAAATAGGAGGGCTTGGATTCATTTCATCTCATCCCTTGGCACACCACCTCTCTCACACTTCATCCACCACCCACCACCATCACAACACCATCATCCACCACCATCATCCATTGTCCATCGTAGAGTGTGTGAGTCGTCTCGGGATCCAAGATTGATCGTAAGAGTTCTTGACAATCAAGGCCATGTTTGCCTAAGTCTCTTACATCACTTGGTGAAGACAAAGTGTCTAGTATAATACTTTTTATTTCTAATCTTTTGCACTTTTTATTTGGTTTTGTATTAATGACTTTAATAACTAGTTACTTATGTTGAAGGTGATCTTTCCTTATCGTTTGTCCGTGGTGTCTTGGCATTATTTTACTGTCTATATAAAATAAAGGATTTTCACCATTCATATCTCCACGGTCTATATGGAGATATGTTGGCTACCTGGTAGGGGGTTAAGGGAACGGTTTGGTAAAGGTCTTGCCATTGTTCAGCGTTTAGAGGTCCTGCAATGGACCTGGGTCAAATTTAGTAGGACCTCCTTCAATACTTCACGGTATTGGATGGCGGGGGTCCAAACTCTTTGATCCCCTCATAAGTTAACTACTATTAATACTATAACCCGGCTATTTAGGACTGTATCCCTGCTGACTCAGACTACTTAGCCGAGGGTAACGTCACCGCCAAAAGCGGGGCCTACCACAATACTGCATTAATAACTTAATTCATTATCTTCCAATAATCCACCCTTTTAGGATTGTATCCCTGCTGACTCAAACTACTGGGGTGAGGGTAACGTCACCTTCAAAAGAGGGGCCTACTACAATAACTAAGATAATCTCTTAATTATTTGCAAAAGTGCGGAAATAATCAAAGGTTATACTAGATACGAGTCGGAACCAAGTGATTCATCTTGTCTATCTGTTTTTCTTTTATTTTTATTTTCAGCATTGTAGTTAGTTTTTATTTTCTTAGTTTAGAACATTTTTCTAAACTTTTATTTTGGTTAGACGTTGAGGATAAACCGGTATTAAAAGCTCTTGTGTCCTTGGACGACCTCGGTATCTTACCAACGCTATACTACACTCAACGATGGGTGCACTTGCCCATATGTGTGTTTAGTGTTAGTGAAATATCGTGTTTTATAAATTTAAAACTTGGCTAAAATAAGTGTTAAAAAGGGCTTAAAATACACACCTAATATATATAACACTTTACCGCACATCAGCACGGTTCACCCCTTTCCCTTTTTGGCATCCTATAAATACACGGGTCACTCTCCAACTTTTCCACTTTTGGCAACTGACGTCCGAACCGCACGCATTCTTCACTTTTTCTCAGATTTCTCTCAATCAAGGTAAGATCTTGCACTGATTCTTGTACATCTTTGATCACTACACAATTCTACACATTCCCATATTTCAAATCTTCACTTTAACCATGAAATCATCCGGATTTGAGGTGTTCTTGGGTGACATCGTCATGAAGTTCTTATGAACTTCAAGCTTGACCTCATTCCACCAGGAATATCTCAGATCTAAACGATTTCCACAAGATTTCACAACAATTTCACCTAGATCTAAACTTTTCTAAGGATAAAAGAGTTGAAAGAAATAAACCTAAGTTCTCTCCTTCTTTTACCCTTAAAACCGGTACGAATCTGGTCGGTTCTAGTGTTCTACTCGTTAATAGTGATTCACTAGTTCTAGATCTGGAATTCTACCTCAAGACACCTGATTACTGGGTCAACCGGAACTACCGTTCTGAGTCGCCGACAGGCCAAGGTAGGGTGGTTCCTGACCGGTCTAGTCACGCGGGTGAGAACACAACTCCAAGTGGTTGCCACGTAATCAGAACTTCTCGATAAAGACAACAGAAACCAAGTGTAGACGAACGGAACAACCAGACCAGTTGTCCGCACGGACAAGCTGTCCGCACGGACTAGCTGTCCGCACGGACAAGCTGTCCACACGGACTAGCTATCCGCACGCACAGGCCATACGGACCAGTTACCAACACTATACTACGCTCAACGATGGGTGCACTTGCCCATATGTGTGTTTAGTGTTAGTGAAATATCGTGTTTTATAAATTTAAAACTTGGCTAAAATAAGTGTTAAAAAGGGCTTAAAATATACACCTAATACATATAACACTTCACACGCATCAATCACCATCCGCACGCATCACCATCCGCACGGATAGGTCATGCGCACGGATGACTCCCTCGCACGGATAGCTGATCCGCACGATCAGCCATCCTAACCACGCTCACCTTGTACTGTTTTACGCGCCACTTATCGTTACGTTATCGAATCTATTCAGGCTAACCGTACTCGCTGTAAAGCGCTCCCTTCAATCCATAATCGCTGTGAGTATACTCGAACCCTTTTTGCTTTAGCACTTTTGGGTGTTACACACGTTACGAATATTCAAACTACAACAATCACACTACTCAAGCTATTTTAACGCTAAACCATTTATGCATGTTATACGTGGCTTATGAATGCTTGTTTGTTATGTTTACACATGGAATGCTGTCTACCTGCCTTAGCAACGATAGTACTATAGTTTGGACTCAGCACCCGTTCACACGAGGGTTGTTAAGGATCTTTTACTTGCATGGATTACGATGGTAATCATGTATTGCGAACTGCCTCGGGCAGTCAACCCGCAGTCATTGGTATCGATGGGTCTATGTCGATAACTAACGTGCTTCATTTCACTATGTGTACGTGCTGGTTATGCGTAAACGAATTCGAACTCTATATGCTATTATCAAACTTGTATGCTCACCTTTACATTTTATGTATTGACTTTATTTTAACGTATGTGACAGGTGCTTAGGACGCATATGTGGTAGGGAATGGAAGCTAGAATAAAGCTTTAGAGCCCAACAAATAGTTGTCTGTAGATAACTTGTTAGGGGTCTCTAGAAGCAGATAAACAATTGCTACTTATTTAAATCTGAGTTGTCGGAACAGAATATTTGTTTTGATGTTGTCTGTAATAACTTGTTTGACTATTTATGTTACGGTATGGGACGTAATGCTTTAATTAAATGGTAATGATAGTTGTTATGGAAACTTCTTGACAATCTGTTTCGCTCAGTGCCACGCCCCGATGATTCCGCCATCGGTTGGGGTGTGACAGATTGGTATCAGAGCCATAACTATAGGGAATTAGGCAAGACTCGACCTAGTCCGGGTCGAAGTCTTAGAGACCTAGTCTATAGTTAAGAACCAACAGACCAACTCACGCGTATGCGTAAACTCGCCACTATCACTCACTCTTTTCTATCACTGCACTCGAATTTTCAAGTTGTGAACAGGTAATAAGGCCGAGAATAGGTGTGAAAACCGCAAACTCTCGACTAAAGTTGCCTAATCAGCTTGCGTTTTAGCTACAAACGAGGAGAATCATACCAAATCAGGAGTGAAATCCATATTTTGATGAATAATCTCCTCAATTTTTATCAAAAACGAGGACGGAAGTTGCAAGATAGGGCTGAAACCCTAACCTTGACGACTCGTCCCGCTTTTATATGAAAACTCCCACCAAAGTTCGATGGACCCCAACGATCTAAGGACACAATATAACCAATGGGAATTGCGCCAACGCCCAAGAATCGAGGCAAAGGCATAGTCCTGGAGGTGATTGTGCACAACAGGATCCTTGCGAATAGTCGAGCCACTTTGGTTAGTCGAAGTCTATTAACCACAGACAATCCACCTTCGATTTATCAATCTTTATGAAATTTTATGCATTTTCTGTTATTTGTTAACGTTTTGAAGTACTATTGGTTTCAACTCGACACTATTGCTTCTGCTAAAACACAAAACCCACACGACTCATCGCTAATGAATCGACAATAGAGGCAGTCAGAATGCTTTGTATACTCGTATGTGCTTTTAGTGATTAAGTTATATGTGTTCTTGCTATTATGCTTACGTGTCTGGGAATATTGTGCCCTATGTGTTTATGTGATTTTGTGCAATTCTGTGATTTTGTGACTATATGCGTTTACATGGTACGTGTTACTGAGCTTTAGTAGTAGTAGACGTGTGAGGTGAGATTCGAATACATGTTCTGAGTTCCATGGCGATGTCTATTGCAGACAATGTCGTCTGGATCCCATCATCCACTCTCTCGCCAAGAAAAGAAGGACAGACGCCTTGCTTCCATCGTCGCGAAAGCTGTAGCAAAGGCAGTGAGCGATGCCTATGAGAATGCCAGCAAATCATCCGAGGAATCGAGGACTGAAGGTCCTAGAGCTGTCGCAAGACCTTTCAGTTTCAAACAATTCAAGTCATGTGGGCCGAAAGAATTCACAGGCGAAGGAGGTCCTACTGCTCTATTCCACTGGTTTGACTCTATCGAGGTTACTCTGCGACAAAGTGGTTGCCCTGATGACCTTCGAACTCTGAATGCTACCGGCATCTTTCAGTCCCGTGCTTTGGACTGGTGGACGGCCGAGAGGAACAAGAGAGGGAATGATGCAGCTTACGGTTTGTCATGGGATGAGCTCAAGGAAGTCATGCTAGAGGAATTCTGCCCCCCTCACGAGCGTCAAAAGCTTGAAGATGAATTTTGGCACATACATCAGAAGGATGGAGACAATACTGGCCTCACTGCTCACTTCAAACAGCTCAGCATTATCTGTCCTGACCAGGTCAAAACTCCTGAGATGACCATCAAGAAGTACATCCGAGCTTTGCCCGACTGCGTTGCTGATTTCGTGCAGGCGGCTAAGACTGCCACGTTCGAGGAAACCTATCTGCTGGCCGCTGAAATCAATGACAAAAGGGTCAAGGCTGGGGTGTGGGATAAGACCTCCAAGCATCTGCATCAAGCTACCGCTACTGCACCAACTGCTGAAACCACCTCGTCAAGCAACAAGAGAAAAAACAAGAGAAAGAACAGCTCCACCAACAAGAACTGTGCGATTACTGCTGCACCGATCCAAGCTGTACCTGCCCAACAGCGTCAAGTAGCGGCGCCTGTGGCCAATGCACCGCCTGCAAAGCGTTGCATATACTGGACCACACCCACTCTGCCCTACTTGCACCTATCATCACCCGACTGCTATTCAATGCCGCTTCTGTGCTCACTGCAATGTCTACGGCCACTTTACTGCTAACTGCCGTATTCGCCAAACTCCTGCCAATCAAGCTCTACTCGCTGCCCCACAGGGTCAACAAGCTCCTCCGGCACCCGCAGTCAAAGCCAGAGCATGCTTCACGTGTGGCGACCCGAATCATTTCGCCAACATGTGCCCGAACAGGGTAGTGAAACAAGAACCCGCAACAGCAACAACCACAGCAGCAACAACAGCAGCAGCAACAGGCCGCACGCGCCAGAACTTTCAATCTCAACGTGCGTCAAGCTCAGGCCGACAACAACGTGGTCAATGGTACGTTCCTTGTGAATGGTATTTATGCTTCATGTTTGTTTGATACTGAAGCCGATAATTGCTTTGTGTCACTCGAATTTGAGAAACTCCTTAGTCGTAAACCTCCCGACTCTCCTCTGCATTCGATGTTGAAGTCGCTACCGGAAGAACCGTCGCTATAAACTATGTTATTCGTTATTGCACCCTCGAGCTCAACAATCACATCTTCTCAATTGATCTAATTCCGATGCAGCTCGGAAGCTTTGATGTCATAGCAGGCATGGACTTTCTTCGCGAAAACCATGCCGAAGTTGTGTGCTTCGATATAATGATTCGTTTTTCGCTCGCAAACGGTGATTCGTTGTGTGTTTACGGTGATACTACTTCGAAGGGTCTCAAGCTTATGTCATGCCTACAAGCTAGCAAGTATCTCCGCAAGGAATACAGGGCTTTCTTGGCAAATGTCGTAGCAGCGGAGAAGGAAAAGAAAGAGAAGAAGGAAGTAAAAGATGTTCCTGTGGTTCGAGAATTTCCTCAAGTTTTTCCAGAGGACTTTCCCGGACTACCTCCCAAGCGCGATATTGATTTTCGCATTGATCTCATTCCTGGAGCTAATCCTATCGCCAGAGCTCCTTATCGACTCGTGCAGCCCGAAATGCGCGAACTCTCAACCCAACTCCAGGAATTGCTTGAAAAAGGCTTTATTCGTCCGAGCACCTCTCCTTGGGGCGCACCAGTCCTTTTCGTCAAAAAGAAGGATGGGTCGTTCCGGATGTGCATCGACTACCGGAAGTTGAATAAGTTGACTATCAAGAACCGCTATCCTCTGCCACGAATCGACGATTTGTTTGATCAGCTACAAGGCGCTACGTGTTTCTCGAAGATCGATCTACGTTCAGGATATCATCAGCTGCGTATACAGGAGGAGGATATACCCAAAACCGCGTTTCGCACTCGTTACGGCCATTACGAATTCGTTGTCATGCCTTTTGGCCTAACAAACGCACCAGCAGTTTTCATGGATCTGATGAATCGAGTGTGTAAACCATATCTCGACCGTTTCGTCATCGTGTTCATCGACGATGTCTTGATCTATTCCAAAACGAGAGCCGAACACGCGCAACATCTACGTTTGGTTCTTGAGTTACTCCAGGGGAACCAACT